>LR738713.1:653933697-653961017 GCA_902687465.1 Secale cereale
TGTACTTTGGCTACCGGGAAGCTTCTAGAACGCTGATTTTTTTATATAATTTTTCCGGGATTTTTCTGACAGTTCTCGTAATGGGAAAACCTGAAATACAAAAACAGCAGAAAACAGAAACTGGTACTGGGGTGCACTGAGTTAATAGGTTAGTCCAAATATGATCAAAAGTGTATGGAAATGTATAAATATCATAGCAATATCACCCAAAAGAGGCATGGAGCAAGCAGAAATTATAGATACGTTTTGGACGTATCAGTGAGTAGTTCGGTAAGGAATGGGTTGAGGCATAAGCCTTGCAACCCAAGGTATTAGTTAAGGGGATCAATGGTAGGATTTGACATAATGTCTCATATGCGTGAAATAAAATTGTTCCTTGAAGAGGTCTCTTCTCTTATCCGCAATCTTCTTCCATGTAGATACCCAGGATCATGGACATCGACCACAGCTGAGGCTAGGAGCAAGGAGACAATGAAGTGTTATGCCAAACACCGTGACAGTACGGTTCCATACGGTAACATGGATCATATCCTTGGGGATAAATGATGTGTCATCATTAAACACTCAAAGCACTTGTCTGGATTTATTATCTTAATTATCAAGTCAACCATGTGCGTCGGATAAGGCCTGCGGTAGGACAACTGATTCTTGATGCAGGAATCGTGCCGGTCAAGATGTTATTTGGATACATCCCCCACTTCGATTTGTAACAAGCACATCTCGATGGGTGACTTCCAGCGCACAAAATAATATTTTATCTGATCCCAGTGCAAATACAAGGACATAAGCATAATACCTCATACACGTACCTATTTTTATTATACGTGTTTGAAAAATTATTTGCTTTGTAATCTGGTCAAAAGCTTGATTTGACACTGACAAATGTTTGCTAGACAATCGCTTCAAGGGAATCATCCTCTCGTGGGTCACCTCTAGGGAAATAGGTGCGTGGTACCCTTTTCGATTCAAATACCAGATCAACAAAAGAAGGTATCATATGTTCCTACCCTCGCGGAAGGTAACCATGATGCCCACATGATGAAAACGCGTCAAATGTGGTCAATCCTAAGGCGATGGCTTCGCCACCGCATGTCACACCAATCATTGTGCCCTTCAAAACTTCAACAACTAATCTCGGCGACCTACTCCTTGCACCTGGTCTACACACCTCCCCTCATACTTCTAGTCTATTCTCTACTATCAATCAATTATTATTATGAATCAGGATTAGCCAGGTGGGGCGCTACACCTAACCGAAGATGAAATGCTCGTCGATTGCAAAGTGAGAGGGAAGGATGTACAGGCCGGACGTCACATGATCAGATGTAACGTGGGTGTTCCTGCTTCCCTTTGTTGGAGAGGATGTGCAGTGCCCCATTGACATTGACATAGTCAGCGGCGACCATGGTTTGTGCGTGTATAATCCATAGCAGTGTATGTACATGCATCGTGCATGTATAATCTAGCTTCTATCGGCTAGTGACGCATATCAAGGGTAGCGTCGAAAAGCCGGGGCTTAACTGAAGGAGCTCCTAGTTGAGCCGACTCACATAGGTGTCGCTGTTTTTCTGTTTCTTTTTGTTTTCTATTTTCTTTTACGTTTCAGTTTTTCCTTTTTCAAATAGTTGGTCTCAAATTTAAAATATTGTTCGGAATGCTAAATAATTTCCTCGTTTTCAAAATTTGTTAATAAGTTCCAAAGATGTTTGCATTTTATGACATACTTTTATTTGTGAAAAGTGTTCTTGTTTTAAAAAATGTTCCTCTTTTTATTTTTATTTTCAATTGAGAATTTTTCAGCGTATGTCACAATTTTTTTAATGTAAATTTAAATATTATGCAATTTATATATGGTCAGTGTGTATTTAATAATTGTTCAGCTTATATTATAAAAAATGTTCAAAATACATTTAGAAATTGTTCAATAAGTATTTAACTATTTTGAAGTATATCACAAAATGTTCAATGTTTATTTAAAAAAAATCAGAGTATAACACCAAAATGTTCAGTATATATTTAAAATTCCTTATCATATAAAAAATCAATAATTATTTGGAATTTCAAAATTTGTTCATGTTTTCAATAATTTTTCATCTTCCAAAAAATGTTCAGGTTTTAAAAGTTGTTCGAAATTCTAAATTTATTCACGATTTTCAAACATTATTCAAATATTTTAAGGAAAAAATTCACATTTTTTCACAAAAATTGTTGGAAAAAGAAAACAGATCTGCGGGTGTACATACTACTTTAAAGCTGCTATTTGGCGGTACTCACTCGCTAACTCCTCTGGTTGGCTACGGTGATATACAGCCTTAATTATCCAGCCTTAATTAACGTAGACGTATATATAGCACCTACTAATTTTCAGAATTAATTGGCATATATCTCCTACTTAATTAAGAATCCAACCCTCTATATATTGCTCGGTTCATCGCAACCATGGCCATCGCTCCTTCTTCTCACCTAAGCCGCCCCACTGCAGAGAGTTAACTCCATCGACTAGGCAAGCACTAAAGAGTTAACGAAAATGAGAGGGATTTATGCCATGACCTTCTTGTTCCTGGGATGGCTCATGGTCACCGCACAGTGTTAGTACTACTTCTTCCCTTGATTTCTTTTCTTCAGTTTTTATTACGTGTATGAACTTAATTAGTACTGACAATTTGAACACTACATGCATGATTTTAGGTCGTCCCGAGGCCGGAAGGAGGAGCTATCTAGATGGTGGCGATAACAACGCTGCCGTGCTCAACTCAAGATCATCGTTAGATGATGTCAAGTTTAGCCTGAATTTTTGCGGCGATTATGTTTGTAACTATGGTAAATGTTACTGCTGTGACAACCAGAGGGGTCGTCCGTGTTACAGGACGTTTGCTGAGTGCAATACCAATTGCCCTAGGTGCAATCCCAAGTGCCCGCTTGAATCAACGATAGAATTACAAGCATGACAAAATGGCACGTTCTCGTCCCTAGAATCAGGAACAATAATTGTAGATTCTCATTGTACTACCTGTTGACACCTTCTACGATATATTATGCTCCTTCCAATAAAGAAATTTTCATATAGGTGCCATTGTTTTTTGTACGTGTAAAACACTTTATTTCTCAAATAATAGACATG
Source organism: Secale cereale (assembly GCA_902687465.1). NCBI lineage: Eukaryota > Viridiplantae > Streptophyta > Magnoliopsida > Poales > Poaceae > Secale > Secale cereale. The sequence goes on from LR738713.1 coordinate 653,936,819, forward strand.
ACGTTTACAAGAGAATGAGAAATAAAATCTGGAATCACATATTCCCAAGAAATAGATGATTTGCTAATAAACAAATTCTTTGCTAACTCATCCGCCACTTGATTTGCCTCATGGTAGCAATGCTTGAAAGAAATGCTTCCGAACTATCTCTAGTTGATTGCAATCAGCCACTATTGCCATATGAGGACCCAAATAATCCATGGAGTTCAAGGTGTTCACAGCAAATAAGCAATATGATTCAACCTTCACTGAATTGCACCCGAGGCTAGCCTCTAGAAAAAAGACCGTTCCTGAGTTCAGCAGCATCAACGTCTTGTATATGTTGGATAAACCAATCTGCAGCAGCAATAAAAATCTCCTTGTTCATCACGAGCTATGGCTCTAGAAGCACCTGACAAGGTATCTGCATGAAACGATGCGTCCACATTTATTTTCACCACACAGTGAATTGTCTTCTTCCACATGCAACCATCCTTTTTGCTTGTCATTTTAGGTGATACTGACCTGATATAATTAGTCGCTAGGACCCTGATCGACAACGCTGTCCTTTCTGGTGTTTGAACCTCAATACCATTGACAAGTTGACGACGTTGCCACTAGATGTACCATGCAGCGATGGCTACGTACCGACTCGGCATTTGGTATTTCAGCTGATCAATCTGGTAATTTCATCAATATTTTCATGGTAATTGATCTGGATCTATCATCAACTACCGCCCTCTGGACTGCTTCCATTAGGCCAAGCTGCATCTAAATTTCTTTCACTCGGTGATAGTGAAACAAACAGTGTTGTATATCATCTACCCCGACTAAACACACCGGGCATTGAGGTGAACAGGGGATATGACGTCCAACAAGCACACAAAAATAGGGAAGAACACCATGTAATACCTTCCATACAAAGTGCTTCATTTCCCTGGAACCCGTAGCCGCCACACATCCTTCCAAACATAATTGATATGAACACTTCCTTGCCCATCTGATCTTGTCCAGTTAGAGCCGAATCGATGCTCAAACTCTCTATGGTATGCCGATCTCACAGAGAAAGTACCTGACCGAGTATAGTTCCAACCGATGAAATCATCACTTTCATCAATGAGACATCATATAGCAAGTTTGTCACTATTCATAATCGGGCCAATAGCTCATGTGCGACATCTTTGAGGTGCAATGGATGCAGTGCGACGTAGTTGGTGAAAATAGCTTTGGTGCTACATTTCAGAAGCCCAAATAGCCAAGGCCCACTCGGGCCATTAAACAGGTCGTGAACGGGAGTGAGGTTATGTTTAAGACATGTGGGTTCGACTTGGCAGTGCATCTAGTCACGGGCCCCACTTGGTAGTGCATCAGGTGAAACGTGTCCCCGTGGGTCCCACTTCGCAGTGCCCCTGTCTGAAGCCGTTGCTCCCACCCCCCTCCTCTTCGTTCTCGGCGGTGAGCTGGCGACGGCGCCGGAGATTCTGTCCTCGGTGACAGCAGCGCGGAGCTTTCGTTTTTGGCGACGACGGCGGCTGTGGTAAGTGAATCAGGAACACCTGTCCCATTCCCCTCCGGCGTACCCCCATCTGTGTCGAGCTAGATCTCACCTCTGCATCGCCTCTGTTTTCCTTTTTGGTCGATTTGATCCAGATTTGGGTGGGTGGGAGGGGGGATGACCGCGATGGAGCCGCCAGAGATAACAACATCGACTAGGTAGTCCCTTAACGTGCATCGATTTGTGCCTCGTCTGCTTCCGCTAGCTCGCTAGCTCAGCTCACACTACTCCATGATTGAGAAACAGGGGGGATGGTGCTCGGACGTTCGAATTCACTGTGGAATTCCTTCCTTCTAAGGCGAAGCTAGGTGATGGTAGCATGCGGGACATAGAGAGAGCACTAGTAGAAAACAGGGCTTTGGTCCAGGCCTGTCCAGCCCCTTAGCCACGGTTCATTCAAGAACCGGGACCAATGGGGGCATTGGACCCGGTTCGTGAGCCCACGGGGCCGGCCGGGCCACGTGGGCCATTGGTCCCGGTTCGTCTGGACCTTTTGGTTCCGGTTGGTGCGACGAAGCGGGAACAATGGGTCTTGCTCCTGGCCCACCACCATTGGTCCCGGTTGGAGACGTGAACCGGGACCAAAATCTCACCTTTAGCCCCGGTTCGTATCACCAACCGGGACCACTGAGGTGCCTATATATAACCCCTCGCGCAGGAGCAGAGCACACTGCTCAGTTTTTTCTGGTCGAGGGGGAGAGGGCTTGGTGGTGCTCTAGCTCACCTCCTATGCACACAACGTGTTCGATGGAATGCTCGAGCCACACTATTTAAGCTTGTGTCCTCTCGAAGCTCTATTTTCTCCGAGATTTGTCTAGGTTTAGCGGTCCGTCACGTCCCGTCCCCGTCTTCGCCGCCGTCGATCGCCCCCGCCGATCTCGTCACCGGCACCACCGTGGTGAGCCTCTTGTTATGTCCATGCTTTTCTTACTTTTATTATTGCTTGTTATTATTGCTTTAGATAGATATTTGTCTAATTTTCTTACGTTTATTATTGCTTGTTATTATATAGTGCGATGGTTTTGATATCCGCCCACGTGGGCCCTCGTCCTGTCTACGATTCGGATGTGGTATATTATCTTTAATTTATAACTATTTGTTTTAGTGTTTATGACAATTATGCCGACCAACCCGACATGCATAGATGTTTTATTATGTCTAGGAGGTAGTTGATCCGGAAATTCCAACCGACCCTCTTGTGGAGAGGTTAAATTTAGTTGAAGAGGAAAACATTTCCTTAAAGAAAAAATTGGAAAAAATGGAGGAGGAGAAGATGGAATTGGAGTTGCATGTTGCGGAAGTCGTCGATGATCACAAGATCAAGATGGACCCTATTGTCGAGAGGTTAAATTTAGTTGAAGAAGAAAACAAATTCTTGAAGGAAAAAATAAAAAAAATTGAGGACGAGAAGATGATATTGGAGTTGCATGTTGCGGATGTCGTCGATGATCACAAGATCAAGATGGATGCAATGCGGTTGAAGATTAGAAAGATTAGAAAATATGCCATTCATACCGAGGCTTGGTATCCTTATGCCGTTGGATCAATTGTTACCTTGGTTGCGATTATGATCGCATTTGTTTTTGCATTGAAATGTTTTACATAGTTTCGATGTGTATGGAGAGCTATATGTTGTCAGATGAGAACTATGTATGTACTTTGGTTTTTATGTGATGATGACCTTCTATTAATTTTGTCACTTAATTATGTATTTATGATGTTCTGTAATGGTTTTTGACACACTTAATTATATATAATGCACGCAGATGAACCGGCAATGGATGTACGGTGACAGACACACCTCCGAGTACATTAAGGGCGTGCATGAGTTTCTAAATGCGGCTGAGGCAAACAAGCAGAATGGTTTTATGTGTTGTCCATGCACTAAATGTGGGAATACGATGTCTTACTCTAACCGGAAAATCCTTCACTCCCACCTGCTTTACAAGGGTTTCATGCCACACTATAATGTTTGGACGAGGCACGGAGAAATAGGAGTTATGATGGAAGACGGCGAAGAAGAAGAGTATGATGACAACTATGTGCCCCCTGAATACGGTGATGCTGCAATGGGGGAGATGGTGAAGATCAAGAGGAACCAGATGATGTGCCCAATGATGCTGCAACGGGTGAAGCTGCTGAAGATCAAGAGGAACCAGATGATGATCTCTGTTGGGTCATTGTCGATGCAAGGACGCAATGCGAAAGTCAAAAGTAGAAGCTGAAGTTCAATCGCATGTTAGAGGATCACAAAAAAGGGTTGTACCCCAATTGCGAAGATGGCAACACAAAGCTCGGTACCGTACTGGAATTGCTGCAGTGGAAGGCAGAGAATGCTGTGGCTGACAAAGGATTTGAGAAGCTACTCAAAATATTGAAGAAGAAGCTTCCGAAGGATAACGAATTGCCCGATAGTACATACGCATCAAAGAAGGTCGTATGCCCTCTAGGATTGGAGGTGCAGAAGATACATGCATGCCCTAATGACTGCATCCTCTACCGCGGTGCATACAAGGATCTGAACGCATGCCCGATATGCGGTGCATTGCGGTATAAGATGAGACGCGATGACCCTGTGAAGTTGACGGTGAGCCTGCCAGGAAGAGGGTTCCTGCGAAGGTGATGTGGTATGCTCCTATAATACCACGGTTGAAACGTTTGTTCAGAAACGGAGAGCATGCCAAGTTGAGGCGATGGCACAGTGAGTACCGTAAGAAAGACGGGAAGTTGAGAGCACCCGCTGACGGGCTTGCAGTGGAGAAAAATCAAGAGAAAGTACTGGAAGGAGTTTGCAAAGGACCCAAGGAACGTATGGTTTGCTTTAACCGTGGAGGGCATTAATCCTTTCGGGGAGCAGAGCAGCAATCACAGCACCTGGCCCGTGACTCTATGTATGTATAACCTTCCTCCTTGGATGTGCATGAAGCGGAAGTTCATTATGATGCCAGTTCTCATCCAAGGCCCTAAGCAACCCGGCAACGACATTGATGTGATTGATGTGTACCTAAGGCCATTAGTTGAAGAACTTTTACAGCTGTGGAATGGAAACGGTGTACGTGCGTGGGATGAGCACAGACAGGAGGCATTTGACCTAAAGGCGTTGCTGTTCGTGACCATCAACGATTGGCCCGCTCTCAGTAACCTTTCAGGACAGAAAAAAAAGGATACCACGCATGCATGCACTGTTTAGATGACACTGAAAGTATATATCTGGACAAATGCAGGAAGAATGTGTACCTGGGCCATCGTCGATTTCTTCCGACCAACCATCAATGTCGAAAGAAAGGCAAGCATTTCAAAGGCGAGGCAGATCACCGGAACAAGCATGCCATGCGTACCGGTGATCACGTACTTGCTATGGTCAATGATTTACACGTAATCTTTGGAAAGGGCCATGGCGCACTAGTTGTTCCGAATGACGCTGAGGGACACACACCCATGTGGAAGAAGAAATCTATATTTTGGGACCTACCCTACTGGAAAGACCTAGAGGTCCGCTCTTCAATCGACGTGATGCACGTGACGAAGAACCTTTGCGTGAACCTGCTAGGCTTCTTGGGCGTGTATGGAAAGACAAAAGATACATCTGAGGCACGGGAGGACATGCAACGTTTGCACGAAAAAGACGGCATGCCTCCGAAGCAGTATGAAGGTCCTGCCATCTATGCTCTTACGAAAGAAGAGAAAGAAATCTTCTTTGAATGCCTGCTCAGTATGAAGGTCCCGACTGGCTTCTTGTCGAATATAAAGGGAATAATAAATATGCCAGAGAAAAAGTTCCAGAACCTAAAGTCTCATGACTGCCTCGTGATTATGATGCAACTGCTTCCGGTTACATTGAGGTGGCTTCTACCGGAAAACGTCCGATTAGCCATTGTGAAGCTATGCGCATTCCTCAATGGAATCTCTCAGAAGGTGATCGATCCAGAAATCGTACCAAGGCTGAGGAGTGATGTGGCGCAATGTCTTGTCAGTTTCGAGCTGGTGTTCCCACCATCCTTCTTCAATATCATGACACACGTCCTAGTTCATCTAGTTGACGAGATTGTCATTCTGGGGCCCGTATTTCTACACAATATGTTCCCCTTTGAGAGGTTCATGGGAGTCCTAAAGAAATATGTCCATAACCGCGCTAGGCCAGAAGGAAGCATCTCCATGGGACATCAACAAGAGGATGTCATCGGGTTTTGTGTTGACTTCATTCCTGGCCTTAATAAGATAGGTCTCCCTAAATCGCGGTACGAGGGGAGACTGACTGGAAAAGGCACGCTTGGAAGGGACTCAATAATATGTAGGGACAGATATTCTTGGTCTCAAGCACACTACACAGTTCTACAGAACTCTACATTGGTGACCCCGTATGTCGATGAACACAAGAACAGTCTGCGCTCCAAACACCCGGAGCAGTGCGACGACTGGATTACATGTGAACACATCAAGACTTTCAGCAGTTGGTTGGAAACACGTCTCAGAGGTGACAACACTGTTTGTGATGAGTTGTAGTTGTTGTCTAGGGGACCATCTTTGACTGTATTGATTTACAAATGATACGAGATAACTGGGAATACATTTTACACGATTGTCCAAGATCAAAAGAGCACCAACAAAAACAGCGGTGTCCGCTTTGATGCAACAACCGAGAGGGAAAAGGACACATATTATGGTTACATAGTGGACATATGGGAACTTGACTACGGACATGATTTTAAGGTCCCTTTGTTTTAGTGCAAATTGGTCAATCTGTCAGGAGGCGGGGTACAGGTAGACCCACAATACAGAATGACAACAGTGGATCTGAAAAATCTTGGTTACACTGACGAACCGTTCGTCCTAGCCAATGATGTGGCACAGGTTATCTATGTGAAGGACATGTCTACCAGACCGAGAAAAAGAAAAGGTAAGGAAGCGAATACATCATACGATGAGCCAGAGCCACATAGTTCTTTCAGGAAAAAGGGACATCCTGGGAGTGGAGGACAAAACAGACATATCTGAAGATTATGAAAAGTTTCATGAAATTCCTCCCTTCAAAGTCAAGGCTGACCCAAGCATCCTGATAAACGATGAAGATTATCCATGGTTACGGCGCAATAAGCAAATGACACAAGCGAAGAAAATGTGAAGACTTTTTTCCGCAACTATTATGATGATACCATGCCAACTTTGTAACAGACGAGTATGATACCATTGTCCGTTTTGTACATGCACATGCTATGCCAACTTTTTCAGAGTTCATTTGAAAACTATGAATTTAGGTCGAATTTTCTCTATATATGTTCATTTTTTTAGTAAAGTTAACCACAAACTTGTGATTCACACCAATTTCAAAGAATTCAAATTTTAATTATTCAAATTTGAAAACTAATGGCACTAACAGAAAGTTTATAATTTTTCTAAAACTAATGGCACTAATAGAAAGAATTAAAAAATAAAGCAAAAAACAAAAGAAAATAAATAGTGCAGAAAACAAAACAAAAAAACTTGCAAAAAAATAAAAATAGCAACAATAAGTATTTTGTTGTAAGTAGAAACAAAATAAAATAAGCAAAGCAACAAAGAAAACAAATAATATCAAATATTCACAAAGAAACTCTAAATACAGCAAAAAACAACTTAGAAATAAATAAAGCAGAAAAGGAAAAAAATGGGCGCTGCCCAGTGAGCCTGCAAGGCCTACAGCCCAGGATGCATCTGGACTATAAGGCCCGGAAAGCTCACAGGGCAGCGCGCAGAGTTAGGCCCAGAAGCCTGCCACAGAGAGGAGTTCAATACAGCCACCGAAGTGGGGCTTATAAACCACTCCCAGCCCCTGTCAACTAGCAAGGTGGGACTAAAGATTTTCGCCGCGGGGCAGGACAAGGGCTTTGGTCCCGGTCGGTGGCAACAACCGGGGCTAAAGGGGGGGCATTGGTCCCGGTTCGTGGCACCAACCGGGACCAGTGCCCCCCTTTAGTCCCGGTAGGTGCCACCAACCGGGACCAAAGTTCCTCCTTCCCGCCCTTTGGGCTGCTGAAAACAGACCTTTGGTCCCGGTTAGTGGCACCAACCGGAACTAAAGGGAGGCATTGGTCCCGGTTGGTGCCACGAACCGGGACCAATGCCCTGGGTATATAAGTGGCACTTGTGAAATTTTCAGTTTCCCATCTCATTTCCCCCCGCCGAGCTCTCGTCCCCGTCGCCCCTGCGCCGTGCTCACCGTCGCCGTCGACCTGCGCCCCTGCGCCGTGCTCGCCGTCGCCGTCGACCTGTCCTGTGGCCCCGCGGCGTCGCCCCGCGGGCCGCGCCGTCGCCCCGTCTCTCCTCGTCGCCGGCGCCCTCTGCCCCCGCGCTCCTCGTCTCCGGTGCCCTCTGCCTGCCCCTGCGATGTGAGGAGAAATAGTATGTTTTTTTCATATGTGATATAATATGTATATATATTTTGTATGTGTATATATATAGTTGCATATATGTGTATATGTTTATGTGTATATAGTTGCTGTATGTCATGTGTATGTGATGTATATGTGTATGTGGCTATAATTTTTTTTATTTTTCTTAGGAATTTGCTAAATATATATGTTAAAAATGTTTTTTTTCATAGAAAGTTTTTTGTTTATATATAGAAAGTTACAATTGTGATGTATAGTTGCTGTATGTGATGTGTATGTGATGTATATGTGTATGTGGCTATATAGTTTTTTGTTTACATATGCTAAATATATATAGAAAGTTTCATATATGCAAAAGTTACAAATTTAGAAAAAGAAGGATAGGAAAGAAGAAAACAAGAAGATGAAAGAAAGAAGAAGAGGAGAGGAAGAAGAGGAGAAATAAATAAGAAGAAGAAAAAAAAGAAATAAAAGAGGAGAAGAAGAAAAGAATAGAGGAGAAGAAGAGAAATTTTCTCTTATTCTCTTCTATTCCTTTCTTCTTCTCCTTTTTTTTTCTTTTTTTTCTTCGATCTTCTCCTCTAGCTGTTCCTTTCTTCTTCTCCTCTTTTTTTTCTTCTTCCTCTTCTTTTTTTTATCGGATATGTCGTTGTCGATATACCCCCTCCCCGATAACTTCGACATGAGGGGGGGGGGGGTCGAGGGTCGTCAAGGGACCGAGGGTCGTCAAGGGTCGAGGCATCCCCGAGGGGTCGAGAGGTTGCCTAGTGTCAAAGTATTGAAGAAATCCATGCCTTCATCATTTGCCAGATGTAACCGGGGCATGTTGGTATGAAGTTCTGCAAAGTTATTTTGGAACGGAGTTCCTGATATGATAATCCGTCTTTGGTTACGAATTATCCTATCTGGGACTCCGTTCCAAATTAACTTTGGAGAGCTTCGTACCATCATGCGATTGTTACTTTCGCCTAATGATGAAGACATGGTTTTGTTGAATCCTTTGACACTAGACAAAATGTGACATGAGGGGGTCTAGGGTTGTGGATCGCCGAGCAGTCGAGGGTCGAGGGGTCGAGAGGTTACCTAGCTAGTGTCAAAGTATTGAAGAAATCCATGCCTTCATCATTTGCCAGAAGAAACCGGGGCATGTTGGTACGAAGTTCTTCAAAGTTATTTTGGAACGGAGTTCCAGATAGTATAATTCGTCTTTTGTTACGAATTATCCTATCTGGGACTCTGTTCCAAAATAACTTTGGAGAGCTTCGTACCATCATGCGCCTGTTACTTTCGCCTAATGATGAAGACATGGTTTTGTTGAATCCTTTGACACTAGACAAAATGTGACATGAGGGGGTATAGGGTTGTGGATCGTCGAGCAGTCGAGGGTCGAGGGGTCGAGAGGTTGCCTAGTGTCAAAGTATTGAAGAAATCCATGACTTCATCATTTGCCAAAAATAACCGGGGCATGTTGGTACGAAGTTCTGGAAAGTTGTTTTGGAACGGAGTTCCTGATAGGATAATCCGTCTTTTGTTAAGAATTATCCTATCTTGGACTCCGTTCCAAAATAACTTTGGAGAGCTTCGTACCATCATGCGCCTGTTACTTTCGCCTAATGATGAAGACATGGTTTTGTTGAATCCTTTGACACTAGACAAAATGTGACATGAGGGGGTCTAGGGTTGTGGATCGCCGAGCAGTCGAGGGTTGTCCAGGGGTCGAGGGTCGAAGCGTTGTCGAGGCCACCCGAAACCCTAGAGAAGCAGCGTCGAGGCCACAAATTAATATATATGATTCCTTACTGTGATTAGCTAGCTAGTTCTATGTTTTCCATTAATATATCCATCTGTCATGTTTGAATAATAATTGGCATGTTGTATATATTTGTAGAAACTATGGACGACAACACCCGAGACGAAGCACAAGAAGCGATGTTGATGGACATAATCGCAGACGGACAAGATGCCGTCTTGTCGTTTCTCAACGACACCCATGAGCTGCTGGAAAGAGAGGAAGATCTAGGCTATGATATTGATGGCTCCGGTGACCCAATGCACATGGAAGAAGTAGACCGTAAGGACGGCTCCAGTGACCCAATGCCGGTGCAAGAAGGAGACCGTGATGCTGGCTCCGGTGACCGAACCGAGTCCGGCCAGTAGGTATATATATTAGTTAAGCCTGTGCTGACTAGTTAATTGATGCATTCATTAACTCTCGCCTTTGATCTTTTTTCTAGCCCTCCGGATCGAGCAAATCTTCGATAAAGAGACGAGGCGCGAAGAAAAAGTTGAGGTCGGATGAAAAGTTTGAGATCACAGAAATCTCGCACATCGGCGAATCGATTGAACCCATCCGGACAAAGAACACATTTGTTAATCAATGCGGGGTTCTGGTTAGGGACAAGATCCCGATCAGCGTCCATCAATGGTTAAAGCCGTCTGCAGAAGACGCTCAGGTGTGTTATGTCACTGATATGCAGAAAGAAGATCTTTGGACTGAGCTGAAGTCAAATTTCACCCTGCCGCCAGAGGCTGATCCGGCGAAGCCAGTTATAGAGGATTTAATCAAGTCTTTTTCTCTTACGAAGATGGCAGAACTATTCAGGGCGTGGAAGAAAAAACTGAATAAGTTTGTCCGCAAAAAAGAGACACCAGAATTCGTGGGCATATATGAGAAGATCAGAGATGACTGGCCCGCATTTGTGGCCTATAAGACATCGGAAAAGAGTAAAAAGATGTCGGCGACAAACCAGAAAAATGCTGCGAAGAAGATGCATCACCATCGCACGGGGTCAGGTGGCTACCTCAGAGCCCGGCCTAGGTGGGCCAAGGATCTGCTTCAGAAAGGGATCGAACTAGAGACAATGAACTAGCCAGACCGTTGCCGGACTTGGTTCTTCGGGGCTGGCGGAACCTTGCACCCTGTATCAGGGAGGTGCATTTGGACGAACAAGAAATTGGAAATACCACTCAAGAAGCTTCGTTTCTATATCAAAGCAGCGCAGCAAGGGACGTTCTTTCCCGACAGAGAGAACGACCAGCTCACAATGGCCCTCGGGAATCCTGAGCACCCTGGACAGACACGAGGCACGCCAGGCTCCGATCCGTGGAGTGCTGGATTTCTGGACGCATGCGGTTACAAATGCCACGAGAGGAGGAAGAAAATGCAGGAGACCGAACTGCAGGCGCTGCGCGCCAGAATACAAGCGAGAGAGGAACGAGAAGCAAATCGGGACAAAAGAACTGCCGAAGCTTCCTCCGAAGCTACCCCGCCATCTTAGCGGAGAAGCAGCGTGGTTTCCACCGAGCTGCTTCAGCCGGAGCATGTCTTGACGGCTACTACCAGCTATCCCGTGGATGCTATCACGGAGGTACAAAATTGCCACCTTATGATGCAGTGGATAAATATGAAGGTCAAGGCGGTTGCTGGCTCTGTTTATCCTACTGGACCCGGCGCAACTTTTCATTGCCGGCCGATTCCAGAAGGATATGCTAGGGTGATGGTGGATGAAATAACGGAGGGATTTGAGGAGCTCCAGCTTGACCACCCTCCGGTGAAGGGGAGACTCGGCTGGGTTCTTCACTGAAGACTCCATGCCTATGGCGGAAGGACCTCATCAACATTCTCAACTGGAGGCCTCCGCCTCCTCCTCCTCCTCCGGCGAATCAGGGCACTCTGCCTCCTCCTCCGGCGAGTGACGATCAGGGCACTCCGGCTCCTTCTCCGGCGCGTGGCAGCACTCCGCCTGCGCCGGCGCGCCCGAGCAGCCAGCCTCCTCCTTCTCCGCCTGCGCCGGCGTGCCCGAGCAGCCAGCCTCCTCCTTCTTCGCCTAGTCAGGAAGGGCGGAAGAGACCTGCCGCCGCTCCGGCAGCTCCTTCTCCGGCGCGTAAGCAAGGAAAGAAGACAGCCGCTTTGTCTGGTCTGCCGACGTCTAGTAGTACAGCTAGAGGCGGGAGGCGATACAGATTCGGTCCTTCTCTCACGCCTCTAGAGAAGTTACCATACAAGAGGTCTGACGAGGAAAACACGAAGATTGCTGAAGGCGAAGTGCAGGACTGGCTTGAAGGGTTGAAAGCACAGAGACATCCACCTCCGGAGGAGAAGATAGATCCGGTGAAAGCAAAGCACACTCTTGCTGCCCTGAAGAAACCAGCGAAAAGTAAGCCGAAGGACAACTATGACCGCATTATTGAAAAGTTATTTCACGAAGCGAAGCGGTCGGGAAGTACTAAAAGTGATCAAAGGTTAGCACCAGGACGAGCTGGGAAACAAATTGCCCAGCTCGGCGAACAAGCGGACCAATCGTGCCCCCCGCTCAAGGTGTCTAGCGACATGGTCGCTAATGATCTGAGTATGGTGCCCGGTTATAGCAATCTTGGAGATTACATGTCCGACGATGTACATTATGATTTCTTGGAGGTGCAGATACAAAGATACGAGTACGGGAAGCCTCTCGTCAAAAATGAAAGATCTCTATCAACGAATATGTGAAGATTGCATGATTGGTACTTGAAAATCTGCAGAGAGTCTGGGGGGAGGGATATTTTGTATGTGAGAGTTAAACCGGAGCATGACCTCGTTGGAATTGAACTGTTGCCTATTCCATTTGAGGAGTTCTATCAGTTTTTCAATTAATTGGCCCTTGGTAAAGCAACGGTCACTTGCTACTGTCTGTAAGTAGTACTACTTCTGTCATTAAGTCTCTCTATATAGCTCAGCTCTTTCATTGCATGTATTTATAATTATCCTCACTATATTATGTAGATTGAAGATCATCGAATTGAAGAAAAAACAAGTCGGTGATATAGGGTTCATTAACACATATCTCATAGATGCAACCGAGGTTGTATTTCGTGTCTCAGATACCGAGGCCAACTTGCTACGATCGTTGATGATAAATGAAAACAAAGATATAATACTCTTTCCTTACAACTTCAAGTGAGTGTTACTGTCTTGTGCATATTCGGTTTCCCTTATATATTAGTCAAGGTTATAGTAATGTAATTGATGAGTTCATGCATGCGTGCGCAGGTTCCACTAAATTCTCCTAGAGATTAAGCTTGAGCAGGGAGTAGTAACTGTCTTGGACTCTAAACGAAAAGATCCCAAGGAGTATGCGGACATGACTTAAATGCTCGAGAAGTAAGTTAAATCGATCATTATCCACCATGCATATCAGCAACTTTGTTCATTTCTGATATCAAGTAATTGTTTTCTTTGTCTGATAGGGTTTGGAGAAAATTCACCAAAAAAACTCCGGGACTGCCGAAGAAGCTTGAATTTAGACACCCGAAAGTAAGTACTATATAGTAGCATGTTCCGCGCATCTCCTATATATTGATTCAAGCACTAGTTTCATCAATACCATTTGGCATTCTTGCTTATCAGTTTGATTGACCTCTATTTCTTGTAAAGTGGTTGTGGCAGGAACAAGGGAATGATTTCTGTGGATACTACATTTGCGAGTCCATCCGCCACACAACCTATGAGCGGGGCTACTCTGAAGCACAATTTGAAGTGCGTGAGCAATTAATAATATTCACAATTTTATTTCATTACCATCATTTGTGTTGAGTTCCATTTATTCATATATATATATATATGTATTGTCCCCCTTCTTCAAATTAGATGTTTCAGATGCGGAATGAACTCCTAGCACCAGATCGTCTGCGAGCAATTCAAGAGGAATTGGCGGCATTCTTCCTTGAACACGTGATCGTGCCAGACGGAGAATACTATGTGGACCATGCGTCCATCGTATAGGAGATTATATTTGTAAGAGATAATTATTGTATATATGTACCCGTTAGTGTCCGATAGATATACGAGAACTTGTTCTTTGACCAATCTCTCGGAGAAGGAGAGGTGGTCGATATTACTTCTCTCTGTATGCATATATATGTTGATTACGATCTTCTGTTTCCTTCATTTTCTTACTAGCTAGCTAGCTAGCGTGTCTACTCCTCTCTATATGTATGTGTAGTACGTAGCGTCGACCAAGCACAGACATAAGAGAGGACACTTCTCTCTATTAATTAGCTAGCTAACACAATATATGAAACACTTAAATTAACCCCCCAAAACCTCCAACCCCCCCTCCCTCCCCTTTCAAAAAAAAACAAAAACCACAGCCACAGAAATGCTGACGCGTGGATACCTTTTGGTCCCAGTTGGTGCCACCAACCGGGACAAACGGCCCTCCTGCCTGGGCTCCGCGCACAGCCCACGTGGAGACCCTTTAGTCCCGGTTCAAGAACAGGGGTTAAAGGCCCTAACAAACTGGGTCAGATGTCCCTTTATCTACTAGTGGAGATACAATTGTGAAGTGTGAGATTGATTTTGCAAAGATTGATCCCCAAGAACTACAGAGCATGGAAGTGCAGGCCGTGAAGAATGTGGTTGACAAAATTGGGGAGAGCATTTATTGGGGTCCAGAGCAAGAGGTAGCATTGTTACGGTTTGATAATTGGAAAGGAGAGTATGTGAGAATTGAGGATGGTGAAGAGATGGTTGATGAAATCGATCGACAAGATGGTTGGACAACCAAACAAACTATGTTTCATGCAGAGCTTGTTGATCTGAAATCAGATTCTAAGGTTGGATATGTGCCCTCAAAATTAGCTTCAAAGATGGTAGATGATGATTGGGCTTCAGAGAGGCAGATAATGCCCATTTGTGCAGGTGAAGTGACAGTATTACCTCAGGGAGGTAATGGAGAAGAGGTCTCCGATGGTGTGCAAGGGTCGTTTCTGTTGATTGGAATTCAATAGAATTAAATGACCCAACTGATTTAGTCATTGCACCAATGGATGACATTGATATGGCCAAAAAAATTGTCATTCCAGTAGCTGATGAAGATAAGGAGGAGAAGGATGGTGAATCTAGTATGCCTACTGATACTAATGCTAACAGAGAAAGAACTGAAGATGTGGATGGACAGCTGATGGAAGATGTTGCAGATGATGTAGATGATGCACATGATGATGTGTTGGTAAATGTGTATGACAAGGAAAACCCTGTTATTGCAGTGGGGAAGTTGTTCCCAAACATGGATGAGTTTAGGATGTGTTTCAAGATTTATGCAGTCAAACATTAGTTTTATTCCAAGACTAAGTTGACTGATAGAAAGAAGTTTTATGCAAGATGTAGAGGTTTTGATGGAAATGTCAAGCCTTGCAAGTGGTACATATCTGCTAGACGCCAACCTGATGGAAGTACCATTAGGGTGAATCAAATCCCACACCAACATACTTGTATTACAAGTTCAGAGAGAGTATCAACCATGACATCACAACTTTGGTTTGCAGAAAAGATCACTCCTATTTTAGCCAAGAAACCAAACACTACTGCAAAAAAACTTAAAGTGGACTTGGAAAATCAATACCCCATTAAGGTGAAGTATAACACGGTGTGGAAGGCAAAACAAAGGGCAATGAAACAATTATATGGTGACTGGGCAAATACTTTTAGGATGCTTTATAATTTCAAAGCAGAGGCGGAGAAAAGGTCACCTGGCAGTGTTGTGGAGATAGATACTGAGGTAACACTTGATGGAAGAGTGCTTTTATCTAAGTTTTTTATGGCTTTAAAGCCTTGCATTGATGGCTTCAAGGCAGGGTGTCGTCCACATTTGAGCATAGACTCATCATTTTTAATTGGCAAGTGGAGTGGTCAATTGGCAGCTTGCAATGCTTTGGATGGACACAACTGGATGTTCCCTGTTGCTATTGGCTTATTTCAGTCAGAGACAGAGGTCTCATGGACATGGTTCATGATTGAGTTGAAAAGATGCATAGGGCCAGTGTCACCTTTGGCAGTCCACACAGATGCATGCAAAGGGCTAGCATATGTAGTGAAAAATATTTTCCCCCATTGTGAGCAGAGGGAGTGCTTCGGCCATATATGGATGAATTTGATCAAAAAATTCAGAGGGGAAGAATTTGGTCGCATGTGGCCAGCAGCAAGATCTTACACTAAACAGACACATTCATATCACCTTGGTAAGATAATGACAGCATGCCGTGATTTTGGTCCACGGGTGAACACCTAACATTCTCTATTATGGCATAGGTCAGGATTTAACACACCCATCAAGTGTGATCATATCAACAACAACTTGGCAGAAAGTTTTAACAACAAGGTGAAGCAGTTAAAAAAATTGCCTGTGAATGACATGGTTGACCAAATCAGGATCATGATCATGTGCTTGTGGGAATTGTGAAGAAGGATTGGTTATTGTCTACAAGGGGACAAGCTTCCTGCAGTGGTACAACAGGTGCTCAACAGGAGCAGAAATCTTACACATTTATCTGTTGAAAAATCTTCTGTGTGGGGTGATGAAGTTAGAGATACCAAAACTGGTAGAAGGCATGTTGTTAACACTGAAATGCATGATTGCACTTGTTTGGAGTGGCAACACACCGGGAAACCATGTGATCATGCCATACTTTTCTTGGCCTCCCGACCGAAGATAAATATGCACCCATATTTGCACGAATATTACTCAGTAGCAAGATTCAAGGCTGCATATGCAACTCTAATTCCAGCACTTACAAATCAGTCTTAGTGGCCTGAAGTGGAAATTGAGTTTTCCATGTGTCCTCCCCTAATAAAAAGTAAGGCTGGCAGGCCTAAGGAGAGTAGATTCAAGGCATGCTTTGAGAAAGGTGGGAGTAGCAAAAAGGGCAAGGGAAAGAAGGATGCAAAGCCAATAAGGTCCCAGAATGGTAACAAAAATAGATGCAAGTTGTGCCAGGAACTTGGGCACCGAGTTGGATATCCCAAATGTTGTTACACTCCTGAAAGGCCAAAGTATGTGGCCATATGTTTGCATTGTTTACTATTTTGTTGCATTTTTCAATTAGTAACCAGTTGACATGCTTTATATTTTTAGGAGGAAGCGTGTAGGTGAGCCCCTTGTTGTTGAAGAGTGTTGGCCAAAGAAAAAGGCAAGAGGCAATGGATGTAGAAGAAAGAGAAGTTTTGGTGAAACAATGCACATTCAACCAGACTTGGATGGTGTGGTGCAAAATGAGCAAGACTTGGATGGTGTGGTGCAAAATGATCAAGCCTTTGATGTGCTGCTGCAAGATGATCAAGATTGTGATGTTCTGCTGCCAACTGAAGATATGGGTATTTCTGAAGATCCTGCTGCAGTCAACAGTCAGACTGAAGAAACTGATGTGGAGGTGCACACCAAACACACTGAAATTGCAGTCAACATTCAGACTGCTCTCGAGGATGAAACTGAACCTCAGCGTGTCGAGGTTCAGACTGAAGAAGCCCATGTTGAGGTACACACCGAAGAAACTGAAACTGCTGTCAACATTGAGACCGAAGACACTGATCACGAGGGTGTTGGTGAGGTGTTGAAAACACCAGTGAAGAAAACCAAGATGATCAGTGAACTTGTGTGTGTAGTAGAACCAAAAGCAAGAAGTGCTAAGGCGAAGAAGGGCACACGACGTGGTAGGAAGAGGTAGAATAGAGAACAGTTTGAAAATTTGGGGCATGTAATAATATTTGTAAATTGGTGCGTACTGCTAGTCACTATGTATCCCCATATTTCTATTCGAACTTGTTTGTTGGTACTTTGTCTAAACCAGCCAAATATAATGCAAATTTAAATTCAAATTTGGGCTCAAATTTGAATTAGGGATGCGGTATTGATGTTTAAATGCAATCTAAAATACCTCAACTGAAATATGTTTGCTTGCTGATCATTGCGATCCCTTTTGGTAATTTGAACTCATAGTCATGAAAAGTTTGTTTCAAATGACCTCCAAAGGTAGGGTAAACGGCCTCATATTTAAGCAAGTTTTTTTGGCACCTTGTCTAAACCAGCCAAATAATTTTCCTGCACATCTATTCTACCTATATAGTATAAATCTAAAGTCTCGCTATTTATTGAATTATTTTCTATTATTTCATTTTTTGTTGAAAAAACAAGGTTTAATAGAAAATTATATATAAAACAAGTTTAAAACATGGAAATGAGAAAAGTAAGTTAAGATCTTTCTTAGTCAATCCAAAATGAAGTTTTGGTGAGGTTTTCACACTTTTCATTTTCGAAACCACACCTACTCTCATGTGCACACTACTCTCTCCCTTGAACTCCATACTACATTGTTCGAGGAATGACAATTTTGTGAAGGATTTTTCATAAAAAAGTATGTAGACCATATTTATTTATTTTTTCTTGTTACTATACGACATAATATGACTATGTGCGTAGGTTTTATATTTTTTTGATTTTTTTGAATTAGTTATGCTCAACCCTATGCAGTCAAATCCCCTCAAAACCCCTCTCAAAACCCCTCAAAACCCCGCAAACTGCCGGGTCGTCGATCGTTGTGCGTGGACGGTTGAGATCAGGCGCTAGGATTAGCTACAGTATGCATCGGTCCGCATGATACGCGCTGATTGGTTGAATCGGTGGGGTTTGGATCAGCCTCTCTCGTTGGGGCATCAGGATCGTTCGTTTCAATCCAACGACACGAGTTGACGCGGTGCATGGACCAAGCCTACGCAGTGCCCTTTCCATCGTTGCATGCATGCCCACCCGCAGAACTACGCCCGTGTGTTGCATGCATGCCCTCGACGTAGTAGCCCTGCTTCGCCACCCCTATCGACGCGGTAAGCTGTCGCATGCCTACCATTAGAATCGATGCAGCGCCGCATCAAAGCAAGCACCCAGTCACAATGCAGCAGCCATACCCCGATGAAGAGAACCAAAAAAGCCAATGGTGCAATGCGTGCGGTGCATGGCGTGCTCGTCTTTGAAGACACAATGGGCGGCCCGGACACAATACTGGCATGATGGTCGATGCAGTTCAAACGGCGTGCTGCCCATTACAAGATGGGCAAATGAAGGCGTCCATTATTGTCACGTCTCCCATCGACCGACCGGTGCCCTCTAGCAAAGACCTAGGGCAATTTAATGGGCTACGACATGAATGCAGGGGCGGCACACGCAGAGAACGGGGCAGGCGTGTCCCCTTGACCCACGATGGCACAGACGCGTGCGTGAGACCTTCCCCCTTGACCCGCGACCAGTTGCACAGAATCGTCGCAGCCCGTTTCCCACAATCGTTTACGCACTTCATGGGGCGCCACCAAACGCCGCCGGCCCATTAATTATACGGGGTGAAACCACGTCGCACTTGGGCTATTTAAGCCGAACACTATTGTCTTCCTCTCCCTCTCCTTCATCTCCCATCTTCACCACAAGCCGCCCGAGCCGTCCCAAGATCCACCCAAGATCCACTCGAAGCAACAAGATGCAATTCACCGACGCTACCTACCGTGTGCCACGCACCTTCCCCGAGAGGCTCTACCCTGCCGGAGTCCGGGTGGAGAACACCCTGTGGGTGTGGGCGATCTCGAGGTGGAGGGGGGAAAGGGGGCTGGCCCAGTTCTTCCTCTCCGCCGACTACCGCCACCTCCCGAGGGGCTCTCCGGTCATGTTCCGACTCGAAGACATCACCAACAATGGCTATCCTATCGGGCTTACGGTGACGTTAACCAACCCCTTCGACGCCTACCACCTCCTCGGTCGTGTTTTTTGGTGTGGATGCGAGTTCATTGCATTCACCATGTACAACATCTTCACCGACTTTGAAAACGTCTTCCCCGCCAATGAGCGCATGCACACCCTCCCCTACCCCACCGACGACGCCGAGTGAAGGAGTTGGCCATGGAGGAGAGGATTTGATCATGGAGGAGTTGGGCTTGGAGCAAGCAAGGAAGCCAGCCGGTGGTGTTTTATCTTATCTAGGTGTCGTTTTATTATTGTCGTGTTGGGTTGAACTATGAACTATCTATATAAGTTGTAATGGTACTATCTATGTTAGTTGTAACGTGGTACTGTCTAGCTCATGCAATGCTACTACTTATGCTACTATATTGTGATGTGTTCTATCTGTTTTTTTCTATCTAGTTGATATTGGTCAATTGATATATATCGTGCTTGATGTTCTATCTATGGACATGCAAGTGTATGGGTACCCAAATTTTGTTAGAAAAAAAATTCATATCTTGGTGTGCTGCATGTGTGCATGTATGTATCTTGGCCCTGGCTAATAGGGTCACCCTAGCTAGTAGGTGTAGGGTGCAAATATTTGTGCAACCATAGACATGCAACTAATTTAGTTCATGCAAATAATTATTGGATTAACTCAAATGCCCAAAAGAAATATTTCTGGGCTCCTAAAAATATTGGTTTGAATTTTACCTCTGACCAATATTTTCAGAGCAAAACAGGAACATTTTTCTTGGACCTATTTGACATAGGGGCACATGCATAAAAGCAATCACAAAACAATAGTGGACAAGCAACAAATATGTAAAGAAAAACAAAAAAAATACAATACATACGGCCCAACATTTAGTCCATAGAGAAATTCGGCTACAGAAAAAACAAGTAAAGAAGTGTATGTTTGTTAAAGGTTTATTTGCCGAAGCAACATTTTTTATTTTGAGGTTTTAGTCGAATCATTTTTTCTAAACATGGGTGCCTCTATGCTATAGAACTGGGCTGGTGCCCCTACGCGGGTGGGCTTGTCTCTATTTGGGCCTGGTTATTTTCTCACGGCCCAACATCTATTCGGCAGCAAGTTTTTTTTACTAGAAACTGAATTGGGTCCAAACTGAATTTGGGGGGTGCGCACTCTGTTAACTGAAGAATAAGAACAGAGCATGAACACTGAATATTTCTGCTTCGATTCAGTTACATGAACTTGCCATGGTGCAAAGATCGCATCCTCTGTTCTGACAGACCTAAATGCCCCCTCTAATGACGGATGAACAACAAGTAACACAAAGACAGAGCAATGACACAACAATAGAACCCCCCTTCCATGATATTTACTTGCTTCTGCAAATCGATCATCTCCATTTGATTTTTCTTGATCTTCTTCAGTTCCTCGGTCAGTTCAGACTCCAAGTGCAGTTCATCATTTCGCGCAAACCTCGCCATCAGCACGACTTTGCCCGCCCCTCTGTCCGAGCTCCCCCCTCCCCAATTTCTCCATCTGTGGCATCCCGCCCAAATTGAGCTCCCAGGTTGCGGCCCCACTCGAATCAATGTAGCCCTCAAACTGAATCCTCTAAACATAGTCACCCATCCACTCGAAATGGGTGCATTTCTTCAGGATCTGAAATCAACAACATGAACCCTAAATTCCAAATTCGAGGGGAAAAACAAAATATGGAGAAACCAAGGCAAATGCCAGTGAAAGAACGGGCTAAGAACTGAGATCTAACCTTGCCCTCCCTTCCTGCCATTGTTTTTCTCAAGCACTTCACAAATTCCCGTCCAAGATTTCCATTCTCATCAGTCCTACTGACCCACCGTTTCAGAGGCTCTGGGCGTGGGCACTCAGGGCACCTTGTGAGCGGCATAGGACCATACTGACGCCATTTGGAGTGCGTGGTAGAGGAGGTGGATATCTCCACTAGGTCGCCGGAGAAGAGGAAGAATGTGGAAAGGGGAAGCAATGGGCGGCGGCGGGCGGACGGGCACGGGCGGTCGTCTCTTCTAGCTGCCAAGAGGTGGGTCCCGTGCTCACTGAACAAGTGGTGGGTCCCACGCTTACGTGGATAAGTGGTGGGTCCCACGCTTAATTCTATCTTCTTCCTCCCTTTCTCTAGCCCATCTCTCTTTAAGTTTAGCCATCATCCTAATGTTTTCATTAATTTGCACTTGAATAGCATTCATAGGAGTGACCTTCCTCTCCTCAAGAGGAGAAGTTCTAATTTTAAGCAATTCTACCTCATTGGCTAAATTGTCTACCTTCGAAGAGAGATCATCTAGTTTGTTTAGTTTTTCTCCTACACTCTTATTAAAGGCTTTTTGGGTAGTGATGAAATCTTTAAGCATAATCTCTAGTTCAGTAGTGGAGTTCTTGGTGTTAGGATAAGCATTGTTGTTCCCATAAGAATGAGAGGGGTACGGTCTAGGATTGCTATCAAAGTTACTCCTATAAGCATTGTTATTAAAATTGTTTCTAGCGATAAAGTTCACATCTACTTGTTCTTGAGCAATCAAAGAATTTAAAGGAACATCACGAGGATCAATAGAAGATTGCTTCGAAAGTAGAGACATGATCAAGTCAACTTTTTCATTTAGGGAGGAAATCTCCTCGACAGAGTTTACCTTCCTACTTGTTGGAGCGCGTTCGGTGTGCCATTGGGAATAGTTGGTCATCATCTCATCGAGAAGCTTTGTGGCAGCACCAAGTGTAGTTGACATAAAGGTTCCACCCGCGGCTGAATCTAACAAGTTCCGCGAGGTAAAGTTCAAGCCTGCATAAAAAGTTTGGATAACCATCCAAGTAGTCAAACCATGAGTAGGGAAGTTCTTGATAAGAGATTTCATACGTTCCCAAGCTTGGGCAACGTGTTCATTATCCAATTGTTTAAAATTCATTATGTTACTTCTTAGTTGGATAATTTTAGCAGCTGGATAGTACTTTCCAATAAAAGCATCTTTGCACTTGTCCCATGAATCTACGCTATTTCTAGGCAAAGACTGAAACCAAATTTTAGCTCCTCCTCTCAAGGAGAAAGGAAAAAGCTTAAGCTTAGCAATATCACCATCTATTTCAGTGTACTTTTGCATATCACAAAGTTCAACAAAGTTGTTTAAGTGTAAAGCAGCATCATCTCTAGCACCGGAGAATTGATCTTTCATGACTAGATTCAGTAAAGCAGGTTTAATTTCATACGAAGGTGCTGAAGTGGCAGGTGTAGTGATAGGTGTGCAGATAAAGTCATTGTTGTTGTGACTAGTGAAGTCACACAACTTGGTGTTCTCGGTGGAACCCATAGCAGCAAGCAAGTAAGATAACTATTTTTGTGATTTTCGATAAAAGATACTAAAGCAAAACTGAAAGGTAAACTAACAACACTAAAAAGCAAAGGTAAAAGATAGCGTGCAACTCCCCTATCCTGAAGAGTGGAGTCCCCGGCAACGGCGCCAGAAAACTTTGCTTGATGGCTTCTCGCCCCTCGTTGGTTACCCCAAGTGGAAGGTTTGAGATGCAGTGTAGCGGAAGTTTTCCCTTGGCAAAGATACCAAGGATCGATTTCCCTGAGACTCCCAGTTTCAACAAGAAGGTGTCAACTGCTAACGGCGCCAGATATTAGCAATCAACATGGACCTGCACACAGATACAAATAACTTTGCTCCCAACGAGTACAGATAGGTTGTCAATCCCTCCGGCCTTGTCGTTTACAAAGGATCAAACGCAAGTGATAATAGTGATAGGTATTGCTGCAAATAGTAAGTAAAAGCGGAAAGTAAATAGCGGATGTGATCAATGATGGTAATATGGACCGGAGTCTCATGATGTTCACTAGTGATGTCTCTCTCCCAAAAGACGATAAAACAGCTATGTGAGGTAAACGAATTACAGCTAGGCAATTGACAGGATTATGTGCGCAAATCAATGCTAACTATGTTGCAAGAAAGGTAGAGGTTCAAAGCATGGGCGGTACGCCAAGGCAAGTAGACCGAAATCCATCTGCATCTACTACTAATCATCCACCTTGAGATATCAATCCAGAACATCTCGCTGATATTAAGTTACGAGTCCCACCCATAGTGTAAACTCAAAGCAACAGACAACTGCATTAAAAGAACTTTGCGTAAAGTAAACAATCCTTGCACCCGCGGGCACAAGCACCATTGTTTTCCCCCTTGTGGCAATAGCACATCCCCTAGACTCATGTTTCTGTCACTCAAGCTAGGCATTGAGGGGCATGAACCCACAATCAAGCATAACGTTCCCTCTTGGAGTCACTACCTACTACTTGGCCAAAGCAATAATAACAACGGAGAACATGCAAAAATTACTTACGAACATAAATATAAAAGAGGTAGATCAAATATATTACTCAAACAAAATCTGAACATAATCTCACAATCCATCGGATCCCAGCAAACTCAACATAGCAACAGCATAAGGATTACATATGTGCCTCGATCATGTAGGGCAGCTCACGAGGACTAATTAGTGAAGCACAAGAACGGGAGGAGAACATCACATAGATACTGTTCATGAACCCATGGTCCAAGGGAGACTACTCACAACTCATCCGGGAGGCGTCCATGGTGGTGGAGAGGCTCCCAGTGGTGATCCTCCCCTCCGGCAGGGTGCCGGGAAGAGTTCTCCTGGTGCTCCCGATCTTGGAAGCGGCGGCGGCGGCGGAACAGAGATGAGATCGCGAAAAAGAGTTCCTGTTTCGAGGGTTTCGGGACACGATATAAATATATGCCAAAGGGGGGCATTAGCGGAG
>LR738713.1:653961234-653973072 GCA_902687465.1 Secale cereale
ACTTTGGCTACCGGGAAGCTTCTGGAACGCTGATTTTTTATATAATTTTTCCGGGATTTTTCTGGCAGTTCTCGTAATGGGAAAACCTGAAATACAAAAACAGCAGAAAACAGAAACTGGCACTGGGGTGCACTGAGTTAATAGGTTAGTCCAAATATGATCAAAAGTGTATGGAAATGTATATATATCATACCAATATCACCCAAAAGAGGCATGGAGCAAGCAGAAATTATAGATACGTTTTGGACGTATCAGTGAGTAGTTCGGTAAGGAATGGGTTGAGGCATAAGCCTTGCAACCCAAGGTATTAGTTAAGGGGATCAATGGTAGGATTTGACATAATGTCTCGTATGCGTGAAATAAAATTGTTCCTTGAAGTGGTCTCTTCTCTTATCCGCAATCTTCTTCCATGTAGATACCCAGGATCATGGACATCGACCACATCTGAGGCTAGGAGCAAGGAGACAATGAAGTGTTATGCCGAACACCGTGACAGTACGGTTCCATACGGTAACATGGATCATATCCTTGGGGATAAATGAGGTGTCATCATTAAACACTCAAAGCACTTGTCTGGATTTATTATCTTAATTATCAAGTCAACCATGTGCGTCGGATAAGGCCTGCGGTAGGACAACTGATTCTTGATGCAGGAATCGTGCCGGTCAAGATGTTATTTCGATACATCCCCCACTTCGATTTGTAACAAGCACATCTCGATGGGTGACTTCCAGCGCACAAAATAATATTTTATCTGATCCCAGTGCAAATACAAGGACATAAGCATAATACCTCATACACGTACCTATTTTTATTATACGTGTTTGAAAAATTATTTGCTTGGTAATCTGGTCAAAAGCTTGATTTGACACTGACAAATGTTTGCTAGACAATCGCTTCAAGGGAATCATCCTCTCGTGGGTCACCTCTAGGGAAATAGGTGCGTGGTACCCTTTTCGATTCAAATACCAGATCAATAAAAGAAGGTATCATATGTTCCTACCCTCGCGGAAGGTAACCATGATGCCCACATGATGAAAACGCGTCAAATGTGGTCAATCCTAAGGCGATGGCTTCGCCACCGCATGTCACACCAATCATTGTGCCCTTCAAAACTTCAACAACTAATCTCGGCGACCTACTCCTTGCACCTGGTCTACACACCTCCCCTCATACTTCTAGTCTATTCTCTACTATCAATCAATTATTATTATGAATCAGGATTAGCCAGGTGGGGCGCTACACCTAACCGAAGATGAAATGCTCGTCGATTGCAAAGTGAGGGAAGGATGTACAGGCCGGACGTCACATGATCAGATGTAACGTGGGTGTTCCTGCTTCCCTTTGTTGGAGAGGATGTGCAGTGCCCCATTGACATTGACATAGTCAGCGGCGACCATGGTTTGTGCGTGTATAATCCATAGCAGTGTATGTACATGCATCGTGCATGTATAATCTAGCTTCTATCGGCTAGTGACGCATATCAAGGGTAGCGTCGAAAAGCCGGGGCTTAACTGAAGGAGCTCCTAGTTGAGCCGACTCACATAGGTGTCGCTGTTTTTCTGTTTCTTTTTGTTTTCTATTTTCTTTTACGTTTCAGTTTTTCCTTTTTCAAATAGTTGGTCTCAAATTTAAAATATTGTTCGGAATGCTAAATAATTTCCTCGTTTTCAAAATTTGTTAATAAGTTCCAAAGATGTTTGCATTTTATGACATACTTTTATTTGTGAAAAGTGTTCTTGTTTTAAAAAATGTTCCTCTTTTTATTTTTATTTTCAATTGAGAATTTTTCAGCGTATGTCACAATTTTTTTAATGTAAATTTAAATATTATGCAATGTATATATGGTCAGTGTGTATTTAATAATTGTTCAGCTTATATTATAAATAATGTTCAAAATACATTTAGAAATTGTTCAATAAGTATTTAACTATTTTGAAGTATATCACAAAAATGTTCAATGTTTATTTAAAAAAAATCAGAGTATAACACCAAAATGTTCAGTATATATTTAAAATTCCTTATCATATAAAAAATCAATAATTATTTGGAATTTCAAAATTTGTTCATGTTTTCAATAATTTTTCATCTTCCAAAAAATGTTCAGGTTTTAAAAGTTGTTCGAAATTCTAAATTTATTCACGATTTTCAAACATTATTCAAATATTTTAAGGAAAAAATTCACATTTTTTCACAAAAATTGTTGGAAAAAGAAAACAGATCTGCAGGTGTACATACTACTTTAAAGCTGCTATTTGGCGGTACTCACTCGCTAACTCCTCTGGTTGGCTACGGTGATGTACAGCCTGAGGTCGCTTGTTTAACACCAATTGTGCGGTCTTTTGTTTTAAGTATGAAGTTAAGTGTTTCCGTAGAAAAAAATCGATCAGAAAGAAACAATTAGTTCCTGAACTTCCGGGGTGTTATTCTATGGCAATAATTTATTGATTGACTCAGCCAAGTTTGGAACCAAATTACCCAAGGGCGACATATATGCATGCATGGGCGAAAATTATCCAGCCTTAATTAACGTAGACGTATATATAGCACCTACTAATTTTCAGAATTAATTGGCATATATCTCCTACTTAATTAAGAATCCAACCCTCTATATATTGCTCGGTTCATCGCAACCATGGCCATCGCTCCTTCTTCTCACCTAAGCCGCCCCACTGCAGAGAGTTAACTCCATCGACTAGGCAAGCACTAAAGAGTTAACGAAAATGAGAGGGATTTATGCCATGACCTTCTTGTTCCTGGGATGGCTCATGGTCACCGCACAGTGTTAGTACTACTTCTTCCCTTGATTTCTTTTCTTCAGTTTTTATTATGTGTATGAACTTAATTAGTACTGACAATTTGAACACTACATGCATGATTTTAGGTCGTCCCGAGGCCGGAAGGAGGAGCTATCTAGATGGTGGCGATAACAACGCTACCGTGCTCAACTCAAGATCATCGTTAGATGATGTCAAGTTTAGCCTAAATTTTTGCGGCGATTATGTTTGTAACTATGGTAAATGTTACTGCTGTGACAACCAGAGGGGTCGTCCGTGTTACAGGACGTTTGCTGAGTGCAATACCAATTGCCCTAGGTGCAATCCCAAGTGCCCGCTTGAATCAACGATAGAATTACAAGCATGACAAAATGGCACGTTCTCGTCCCTAGAATCAGGAACAATAATTGTAGATTCTCATTGTACTACCTGTTGACACCTTCTATGATATATTATGCTCCTTCCAATAAAGAAATTTTCATATAGGTGCCATTGTTTTTTTTTACGTGTAAAACACTTTATTTCTCAAATAATAGACATGACGTTTACAAGAGAATGAGAAATAAAATCTGGAATCACATATTCCCAAGAACTAGATGATTTGCTAATAAACAAATTCTTTGCTAACTCATCCGCCACTTGATTTGCCTCATGGTAGCAATGCTTGAAAGAAATGCTTCCGAACTATCTCTAGTTGATTGCAATCAGCCACTATTGCCATATGAGGACCCAAATAATCCATGGAGTTCAAGGTGTTCACAGCAAATAAGCAATATGATTCAACCTTCACTGAATTGCACCCGAGGCTAGCCTCTAGAAAAAAGACCGTTCCTGAGTTCAGCAGCATCAACGTCTTGTATATGTTGGATAAACCAATCTGCAGCAGCAATAAAAATCTCCTTGTTCATCACGAGCTATGGCTCTAGAAGCACCTGACAAGGTATCTGCATGAAACGATGCGTCCACATTTATTTTCACCACACAGTGAATTGTCTTCTTCCACATGCAACCATCCTTTTTGCTTGTCATTTTAGGTGATACCGACCTGATATAATTAGTCGCTAGGACCCTGATCGACAACGCTGTCCTTTCTGGTGTTTGAACCTCAATACCATTGACAAGTTGACGACGTTGCCACTAGATGTACCATGCAGCGATGGCTACGTACCGACTCGGCATTTGGTATTTCAGCTGATCAATCTGGTAATTTCATCAATATTTTCATGGTAATTGATCTGGATCTATCATCAACTACCGCCCTCTGGACTGCTTCCATTAGGCCAAGCTGCATCTAAATTTCTTTCACTCGGTGATAGTGAAACAAACAGTGTTGTATATCATCTACCCCGACTAAACACACCTGGCATTGAGGTGAACAGGGGATATGACGTCCAACAAGCACACAAAAACAGGGAAGAACACCATGTAATACCTTCCATACAAAGTGCTTCATTTCCCTGGAACCCGTAGCCGCCACACATCCTTCCAAACATAATTGATATGAACACTTCCTTGCCCATCTGATCTTGTCCAGTTAGAGCCGAATCGATGCTCAAACTCTCTATGGTATGCCGATCTCACAGAGAAAGTACCTGACCGAGTATAGTTCCAACCGATGAAATCATCACTTTCATCAATGAGACATCATATAGCAAGTTTGTCACTACTCATAATCGGGCCAATAGCTCATGTGCGACATCTTTGAGGTGCAATGGATGCAGTGCGACGTAGTTGGTGAAAATATCTTTGGTCCTACATTTCAGAAGCCCAAATAGCCAAGGCCCACTCGGGCCATTAAACAGGTCGTGAACGGGAGTGAGGTTATGTTTAAGACATGTGGGTTCGACTTGGCAGTGCATCTAGTCACGGGCCCCACTTGGTAGTGCATCAGGTGAAACGTGTCCCCGTGGGTCCAACTTCGCAGTGCCCTTGTCTGAAGCCGTTGCTCCCACCCCCCTCCTCTTCGTTCTCGGCGGTGAGCTGGCGACGGCGCCGGAGATTCTGTCCTCGGTGACAGCAGCGCGGAGCTTTCGTTTTTGGCGACGACGGCGGCTGTGGTAAGTGAATCAGGAACCCCTGTCCCATTCCCCTCCGGCGTACCCCCATCTGTGTCGAGCTAGATCTCACCTCTGCATCGCCTCTGTTTTCCTTTTTGGTCGATTTGATCCAGATTTGGGTGGGTGGGAGGGGGGATGACCGCGATGGAGCCGCCAGAGATAACAACATCGACTAGGTAGTCCCTTAACGTGCATCGATTTGTGCCTCGTCTGCTTCCGCTAGCTCGCTAGCTCAGCTCACACTACTCCATGATTGAGAAACAGGGGGGATGGTGCTCGGACGTTCGAATTCACTGTGGAATTCCTTCCTTCTAAGGCGAAGCTAGGTGATGGTAGCATGCGGGACATAGAGAGAGCACTAGTAGAAAACAGGGCTTTGGTCCAGGCCTGTCCAGCCCCTTAGCCACGGTTCATTCAAGAACCGGGACCAATGGGGGCATTGGACCCGGTTCGTGAGCCCAGGGGGCCGGCCGGGCCACGTGGGCCATTGGTCCCGGTTCGTCTGGACCTTTTGGTCCCGGTTGGTGCGACGAAGCGGGAACAATGGGTCTTTCTCCTGGCCCACCACCATAGGTCCCGGTTGGAGACGTGAACCGGGACCAAAAGCTCACCTTTAGCCCCGGTTCGTATCACCAACCGGGACCACTGAGGTGCCTATATATAACCCCTCGCGCAGGAGCAGAGCACACTGCTCTGTTTTTTCTGGCCGAGGGGGAGAGGGCTTGGTGGTGCTCTAGCTCACCTCCTATGCACACAACGTGTTCGATGGAATGCTCGAGCCACACTAGTTAAGCTTGTGTCCTCTCGAAGCTCTATTTTCTCCGAGATTTGTCTAGGTTTAGCGGTCCGTCACGTCCCGTCCCCGTCTTCGCCGCCGTCGATCGCCCCCGCCGATCTCGTCACCGGCACCACCGTGGTGAGCCTCTTGTTATGTCCATGCTTTTCTTACTTTTATTATTGTTTGTTATTATTGCTTTAGATAGATATTTGTCTAATTTTCTTATGTTTATTATTGCTTGTTATTATATAGTGCGATGGTTTTGATATCCGCCCACGTGGGCCCTCGTCCTGTCTACGATTCGGATGTGGTATATTATCTTTAATTTATAACTATTTGTTTTAGTGTTTATGACAATTATGCCGACCAACCTGACATGCATAGATGTTTTATTATATCTAGGAGGTAGTTGATCCGGAAATTCCAACCGACCCTCTTGTGGAGAGGTTAAATTTAGTTGAAGAGGAAAACATTTCCTTAAAGAAAAAATTGGAAAAAATGGAGGAGGAGAAGATGGAATTGGAATTGCATGTTGCGGAAGTCGTCGATGATCACAAGATCAAGATGGACCCTATTGTCGAGAGGTTAAATTTAGTTGAAGAAGAAAACAAATTCTTGAAGGAAAAAATAAAAAAAATTGAGGTCGAGAAGATGATATTGGAGTTGCATGTTGCGGATGTGGTCGATGATCACAAGATCAAGATGGATGCAATGCGGTTGAAGATTAGAAAGATTAGAAAATATGCCATTCATACCGAGGCTTGGTATCCTTATGCCGTTGGATCAATTGTTACCTTGGTTGCGATTATGATCGCATTTGTTTTTGCATTGAAATGTTTTACATAGTTTCGATGTGTATGGAGAGCTATATGTTGTCAGATGAGAACTATGTATGTACTTTGGTTTTTATGTGATGATGACCTTCTATTAATTTTGTCACTTAATTATCTATTTATGATGTTCTGTAATGGTTTTTGACACACTTAATTATATATAATGCACGCAGATGAACCGGCAATGGATGTACGGTGAGAGACACACCTCCGAGTACATTAAGGGCGTGCATGAGTTTCTAAATGCGGCTGAGGCAAACAAGCAGAATGGTTTTATGTGTTGTCCATGCACTAAATGTGGGAATACGATGTCTTACTCTAACCGGAAAATTCTTCACTCCCACCTGCTTTACAAGGGTTTCATGCCACACTATAATGTTTGGACGAGGCACGGAGAAATAGGAGTTATGATGGAAGACGGCGAAGAAGAAGAGTACGATGACAACTATGTGCCCCCTGAATACGGTGATGCTGCAATGGGGGGAGATGGTGAAGATCAAGAGGAACCAGACGATGTGCCCAATGATGCTGCAACGGGTGAAGCTGCTGAAGATCAAGAGGAACCAGATGATGATCTCTGTTGGGTCATTGTCGATGCAAGGACGCAATGCGAAAGTCAAAAGGAGAAGCTGAAGTTCGATCGCATGTTAGAGGATCACAAAAAAGGGTTGTACCACAATTGCGAAGATGGCAACACAAAGCTCGGTACCATACTGGAATTGCTGCAGTGGAAGGCAGAGAATGCTGTGGCTGACAAAGGATTTGAGAAGCTACTGAAAATATTGAAGAAGAAGCTTCCGAAGGATAACGAATTGCCCGATAGTACATACGCAGCAAAGAAGGTCGTATGCCCTCTAGGATTGGAGGTGCAGAAGATACATGCATGCCCTAATGACTGCATCCTCTACCGCGGTGCATACAAGGATCTGAACGCATGCCCGATATGCGGTGCATTGCGGTATAAGATGAGACGAGATGACCCTGGTGAAGTTGACGGTGAGCCTGCCAGGAAGAGGGTTCCTGCGAAGGTGATGTGGTATGCTCCTATAATACCACGGTTGAAACGTTTGTTCAGAAACGGAGAGCATGCCAAGTTGAGGCGATGGCACAGTGAGTACCGTAAGAAAGACGGGAAGTTGAGAGCACCCGCTGACGAGTCGCAGTGGAGAAAAATCAAGAGAAAGTACTGGAAGGAGTTTGCAAAGGACCCAAGGAACGTATGGTTTGCTTTAACCGTGGATGGCATTAATCCTTTCGGGGAGCAGAGCAGCAATCACAGCACCTGGCCCGTGACTCTATGTATGTATAACCTTCCTCCTTGGATGTGCATGAAGCGGAAGTTCATTATGATGCCAGTTCTCATCCAAGGCCCTAAGCAACCCGGCAACGACATTGATGTGATTGATGTGTACCTAAGGCCATTAGTTGAAGAACTTTTACAGCTGTGGAATGGAAACGGTGTACGTGCGTGGGATGAGCACAGACAGGAGGAATTTCACCTAAAGGCGTTGCTGTTCGTGACCATCAACGATTGGCCCGCTCTCAGTAACCTTTCAGGACAGACAAAAAAATGATACCACGCATGCATGCACTGTTTAGATGACACTGAAAGTATATATCTGGACAAATGCAGGAAGAATGTGTACCTGGGCCATCGTCGATTTCTTCCGACCAACCATCAATGTCGAAAGAAAGGCAAGCATTTCAAAGGCGAGGCAGATCACCGGAAGAAGCATGCCATGCGTACCGGTGATCACGTACTTGCTATGGTCAATGATTTACACGTAATCTTTGGAAAGGGCCCTGGCACACTAGTTGTTCCGAATGACGCTGAGGGACACACACCCATGTGGAAGAAGAAATCTATATTTTGGGACCTACCCTACTGGAAAGACCTAGAGGTCCGCTCTTCAATCGACGTGATGCACGTGACGAAGAACCTTTGCGTGAACCTTCTAGGCTTCTTGGGCGTGTATGGAAAGACAAAAGATACAGCTGAGGCACGGGAGGACCTGCAACGTTTGCACGAAAAAGACGTCATGCCTCCGAAGCAGTATGAAGGTCCTGCCATCTATGCTCTTACGAAAGAAGAGAAAGAAATCTTCTTTGAATGCCTGCTCAGTATGAAGGTCCCGACTG
This sequence comes from Secale cereale, assembly GCA_902687465.1. Classification (NCBI taxonomy): domain Eukaryota; kingdom Viridiplantae; phylum Streptophyta; class Magnoliopsida; order Poales; family Poaceae; genus Secale; species Secale cereale. Next base: position 653,969,819 of record LR738713.1, read on the forward strand.
GCTTCTTGTCGAATATAAAGGGAATAATAAATATGCCAGAGAAAAAGTTCCAGAACCTAAAGTCTCATGACTGCTTCGTGATTATGATGCAACTGCTTCCGGTTACATTGAGGTGGCTTCTACCGGAAAACGTCCGATTAGCCATTGTGAAGCTATGCGCATTCCTCAATGCAATCTCTTAGAAGGTGATCGATCCAGAAATCGTACCAAGGCTAAGGAGTGATGTGGCGCAATGTCTTGTCAGTTTCGAGCTGGTGTTCCCACCATCCTTCTTCAATATCATGACACACGTCCTAGTTCATCTAGTTGACGAGATTGTCATTCTGGGGCCCGTATTTCTACACAATATCTTCCCCTTTGAGAGGTTCATGGGAGTCCTAAAGAAATATGTCCATAACCGCGCTAGGCCAGAAGGAAGCATCTCCATGGGCCATCAAACAGAGGATGTCATCGGGTTTTGTGTTGACTTCATTCCTGGCCTTAATAAGATAGGTCTCCCTAAATCGCGGTACGAGGGGAGACTGACTGGAAAAGGCACGCTTGGAAGGGACTCAATAATATGTAGGGACAGATATTCTTGGTCTCAAGCACACTACACAGTTCTACAGAACTCTACATTGGTGACCCCGTATGTCGATGAACACAAGAACAGTCTGCGCTCCAAACACCCGGAGCAGTGCGACGACTGGATTACATGTGAACACATCAGGACTTTCAGCAGTTGGTTGGAAACACGTCTCAGAGGTGACAACACTGTTTGTGATGAGTTGTAGTTGTTGTCTAGGGGACCATCTTTGACTGTATTGATTTACAAAGGATACGAGATAAATGGGAATACATTTTACACGATTGTCCAAGATCAAAAGAGCACCAACCAAAACAGCGGTGTCCGCTTTGATGCAACAACCGAGAGGGAAAAGGACACATATTATGGTTACATAGTGGACATATGGGAACTTGACTACAGACATGATTTTAAGGTCCCTTTGTTTAAGTGCAAATGGGTCAATCTGTCAGGAGGCGGGGTACAGGTAGACCCACGGTACAGAATGAAAACAGTGGATCTGAAAAATCTTGGTTACACTGACGAACCGTTCGTCCTAGCCAATGATGTGGCACAGGTTATCTATGTGAAGGACATGTGTACCAGACCGAGAAAAAGAAAAGATAAGGAAGCGAATACATCATACGATGAGCCAGAGCCACATAGTTCTTTCAGGAAAAAGGGACATCCTGGGAGTGGAGGACAAAACAGACATATCTGAAGATTATGAAAAGTTTCATGAAATTCCTCCCTTCAAAGTCAAGGCTGACCCAAGCATCCTGATAAACGATGAAGATTATCCATGGTTACGGCGCAATAAGCAAATGACACAAGCGAAGAAAATGTGAAGACTTTTTTCCGCAACTATTATGATGATACCATGCCAACTTTGTAACAGACGAGTATGATACCATTGTCCGTTTTGTACATGCACATGCTATGCCAACTTTTTCAGAGTTCATTTGAAAACTATGAATTTAGGTCGAATTTTCTCTATATATGTTCATTTTTTTAGTAAAGTTAACCACAAACTTGTGATTCACACAAATTTCAAAGATTTCAAATTTTAATTATTCAAATTTGAAAACTAATGGCACTAACAGAAAGTTTATAAATTTTCTAAAACTAATGGCACTAACAGAAAGAATTAAAAAATAAAGCAAAAAACAAAAGAAAATAAATAGTGCAGAAAACAAAACAAAAAAACTTGCAAAAAATAAAAATAGCAACAATAAGTATTTTGTTGTAAGTAGAAACAAAATAAAATAAGCAAAGCAACAAAGAAAACAAATAATTTCAAATATTCACAAAGAAACTCTAAATACAACAAAAAACAACTTAGAAATAAATAAAGCAGAAAAGGAAAAAAAATGGGCGCTGCCCAGTGAGCCTGCAAGGCTTACAGCCCAGGATGCATCTGGACTATAAGGCCCAGCAAGCTCACAGGGCAGCGCGCAGAGTTAGGCCCAGAAGCCTGCCATAGAGAGGAGTTCAATACAGCCACCAAAGTGGGGCTTATAAACCACTCCCAGCCCCTGTCAACTAGCAAGGTGGGACTAAAGATTTTCGCCGCGGGGCAGGACAAGGGCTTTGGTCCCGGTTGGTGGCAACAACCGGGGCTAAAGGGGGGCATTGGTCCCGGTTCGTGGCACCAACCGGGACCAATGCCCCCCTTTAGTCCCGGTAGGTGCCACCAACCGGGGCTAAAGGGGGGGCATTGGTCCTCCTTCCCGCCCTTTGGGCTGCTGAAAACAGACCTTTGGTCCCGGTTAGTGGCACCAACCGGAACTAAAGGGAGGCATTGTTCCCGGTTGGTGCCACGAACCGAGACCAATGCCCTGGGTATATAAGTGGCACTTGTGAAATTTTTAGTTTCCAATCTCATTTCCCCTTGCCGAGCTCTCGTCCCCGTCGCCCCTGCGCCGTGCTCACCGTCACCGTCGACCCGCGCCCCTGCGCCGTGCTCGCCGTCGCCGTCGACCTGCCCTGTGGCCCCGCGGCGTCGCCCCGCGGGCCGCGCCGTCGCCCCGTCTCTCCTCGTCGCCGGCGCCCTCTGCCCCCGCGCTCCTCGTCGCCGGTGCCCTCTGCCTGCCCCTGCAATGTGAGGAGAAATAATATGTTTTTTTCATATGTGATATAATATGTATATATATTTTGTATGTGTATATATATAGTTGCATATATGTGTATATGTTTATGTGTATATAGTTGCTGTATGTGATGTGTATGTGATGTATATGTGTATGTGGCTATAATTTTTTTTATTTTTCTTAGGAATTTGCTAAATATATATGTTAAAAATGTTTTTTTTTCATAGAAAGTTTTTTGTTTATATATAGAAAGTTACAATTGTGATGTATAGTTGCTGTATGTGATGTGTATGTGATGTATATGTGTATGTGGCTATATAGTTTTTTGTTTACATATGCTAAATATATATAGAAAGTTTTATATATGCAAAAGTTACAAATTTAGAAAAAGAAGGATAGGAAAGAAGAAAACAAGAAGATGAAAGAAAGAAGAAGAGGAGAGGAAGAAGAGGAGAAATAAATAAGAAGAAGAAAAAAGAAGAAATAAAAGAGGAGAACAAGAAAGGAATAGAGGAGAAGAAGAGAAATTTTCTCTTATTCTCTTCTATTCCTTTCTTCTTCTCCTTTTTTTTCTTTTTTTTCTTCGATCTTCTCCTCTAGCTGTTCCTTTCTTCTTCTCC
>LR738713.1:653973161-654006849 GCA_902687465.1 Secale cereale
GGGGGGGGGGGGGGTCGAGGGTCGTCAAGGGTCGAGGGATCCCCGAGGGGTCGAGAGGTTGCCTAGTGTCAAAGTATTGAAGAAATCCATGCCTTCATCATTTGCCAGAAGTAACCGGGGCATGTTGGTATGAAGTTCTGCAAAGTTATTTTGGAACGGAGTTCCTGATATGATAATCCATCTTTTGTTACGAATTATCCTATCTGGGACTCCGTTCCAAATTATCATTGGAGAGCTTCGTACCATCATGCGATTGTTACTTTCGCCTAATGATGAAGACATGGTTTTGTTGAATCCTTTGACACTAGACAAAATGTGACATGAGGGGGTCTAGGGTTATGGATCGCCGAGCAGTCGAGGGTCGAGGGGTCGAGAGGTTACCTAGCTAGTGTCAAAGTATTGAAGAAATCCATGCCTTCATCATTTGCCAGAAGAAACCGGGGCATGTTGGTACGATGTTCTGCAAAGTTATTTTGGAACGGAGTTCCTGATAGTATAATCCGTCTTTTGTTACGAATTATCCTATCTGGGACTCCGTTCCAAAATAACTTTGGAGAGCTTCGTACCATCATGCGCCTGTTACTTTCGCCTAATGATGAAGACATGGTTTTGTTGAATCCTTTGACACTAGACAAAATGTTACATGAGGGGGTCTAGGGTTGTGGATCGTCGAGCAGTCGAGGGTCGAGGGGTCGAGAGGTTGCCTAGTGTCAAAGTATTGAAGAAATCCATGACTTCATCATTTGCCAAAAGTAACCGGGGCATGTTGGTACAAAGTTCTGGAAAGTTGTTTTGGAACGGAGTTCCTGATAGGATAATCCGTCTTTTGTTAAGAATTATCCTATCTTGGACTCCGTTCCAAAATAACTTTGGAGAGCTTCGTACCATCATGCGCCTGTTACTTTCGCCTAATGATGAAGACATGGTTTTGTTGAATCCTTTGACACTAGACAAAATGTGACATGAGGGGGTCTAGGGTTGTGGATCGCCGAGCAGTCGAGGGTTGTCCAGGGGTCGAGGGTCGAAGCGTTGTCGAGGCCACCCGAAACCCTAGAGAAGCAGCGTCGAGGCCACAAATTAATATATATGATTCCTTACTGTGATTAGCTAGCTAGTTCTATGTTTGCCATTAATATATCCATCTGTCATGTTTGAATAATAATTGGCATGTTGTAAATATTTGTAGAAACTATGGACGACAACACCCGAGACGAAGCACAAGAAGCGATGTTGATGGACATAATCGCAGACGGACAAGATGCCGTCTTGTCGTTTCTCAACGACACCAATGAGCTGCTGGAAAGAGAGGAAGATCTAGGATATGATATTGATGGCTCCGGTGACCCAATGCACATGGAAGAAGTAGACCGTAAGGACGGCTCCGGTGACCCAATGCCGGTGCAAGAAGGAGACCGTGATGCTGGCTCCGGTGACCGAACCGAGTCCGGCCAGTAGGTATATATATTAGTTAAGCCTGTGCTGACTAGTTAATTGATGCATTCATTAACTCTCGTCTTTGTTCTTTTTTCTAGCCCTCCGGATCGAGCAAATCTTCGGTAAAGAGACGAGGCGCGAAGAAAAAGTTGAGGTCGGATGAAAAGTTTGAGATCACAGAAATCTCGCACACCGGCGAACCGATTGAACCCATCCGGACAAAGAACACATTTGTTATTCAATGCGGGGTTCTGGTTAGGGACAAGATCCCGATCAGCGTCCATCAATGGTTAAAGCCGTCTGCAGAAGACGCTCAGGTGTGTTATGTCACTGATATGCAGAAAGAAGATCTTTGGACTAAGCTGAAGTCAAATTTCACCCTACCGCCAGAGGCTGATCCGGCGAAGCCAGTTATAGAGGATTTAATCAAGTCTTTTGCTCTTACGAAGATGGCAGAACTATTCAGGGCGTGGATGAAAAAACTGAATAAGTTTGTCCGCAAAAAAGAGACACCAGAATTCGTGGGCATATATGAGAAGATCAGAGATGACTGGCCCGCATTTGTGGCCTATAAGACATCAGAAAAGAGTAAAAAGATGTCGGCGACAAACCAGAAAAATGATGCGAAGAAGATGCATCACCATCGCACGGGGTCAGGTGGCTACCTCAGAGCCCGGCCTAGGTGGGCCAAGGATCTGCTTCAGAAAGGGATCGAACTAGAGACAATGAACTAGCCAGACCGTTGCCGGACTTGGTTCTTCGGGGCTGGCGAAACCTTGCACCCTGTATCAGGGAGGTGCATTTGGACGAACAAGAAATTGGAAATACCACTCAAGAAGCTTCGTTTCTATATCAAAGCAGCGCAGCAAGGGACGTTCTTTCCCGACAGAGAGAACGACCAGCTCACAATGGCCCTCGGGAATCCTGAGCACCCTGGACAGACACGAGGCACGCCAGGCTCCGTTCCGTGCAGTGCTGGATTTCTGGACGCATGCGGTTAGAAATGCCACGAGAGGAGGAAGAAAATGCAGGGGACCGAACTGCAGGCGCTGCGCGCCAGAATACAAGCGATAGAGGAACGAGAAGCAAATCGGGACAAAAGAATTGCCGAAGCTTCCTCCGAAGCTACCCCGCCATCTTAGCGGAGAAGCAGCGTGGTTTCCACCGAGCTGCTTCAGCCAGAGCATCTCTTGACGGCTACTACCAGCTATCCCGTGGATGCTATCACGGAGGTACAAAATTGCCACCTTATGACGCAGTGGATAAATATGAAGGTCAAGGCAGTTGCTGGCTCTGTTTATCCTACTGGACCCGGCGCAACTTTTCATTGCCGGCCGATTCCAGAAGGATATGCTAGGGTGATGGTGGATGAAATAACGGAGGGATTTGAGGAGCTCCAGCTTGACCACCCTCCGGTGAAGGGGAGACTCGGCTGGGTTCTTCACTCAAGACTCCATGCCTATGGCGGAAGGACCTCATCAACATTCTCAACTGGAGGCCTCCGCCTCCTCCTCCTCCTCCGGTGAATCAGGGCACTCCGCCTCCTCCTCCGGTGAGTGACGATCAGGGCACTCCGGCTCCTTCTCCGGCGCGTGGCAGCACTCCGCCTGCGCCGGCGCGCCCGAGCAGCCAGCCTCCTCCTTTTCCGCCTGCGCCGGCGTGCCCGAGCAGCCAGCCTCCTCCTTCTCCGCCTAGTCAGCAAGGGCGGAAGAGACCTGCCGCCGCTCCGGCTGCTCCTTCTCCGGCGCGTAAGCAAGGAAAGAAGACAGCCGCTTCGTCTGGTCTGCCGACGTCTAGTAGTACAGCTAGAGGCGGGAGGCGATACAGATTCGGTCCTTCTCTCACGCCTCTAGAGAAGTTACCATACAAGAGGTCCAACGAGGAAAACACGAAGATCGCTGAAGGCGAAGTGAAGGACTGGCTTGAAGGGTTGAAAGCACAGAGACATCCACCTCCGGAGGAGAAGATAGATCCGGTGAAAGCAAAGCACACTCTTGCTGCCCTGAAGAAACCAGCGAAAAGTAAGCCAAAGGACAACTATGACCGCATTATTGAAAAGTTATTTCACGAAGCGAAGCGGTCGGGAAGTACTAAAAGTGATCAAAGGTTAGCACAAGGACGAGCTGGGAAACAAATTGCCCAGCTCGGCGAACAAGCGGACCAATCGTGCCCCCCGCTCAAGGTGTCTAGCGACATGGTCGCTAATGATCCGAGTATGGTGCCCGGTTATAGCAATCTTGGATATTACATGTCCGACGATGTACATTATGATTTCTTGGAGGTGCAGATACAAAGATACGAGTACGGGAAGCCTCTCGTCAAAAATGAAAGATCTCTATCAACGAATATGTGAAGATTGCATGATTGGTACTTGAAAATCTGCAGAGAGTCTGGGGGGCGGGATATTTTGTATGTGAGAGTTAAACCGGAGCATGACCTCGTTGGAATTGAACTGTTGCCTATTCCATTTGAGGAGTTCTATCAGTTTTTCAATTAATTGGCCCTTGATAAAGCAACGGTCACTTGCTACTGTCTGTAAGTAGTACTACTTCTGTCATTAAGTCTCTCTATATAGCTCAGCTCTTTCATTGCATGTATTTATAATTATCCACACTATATTATGCAGATTGAAGATCGTCGAATTGAAGAAAAAACAAGTCGGTGATATAGGGTTCATTAACACATATCTCATAGATGCAACCGAGGTTGAATTTCGTGTCTCAGATACCGAGGCCAACTTGCTACGATCGTTGATGATAAATGAAAACAAAGATATAATACTCTTTCCTTACAACTTCAAGTGAGTGTTACTGTCTTGTGCATATTCGGTTTCCCTTATATATTAGTCAAGGTTATAGTAATGTAATTGATGAGTTCATGCATGCGTGCGCAGGTTCCACTATATTCTCCTAGAGATTAAGCTTGAGCAGGGAGTAGTAACTGTCTTGGACTCTAAACGAAAAGATCCCAAGGAGTATGCGGACATGACTTAAATGCTCGAGAAGTAAGTTAAATCGATCATTATCCACCATGCATATCAGCAACTTTGTTCATTTCTGATATCAAGTAATTGTTTTCTTTGTCTGACAGGGTTTGGAGAAAATTCACCAAAAAAACTCCGGGACTGCCGAAGAAGCTTGAATTTAGACACCCGAAAGTAAGTAATATATAGTAGCATGTTCCGCGCATCTCCTATATATTGATTCAAGAACTAGTTTCATCAATACCATTTGGCATTCTTGCTTATCAGTTTGATTGACCTCTATTTCTTGTAAAGTGGTTGTGGCAGGAACAAGGGAATGATTTCTGTGGATACTACATTTGCGAGTCCATCCGCCACACAACCTATGAGCGGGGCTACTCTGAAGCACAATTTGAAGTGCGTAAGCAATTAATAATATTCACAATTTTATTTCATTACCATCATTTGTGTTGAGTTCCATTTATTCATATATATATATATATATATATATATATATATATATATATATATATATATATATATATATATATATATATATATATATATATATATATATATGTATTGTCCCCCTTTTTCAAATTAGATGTTTCAGATACGGAAACTCCTAGCACCAGATCGTCTGCGAGCAATTCAAGAGGAATTGGCGGCATTCTTCCTTGAACACGTGATCGTGCCAGACGGAGAATACTATGTGGACCATGCGTCCATCGTATAGGAGATTATATTTGTAAGAGATAATTATTGTATATATGTACCCGTTAGTGTCCGATAGATATACGAGAACTTGTTGTTCGACCAATCTCTCGGAGAAGGAGAGGTGGTCGATATTACTTCTCTCTGTATGCATATATATGTTGATTACGATCTTCTGTTTCCTTCATTTGCTTACTAGCTAGCTAGCTAGCGTGTCTACTCCTCTCTATATGTATGTGTAGTACGTAGCGTCGACCAAGCACAGACATAAGAGAGGACACTTCTCTATTAATTAGCTAGCTAACACAATATATGAAACACTTAAATTAAACAGGGGTTAAAGGCCCTAACAAACTGGGTCAGATGTCCCTTTATCTACTAGTGGAGATACAATTGTGAAGTGTGAGATTGATTTTGCAGAGATTGATCCCCAAGAACTACAGAGCATGGAAGTGCAGGCCGTGAAGAATGTGGTTGACAAAATTGGGGAGAGCATTTATTGGGGTCCAGAGCAAGAGGTAGCATTGTTACGGTTTGATAATTGGAAAGGAGAGTATGTGAGAATTGAGGATGGTGAAGAGATGGTTGATGAAATCGATCGACAAGATGGTTGGACAACCAAACAAACTATGTTTCATGCAGAGCTTGTTGATCTGAAATCAGATTCTAAGGTTGGATATGTGCCCTCAAAATTAGCTTCAAAGATGGTAGATGATGATTGGGCTTCAGAGAGGCAGATAATGCCCATTTGTGCAGGTGAAGTGACAGTATTACCTCAGGGAGGTAATGGAGAAGAGGTCTCCGATGGTGTGCAAGGGTCGTTTCTGTTGATTGGAATTCAATAGAATTAAATGACCCAACTGATTTTGTCATTGCACCAATGGATGACATTGATATGGCCAAAAAAATTGTCATTCCAGTAGCTGATGAAGATAAGGAGGAGAAGGATGGTGAATCTAGTATGCCTACTGATACTAATGCTAACAGAGAAAGAACTGAAGATGTGGATGGACAGCTGATGGAAGATGTTGCAGATGATGTAGATGATGCACATGATGATGTGTTGGTAAATGTGTATGACAAGGAAAACCCTGTTATTGCAGTGGGGAAGTTGTTCCCAAACATGGATGAGTTTAGGATGTGTTTCAAGATTTATGCAGTCAAACATTAGTTTTATTCCAAGACTAAGTGCACTGATAGAAAGAAGTTTTATGCAAGATGTAGAGGTTTTGATGGAAGTGTCAAGCCTTGCAAGTGGTACATATCTGCTAGACGCCAACCTGATGGAAGTACCATTAGGGTGAATCAAATCCCACACCAACATACTTGTATTACAAGTTCAGAGAGAGTATCAACCATGACATCACAACTTTGGTTTGCAGAAAAGATCACTCCTATTTTAGCCAAGAAACCAAACACTACTGCAAAAAAACTTAAAGTGGACTTGGAAAATCAATACCCCATTAAGGTGAAGTATAACACGGTGTGGAAGGCAAAACAAAGGGCAATGAAACAATTATATGGTGACTGGGCAAATACTTTTAGGATGCTTTATAATTTCAAAGCAGAGGCGGAGAAAAGGTCACCTGGCAGTGTTGTGGAGATAGATACTGAGGTAACACTTGATGGAAGAGTGCTTTTATCTAATTTTTTTATGGCTTTAAAGCCTTGCATTGATGGCTTCAAGGCAGGGTGTCGTCCACATTTGAGCATAGACTCATCATTTTTAATTGGCAAGTGGAGTGGTCAATTGGCAGCTTGCAATGCTTTGGATGGACACAACTGGATGTTCCCTGTTGCTATTGGCTTATTTCAGTCAGAGACAGAGGTCTCGTGGACATGGTTCATGATTGAGTTGAAAAGATGCATAGGGCCAGTGTCACCTTTGGCAGTCCACACAGATGCATGCAAAGGGCTAGCATATGTAGTGAAAAATATTTTCCCCCATTGTGAGCAGAGGGAGTGCTTCGGCCATATATGGATGAATTTGATCAAAAAATTCAGAGGGGAAGAATTTGGTCGCATGTGGCCAGCAGCAAGATCTTACACTAAACAGACACATTCATATCACCTTGGTAAGATAATGACAGCATGCCCTGAGTTTGGTCCACGGGTGAACACCTAACATTCTCTATTATGGCATAGGTCAGGATTTAACACTCCCATCAAGTGTGATCATATCAACAACAACTTGGCAGAAAGTTTTAACAACAAGGTGAAGCAGTTAAAAAAATTGCCTGTGAATGACATGGTTGACCAAATCAGTATCATGATCATGTGCTTGTGGGAATTGTGAAGAAGGATTGGTGATTGTCTACAAGGGGATAAGCTCCCTGCAGTGGTACAACAAGTGCTCAACAGGAGCAGAAATCTTACACATTTATCTGTTGAAAAATCTTCTGAGTGGGGTGATGAAGTTAGAGATACCAAAACTGGTAGAAGGCATGTTGTTAACACTGAAATGCATGATTGCACTTGTTTGGAGTGGCAACACACCGGGAAACCATGTGATCATGCCATACTTTTCTTGGCCTCCCGACCGAAGATAAATATGCACCCATATTTGCACGAATATTACTCAGTAGCAAGATTCAAGGCTGCATATGCAACTCTAATTCCAGCACTTACAAATCAGTCTCAGTGGCCTGAAGTGGAAATTGAGTTTTCCATGTGTCCTCCCCTAATAAAAAGTAAGGCTGGCAGGCCTAAGGAGAGTAGATTCAAGGCATGCTTTGAGAAAGGTGGGAGTAGCAAAAAGGGCAAGGGAAAGAAGGATGCAAAGCCAATAAGGTCCCAGAAAGGTAACAAAAATAGATGCAAGTTGTGCCAGGAACTTGGGCACCGAGTTGGATATCCCAAATGTTGTTACACTCCTGAAAGGCCAAAGTATGTGGGCATATGTTTGCATTGTTTACTATTTTGTTGCATTTTTCAATTAGTAACCAGTTGACATGCTTTATATTTTTAGGAGGAAGCGTGTAGGTGAGCCCCTTGTTGTTGAAGAGTGTTGGCCAAAGAAAAAGGCAAGAGGCAATGGATGTAGAAGAAAGAGAAGTTTTGGTGAAACAATGCATATTCAACCAGACTTGGATGGTGTGGTGCAAAATGAGCAAGACTTGGATGGTGTGGTGCAAAATGATCAAGCCTTTGATGTGCTGCTGCAAGATGATCAAGATTGTGATGTTCTGCTGCCAACTAAAGATATGGGTATTTCTGAAGATCCTGCTGCAGTCAACAGTCAGACTGAAGAAACTGATGTGGAGGTGCACACCAAAGACACTGAAATTGCAGTCAACATTCAGACTGCTCTCGAGGATGAAACTGAACCTCAGCGTGTCGAGGTTCAGACTGAAGAAGCCCATGTTGAGGTACACACCGAAGAAACTGAAACTGTTGTCAACATTGAGACCGAAGACACTGATCATGAGGGTGTTGGTGAGGTGTTGAAAACACCAGTGAAGAAAACCAAGATGATCAGTGAACTTGTGTGTGTAGTAGAACCAAAAGCAAGAAGTGCTAAGGCGAAGAAGGGCACACGACGTGGTAGGAAGAGGTAGAATAGAGAATAGTTTGAAAATTTGGGGCATGTAATAATATTTGTAAATTGGTGCGTACTGGTAGTCACTATGTATCCCCATATTTCTATTCGAACTTGTTTGTTGTTACTTTGTCTAAACCAGCCAAATATAATGCAAATTTAAATTCAAATTTGGGCTCAAATTTGAATTAGGGATGGGGTATTGATGTTTAAATGCAATCTAAAGTACCTCAACTGAAATATGTTTGCTTGTTGATCATTGCGATCCCTTTTGGTAATTTGAACTCATAGTCATGAAAAGTTTGTTTCAAGTGACCTCCAAAGGTAGGGTAAACGGCCTCATATTTAAGCAAGTTTTTTGGCACCTTGTCTAAACCAGCCAAATAATTTTCCTGCACATCTATTCTACCTATATAGTGGAAATCTAAAGTCTCGCTATTTATTGAATTAATTTTCTATTATTTCATTTTTTGTTGAAAAAACAAGGTTTAATAGAAAATTATATATAAAACAAGTTTAAAACATGGAAATGAGAAAAGTAAGTTAAGATCTTTCTTAGTCAATCCAAAATGAAGTTTTGGTGAGGTTTTCACACTTTTCATTTTCGAAACCACACCTACTCTCAGGTGCACACTACTCTCTCCCTTGAACTCCATACTACATTGTTCGAGGAATGACAATTTTGTGAAGGATTTTTCGTAAAAATGTATGTAGACCATATTTATTTATTTTTTCTCGTTACTATACGACATAATATGACTATGTGCGTAGGTTTTATATTTTTTTGATTTTTTTGAATTAGTTATGCTCAACCCTAAGCAGTCAAATCCCCTCAAAACCCCTCTCAAAACACCTCAAAACCCCGCAAACTGCCGGGTCGTCGATCGTTGTGCGTGGACGGTTGAGATCAGGCGCTAGGATTAGCTACAGTATGCATCGATCCGCATGATACGCGCTGATTGGTTGAATCGGTGGGGTTTGGATCAGCCTCTCTCGTTGGGGCATCAGGATCGTTCGTTTCAATCCAACGACACGAGTTGACGCGGTGCATGGACCAAGCCTACGCAGTGCCCTTTCCATCGTTGCATGCATGCCCACCCGCAGAACTACGCCCGTGTGTTGCATGCATGCCCTCGACGTAGTAGCCCTGCTTCGCCACCCCTATCGACGCGGTAAGCTGTCGCATGCCTACCATTAGAATCGATGCAGCGTCGCATCAAAGCAAGCACCCAGTCACAATGCAGCAGCCATACCCCGATGAAGAGAACCAAAAAAGCCAATGGTGCAATGCGTGCGGTGCATGGCGTGCTCGTCTTTGAAGACACAATGGGCGGCCCGGACACAATACTGGCATGATGGTCGATGCAGTTCAAATGGCGTGCTGCCCATTACAAGATGGGCAAATGAAGGCGTCCATTATTGTCACGTCTCCCATCGACCGACCGGTGCCCTCTAGCAAAGACCTAGGGCAATTTAATGGGCTACGACATGAATGCAGGGGCGGCACACACAGAGAACGGGGAAGGCGTGTCCCCTTGACCCACGATGGCACAGACGCGTGCGTGAGACCTTCCCCCTTGACCCGCGACTAGTTGCACAGAATCTTCGCAGCCCGTTTCCCACAATCGTTTACACACTTCATGGGGCGCCACCAAACGCCGCCGGCCCATTAATTATACGGGGTGAAACCACGTCGCACTTGGGCTATTTAAGCCGAACACTATTGTCTTCCTCTCCCTCTCCTTCATCTCCCATCTTCACCACAAGCCGCCCGAGCCGTCCCAAGATCCACCCAAGATCCACTCGAAGCAACAAGATGCAATTCACCGACGCTACCTACCGTGTGCCACGCACCTTCCCCGAGAGGCTCTACCCTGCCGGAGTCCGGGTGGAGAACACCCTGTGGGTGTGGGCGATCTCGAGGTGGAGGGGGGAAAGGGGGCTGGCCCAGTTCTTCCTCTCCGCCGGCTACCGCCACCTCCCGAGGGGCTCTCCGGTCATGTTCCGACTCGAAGACATCACCAACAATGGCTATCCTATCGGGTTTACGGTGACGTTAACCAACCCCTTCGACGCCTACCACCTCCTCGGTCGTGTTTTTTGGTGTGGATGCGAGTTCATTGCATTCACCATGTACAACATCTTCACCGACTTTGAAAACGTCTTCCCCGCCAATGAGCGCATGCACACCCTCCCCTACCCCACCGACGACGCCGAGTGAAGGAGTTGGCCATGGAGGAGAGGATTTGGTCATGGAGGAGTTGGGCTTGGAGCAAGCAAGGAAGCCAGCCGGTGGTGTTTTATCTTATCTAGGTGTCGTTTTATTATTGTCGTGTTGGGTTGAACTATGAACTATCTATATAAGTTGTAATGGTACTAGCTATGTTAGTTGTAACGTGGTACTATCTAGCTCATGTAATGCTACTACTTATGCTACTATATTGTGATGTGTTCTATCTGTTTTTTTCTATCTAGTTGATATTGGTCAATTGATATATATCGTGCTTGATGTTCTATCTATGGACATGCAAGTGTATGGGTACCCAAATTTTGTTAGAAAAAAAATTCATATCTTGGTGTGTTGCATGTGTGCATGCATGTATCTAGGCCCTGGCTAATAGGGTCACCCTAGCTAGTAGGTGTAGGGTGCAAATATTTGTGCAACCATAGACATGCAACTAATTTAGTTCATGCAAATAATTATTGGATTAACTCAAATGCCCAAAAGAAATATTTCTGGGCTCCTAAAAATATTGGTTTGAATTTTACCTCTTACCAATATTTTCAGAGCAAAACAGGAACATTTTTCTTGGACCTATTTGACGTAGGGGCACATGCATAAAAGCAATCACAAAACAATAGTGGACAAGCAACAAATATGTAAAGAAAAACAAAAAAAATTACAATACATACGGCCCAACATTTATTCAATAGAGAAATTCGGCTACAGAAAAAATAAGTAAATAAGTGTATGTTTGTTAAAGGTTTATTTGCCGAAGCAACATTTTTTATTTTGAGGTTTTAGTCGAATCATTTTTTCTAAACATGGGTGCCTCTATGCTATAGAACTGGGCTGGTGCCCCTACGCGGGTGGGCTTGTCTCTATTTGGGCCTGGTTATTTTCTCACGGCCCAACATCTATTCGGCAGCAAGTTTTTTTTACTAGAAACTGAATTGGGTCCAAACTGAATTTGGGGGGTGCGCACTCTGTTAACTGAAGAATAAGAACAGAGCATGAACACTGAATATTTCTGCTTCGATTCAGTTACATGAACTTGCCATGGTCCAAAGATCGCATCCTCTGTTCTGACAGACCTAAATGCCCCCTCTAATGACGGATGAACAACAAGTAACACAAAAACAGAGCAACGACACAACAATAGAACCCCCCTTCCATGATATTTGCTTGCTTCTGCAAATCGATCATCTCCATTTGATTTTTCTTGATCTTCTTCAGTTCCTCGGTCAGTTCAGACTCCAAGTGCAGTTCATCATTTCGCGCAAACCTCGCAATCGGCACGACTCTGCCCGCCCCTCTGTCCGAGCTCCCCCCTCCCCAATTTCTCCATCCGTGGCATCCCGCCCAAATTGAGCTCCCAGGTTGCGGCCCCGCTCGAATCAATGTAGCCCTCGAACTGAATCCTCTAAACATAGTCACCCATCCACTCGAAATGGGTGCATTTCTTCAGGATCTGAAATCAACAACATGAACCCTAAATTCCAAATTCGAGGGGAAAAAACAAAATATGGAGAAACCAAGGCAAATGGCAGTGAAAGAACGGGCTAAGAACTGAGATCTAACCTTGCCATCCCTTCCTGCCATTGTTTTTCTCAAGCACTTCACAAATTCCCGTCCAAGATTTCCATTCTCATCAGTCCTACTGACCCACCGTTTCAGAGGCTCTGGGCGTGGGCACTCAGGGCACCTTGTGAGCGGCATAGGACCATACTGACGCCATTTGGAGTGCGTGGCACAGGAGGTGGATATCTCCACTAGGTCGCCGGAGAAGAGGA
Source organism: Secale cereale (assembly GCA_902687465.1). NCBI lineage: Eukaryota > Viridiplantae > Streptophyta > Magnoliopsida > Poales > Poaceae > Secale > Secale cereale. The sequence continues at coordinate 653,985,824 of LR738713.1, forward strand.
AGAATGTGGAAAGGGGAAGCAATGGGCGGCGGCGGGCGGACGGGCACGGGCGGTCGTCTCTTCTAGCTGCCAAGAGGTGGGTCCCGTGCTCACTGAACAAGTGGTGGGTCCCACGCTTACGTGGATAAGTTGTGGGTCCCGCGCTTACTGGACAAGTAGTGGGTCCGGCGCTTACGTGGATAAGTTGTGGGTCCAGCCCGTAACAGCTAATGAGGGCATTAGTTTAGCTTAAGGGCCATGTCGTGTCTAGGCTATTTACTCGCTCAAAAGTGTCGCACCAGAGCCATTCCGTCGAACAACGTCGCACTGCGGCCAATTCCCACGAAAACATCGCAATCACTACTCATCATAATCATCAACTCTAACACATTATAGCACACAATAACACATTGTACCTGGGACCTACTCCTCTTAGGTAAAATAGTATAAAGCAAGATAGGCCCTGACTCTCCATTATGGAGAATGGAGATTACCCTGTCTCCAATTCTTGCGATTCGCATAATGTTGCTTCCAAGTACCTTCCTACAATTGACCATTGATACGTCCAAAATGTATCTATAATTTCTGCTTGCTCCATGCCACTTTTGGGTGATATTGCTATGATATTCATACACTTCCATACACTTTTGATCATATTTGGACTAACCTACTAATCCAGTGCACCCCAGTGCCAGTTTCTGTTTTCGGCTGTTTTTGTATTTCAGGTTTTCACGTTTCGAGAACTACCATGAAAAATCCAGAAAAATTATATAAAAAATCAGCGTATCGGAAACAACACTGCGTCCGAAGGGCAGCCTGGGGGGGCCACAGGGGCTCCAGGCGCCCTGTGGGCGCGCCCCCCCTGGGCCCCGCCGGGGGGGGCGCCTACGCCCCCCGAGGCTCCCCCGGTGCCCTACTTTGGCATATATTTAAAGGGTTCCCCGTAACCCTCAGAACATGACTTCTTTTCGCGATCCCATCTCTGTTCCGCCGCTGCCACCACTTCCAAGATCGGGAGCACCAGGAGAACTCTTCCCGGCACCCTGCCGGAGGGGAGGATCACCACCGGGAGCTTCTCCACCACCATGGACGCCTCCCGGATGACTCGTGACTAGTCTCCCTTGGACCATGAGTCCATGACCAGTAGCTATGTGATGTTCTCCTCCAGTTCTTGTGCTTCACTAATTAGTCCTCGTGAGCTGCCCTACATGATCGAGGCACCTATGTAATCCTTATGATGTTGCTATGTTGAGTTTGCTGGGATCCGATGGATTATGAGATTATGATCAGATTGATCTTGAGTAATATATTTGATTCACCTCTTTTATATTTTAGTTCATAAGTAATTCTTGCATGTTCTCCGTTGTTATTTATTGCTTTGGCCGAGTAATAGGTAGTGACTCCAAGAGGGAACGTTATGCTCGATTGTGGGTTCATGCCCCTCGATGACTAGCTTGAGTGACAGAAACATGAGTCTAGGGGATGTGCTGTTGCCACAAGGGGGAAAACAACGGTGCTTGTGCCCGCGGGTGCAAGGATTGTTTACTTTACGCAAAGTTCTTTTAATGCAGTTGTCTGTTGCATTGAGTTTACACTATAGGTGGGACTCGCAACTTAATACCAGCGAGATGTTCTGGATAGGTATCTCAAGGTGGATGCTTAGTAGTAGATATTGATGGATTTCGGTCTACTTACTTTGGCGTACCGCCCATGCTTTGAACCTCAACCTTTCTTGCAATATAGTCAGCATTGGTTTGCATTCGTGGTCCTGTCAATTGCCCAGCTGTAATTTGTTTACCTCACATAGCTATTTTATCGTCTTTTGGGAGAGAGACATCACTAGTGAACATCATGAGACTCCGGTCCATATTACCATCATTGATCACATCCACTATTTACTTTCCGCTATTTATTTACTATTGCAAAACACTATCTATCACTACTATCATATTGCTTTTAATCCTTTGTGAACTACAAGGCCGGAGAGATTGACAACCTCTCTGTACTCGTTGGGAGCAAAGTTATTTGTATCTGTGTGCAGGTCCACATTGATTGCTAATTGCGCCGTTAGCAGTTGACACCTACCTGTTGAACCTAGGAGTCTCTGGGGATTCGATCCTTGGCATCTTTGCTAAGGGAAAACACTTCTACTTACTGCATCTTACACCTTCCACTTGGGGTAACAAACGAGGGGTTCGAGGCCCATCAAGGAGTATTTTCTGGCGCCGTTGCCGGGGACTCCACTCTTCAGGATAGGGGAGTTGCATGCTATCTTTTACCTTTGCTTTTTAGTCTTGTTAGTTTACCTTTCATTTTTGCTTTAGTTCCTTTTTACTGAAAATCACAAAAATAGTTATCTTGCTTGCTTGCTACTATGGGTTCCACCGAGAACTCCAAGTTGTGTGACTACACTAGTCACAACAACGATGACTTTATCAGCACACCTATCACTACACCTGCCACTTCAGCACCTTCATATGAAATTAAACCTACTTTACTTAACTTAGTTATGAGAGAACAATTCTCCGGTGCTGCAGATGATGCTGCTTTACACTTGAACAACTTTGTTGAACATTGTGATATGCAAAAGTACCAAGAAATAGATGGTAATATTGTTAAGCTTAAGCTTTTTCCTTTCTCTTTGAGAGGAGGAGCTAAAATTTGGTTTCAGTCTTTGCCTAGGAATAGCATAGATTCTTGGGACAAGTGTAAAGATGCTTTTATCGGAAAATACTATCCACCTGCTAAAATTATCCAACTTAGAAGTAACATCATGAATTTTAAACAATTGGATAATGAACACGTTGCCCAAGCTTGGGAACGTATGAAGTCTCTTATCAAGAACTGCCCTACTCACGGTTTGACTACTTGGATGGTTATCCACACTTTTTATGCAGGCTTGAACTTTACCTCGCGGAACTTGTTAGACTCGGCCGCGGGAGGAACTTTTATCAACTACACTTGGTGCTGCCACAAAGCTTCTCGATGAGATGATGACCAACTATTCCCAATGGCACACCGAACGCACTCCAGGAAGGTAAACTCTGTCGAGGAGATTTCCTCCCTCAATGAAAAAGTTGACTTGATCATTTCTCTACTTTCGAAGCAATCTACTGTTGATCCTCGTGATGTTCATTTAAATTCTTTGATTGCTCAAGAACAAGTAGATGTTAACTTTATCTCTAGAAACAATTTTAACAACAATGCTTATAGGAGTAACTTTGGTAACAATTCTAGACCGTTCCCCTCTAACTCTTATGGGAACAACAATGCTTATCCTAGTACCAAGAACTCCAATACTGAACTAGAGACTATGCTTAGAGATTTCATCACTACCCAAAAAGCCTTTAATAAGAATGTAGAAGAGAAACTACATAAACTAGATGATCTTTCTTTTAAGGTAGACCACTTAGCCAATGAGTTAAAATTGCTAAAAATTGAAACTTCTTCTCCTAAGGAGAGGGAATTCATCCCTATTAATGCTACTCAAGTACAAATTAATGAAAACATTAGGATGATGGCTAAGCTTAAAGAGAGATGGGCTAGAGAAAGGGAGGAAGAGGAAAGAATTAAGAGCCTTCCTACCCACCACACTGTTGCTACTATCCAAGTTATTGAGGATGTTCACACTCTTAGCACCCAATGTACTCCTGGTCCCAATGGACCCATTGATGGTGATGCTATAGAAACTACCAAACAGGTGAGCCTTAAGGACACCAATACTACTTTACTTGATGCTCGTGACCTTGATTTTGATAATTGCACTCTTACAGAAGTTATTGATTTCCTTCACAAAATGTCTAGAGATCCCCGCACTAGCACGCTTAACCTTGCCTTCACAGAGCTTATCACTAATGCTCTCATCAAAGCTAGGGAGGAGAAACTTAGAGTAGAAGCCTCCATACCTAGAAAGCTAGAGGATGGTTGGGATCCTATGATAAAAATTTATTTGAATGACTTCTCTTGTTATGCATTATGTGATGTTGGTGCTAGTACCTCTGTTATGCCCAAAAGGATATATGATATGCTTAAATTGAAACCTTATGATTCTTGTTCTTTTGGTGTTCGTCTCGTTGATTCTTCCATAAAGAAACCTTTGGGGAGGATCGACGATGTTCTTATTGTTGTCAATGATAATTATGTGCCCGTTGATTTTACTATTATGGATATTGAATGTGATCCTTCATGTCCAATTATTTTGGGACGTCTCTTTTTGCGCACCGTTGGTGCTGTCATTGACATGAAAGAGGGTAATATAAAATTTCAGTTTCCTCTCAAGAAAGGGATGGAACACTTCCCTCGTAAGAAGGTCAAGTTACCTTTTGAGTCCGTTGTACGGGCTAGCTATTCTTTTACTCTTGATAAAACTTGATCTATGCATTATGCCTAGCTTAAAGGCATAAAAGAAAGCGCTTTTGGGAGGCAGCCCACATGAATAAAAATTTTGTTTTTGTTGTGTCTAGATGTTGTTTACTTCTGTAGCATCATCATTGTATCTTTTCTATTCATATTTGTGCCAAGTATAGCCTCTGATTGCTAGAAAGTTCAAAAGTTGTGAGGTGCTGTCCAGGAAACAGATTCTGTCCTTGTATATAAAAATTCGTATAAAATCACCAGGTCATGTTTTTGGTCTGAATTTTTTCGACAGCGTTCTCTATATAATTGTCTTTCGTGCGTCAGTTCTGAGTTTTTTTATTTGAGTTGCAGAAGTATCCCGAACAGGTCAATTACTGTCTGCTGTTCTGTTTTTCACAGATTCTGTCCTGTTTTGCCTTACCTTCACTTTGCAAATTGAGAACTTGCTTTTTCTTTGCAAAAACATTTTGGCAATCTTGAGAAACAGTAGAACTTCAAGAATATCCTTATTTCCAGCAAGGTATAATTATTTTATTAAGGGTACTAACCTCGCTAATCAGATTATGATGAGTTATGTATGAAGGGAGTTTTCAAGTGTGCGAGGGAAGATGATAAAAAGATTCAGGAGTGTCAAGCGCTCAAGCTTGGGGATGCCCCCGTGCACCCCCAAGAAATATTCAAGGAGACTCAAGCGTCTAAGCTTGGAGATGCCCCCCGTGCATCCCCTTCTCCATCAACATTATCAGTTCGTCTTTCGTTCCGCTATATTTTTATCACTTCATGTGTTATGTGCTATGCTTGGAGCTTCTTGCTTTTAGTTTTATTTTTAGTTTTTCATAACGAGTCGGAACCCAGCATTCCTTTATATGGGAGAGAAACACGCTCCATCTCTACCTAGAACATTACATAGAATTTTCATGTCTATCTATGCTGTGTGTGTTCTTTGTCTTTTAATAGCTACTATCGTGCTCTGCTCTTAGTATTCATGCCTATCTTTTCAAAGAGCTTTTATTTAGTTGGTTGCTTGAACTCTCTTTAATTACCATGCTCACCTAATTAAGAGAGTTTGCTTCCGTTGTATGGGTTAATGTGTCTATGATAAAGATGCTACTTTCATGATGGTGCTTAGTAGTTCAGGTTTTCTTATGGTTAATCTCAGATAGCTGGGAGGTTCCCAATGTGTTATTGGAGTACCAACTTGGTTTCTTTGCCTATGATGTGGTATGGTTTAGTAGTATCTTCCTTCGAGAATTTATTTTGTTTGACTTGGCGTATGGTCACGCATATTCAAGACTGTAAAGAAAGTCTGTCAAGCCTTGATGATCTTTTGTTTCTAAGTAGCGATATAACTACCATGCCTGATTCAATATTGCTTTGTCGCTCTGCATGATTATGACCGTCATGGCTCTCTTAGTTGGTTGCTCCCAGTCTTTTGCTAACCTCCACCTGCACTAAGCAAATTAATCATGCAATACATAGCTCATGGGAAAGTAGCCTAAAAACTATTGTGGTAAAGAATATGTTGCCTATGTATCTTATTTCTTATGAGTTGCTTGCTGAGCGGTAACCATGTTTCTGGGGACGCCATCAACTGTCACACTTTTGTTGAATATTATGTGAGTTGCTATGCATGTTCGTCTTGTCTGAAGTAAGGGTGATTTACCGTGGGTTGAATTAATATGCATATTGTTAGAGAAGAACATTGGGCCGCCAACCAAAGCCATGCATCATGGTGGAAGTTTTAGCTTGGACCTTAATCCTCAAATCTCTCATGAGAATATGCTTATGCATTAAAGAGGAGTCCATCATCTATTTTCTATGTTGTCCCGGTATGGATGTCCTCAAGTTGAGATCTATCAAAAACGAGAAATCAAATGCGATCTATCTCCTTGGACCTTTGTACAGGTGGCATAGAGGTACCCCTTTGTGACACTTGGTTAAAACATATGCAATGCAATGATAACCCATGGGGATCCGAGCTAATTAGGACAAGGAGCGAGCACTATTGGTATTCGATGCATGAGGCTTGCAACTTATAAGATGTTTTATGCATGACACATATGAAGTACTACTACCGTTGACACAATTGCTTCCATGTTTCAAAATAAAAAGCTCTAGCACTTCAAGCACCAACTACTGAGAGCATGATTGTCATTCTGAGTGTAATGTGCATTGTCCCAAAGTAGCATTGTCTTTTGCATGATTGTGATATCGTTTATTCTGAAATGATTGTATCTAGTCATCATTAAACCTTGAAGGTGCCCCTTCATTTATGTTTTGCATCACTAAAGGGGGCAAGCTAGATATCACTTGATCATATTTGCACATCATGTTCATTGCAAATCTTTTTGATGTTTCAGTTTTATGTTGTAAAACTTTCAGTCATTTGTGATTTTCTCTTGAGGCAACTTAGTTACTTTAGAATCATTGTCTCAGTAAGCTTTTGTCATATGACTATGAGAATGTCCTATATGGTTAATATCATGTCACCACAGAAATTATTCTTGTTATCATTTACCTACTCGAGGACGAGCAGGAATTAAGCTTGGGGATGTTGATACGTCCAAAATGTATCTATAATTTCTGCTGGCTCCATGCCACTTTTGGGTGATATTGCTATGATATTCATACACTTCCATACACTTTTGATCATATTTGGACTAACCTACTAATCCAGTGCACCCCAGTGCCAGTTTCTGTTTTCGGCTGTTTTTGTATTTCAGGTTTTCACGTTTCGAGAACTACCCAGAAAAATCCAGAAAAATTATATAAAAAATCAGCGTATCGGAAAGAACACTGCGTCCGAAGGGCAGCCTGGGGGGGCCACAGGGGCTCCAGGCGCCCTGTGGGCGCCCCCCCCCCTGGGCCGCGCCGGGGGGGCGCCTGGGCCCCCCGAGGCTCCCCCGGTGCCCTACTTTGGCATATATTTAAAGGGTTCCCCGTAACCCTCAGAATAGGACTTCTTTTCGCGATCCCATCTCTGTTCCGCCGCCGCCGCCGCTTCCAAGATCGGGAGCACCAGGAGAACTCTTCCCGGCACCCTGCCGGAGGGGAGGATTACCACCGGGAGCTTCTCCACCACCATGGACGCCTCCCGGATGACTCGTGAGTAGTCTCCCTTGGACCATGAGTCCATCACCAGTAATATATTTGATTCACCTCTTTTATATTTTAGTTCATAAGTAATTCTTGCATGTTCTCCGTTGTTATTTATTGCTTTGGCCGAGTAATAGGTAGTGACTCCAAGAGGGAACGTTATGCTCGATTGTGGGTTCATGCCCCTCGATGACTAGCTTGAGTGACAGAAACATGAGTCTAGGGGATGTGCTGTTGCCACAAGGGGGAAAACAATGGTGCTTGTGCCCGCGGGTGCAACGATTGTTTACTTTACGCAAAGTTCTTTTAATGCAGTTGTCTGTTGCATTGAGTTTACACTATGGGTGGGACTCGCAACTTAATACCAGCGAGATGTTCTGGATAGATATCTCAAGGTGGATGATTAGTAGTAGATATTGATGGATTTCGGTCTACTTACTTTGGCGTACCGCCCATGGTTTGAACCTCAACCTTTCTCGCAATGTAGTCAGCATTGGTTTGCGTTCGTGGTCCTGTCAATTGCCCAGCTGTAATTTGTTTACCTCACATAGCTGTTTTATCGTCTTTTGGGAGAGAGACATCACTAGTGAACATCATGAGACTCCGGTCCATATTACCATCATTGATCACATCCACTATTTACTTTCCGCTATTTAATTACTATTGCAAAACACTATCTATCACTACTATCATATTGCTTTTAACCCTTTGTGAACTACAAGGCCGGAGAGATTGACAACCTCTCTGTACTCGTTGGGAGCAAAGTTATTTGTATTTATGTGCAGGTCCACGTTGATTGCTAATTGCGCCGTTTGCAGTTGACACCTACCTGTTGAACCTAGGAGTCTCTGGGGATTCGATCTTTGGCATCATTGCTAAGGGAAAACACTTATACTTACTGCATCTTACACCTTCCACTTGGGGTAACCAACGAGGGGTTCGAGGCCCATCAACCATACATTTTTTCCAATCTTTGATTGTCATGTCTTCATCGGTTTTAGAAATTTGGTATGAACAACTAAGTTTCGTAGGATGACCTGGTTGTAAGTTCATAACATCAAGGTGACCTTTCGGAAACATCAGATGAGGCACACAATTCTTCGGGATTTTCTGTTGAAAAACAGAGCAATAACTTTGTAGTTAGCAATGTAGTTGAGTTTTAGAAGAATTTATGCAAAAGATGCACAGATGTCGTAATAGTAAAAAATCTTACCATGAGATCTCCATGGATGTTACTGTAGTTCAACACGTGCACTAGTGGCACGTGTTGACCATAATGTGGAGGAGTTTGATAATAGATATTGCAATTCTCAAGATCATTAATAAATGATATCAGATGATATTTCTCCAGATATGTAAATTCTGAGCCATCGGTGTAGTAGGTTCTGTCTACCATCTTCCGCACATTCTTTGAAGAATGGAAATAACCTATCAGTGGAAATAAGCTGTCAACTATGAGTTCTTTATAACTAATGTTGAGTCCATGGATTATACCACTAGTAGAAAACATGGCTTTGGTTCGGTCTTGGCAAGTCCATTAGTCCCGGTTCATCCACGAACCGGTACCCATGGGGGCATACGTCCCGGTTCGTGTGCCCAGGGGGCCGGCCGGGCCTCGTGGGGCATCAGTCCCGGTTGGTTAGGACCCATTTGTCCCGGTTCGAGGCACGAACCGGGACCAACGGGCATCGCTCCTGGCCCAAACCCATTGGTCCCGGTTCATGTGTAGAAACGGGACAAATGGGTGACCTTTAGACCCGGTTCCTGGTACGAACCGAGACCAATGAGTTTCCTATATATAACCCCTCGCCCACCACTTCATGTGCTCTGTTTTTTCTGGCGGCCGGGGGGAGCTGTGGTGCTTTCGCTAGCTCACCTCCTATGCACCGGAAATTCCAACCGACCCTCTTGTGCAGAGGTTAAATTTAGTCGAAGAGGAAAACATTTCCTTGAAGAAAAAATTGGAAAAAACAGAGGAGAAGAAGATGGAATTGGAGTCTCATGTTGCGGAAATCGTCGATGATCACAAGATCAAGATGGACCCTATTGTCAAGAGGCTAAATTTAGTTGAAGAAGAAAAGAAGTACTTGAAGGAAAAACTAAAAAAAATTGAGGACGAGAAGATGATATTGGAGTTGCTTGTTGCGGATATCGTTGATGATCACAAGATCAAGATGGATGCCATGCGCTTGAAGATTAGAAAGATTAGAAAATATGCCATTCATACCGAGGCTTGGTATCATTATGCCTTTGGATCAATTGTTACCTTGGTTGCGATTATGATCACATTTGTTGTTGCGTTGAAATGTTCTACATAGTTTCAATGTATGGTTTAATTAGATGCTCTAGAGATATGCATGTACTTTGAATGGCATGTGATGATGAACTTATATTAATTTCATCACTTATCTATCCATGATGTTCTGTAATGGTTTTGTACACGAAGTGCACCCAGTTTTTGTCGTAACCCTCTCTTCCTTTTTGCACATGCTATGTGGGTGAAAGAATGATACCATGCCAACTTTCAACCTTTTCAGAGTTCATTTGCAATGCTTTTCAATTTCAGGGTCATTTAGCTCAAAAAATTCAGTAAATGCATGAAAAATAGCAAATGAAGTCGGGAATGGTTGAAAATTGATGATGTTGCTTTGAATGGTGCATCCACGAACACAAAAAAAGTCTGTAGTTCAAATAAGTTCAAACAGTGAAATCCCTTTGTAACACACGAGTTCTCGTCTGAAATCCTCATACCTCGAAAGAGATTGTCCGTTTTGTACACGAAGTGCATCCAGTTTTTGCCGTAACCCTCTCTACTTTTTTGCACATGCTATGTTGGTGAAAGGATGATACCATGCCAACTTTCAACCTTTTCAGAGTTCATCTGAAATGCTTTTCAATTTCAGGGCCATTCAAAAAATTCAGTAAATGCATGAAAAATAGCAAATGAAGTTAGAAAAGGTTGAAAATTGATGATGTTGCTTTCAATGGTGCATCCACAAACACAGAAAAAGTCTGTAGGTCAAATAAGTTCAAAAAAATGAAATCCCTTTGTAACAGACGAGTTCTCGTCTGAAATCCTGATACCTCGAAAGAGATTATCCATTTTGTACACGAAGTGCATCCAGTTTTTGCCGTAACCCTCTCTACTTTTTTGCACATGCTATGTGGGTGAAAGGATGATACCATGCCAACTTTCATCCTTTTCAGAGTTCATTTGAAATGCTTTTCAATTTCAAGGTCATTTAGCTCAAAGAATGAACTAATATAAAAAAGAATGAACTGGAAAACTTTTATGAAACTCTAATAGCAAAAATAATAAACTAAAAGAATGAACTAGAAAACTTTAATGAAACTCTAATAGATAAAGGAATCAACCAAAAAGTAAAAAACTAAAATAAAATAAATAAGTAGAATAAAAATAAAATAAATATGTGGAAACAAAATAAACTTTAATAAAGTAAAATAAATAAACTTTAATAAAGTAAAATAAATAAACTTTAATAAAATAAATAAAAAATAGCAACAATAAGTATTTTGTTGAAAGTAGAAACAAAATTAAAAAAATAAAGCAACAAAGAAAAAATGGTAAAAAAATTAAAATATGCCTCCTACAGGGACGCCACGGCTTGAATACGACTAGAAAGCCAACAATGGTCCAGGATTCAGGCCCGCATTAGGCCCAGTAGGCCCACAGGCACACAGTCACAATTAGGCCCGAAAGCCTATTATTCAGAGGAGCTCGAGAGGGTGCACGCAGTAGCGCTTATAAACAACTCTCGAGCTCTCTCAACTAGCGAGGTGGGACTAAACATTTGGCCGCGACGCGGGCACCAGTAGGACGTTTGTCCAAGTTGATGGCACCAAGCGGGACTAAAGGTGCTTATTAGTCTCGGTTCGTGGCACCAACGGGGACCAATGCCCCCTTTAGTCCCGGTTGGTGCCACCAACCGGGCCCAATAGCCTCTTTTTCCCGCCCTTTGGGCTACTAAAAACTGGCCTTTTGTCCCGTTTGGTGGCACGAACCGGGACTAAAGGTGGCATTGGTCCCGGTTGGTGCCACGAACCGGGACCGATACTTCTGCTATATAAGTAGCACTTGGGAGATTTTTAGATTGCCATCGTCAGTTGCCCCTCGACGCCGCCAGGCTGCCCGCCGATCGAGCTCGCCGTCGACGCCATTGCTGTCTCTGCCCCGACCTCTCGCCTCTGCCGGACCTCGTTGTCGCTCTGCCTCGTCGTCGCCGTCCCCACCGCCGTCGCCCTGCTGCCTCGTCGTCGCCGTCCACGCGCCCATCATCGCCGCACCGTCCGCCCCCGCTGACATCCCCGCGCCCGTCTTCTCGCCGCCGTCTGCCCCCGCGGCCTTCCCCGCATCGCCCGTGCCCCGACGCCGTCGCCCTATGAGCGACGCGGGCCCCCGATCCCCTCCTCTCTGTCATAAGATGTATATGTAATTTTAGTTTTAGGTATACAAATGTTAGATGAATTTTAAAAATGTTACTTAGTTATATACACAAATGTTAGATGAATTTTCTGTTTTTATAGTTTTTATAGTTTATTGATAGAATGTAGTTTTTTAGTAAGAACTAGTTCCTTTTTTTATATTAAGTGCTTATTAGTTGAACTAGTTGAATTAATAGAACTAGTTTATTTTTAGTAAAACTAGTTTAATTTTAGTAAAACTAGTTTATTTTTAGTAAGAATTAGTTCAGTTTACTTATAGTAAGTGCTTATTAGATGAACTAGTTGAATTAATAGAACTAGTTTTTATTCTTAGTAAAACTAGTTTAATTTTGGCAGAACTAGTTCATTTTTATTTATAGTAAGTGCTTATTAGATGAACTAGTTGAATTACTAGAACTAGTTTATTCTTTTAGTTCAAGCAATTATTCCCGCATCGACGTCGACGATGGCTATCCCGCATCCTCGTCGTCGACACAACGGAGGCCTGCTTGATCAGAGGGGACATGTTCGGGACTGGGCTCCGCCGGGCTGGTATTGGGAGGTGCTTCCTTCCGGTGGGCGCAACTTGATGAGGAGCCAACCCGTTGTTGACCCTTACCTTCTTTGGTGGCTGGCGCGCGGGCCAGTGATGCTGCGGAGGCTTGAGGATCACGCGGAGGTTGTAGGTTACCGTGTCCACGGGGAGGACGAACAATTCCGTCGCTACATGGTTGCGTTGGAGGGTAGGTTCAAAAATACATGGCAGGTTCTTCAGGGATCTCACTGGAGCTATGATCCTGTGATGGTTCCTTCTCTTTGGGTGTCCACCGCCCACGCCGATACCCGTCGTTCGCTAGGGTTTTAGCTGTATTAATTAATTAGTGATGCTATATGTATGATACTATTCGAGATGTATTATATTAGTGATAATATTTGACGATGTACGGACGCAAGAGATTATATAGTTTTACTTATTGAATGCTCAAACTGGAGTCCAACCAAATCTGCATGTCAATATATATGAGTCCTATAATTAAGATATTTTTATATGTTTTTGTTTATATTTTCAACCATTGAATTTTGGCATGACTTGTGCTATAATATGTAGGAAATTTCGTCGTCTGACGATGACGATAGGATCCCAGCGTGCGACTGATGTGGCGACTATCGGGGTCAATGCGATAGGCCACACCTGGTAGACGATCGATGCTTCAGTGTTAAGCTCGATGAGGCCTTCGATTTTGAGACGGTATGCTACACGACAAGTCTTGTTTGGTAATTAAGCATGACTTATGACTTCTTTTCAATGTGTAATTTTCGTCTTTTACAATTCGACTAGATTATCCCATGCCATGAAAGACGCTATGTCTTGGAGCATCTGGATTTCGAAGATCATGAAAGTATGGAAAAAAAGCAAATTCATCTGAGGACCCATCATGATTATGATTTTCTTGTAAAGCTATACAATTCGGAGAGCGTAACCCATTTTGGTTGCTCGAACTGGAGAGCACTGTCAAGGCATATGATTTTCAGGAGGGTATGTATGTCACCTTTCACCTTGGTGATGATGACGATGGCATGTGGGTCCTTGTTGGTACGCTTCCAGTTTTACCTCTATGTGAGTTTCTCAAACATATTTATTAAGTAATTTATGTTGTGTCTTTCAAAATAATTGACAGCTTATTTGCATTAATAGCTTATTTCCATTCATCAAGAAATGTACGGAAGATGGTAGATAGAACCCACTACACCGATGGTGCAGAATTAACTTGTCAGAAGGAAATTCATCTTGTCTCGTTACTTAGTTATTTTGAGTGTTACAATACCTATACTAAAACTCCGGCACATTATGGTCAATACGTGCCACTAGTGCACGTGTTGAGCTACGGTAACATCCATGGAGATGTCATGGTAAGATTTGTGGTCGATCATCTTTAATTTGAATAAATTCTTCTAAACCTAAATTAACTACATTACTAACTACGAAGTTATTACTATGTTTTCAATAGAAAATCCCTATGGATTGTGTGCCTCATCTGATGTTTAGGAAAGGTCACCTCAATGTTATGAGCTTATTACCGTACTTGTCAGGTCATCATCCTACACATAACTGTCCATACAGGATTTCTAAATCGAATGAAGACTTGACAATCAAAGATTGGAAGAAATGTATGGTCACTCGTAGGGAGCTACATGGAAGTGACATTGTGCGAAAGCTAAGAATAGGAGACATGATAATATGCATTCTCCATAACGGAGAGTCAGGGCCTATCTTATTTTATGCTATTTCCCCTTAGAGAGGGTGTACTTAATTAAGTCTGCTACTTATGATCATGTGCTAAGAAATTGTTAGATGACAATGATGATAATGATGAGCAGGACTTGTTATTCTCAGAACGAGTAGAAGTTGTGAGATGACGATGATGCTGGGTACGACTTTTTTATTATGACAACGACGATGATGATTTATTATTAATTATGATGATGCATTGTTATATGAGCATGCACGGAGATAAGAGAGGACACTTCTCCCTATTAGCTAGCTAACACAATATATGAAACCCCTAAATTAACCATACAAAACCCACGAACCCCCCCCCCTTCAGAAAAAAAAACAAAAACCCTAGCCCCTGAAGTGCTGACGCATGGAAGCTTATTTGTCCCGGTTGGTGCTACCAACCGGGACAAAAGGCTCCCCTACCAGCGCAAGCCGCAACTGCCACGTGGAGGGCCATTTTTCCCGGTTGGTATAAGAACCGGGACTAATGGTCTACGACATTTGTATCGACCATTTAGTCCCAGTTCCCTAACCGGGACAAATGGCGCTGCCAAACCGGGACAAATGGCCCTTTTTGCACTAGTGTACGCACTCTCACCCTTCCACCATTGCTAGCCTCTCTTGTACCGCGCAACTTTCGCCGGTACCATACACCCACTATATATCTTTCCTCAAAACAGCCACCATATATATTCCTCAAAACAGCCACCATACCTTCCTATCATGGCATTTCCATAGCCATTCCGAGATATATTGCCTTGCAACTTTCCACCGTTCCGTTCAAATGACACGCTTCATATTGTCATATTGCCATGCATGATTGCTACTTCTCGAGCTTGCGTTGTATTCCCTCGAAGAGGAAAGGGAGATGCAGCACAGTAGCATAAGTATTTCCCTCGGTTTTTGAGAACCAAGGTATTAATCCAGTAGGAGACCACGTGCGAGTCCCTCGCACCTGCACAAACAAATAAGAACTTCGCAGCCAACGCGATAAGGGGTTGTCAATCCCTTTACGGTCACTTACGAAAGTGAGATATGATAGAGATGATAGTTTATATTTTTTGTATTTTTTTATAAGAACAGTAAGTAAAAGCGGAAAAAGTAAACTGTATGTAGATTGATATGTTGAGAATAGACCCGGGGGCCATAGTGTTCTCTAGTGGCTTCTCTCATGATAGCAATATTCTACGGCGGGTAAACAAATTACTGTCGAGCAATTGATAGAAAAGCGAATAATTATGAGACTATCTAGGCATGATCATTGTATATAGGCATCACGTCCGAGACAAGTAGACCGACTCCTGTCTGCATCTACTACTATTACTCCACACATCGTTCCCTATCCAGCATGCATCTAGTGTATTGAGTTCATAAGAACAGAGTAACGCCTTAAGCAAGATGACATGATGTAGAGGGATAAACTCAAGCAATATGATGTAAACCCCATCTTTTTATCCTCGATGGCAACAATACAATAAGTGCCTTGCTGCCCCTACTGTCACTGGGAAAGGACACTTCAAGATTGAACCCAAAGCCAAGGACTTCTCCCATTGCAAGAACTATAGATCTAGTAGGCCAAACCAAACCAATAATTCGAAGAGACTTGCAAGGATATTATGAGCACACATAAAGAGTTCAGAAAAGCACCAAATATTTCTCATAGATAATCTTGATCATAAACCCACAATTCATCGGATCTCAACAAACACACCGCAAGAAGAGATTACAATGAATAGATCTCCTCGAAGATAGAGGAGAACTTTGTATTGAGATCCAAAGAGAGAGAAGAAGCCATCTAGATACTAGCTATGTACACGAAGGTCTGTTGTAAAACTACTCACAACTCATGGTGAGACGATGATGATGATGTAGAAGCACTCCGAGGTAGATCCCCCCTGCGGTGGAGCTCCGGAACAGGCCCCACGATGGGATCTCACGGGAACAGAAGGTTACGGCGGTGGAATTAGGGTTTTCTCTGTTGCTCTGTTGGTTTCGGGGTATGTAGGCTTATATAGGAGGAAGGAGGGCACCGGGGGCCTCACGAGGGGTCCACGATGCAGGGGGCGTTTTAATAGACTCTCAAAAGGATATAAGTGAAGCATGAGAGTTCAACAATTTCTTCAAAATATTATCACCACCGTGCTCTAAAAGATACAAGTGAAGCACTAGAGCAAAAACTATTCAACTCAAAAGATATAAGTGAAGCACATCGAGTGTTCTAACAATTCCTAGGCCTTATTTAACTCTCTCAAATAGGTGTGCCCAGCAAGGATACTTGTGTCAAACTAACAAGCAAAGACTCAAATTATACAAGACGCTCCAAGCAAAACACATATCATGTGGTGAATAAAAATATAGCTCCAATATAGTTACCAATGGATGAAGACGAAGGAGGGGATGACTTCCCGGGGCATCCCCAAGCTTAGGCTTTTGATTGTCCTTGAATTTTACTTGGGGTGCCTTGGGCATCCCCAAGCTTAGGCCCTTTCTACTCCTTGTTCCATAGTCCATCAAAGCAATACTCAAAACGTGAAAACGTCACAACACAAAACTTAGACAAAAATCTCGTGAGCTCCATTAGTATAAGAAAGCAAACCACTACTCAAAGGTACTGCAATGAATTCATTATTTTTTTATATTGTTGTTAAACCTACTGTATTCCAACTTCTCTATGGTTCATATTTCCCAATATTACTCATAGATGCATTGAAATAAGGAAACAACACACGAAAAATAGAATCTGTCAAAAACAGAACAGTCTGTAGTAATCTGCAGGTTTCGCATAATTCTGTAACTCCAAAAAATTCAAACTAAATTGGTAAACGTGTGAAATTTGTCTATTAATCATCTGCAAAATGAATCAACTAAATAGCACGCTCCAGTAAAATCTGATGACCATTCTAGCGAACGCTAACGATCCTGTTTTTCACAGCATGATCACATAAACTTCACACAAGTCTTCCCAAAGGATCTACTGGGCACAAACACTAAACAAAACACAAAACCACATCTAAATAGAAGCTAGATGCAATATTTATTCCCTAAAAGCAACAAAAACAAAACATATAAAATTGGGTTTCCTCGCAAGAAGTGCTATCGTTTTACGCCCCTAGCTAGGCACGAATTTAATGATGCTCACATGAAAGATAAGACTTGAAGCACAAAAGGGGGCATAAAATAGCATGTGACAAACACACCTAAGTCTAACATACTTCCTATGCAAAGGAATTTTATACGCAAACAAATTAGCAAGACAAGCAAGATCTAGCATATGCAGGGAAGAAGAAAGAAACAAGATCAATCTCAACACAAAGAGAGGTAATTTAGTAACATGAAGATTTCTACAACCATATTTTCCTATCTAATAATAATTGCATGTTGGATCATAAACAAATTCAACAACATAGCTATCACATAACATATTATCAACACGATCCACATGCATGCGAAGTTGACACTCTTCCAAAATAGTAGGATCAACATTAACTAAAGTCATGACCTTTCCAAGCCCACTTTTATCAAAAATTTCATAAGATTGATCAATATCTAAAGTAGTGGGATCAAAAGTTGACACTCTTTCAAATCCACATTCAATCTTATGGCAAACATTATTATCAATCTCATTTTCATGATGGGGTTTAAATAAATTTTCAAGATCGTAAGAATCATCACCCCAATCATGATCATTGCAACAAGTAGTGGGCATAGCAAAACAAGCATCCCCAAGCTTAGGGTTTTGCATGTTATTAGCACAATTGACATCAATAGAATTTATAGTAACATCATTGCAATCATGTTTTTTATTTAAGGAGCTAACATGAATCACTTTTTCTTTTAACAATTCCTCACAATTTTCAGATTCATAAATTTCAAGCAAAACCCCATAAAGATAATCTAGTGCACGCAGCTCACAAGCGATAGGTTCAACATAATTTGATCTCTTGAAGAGATTGGCAAGTGGATGAGGATTCATACTTTAGCAAGCGAAGATGCAAGCTAAATGAGGGCACATAGCAACACAAGCAAACAAGAGGCACGTGAACGGTAAGCACACGGCAGAAGAAGGTCAAATAAAACGGCAAGGGTGAAGTGGGGAGAGCAAAACAAGAGGTAAAAATGTAATGCGAAGGATAAGGGTTTGTGATAGGTACTTGGTATATGACTTTTGCGTTAGCCTCCCCGGCAATGGCGCCATAAATTTTTCTTGCTACTTCTCGAGCTTGCGTTGTATTCCCTCGAAGAGGAAAGGGAGATGCTGCACAGTAGCGTAAGTATTTCCCTCAGTTTTTGAGAACCAAGGTATCAATCCAGTAGGAGACCACGCGCGAGTCCCTTGCACCTGCACAAACAAATAAGAACTTCGCAGCCAACGCGGTAAGGGGTTGTCAATCCCTTTACGGTCACTTACGAAAGTGAGATCTGATAGAGATGATAGTTTATATTTTTGGTATTTTTGTTTATAAGAAGAAAATGTAAAAGTGGAAAAAGTAAAGTAGATGTAGATTGATATATTGAGAATAGAACCGGGGGCCATAGTGTTCTCTAGTGGCGTCTCTCATGATAGAGATATTCTACGGCGGGTAAACAAATTACTATCGAGCAATTGATGGAAAAGCGAATAATTATGAGACTATCTAGGCATGATCACTGTATATAGGCATCACGTACGAGACAAGTAGACCGACTCCTGCCTGCATCTACTACTATTACTCCACACATCGATCGCTATCCAGCATGCATCTAGTGTATTGAGTTCATAAGAACAGAGTAACGCCTTAAGAAAGATGACATGATGTAGAGGGATAAACACAAGCAATATGATGTAAACCCCATCTTTTTATCCTCGATGGAAACAATACAATACGTGCCTTCCTGCCCCTACTATCACTGGGAAAGCACACCGCAAGATTGAACCCAAAGCCAAGCACTTCTCCCATTGCAAGAACTATAGATCTAGTTGGCCAAACCAAACAAATAATTTGAAGAGACTTGCAAGGATATTATGAGCACACATAAAGAGTTTAGAAAATAACCAAATATTTCTCATAGATAATCTTGATCATAAACCCACAATTCATCGGATCTCGACAAACACACCGCAAAAAGAGATTACATCGAATAGATCTCCTCGAAGAGCGTGGAGAACTTTGTATAGAGATCCAAAGACAGAGAAGAAGCCATCTAGATACTAGATATGGACCTGAAGGTCTTTGGTAAAAATGCTCACAACTCATGGTGATATGATGATGATGATGTAGAAGCACTCCGTGGTAGATCCCCCCTCCGGCGGAGCTCCGGAACAGGCCCCAAGATGGGATCTCACGCGAACAGAAGGTTACTGCGGTGGAATTAGGGTTTTCTCTGTTGCTCTGTTGGTTTTGGGGTACGTAGGCTTATATAGGAGGAAGATGGGCACCGGGAGCCTCACGAGGTGTCCTCGAGGCAGGGGGCGCGCCCCCACCCTCGTGGGCACCTCGTGGCCCCTACTACGTTGTTCTCAAGTCTCCCGTGCGTGATTTTCTCCAAAAATATCTCTCCCCAAGGTTTCATTCCGTCTGGACTCCGTTTGATATTCCTTTTCTGCAAAACCCTGAAACAGGCAAAAAACAACAATCTGGACTGGGCCTTTGGGTTAGTAGGTTAGTCCCAAAAATAATATAAAAGTCTATGACAAAGCCCATTAAACATCCAAAACATCATAAATAATAGCATGGAACAATAAAAAATTATAGATATATTGGAGACGTATCAATGATCATGTAGTTTACATCGTATTTGTGGCTAGGTCACCATGCATATTTTTTCATACATGTCACTCTTGATTCATTGCACATCCCAGTACACCGCCGGAGGCATTCATATAGAGTCATACTTTGTTCTAGTATCGAGTTGTAATATCGAGTTGTAATTCAATAAAAGTGTGATGATCATCATTATTAGAGCATTGTCCCATGTGAGGAAAGGATAAATCAAGAAATCCCCTCCAAAAAAGGAAAAAAAAGAAAAGAAAGGCCAAAAAAGGCCCAAAAAAGAAAAAAGAAAAGAAAAGAAAAGAAAAAGGGACAATTGCTACTATCTTTTTCCACATTTGTGCTTCAAAGTACCACCATGCTCTTCATGATAGAGAGTCTCATGTTTAGTCTATTTCATATACTAGTGGGAATTTTCATTATAGAACTTGGCTGGTATATTCCAACGATGGGCTTCCTCAAATGCCCTAGGTATTCGTGAGCAAGCAAGTTGGATGCACACCCGCTTAGTTTCTTTTATTGAGCTTTCATAATTTTTTTAGCTCTAGTGCATCTGTTGCATGGCAATCCCTACTCACTCACATTGATATCTATTGATGGGCATCTCCATAGCCCGTTGATACACCCGCTTAGTTTCTGTTTTTCTCCCGTTTTAGGGTTTCGCAGAAAAGGAATATCAAACGGAGCCCAATGACCTAAAAATCAACGGAGATCATTTTTGGACCAGAAGAAGCCCACGGAGTGCCGGAGCGGGACGAGAGGACCCACGGGCTGCCCATGAGGGTGGGGGGCGCGCCCCCCTACTGGGCGCGCCGCCCTGCCTCGTGGACAGCCCGTAGTCCCCCTTTTCTTGGCCCCAACTCCAACACCTCCTATATATACAGAAACCTCGGGAAAATAACCTAGATTGGGAGTTCTACCGCCGAAAGCCTCTGTTGCCACCAAAAACCAATCTAGACCTGTTCTGGAACCCTACCGGAGGGGGAATCCCTCTCCGGTGGCTATCTTCATCATCCCGGCGCTCTCCGTGATGAGGAGGGAGTAGTCCACCCTCGGGGTTGAGGGTAAGTATCAGTAGCTATGTGTTTGATCTCTCTCTCTCTCTCTCTCTCTCTCTCTCTCTC
>LR738713.1:654006949-654024927 GCA_902687465.1 Secale cereale
TGCTTCTCCTTCTTCTCCTTATTCTTCTTCTCCTCCTTCTCCTGCTCCTCCTTCTTCTCTTCTTCTTCTTCTTCTTCTTCTTCTTCTTCTTCTTCTTCTTCTTCTTCTCCTTCGTCTTCCTCTTCTTCTTCTTCTTCTCCTTCGTCTTCCTCTTCTTCTTCTTCTTCTTCTTCTTCTTCTTCTTCTTCTTCTCCTCCTTCTTCAACACCAAGAAGGATGGCCGCCCAAATCTGACATGGTGGTGCAAACTTTGGCAATTGCGGTTGCGCGCTATTGAGCCATGGAGTCGCATACCTATACGGTGCGCCAGAGATGCTATTGGCACATGCGTCTGCTGCACCATGCACTGGCTAATTGAACTGGAGGCAATTGACCAAGAAGAACCCTCGCGTACGTCAAATCTTGGAGGAAATTACGGAGTAGAACGTAGGGAGACCAACTGGGGGAGGACTTGACTACGCGTGGGATAGGAGACTTCCTTTTATTTGAAAGTGGAGGCGGAGACTTTACTTCCTAATTTTGTCGCAATAGGTGGAGCCTTTCCTTGTTTTCTTTTCACGTGAGGATTTCCCCTTCCCAATTTATTTTTGAGGGATCCCCTTCCTAATTTTGTGGCAATAGGTGGCGCCTTTCCTTTTTATCTTTTCACGTGAGGATTTCCTTCTTGTTTCTTTTACGTGAGGCTTTTCTTGTTTCGTTTTACTAACGTTGGATGTGTCACATGCGTTTTTTATAGGACTCGACCATATATGATACGCAAATTTTCCTTCTATCCTGATCGTCAATTCTAAAATCTAACTGATGAGATCAAGTGAACTGTATTCATAAGTGGTAAACAATTGATTTATGGAAAGATCATATATTAATCCATGGAAGTGTCTGGTGGATTAAACAATGGAAGCAGGCACCTGTAGACCGAAGCAATGCGACTATTTTTTACCGCAAATCAAAAGTCCCATGTTGCAATTTTGCCGTCCAATCTAATCTTTCGGAAGTTAGGCAGCTGGCTTCTCAAACTTGTGTTTACCTAATGAAAGAGCAAATATTCTAGCATAGTAAATTACCCTCTCTTCCTTTCTCATTTCATATAGAAGGAACTTATCACGAACTCTAGAAAACGGTACTGCAATTTTAGAGGGTTTGCAAATGGATTACCCTTGATTTTTGCATCATCTTCTCATCAAAATAACTAATGTGTATCGGATATGAGAAGATAATGCCTCAACTCAATAATTACTCACGTGCCTATTACTGTGAAAATAATACGTGTACAGAAATTTAAGATTTTTATTTACCACCCAGGCATATTGCATACGTAAGTAACTAAGCGAAATATTTATATCTTGATTCGATCCTTGCATAAGTGGAAAATATACATCGGAAACAAAAATTTCTAAAATTATTCTAGGAGATCTAAAAAAGGATTCTCGAGCTTGTTGAGTCAATTGATGAGGCCACACACAGAGTAGACAATACGCGGATCCGGTATTCGACTGTTGTGAGCAAGCGGCTTGCCGGCCAGCCGAAGATAAACATGGACTAAAGGATATCTCATATTGGGATCGAGTATTCTCAATAAGAACATTTTTTCCAGAGAGGGCAAAAGGGAGATTAACAATCTATATTCGTAAGAGACAACCTTTCTTGAGCTTACCACACATAGTATGCAGATTAGCAGGGTTTGTTTCTGCCACATCGGGAATAGCCAAAGACGACAATTGTGTTCTAATCAGACCACACAAAAGACTTTTGGATGTGATGGCATCCAAATATGTTGATCCTAACGTGGAGGACAGTTATCTAGACATTACGACTTCTACCAAGACAGTGAAGGAGGGCTGGACGCACATAGCTGCATAATATTTTCACCCCAGCATATAAATAATTTTAATTATTGAGTCAAACAGACAATCTGAATCAAATCAGTCTTGGATGACTAACACCCATGTAGTCAATTCCGTGGTCATCCCTAAATGAGTTTGTGATCTAAAGTTTTCGAGATTGAATCTTCAGATGGATCTGGCGGGAAAGAAAATATCACGTTTCTTACCTTAGATCAAATCAGTGAAACTTGTTTTGAAGCCGAGCGGAGAGTTTCGGCCAACACCAAGAAGGATGGCCGCCCAAATCTGACATGGTGGTGCAAACTTCGGCAATTGCTGTTGCGCTCTATCGAGCCAGGGAGTCGCATACCTATACGGTGCGCCAGAGATGTTGTAGGCACATGCGTCTGCTGCACCATGCACTGGCTAATTGAACTGGAGGCAATTGACCAAGAAGAACCCTCGCGTATGTCAAATCTTGGAGGAAATTACAGAGTAGAACGTAGGGAGACCAACTGGGGGAGGACTTGACTACGCGTGGGATATGAGACTTCCTTTTATTTGAAAGTGGAGGCGGAGACTTTACTTCCTTATTTTGTCGCAATATGTGGAACCTTTCCTTGTTTTCTTTTCACGTGAGGATTTCCCCTTCCCAATTTATTTTTGAGGGATCCCCTTCCTAATTTTGTGGCAATAGGTGGCGCCTTTCCTTTTTATCTTTTCACATGAGGATTTCCTTCTTTTTTTACGTGAGGCTTTTCATGTTTCGTTTTACTAACGTTGGATGTGTCACATGCGTTTTTATAGGACTCGGCCATATATGTTACGCAAAGTTTCCTTCTATCCTGGTCGTCAATTCTACAATCTAATGGTTTAATTAATTTTGATGATGTGGATTAATGAGAGATCATGAAAGGTGCCTCTCATTAGTAAATAAGAGATACTCAACATTTCCGATAATATGTCTCGATGGTAGGCAGCGATTGAAGACAAAATAATATGATCTATACAGAATTAGTACTACAGGAGACGAAAGATCTAATCTTGTAGACCAGCCTTGACCGCCACCATAGGAGTAGTAGTACTACAGTACTACTTATTCAATTGATGATGTCCAGATGGGAAGCGGCAGCAGCGAAACCTTGTAATATCACGGGAGTAGTAGCTGTACTAGTCCATTGAAAATCACATAATAGCAGGTGGCCTCCTCGGGACTTGAAGCCTATACGTGGAGGCGAGCAGGAGTAGGGGAACTCGGCGGATCCGGCCATAACCTAGGAGCAATTTGTACGCATACTTGCAACAGATCAATTCCTTTTTGATCTCAGACTTGGCGTAGAAGCGGATTTGACGGATCGCCTCGTCACGTCTGGCGGCACACACGACGAAATCCTAACCTGTTTAGGGCATGTAGAATTGTTCTATTTTAACAATGTCACGTAGTATAAATGATGAGGTAGAGGAGAGAGAAATTATAAGTGAAGATATGTCTTTTCTTAATTAAGAGAAGACAAGAGATGATCTCTTAACACAATATGTCTCACCGTATTTTTAGGAATAACTAGTTATTCAAGATAAGGCTAAGATATGACTCATTGTATACATATTTTTTTGTCATCTCTAAATTACATGCAATATTTAAGATAAGACTACCTTATCGACCATTGTACATGCCCTTATCTCAAACCTCGCATTGTGAACTGCAAAGTTAATCATGATTTTGATCATCATACCATATTTTCTTGATCTGACCAACCGCGAGCTTATCGATCCCTGGAGAGCTCCCTCCAAAAACATAACACCACCATGCGTTGGCCCTATGTTGGGCGTCAACTATCGTGGTTTTTTCATGCAAGATGGCCTAGTGTGAGGATTTAGTCCTAAGGCATCGTAACTAGGTAGTAGCTTGAACGGGGATCGAGAGACGCGAGATTTTACCCAGGTATGGCCCCTCGCGGTGGAGGTAAAAGCTTACATCCTGCATGATTGATATTGATGATGATGATGATCTCGGTTACAAGGGTAGTGCTTTGCTACCTCTATCTCGGGAGCATCTATTTTGATCATGTCTAAGACTTTTCTGTTTGTCTAAACATGTCCCTCTTGGGGTGCCTTGCCCCTCCTTATATAAGTTGAAGGGGCTCGCTTACATGTATAGTCCTAATAGGATTAGGATTAGTCTATCTTCTATTACAAGCCGGATACAAGTCTGGGTCTTGCTTCCCTTGCCAGGTCTTGCTTTTTTTGGATCTTCCCCGTGAGGCCCCTGTTCAGGCCTCTCCTTGCGCTGGACCTATGACGAGCCGCCTTCTTGTCCTTGGGCCTTGTCACCTGTCCGACCCACTGACCGGATCAGCAATGAGCCGCCAAGTCTGAGCGGGTTACCGATGAGGCGCCAAGTTCTGGCCGGGTCATACATCAGGCTGGGTTATACAGCGGGGTATATCCCCGACAGCCTACCTCGCATCACCATTTCTCTCTATAGTGTTACTGGCGCTGCGATGAGTGATGCCATACCCGAGCTCTCGCTATTGCTCTATGGAGCTTATATGATTGCACGAGAGCTTGCATCCAAAGATTGTTGTTTCTTACTTTTTTTTCTATGCTTATTTGTCTACCTGGTAGTTACGTTTGTTACGTTTGTTACTGACAATTCAACAAATTGTGACTCAAAACTATACTCAGGTATGTGCTATTTTTTATTTTTATTTTGCTGAACAAGAACAAATGTCACAACTGATGGGGAGTCTGTGAACTGAAAGAGTAGGCCATCTTATCTCCTGTCATAACTAAGAACTAGTGTTGTTCGTGTTGTTCTTGTTGCAGCTGCTGCTCGATGAATACAATAGTGTATTGCTTTATATATAAAGCAGGGCAAAATCCTTTTTCGGTAATACGATAGTGTATATGGGATCATGAGTGTCACTCACTAAATCTGAGTCAATTGCAAAAAAAAAACACCACATTTCTGGCTAGGTTTGCATGAAACCACAAATTCATTAATCTATTGCAGAAAACACCGGAAAATCTGTTATGTCGTTGGAAAAATCACTGATCGGTCATTTAGCTTTGTTTGATATCTTTCTGATAGGTGGGTCCGGAAAGTGGTGATGTGGCATAACGGCTGGGTAGACAACGTCATTTGGACAAAAACGGTCGAGACCCCGCACCAGTGGGTCTTGGTGAGACAGTCCGCCCACCCTCCCGCGCCCCTCTCCTCTCTCACTCTCTCTCACCCCGCACCACTCCCCTCTCTCGCTCCTACTCGCTGTCGGTGATGGCCACATCGCGTGACGATGGCGGCGGTGACGGTGCTGGTGATGCATCTGGTGGCAGTGGTGCTACTGCAGATCCAACAGAGGTTTATGGTAGTTCAAACCCATCTCATGCTCCGACTCCGTAGGGGTCATCGCCTGCTTATTGTGTTGAATATGCGGTAACAAGGGCGTTCGCCAAAGCCATGAAGGAAGATCCAAAGGGGAGCCATCACTAGGCATCCTCCTTCGATGGTGTCTCGTAAGTATTCTCTTTCCTTACCCCGATTGGCTTCTAGGGTTAGGTTTCTAGGGTTCTCAGATTATGTAGTCCAATGGGTCTAGGATTATTGTTCTATTTTGTTTTTGTGGTCAGATATGTAACTGAAGTATAAGTAGGCACCTAACTTTAACTGAAATTAGCCTCAATTTTAACATAACAAAACTTTGTGCTAGAATTTAACAAGTGAATTTGTGAGACATTACTAGTAGAACCAGTCATATATATATCATCAAATGTCTCACAAACAACCAATTCACACATACACACATGTATAGCTATATACAGTTTCTCCTACATGTTGCCTTCGGAGCCAGTGGCATTAGCCTAATTGGTGCCTTCGGAGCACGATGACAATTGGAAGTGGTTCATGGGGGAGGTAGCGGGTAATGATATTCTCCCTTCGGATCTATGACCTGGTCGAGCAAAAATCCCGCTATTTCCTCTTGAAGTGCTTGTACGCGCTCCGTTTCTAGGAGCTTGTGCCGCACCTCTTTGAACTGTTAAGAAGGAGATCAATATGCATGTTTATTAGTTGTGTGACTAGATATCAATAATGGTGTAAAAATTGTGAATAGTGTTCTGACAAACGTACCCATTCCTGTCTTTGAGATCTGCTCCTTTCGGACGGCATCATGCGAATGTTCTCGCAAACGCAGTATGCACACAGATCAGTCCCCTGCACCTGCTTCAGGGCCTTTACGAGTATGGAATTTGATCAGATAATAATTAATCAAGCATGATAATTGATACGTCCAAAACGTATCTATAATTTCTTCTTGCTCCATGCCTCTTTTGGGTGATATTGCTATGTTATTTATACACTTCCATACACTTTTGATCATATTTGAACTAACCTATTAACTCAGTGCACCCCAGTGCCAGTTTCTGTTTTCGGCTGTTTTTGTATTTCAGGTTTTCACATTACGAGAACTGCCAGGAAAAATCCAAAAAAATTATATAAAAAAATCAGCGTTCCAGAAACTTCCGTGCGCCCGAAGTACAGCCGGGGGGGCACCAGGGCTCCAGGCGCCCTGGCGGCGCGCCCCCCTGGGCCGCGCCGGGGGGGGGCGCCTGGGCCCCCCGAGGCTCCCCTGATGCCCCCCTTTGGCATATATTTAAAGCGTCTCCCAAAACCCTCGAGACGGGAACTCTTTTTCGCGATCTCATCTCTGTTCCGCCGCCGCCGCCGCTTCCAAGATCGGGAGCACCAGGAGAACTCTTCCCGGCACCCTGCCGGAGGGGAGGATCACCACCGGGAGCCTCTTGATACGTCCAAAACGTATCTATAATTTCTGCTTGCTCCATGCCTCTTTTGGGTGATATTGCTATGATATTTATACACTTCCATACACTTTTGATCATATTTGGACTAACCTATTAACTCAGTGCACCCCAGTGCCAGTTTCTGTTTTCGGCTGTTTTTGTATTTCAGGTTTTCACATTACGAGAACTGCCAGGAAAAATCCAGAAAAATTATATAAAAAATCAGCATTCCAGAAACTACCGTGCGCCCGAAGGACAGCCGGGGGGGGGGGGCACCAGGGCTCCAGGCGCCCTGGCGGCGCCCCCCCTGGGCCACGCCGGGGGGGCGCTTGGGCCCCCCTGGACTCCCGTGGTGACCCCCTTTGGCATATATTTAAGGTCCGTCAAGGAAACCCTGATTCCAGACCCCTTTTCTCCAGACGCGATTCCGATCTCCGCCGCCATCGCCATCAAGCTTCGGGGGACCAGAATTCCTGTGCCGGCACCCTGCCGGGACGGGGAAGTGCCCCCGGATTCATCTCCATCGACGTTGCTTCCTCCCTCCATGATGCGGGAGTAGTTCCTCCTCGGGGATGAGGTTCTTACCAGTAGCTATGTGGTCAATTCTCTCTCCCATGATGTGATCTTTGTTGTGATCATAGGCTATGTTAATCTAGGGTGATCCCATGATGTTTCCCCTTCCTCTATGTATTGGATTGATGTACTCACTTGTCTTTATCTAGTATAATCCCCGAGACCAAGGTGACAGCGGTCTATTGGACATGGATTAGAAAAGTATTTTCATGAGTGATTTCCTCTCTTGTGTGTTGATTGAAGATTGAGAGTCTCTTGGTGCTTGTCTTTGACTATCCTTTAGATATATTGTGGTGATTGTGGGACTCTGTTTGGATGGCCGCGGTGACATTGGGAAATCCTTAAATTGAGAACTACGAACTTTGAGGTGTGCTTTTGTAGCCCTACATAATTCTCGTCCTCTCTTGACCACGAAGGAATGACCTCCGAGTGTGTCCCCTTTGCATGTTTTATGGGAAATATCATGTGATTCGATTATGTTAATGTTGTTGGGAGTTGCCACTAGTGAAAGTATGAACCCTAGGCCTTGTTTCCACCATTGCAATACCATTTGTGCTCACGTTTACCACTTGTTTGCTTGCTGCACTTTTTATTACAGAATTATATTACTTTGTTTTGCCATCCATATTACTAGCCATTTAACATCTCTTCGCCGAACTAGTGCACCTATACATCTAACAAGTGTATTAGGTGTGTTGGGGACACAAGAGACTTCTTGTATCTTAGTTGCAGGGTTGCTTGAGAGAGACCATCTTCAACCTCTACTTCCCTGAGTTCGATAAACCTTAGGTCATCCACTTGAGGGAAATTTGCTGCTGTCCTACAAACCTCTGCGCTTGGAGGCCCAACATAGTCTACAAGAGTAGAAGCGTGTGTAGACATCACCTCTCCACCACCATGGACGCCTCCCGGATGAGTTGTGAGTAGTCTCCCTTGGAACATGAGTCCATGACCAGTAGCTATGTGATGTTCTCCACCCGTTCTTGTGCTTCACTAATTAGTCCTCGTGAGCTGCCCTACATGATCGCGGCACATATGTAATCCTTATGCTGTTGCTATGATGAGTTTGCTGGGGTCCGATGGATTATGAGATTATGTTCAGATTGTGTTTGAGTAATATATTTGATCTACCTCTTTTATATTTATGTTCGTAAGTAATTCTTGCATGTTCTCCGTTGTTATTTATTTCTTTGGCCAAGTAATAGGTAGTGAATCCAAGAGGGAACGTTATGCTCGATTGTGGGTTTATGCCCCTCGATGACTAGCTTGAGTGACAGAAACATGAGTCTAGGAGATGTGTTGTTGCCACAAGGGGGAAAACAACGGTGCTTGTGCCCGCGGGTGCAAGGACTATTTACTTTACGCAAAGTTCTTTTAATGCAGTTGTCTGTTGCTTTGAGTTTACACTATGGGTGGGACTCGCAACTTAATACCAGCGAGATGTTCTGGATAGATATCTCAAGGTGGATGATTAGTAGTAGATGCAGATGGATTTCGGTCTACTTACCTCGGCGTACCGCCCATGCTTTGAGCCTCTACCTTTCTTGCAACTTAATAAACATTAGTCCTGTCAATTGCCCAGCTGTAATTCGTTTACCTCACATAGCAGTTTTATCGTCTTTTGGGAGAGAGACATCACTAGTGAACATCATGAGACTCCGGTCCATATTACCATCATTGATCACATCCCCTATTTACTTTTCCGCTTTTACTTACTATTGCAATTATATCTATCACTACTATCACTTGCGTTTGATCCTTTGTAAACGACAAGGCCGGAGGGATTGACAACCTCTCTGTACTCGTTGGGAGCAAAGTTATTTGTATCTGTGTGCAGGTCAACGTTGATTGCTAATATCTGGCGCCGTTAGCAGTTGACACCTTCTTGTTGAAACTGGGAGTCTCAGGGAAAACGATCCTTGGTATTGCAAAGGGAAACTTCTGCTACACTGCATCTCAAACCTTCCACTTGGGGTAACCAACGAGGGGTGAGAAGCCACCTAGCAAAGCAATTTGTGGCGCCATTGCCGGGGACTCCACTCTTCAGGATAGGGGAGTTGCACGCTATCTTTTACCTTTGATTTTAGTCTTGTTAGTTTACCTTTCAGTTTTCTCTATGTCTTTTCACTAGTTATGCTTATGGACAACCTTGCTATTGGATCGTTGCTTGCCGGAAGACGCCCCACACCTGTGGTGGTTGCTCCTCCCCCTACTGAAATTGTGCCCTATAAAATACCAGCTGGTATTATCGATTATGTTTTGGCTAATCGTTATGCAGGAGACAGACATCCCGGTGAACATTTGCTATATCTGTCACGATTATGTTCATTATTTAAGCTTGCAGGTGTATCAAGGGAGTTTGTCATTAGGAAATTGTTCGCCGTATCACTTATAGATAAAGCTTTAGATTGGTATAAGCTTCTCGATAACGCGCACTTGCTTGATTGGCAAGAGCTTATGTCTCTCTTTTATACTAAGTTTTATCCTCTTTATGAAATTCATCGAGACAGGAACTATATCTATAACTTTAGGTCTCGTGACGGAGAGAGCGTAGCTCATGATTGGGGGAGACTGAAAACGTTAATGCTAAAAAGTCCTAACCATGGGCTCCCCAAAGATGCTTATGTGGAAAGTAAGAGTACCTTTTTGCATGTGGATCATGGTAACAATGCTTTATGTGATGCTTATATTGTTGAGTTTATTCGTGATCCCACTGAAAATTATTATGAGAAGGGAACATATGCTTATAGATATTTCAATAATATCAAGTTCCCTCTCTTTATGTTGAAGGTTTTGAAGCTGCACTTGTTTTGTTTTCCTATGCTTATTGCTTTGTGCTTCAATGAATTATTCTTTTGCAATATTCCTATGCATAGGAAGCATGTTAGGCTTAAATCTGTTTGGTATTTGCTTCTTGATGCTCTCTTTTGTTCTTCAACTCTTATTCCTACGAGAGCGTCATTAAAGTCTTATGCCTAGCTTACAGGCATAAAAGAAAGCGCTTTTGGGAGGCAGCCCAATGAATAAATTTTATTTTGTTTTTGTTGTGTCTTGATGTTGTTATTACTGTAGCATCATCATTGTATCTTTGCTTTTCAATTTTGTGCCAAGTATAGCCTTTGATTGCAAGAAAGTTCAAAAGTTGTGACGTGCTGTCCAGGAAACAGATTTTGTCCTTGGATAGAAAAATTTGTATAAAATCACCAGATCATCTTTTTGGTCTGAATTTTTTCGGCAGCGTGCTCTATATAATTGTCTTTCGTGCGTCTGTTCTGAGTTTTTTGATTAGAGTTGCAGAAGTGCCCCGAACAAATCATTTACTACCTGCTGTTCTGTTTTTCACAGATTCTGTCCTGTTTTGCCTTTCCTTCATTTTGCAAACCTAGAGCTTGCTTTTTCTTTGCAAATACCTTTTGGCAATCTTGAGAAACAGTAGAACTTCAAGAATATCCTTATTTGCAGCAAGGAACAATTATTTTATTATGGGTACTAACCTCGCTAATCAGATTATGATGAGTTCTGTATGAAGGGAGTTTTCAAGTGTGCGAGGGAAGATGATAAAAAGATTCAGGAGTGTCAAACGCTCAAGCTTGGGGATGCCCCCGTGCACCCCCAAGAAATATTCAAGGAGGCTCAAGAGTCTAAGCTTGGGGATGCCCCCGTGCATCCCCTTCTCCATCAACATTATCAGTTCGTATTTCATTCCACTATATTTTTATCACTTCATGTATTATGTGCTATGCTTGGAGCGTCTTGCTTTTTAGTTTTCTTTAGCTTTTCATAACGAGTCGGAACTCAGCTTCCTTTATGTGGGAGAGAAACACGCTCCACTTCTACCTAGAACATAACATAGAATTTTCATGTCTATCCTTGCTGTGTGTGTTCTTTGTCTTTTAATAGCTACTATCATGTTCTGCTCTTAACTTTCATGCTTATCTTTTTAAAGAGCTTTTGTCTAGTTGGTTGCTTGAACTCTTTTTAATTATCATGCTCACCTTATTAAGAGAGTTTGCTTCCGTTGCATTGGTTGATATGTCTATGATAAAGATGCCACGTGCATGATGGCGCTTAGTAGTTCATGTTTTCTTATGGTTAGTCTCAAATAGGTGGGGGGGTTTCCAATGTGTTATTGGAGTACCAACATGATTTGTTTGCCTATGATGTGGTATGGTTTAGTAATATCTTCCTTAAAGAATTTATTTTGATTGACTTGGCGTATGCTCATGCATATTTAAGACTGTAAAGAAAGTCTGTCAAGCCTTGATGATCTTTTATCTCTGAGTAGCGATATAACTTCCATGCCTGATTCAATGTTGCTTTGTCGCTCTGCATGATTATGACCATCATTGCTCTCTTAGTTGGTCGCTCCCAGTCTTTTGCTAACCTCCACCTGTACTAAGCGGATTGACTGCTTGTGCATCCACATCCTATTAATCCAGTTATGCCATATGAGTCCACCATATCTTCCTACATGGTATTTACCTGCCATTCCTAACGGAGACTTGCATGTGCCATCTCGAAATTATTCAAAGAAAAAAAAAGCATTCCTATTTTGTGCCTCTGTTGTAAGTTCATGAGGAAGTAGTAGTTAATTCATAATCTTTTTAAGTTGGACAAGCTTCACCCCGGGATTGCATGTATAATGTGCAAACCTATAATACGAGAAGGAACTGGCATTGAGTGCGCCCGGCTCAAAAAGATAATATAACAAACAAACCCTCCTTCACGCTTTGTTCATGAGAAATCATAAAACTTTGGCAGTGCTAAACAAAAGAGATTAAGAGGATGTGATCGTCCTCATTCGGGAGTCGTTCCTCGAAACTTGTCCATCTCAAGAAGTGATTGAGTTATCTGCTAGCATTCGTTGACGAAACATGCATGATATAAAAAAATTATTACCTCTGTTTTAAAACAAAGAGCTCTGGTACATGTTTTGTCTTTGTTTCCGATTACGGGTTTTCAACCTTGACAACAAAAGCCACGGTTCTAGAGTCTCCACCTTCTTTTAAAGCACCAACTACTGAGAGCATGATTGTCATTCTGAGTGTAATGTGCATTGTCCCAAAGTAGCATTGTCTTTTGCATGATTGTGATATTGTTTATTTTGAAATCATTGTATCTAGTCATCACTTAAACCTTGAAGGTGCCACTGCATTTATGTTTTGCTTCACTAATGGGGGCAAGCTAGATATCACTTTATCATATTTGCACATTATGTTCATTACAAATCTTTTTGATGTTTCAATATCATATTGTAAAACTTTCAGTTCTTTGTGATTTTCTCATGAGGCAACTTAATTACTACAGATTCATTGTCTCAGTAAGCTTTTGTCATATGACTATGAGTAAGTCCTATATGGTTAATAGCATGTCACCACAGAAATTATTCTTGTTATCATTTACCTACTCGAGGACGAGCAGGAATTAAGCTTGGGGATGTTGATACGTCCAAAACGTATCTATAATTTCTGCTTGCTCCATGCCTCTTTTGGGTGATATTGCTATGTTATTTATACACTTACATACACTTTTGATCATATTTGGACTAACCTATTAACTCAGTGCACCCCAGTGCCATTTTCTGTTTTCGGCTGTTTTTGTATTTCAGGTTTTCACATTACGAGAACTGCTAGGAAAAATCTAGAAAAAATATATAAAAAATCAGCGTTCCAGAAACTTCCGTGCGCCCGAAGTACAGCCGGGGGGGGGGGTGGGGCACCAGGGCTCCAGGCGCCCTGGCGGCGCGCCCCCCTGGGCCGTGCCGGGGGGGGCGCCTGGGCCCCCCGAGGCTCCCCTGATGCCCCCCTTTGGCATATATTTAAAGCGTCTCCCGAAACCCTCGAGACGGGAACTCTTTTTCGCGATCTCATCTCTGTTCCGCCGCCGCCGCCGCTTCCGAGATCGGGAGCACCAGGAGAACTCTTCCCGGCACCGTGCCGGAGGGGAGGATCACCACCGGGAGCCTCTCCACCACCATGGACGCCTCCCGGATGAGTTGTGAGTAGTCTCCCTTGGACCATGAGCCCATGACCAGTAGCTATGTGATGTTCTCCTCCCGTTCTTGTGCTTCACTAATTAGTCCTCGTGAGCTGCCCTACATGATCGAGGCACATATGTAATCCTTATGTTGTTGCTATGATGAGTTTGCTGGGATCCGATGGATTATGGGATTATGTTCAGATTGTGTTTCAGTAATATATTTGATCTACCTCTTTTATATTTATGTTCGTAAGTAATTCTTGCATGTTCTCCGTTGTTATTTATTGCTTTGGCCAAGTAATAGGTAGTGACTCCAAGAGGGAACGTTATGCTCGATTGTGGGTTCATGCCCCTCGATGACTAGCTTGAGTGACAGAAACATGAGTCTAGGGGATGTGTTGTTGCCACAAGGGGGAAAACAACGGTGCTTGTGCCCGCGGGTGCAAGGACTGTTTACTTTACGCAAAGTTCTTTTAATACAGTTGTCTGTTGCTTTGAGTTTACACTATTGGTGGGACTCGTAACTTAATATCAGCGAGATGTTCTGGATAGATATCTCAAGGTGGATGATTAATAGTAGATGCAGATGGCTTTTGGTCTACTTACCTCGGCGTACCGCCCATGCTTTGAACCTCAACCTTTCTTGCAACTTAGTCAACATTAGTCTTGTCAATTGCCCAGCTGTAATTCGTTTACCTCACATAGCAGTTTTATCGTCTTTTGGGAGAGAGACATCACTAGTGAACATCATGAGACTCCGGTCCATATTACCATCATTGATCACATCTGCTATTTACTTTTCCGCTTTTACTTGCTATTGCAATTATATCTATCACTACTATCACTTGCGTTTGATCCTTTGTCAACGACAAGGCCGGAGGGATTGACAACCTCTCTGTACTCGTTGGGAGCAAAGTTATTTGTATCTGTGTGCAGGTCCACGTTGATTGCTAATATCTGGCGCCGTTAGCAGTTGACACCTTCTTGTTGAAACTGGGAGTCTCAGGGAAAACGATCCTTGGTATTGCCAAGGGAAAACTTCTGCTACACTGCATCTCAAACCTTCCACTTGGGGTAACCAACGAGGGGTGAGAAGCCACCTAGCAAAGCAATTTCTGGCGCCGTTGCCGGGGACTCCACTCTTCAGGATAGGGGAGTTGCACGCTATCTTTTACCTTTGCTTTTAGTCTTGTTAGTTTACCTTTCAGTTTTCTCTATGTCTTTTCACTAGTTATGCTTATGGACAACCTTGCTATTGGATCGTTGCTTGCGGGAAGACGCCCCACACCTGTGGTGGTTGCTCCTCCCCCTACTTAAATTGTGCCCTATAAAATACCAGCTGGTATTATCGATTATGTTTTGGCTAATCGTTATGCAGGAGACAGACATCCCGGTGAACACTTGCTATATCTGTCACGATTATGTTCATTATTTAAGCTTGCAGGTGTATCAAGGGAGTTTGACATTAGGAAATTGTTCGCCGTATCACTTATAGATAAAGCTTCAGATTGGTATAAGCTTCTCGATAACTCGCACTTGCTTGATTGGCAAGAGCTTATGTCTCTCTTTTATACTAAGTTTTATCCTCTTTATGAAATTCATCGAGACAGGAACTATATCAATAACTTTAGGTCTCGTGACGGAGAGAGCGTAGCTCATGCTTGGGGGAGACTGAAAACGTTAATGCTAAAAAGTCCTAACCATGGACTCCCCAAAGATGCTTATGTGGAAAGTAAGAGTACCTTTTTGCATGTGGATCATGGTAACAATGCTTTATGTGATGCTTATATTGTTGAGTTTATT
Source organism: Secale cereale (assembly GCA_902687465.1). NCBI lineage: Eukaryota > Viridiplantae > Streptophyta > Magnoliopsida > Poales > Poaceae > Secale > Secale cereale. The sequence continues at coordinate 654,021,928 of LR738713.1, forward strand.
CGTGATCCCACTGAAAATTATTATGAGAAGGGAACATATGCTTATAGATATTTCAATAATATCAAGTTCCCTCTCTTTATGTTGAAGGTTTTGAAGCTGCACTTGTTTTGTCTTCCTATGCTTATTGCTTTGTGCTTCAATGAATTATTCTATTGCAATATTCCTATGCATAGGAAGCATGTTAGGCTTAAATGTGTTTGGTATTTGCTTCTTGATGTTCTCTTTTGTTCTTCAACTCTTATTCCTACGAGAGCATCATTAAAGTCTTATGCCTAGCTTAAAGGCATAAAAGAAAGCGCTTTTGGGAGGCAGCCCAATGAATAAATTTTATTTTGTTTTTGTTGTGTCTTGATGTTGTTATTACTGTAGCATCATCATTGTATCTTTGCTTTTCAATTTTGTGCCAAGTATAGCCTCTGGTTGCAAGAAAGTTCAAAAGTTGTGACGTGCTGTCCAGGAAACAGATTCTGTCCTTGGAAAGAAAAATTCGTATAAAATCATCAGATCATCTTTTTGGTCTGAATTTTGTCGGCAGCGTGCTCTATATAATTTTCTTTCGTGCGTCTGTTCTGAGTTTTTTCATTAGAGTTGCAGAAGTGCCCCGAACAAATCATTTACTACCTGCTGTTCTGTTTTTCACAGATTCTGTCCTGTTTTGCCTTTCCTTCATTTTGCAAACCTAGAGCTTGCTTTTTCTTTGCAAAAACCTTTTGGCAATCTTGAGAAACAGTAGAACTTCAAGAATATCCTTATTTCCAGCAAGGAAAAATTATTTTATTATGGGTACTAACCTCGCTAATCAGATTATGATGAGTTATGTATGAAGGGAGTTTTCAAGTGTGCGAGGGAAGATGATAAAAAGATTCAGGAGTGTCAAACGCTCAAGCTTTTGGATGCCCCCGTGCACCCCCAAGAAATATTCAAGGAGACTCAAGCGTCTAAGCTTGGGGATGACCCCGTGCATCCCCTTCTCCATCAACATTATCAGTTCGTCTTTCGTTCCACTATATTTTTATCACTTCATGTATTATGTGCTATGCTTGGAGTGTCTTGCTTTTTAGTTTTCTTTACCTTTTCATAACGAGTCGGAACTCAGCTTTCTTTATGTGGGAGAGAAACACGCTCCACTTCTACCTAGAACATAACATAGAATTTTCATGTCTATCCTTGCTGTGTGTGTTCTTTGTCTTTTAATAGCTACTATCATGTTCTGCTCTTAACTTTCATGCTTATCTTTTTAAAGAGCTTTTGTCTAGTTGGTTGCTTGAACTCTTTTTAATTATCATGCTCACCTTATTAAGAGAGTTTGCTTCCGTTGCATTGGTTGATATGTCTATGATAAAGATGCCACATGCATGATGGCGCTTAGTAGTTCATGTTTTCTTATGGTTAGTCTCAAATAGCTGGGGGGTTTCCAATGTGTTATTGGAGTACCAACATGATTGGTTTGCCTATGATGTGGTATGGTTTAGTAATATCTTCCTTCAAAAATTTATTTCGATTGACTTGCCGTATGCTCACGCATATTTAAGACTGTAAAGAAAGTCTGTCAAGCTTTGATGATCTTTTATTTCTGAGTAGCGATATAACTTCCATGCCTGATTCAATGTTGCTTTGTCGCTCTGCATGATTATGACCGTCATTGCTCTTTTAGTTGGTCGCTCCCAGTCTTTTGCTAACATCCACCTGTACTAAGCGGACTGACTGCTTGTGCATCCACATCCTTTTAATCCAGTTATTCCATATGAGTCCACCATATCTTCCTACATGGTATTTACCTGCCATTCCTAACGGAGACTTGCATGTGCCATCTTGAAATTATTCAAAGGAAAAAAAAGCATTCCTATTTTGTGCCTCTGTTGTAAGTTCATGAGGAAGTTGTAGTTAATTCATAATCTTTTTAAGTTGGACAAGCTTCACCCCGGGATTGCATGTATAATGTGCAAACCCACAATACGAGAAGGAACTAGCATTGAGTGCGCCCGGCTCAAAAAGATAATATAACAAACAAACCCTCCTTCACGCTTTGTTCATGAGAAATCAGAAAACTTTGGCAGCGATAAACAAAGGAGATTAAGAGGATGTGATCGTCCTCATTCGGGAGCCGTTCCTCGAAACTTGTCCATCTCAAGAAGTGATTGAGTTATCTGCTAGCATTCGTTGACGAAACATGCATGATCTAAAAAAAATTATTACCTCTGTTTTAAAACCAAGAGCTCTGGTACATGTTTTGTCTTTGTTTCCGATTACGGGTTTTCAACCTTGCCAACAAAAGCCACGGTTAGAGAGTCACCACCTTCTTTTAAAGCACCAACTACTGAGAGCATGATTGTCATTCTGAGTGTAATGTGCATTGTCCCAAAGTAGCATTGTCTTTTGCATGATTGTGATATCGTTTATTTTGAAATCATTGTATCTAGTCATCACTTAAACCTTGAAGGTGCCCCTGCATTTATGTTTTGCTTCACTAAAGGGGGCAAGCTAGATATCACTTTATCATATTTGCACATCATGTTCATTACAAATCTTTTTGATGTTTCAATATCATATTGTAAAACTTTCAGTTCTTTGTGATTTTCTCATGAGGCAACTTAATTACTACAGATTCATTGTCTCAGTAAGCTTTTGTCATATGACTATGATTAACTCCTATATGGTTAATAGCATGTCACCACAGAAATTATTCTTGTTATCATTTACCTACTCGAGGACGAGCAGGAATTAAGCTTGGGGATGTTGATACGTCCAAAACGTATCTATAATTTCTGCTTGCTCCATGCTTCTTTTGGGTGATATTGCTATGTTATTTATACACTTCCATACACTTTTGATCATATTTGGACTAACCTATTAACTCAGTGCACCCCAGTGCCAGTTTCTGTTTTCGGCTGTTTTTGTATTTCGGGTTTTCAAATTACGAGAACTGCCAGGAAAAATCCAGAAAAATTATATAAAAAATCAGCGTTCCAGAAACTTCCGTGCGCCCGAAGTACAACCGGG
>LR738713.1:654024980-654157480 GCA_902687465.1 Secale cereale
GGGGGGGCACCAGGGCTCCAGGCGCCCTGGCGGCGCGCCCCCCCTGGGCCGCGCCGGGGGGGCGCCTGGGCCCCCCGAGGCTCCCCTGATGCCCCTCTTTGGCATATATTTAAAGCGTCTCCCGAAACCCTCGAGACGGGAACTCTTTTTCACGATCTCATCTCTGTTCCGCCGCCGCCGCCGCTTCCAAGATCGGGAGCACCAGGAGAACTCTTCCCGGCACCCTGCCGGAGGGAGCCTCTCCACCACCATGGACGCCTCCCGGATGAGTTGTGAGTAGTCTCCCTTGGACCATGAGTCCATGACCAGTAGCTATGTGATGTTCTCCTCCCGTTATTGTGCTTCACTAATTAGTCCTCGTGAGCTGCCCTACATGATCGAGGCACATATGTAATCCTTATGCTGTTGCTATGATGAGTTTGCTGGGATTCGATGGATTATGAGATTATGTTCAGATTGTGTTTGACTAATATATTTGATCTACCTCTTTTACATTTATGTTCGTAAGTAATTCTTGCATGTTGTCCGTTGTTATTTATTGCTTTGGCCAAGTAATATGTAGTGACTCCAAGAGGGAACGTTATGCTCGATTGTGGGTTCATGCCCCTCGATGACTAGATTGAGTGACAGAAACATGAGTCTAGGGGATGTGCTGTTGCCACAAGGGGGAAAACAACGGTGCTTTTGCCCGCGGATGCAAGGACTATTTACTTTACGCAAAGTTCTTTTAATGCAGTTGTCTGTTGCTTTGAGTTTACACTATGGGTGGGACTCGCAACTTAATATCAGCGAGATGTTCTGGATAGATATCTCAAGGTGGATGATTAGTAGTATATGCAGATGGATTTCGGTCTACTTACCTCGGCGTACCGCCCATGCTTTGAACCTCTACCTTTCTTGCAACTTAGTCAACATTAGTCCTGTCAATTGCCCAGCTGTAATTCGTTTACCTCACATAGTAGTTTTATCGTCTTTTGGGAGAGAGACATCACTAGTGAACATCATGAGACTCCGGTCCATATTACCATCATTGATCACATCCGATATTTACTTTTCTGCTTTTACTTACTATTGCAATTATATCTATCACTACTATCACTTGCGTTTGATCCTTTGTAAACGACAAGGCCGGAGGGATTGACAACCTCTCTGTACTCGTTGGGAGCAAAGTTATTTGTATCTCTGTGCAGGTCCACGTTGATTGCTAATATCTGGTGCCATTAGCAGTTGACACCTTCTTGTTGAAACTGGGAGTCTCAGGGAAAACGATCCTTGGTATTGCCAAGGGAAAACTTCTGCTACACTACATCTCAAATCTTCCACTTGGGGTAACCAACGAGGGGTGAGAAGCCACCTAGCAATAATTAAAGAGATAATGGCAGCTAGCTAGCTAGCTAGTACTACTTAATTACTTACCTTGGATCGAAACCATCGCAGTTTTTGTTTCCATTCGCCTGGAGTGACGCTGATGAACCTTGCCCAAGCCCTGCCCGCCGACAAAGAAAATGAATAAATGGGTTATTAAATAGTTCATATCAGGAAATGACGAACTAAATAGGCCGAGAAATATAGTTAATAATGATTGAAATTACCTATTGACTATCCCAAACAAGTTGGTGTAGTCACTTTGTTTTTTAAGTAGTGAGTCGAGTACTTCAACTGTTCCGGCGTCAACTTTAATGATACACAAGATCCAGTGAAATCTGCATGCACACACGTTTGGATGTCTTAATTAAGCGGACATATGTAAGCAAAAACATGTAGCTAGCTAGTAGGAAAAAACAAAGAATTTGTAGTACAAGACAGTGTGACTCTCCGGAAGTTGTAAGGAAGTAGTATATCTTCATTGTATTTGAGGCACTTCAAGAACTCTAGCATGCTGTCCTCTACATGCTTTTAATAATATGCATCTATTTTCCATGTGTATTCATTAACGGTGTTTGGGTCATTGAACCCAATGCCATAGTGTCCACCTTTTTTCATTTCATACATCTTCATCCTACATAATACCACAGAAAAGAATATAGTGAGTATAATTACAGGTAATGAAGTCAGAAAGGGTTGATAATTGATTATGTGGATTTGAATGGTGCATTTTGAACACACAACAAGTCTGGAGTTCAAAAAAGTTCAAAAAAATGAAATTCCTTTGTAACATATGAGTTTTCGTCCTAAACCCTGATACCTCGAAAGAGACTGTTCATTTTGTACACGAAGTGCATCCAGTTTTTGCCGTTACCCTCTCTACTTTTTTGCACATGCCATGTGGGTGAAATGATGATACCACGCCAAGTTTCAACCTTTTTAGACTTCAATTTGTAGTGCTTTTCAATTTCATGGTCATTTAGCTCTATCAGAACAAATCAGTAAATGAATGAAAAATACCAAATGAATTCAGAAAGGGCTAATAATTGATGATGTGGATTTGAATGGTGCATTTTTAACACACAAAAACTCTGGAGTTCAAAAAAATGCAATGCCTTTGTATCATATGAGTTTTCGTCCTAAACCCTGATACTTCGAAAGAGATTGTCCATTTTGTACACGAAGTGCATCCAATTTTTGCTGTGACCCTCTCTACTTTTTTGCACATGCCATGTGGGTGAAAAGATGATACCACGCCAAGTTTCAACCTTTTCAGAGTTCAATTTGTACTGCTTTTCAATTTCACGGTCATTTAGCTCTCTCAAAACAAATCAGTAAATGAATGAAAAATACCAAATTAATTCAGAAAGGGCTAATAATTTATGATTTGGATTTGAATGGTGCATTTTGAACACACAAAAACTTTGGAGTTCAAAGAAATGCAATGCCTTTCTATCATATGAGTTTTCGTCCTAAACCCTGATACTTCGAAAGAGATTGTCCATTTTGTACACGAAGGGCATCCAGTTTTTGCCGTGACCCTCTCTACTTTTTGCACATTCCATGTGGGTGAAATGATGATACCACAGCAAGTTTCAACCTTTTCAGAGTTCAATTTGTACTGCTTTTCAATTTCACGAACATTTAGCTCTCTCAAAACCAATCAGTAAATGAATGAAAAATACCAAATGAATTCAGAAATGGCTAATAATTGATGACGTGGATTTGAAAGGTGCATTTTGAACACACAAAAATTCTAGAGTTCAAAAAAATGCAATGCCTTTGTATCATATGAGTTTTCGTCCTAAACCCTGATACTTCGAAAGAGATTGTCCATTTTGTACACGAAGTGCATCCAGTTTTTGCCGTGACCCTTTCTACTTTTGTGCACATGCCATGTGGGTCACTACAAGATATATGTCAACTTATGACCTTTTGTCGGTGACCCTGGAAGAATTGGTCATAGATCTATGACCATTTCAGACCAATTGGTCAAAAGCTGTTCGGGGGGCTCCAAACCCTAAACTATAACGACCATATTGGTCAGAAAGGTCATAATTTCCTTACACGAAATGGTCATAAAGCAGATAGCACTGGTTCGCTGCCTTATTTCTAGCTGATCATGACCAATATAGATGGTCATAACCTTGTAAATTGTGGTGGGTTGCTACGACTAGGCACCACCTCATCAGTTTTGCCTATGTGTCATGTCCATGTGGCAGTTTTTGCCCTAGGTTGTGAAGCAACCTATATTTCTGTCATTCCCAAAATTCCCCAAAAAATCTCATAAATTCTTTGGGTCATATCTTCGTCAAATATGTAAAAAAACCTTCCATGCCTAGTTCAAAAATAATTCAAAAATATTCATTTTCCTATTCTGTTAAAAAAAACACTTTGTGAAGGAAGTACCACTTTGGCATGTCCAAATAGTATCCATTTTCTACAGTGCTTTCCTATGCCCAAATAACTATCCTCCACCAAATGCCAGCTCAATCCATTCATTATTTTGAGCCCATCTTCAACATTCGTATTTATGTCCAGTGTGGTACTTTGCAAAGAAAGTACCACCTAGACTCCTCTTTTTGAGCTGAAAATTTGTGAAGACGGTCTTCTTAGTAACTGATCATCCTCAACCAAAACTCACGCCCATTAGCCATGTGCATTTCCCGTACCGCTAATCAAACAATTGCCTGCTAATTCATGTTTGAGCATCGATCGGTCTCCTCGTGAGAATCTTATGTTGTAATTTTCTTCCTAGCACCTACCTGGGGAGTGGCCAACCCACTAGACATGCCTAGGCCGCCCAGAACACATGGCAACGCCACAGTCACGCGGTGACCACGCAGCGGGCATTCGAGTTTACGCGCTCTAGAGTTGCGGCCCTCGACCACCGACCAAACCTCGACGTATCGCCACCAAACCATGTATTTATGATTAAATAGGTACTTATGTAACTAGAAATGATTTTTGGAAAAAATAAATAGCAAACTATGAGGCAGCCGCAGTTCAAATTTGACCCGCTTCCTACTGAATCGGCGGAAATTTGTCTTTTTCACGAGAGGTGGATCAAAACTTTTTACACCCAACTTTTTTGTCAATTGTGCATTAAATATGTCCTAGTATTTTAGAAAATTGATTTGGTCAAATTTTGCAACAATTATTTGGGAGGTCCTTCACAAAATAACCTCCTTTTGGGCACTCGAAAAATGGAAAATGATTTTTTCGTCCAAAGAAAATGAAAACTTCCTTAAGCAATATTGTTTGCCATTCCAAGATGCACCCTTGTGCACAATATGAGATCATTTGAACAAACTATGCTATGAATGTGGCTATAGGATAGATCATTTGGCTTGAAAGCCATGAATCTTCACGCATGATAGCTCATTTCTGAGAACACTTTTTTAAAAGAATTGCCGTATTACAAGTTTATTATTTTTCCTGGTAATTTGGTCATATATAATGACACAATGCGAAGGTTTTCCAATTTTTTTACTTTTTTTGAATTTTTTTATGCCCGTTTCAAAATGCGGTCAAAACGGCGGGAATGACCGTTCCTAGCTAGTGGTTGAATCTTGGTATTTTTTGGTGTTTCTCTGATTAAATAGATACTTATGTACCTAGAAATGATTTTTGTAAAAAATAAAGAGAAAACTACAAGGCAGCTGCAGTTGAAATTTGACCCGCTTCCAGCTGAATCGGCCGAAATTTGTCTTTTTCACGAGAGGTGGATAAAACCTTTTTACACCCAACCATTTTGTCAATTGTGCATTAAATATGGCCTAGTATTTTATAAAAATGATTTGGTCCAATTTTGCAACAATTATTTGGGAGGTCCTTCACAAAAAAAACCTCCTTTTGGGCACTCAAAAAATGGAAAATGAATTTTTCGTCCAAAGAAAATGTAAACTTCCTTAGGCAATATTGTTTTCCATTCCAAGATGCACCCTTGTGCACAATATGAGATCATTTGAACAAACTATGCCATGATTGTGGCCATAGGATTGGTCATTTGGCTTGAAAGCCATGAATCTTCACGCATGATAGGTCATTTCTGAGAACATTTTTTTAAAGAATTGCCGTATTACAAGTTTATTATTTTTCCTGGTAACTTGGTCATATATAATGATACAATGCGAAGGTGTTCCAATTTTTTGAATTTTTTTGAATTTTTTATGCCCGTTTCAAAATGCGGCCAAAATAGCGGGAATGACCGTTCATAGCTAGTGGTTGAATCTTGGTATTTTTTTGGTGTTTCTCTGATTAAATAGATACTTATGTACCTAGAAATGATTTTTGTAAAAAATAAAGAGCAAACTACAAGGTACCTGCAGTTCAAATTTGACCCGCTTCCAGCTGAATCGGCCGAAATTTGTCTTTTTCACCAGAGGTGGATAAAAACTTTGGAAACCCAACCATTTTTTCAATTGTGCATTAAATATGTCCTAGTATTTTATAAAAATTATTTGGTACAAATTGGCAATAAATATATGGCAGGTCTTCACAAAAAAACCTCCTTTTGGGCACTCGAAAAATGGAAAATGAATTTTTCGTCCCAAGAAAATGAAAACTTCCGTAGGCAATATTGTTTGCCATTCCAAGATGCATGCTTGTGCACAATATGAGATCATTTGAACAAATTATGCCATGAATGTGGACATAGGATTGATCATTTGGCTTCAAAGCCATGAATCTTCACGCATGATAGCTCATTTCTGAGAACACTTTTTCTAAAAGAATTGTCGTATTACAAGTTTTTTTTGATTTTTGTTGAAATTTTTATGCCCGTTTCAAAATGCGGTCAAAATGGCGGGAATGACCGTTCCTAGCTAGTGGTTGAATCTTGGTATTTTTTGGTGTTTCTCTGATTAAATAGATACTTATGTACCTAGAAATGATTTTTGTAAAAAATAAAGAGAAAACTACAAGGCAGCTGCAGTTCAAATTTGACCCGCTTCCAGCTGAATCGGCGGAAATTTGTCTTTTTCACGAGAGGTGGATCAAAACTTTTTCTTGTTAACTAGGTCAGATGTTATGCCACAATGTAAAAGTTTTTTTTGTTTTTTTATTTTCTTTCAAAATATTGTCAAAACGGTGGGTATGACTACGGGTCTTCGGTCACCGGGAAGGTGACAACGACGAACTCCTCGCTCGCGACCACCGCCTCGATGCCCTGCAATTCTACGTGCCGAGGTCCTTCCTGGCGGCCTTGCCGGATAAAAATCCAGAGCTTCTTTATTTAGTATTGCCGCCCCACCCCCGCCCCCGAAGTCGAGACGTCAGATGATCCAAAAACCTAAGTCATCGGCGGAGGGGAACCACCGAAAGACGGCGCCAAAAGAGTCGGTTCTCTTAGCCAAATAGATCTGCACTTTATTTTTAGCCGATTACGACCTACTTAGATGGTCATGGACATCGCACAGATGTACTCTGTTTTGATTGGTTCACACGCATATCACGCGGATCATGGATCGAGCACCGTCCGATTCACCCGGATCCAACGGCAGCGTCCCTCCTCACCTTCTCACCCCACCCACAGGCCATAGCCCGCACTCCTCCCTCGTCCCCCGTGAACCCTAGCACTCCCCGATCCATCCCTCCTCCCCTACCCTCGCCGCCACCCACCCCTCCCCTCGCTCTCCTCCCTTCCCTCCCTCCCCTCCGACAAGATCCAACCCACACTCCGGCAAGATCCAGCCCACACTCCGGCAAGACCCTAGCTTCTCATCGCCGGAGGCAGCGCCCTCCTTCCTGAGCCGTGCCTTCATCCTCTCCTCTCCCGCAACCCCAAACCCGTCCCCGCCGCCGATCTCCACTCCCCCAGCCCCAGCCCCGCCGACGACCTCCTCCCCACTCCGGCGACGTCCTCTCCTTCATACCCATCGGCGACCTCCTCCTTCTAATCCACCCTCTCCTTCTCTCCATGCAGTAACCCTAGATCGACGCCATGGCCACCTCGCACGTGACGTGCACAGGAGGAGCCCATCCATGGCGACACCGGTGAGATCTGGTATGGATCCCCCTTTCTTAACCTTCTATATTTCTTCAGCTTGCTCGAATCTCATTGCATTTGTGCATTTTTTTGCAGATCATCTGGTCAAGGAGGACGCCATGGACAAGCCCGATGCCATGGAGACCTCACACACATCACAGGAGGAAGCTAGACATGGCGACAACCAATCTGGTATGACCCCCCCCTCCACCCTCTCTATGTAGGTTCTTCCTCACCTCTCCTTCTCTCCCTCCCTCCAACTATCCGCTGATCCGATGCCTTCTCCTCGTGTAATATATTCATTCACGTGTTCCGCAAATGACCCGTGTGTTGCTGTGTGCTCGTAGGTCCCGTGGTCTCGGAGGCGATGTTCGTGAACCGGGAGGAGATCCCCGTGTACCTCCTGTACAGGGACCATGTTAGTGCTTGTTCCATTCCATTCCGATTCTGTTTTGTTTTATTTTGCTTAACCCAGTGACAATGGCATATTCTTAATCCAAGTTTCCCCCTCTTCTCAAAACAGGTACATGATTTTGGTTTTTTCCGCTATGATCCGAGTGCCATAAAGTTCCTCAAGCATGAGGAGATCCCTCTAGACCCTGAAGCAGCATCTGTTGGGCTAGAAATCCGAGGTGTCGGCAATGCCAGCGGCGAAAAGGTTTCCTTACATGCTAGTTCATTCGATCCCTGGTTGCTGTTTATGAACTGTAGTATCCAATATAGTGATGCAGCACAAGGAATTCAATTTTGGATTATGGGAATGAAGCAAGTTTAATTGCTTCTTCCAAACCATCTTCTTATTTTGCCATCCTGTAAAACAAAGCATTTTCACTTACAAAATTCATATGCACAGTTCCTTGAAACCACACTAGTGAAATGTCGCATTATGCCATTTCAGCAAGATAATGTTATCTTAACTGTACGGAGTACTAAGCATTTGTTTTCCCCTCTTCTTGGAAAACTAGGAGAGACCCTACCTGAATCTTGATCTCCTTACTGCTATTAGCCATAATATTCCACAGATCAAATATGAGAAAATGCTTGTGAGGGTAATGATACACCCACCATCTTTCTATGTGCCCAACTCAACAGAAATATTTAGGTTTCAGTAAGATGAATGGGATGCTTAATTAGGAGCTTTTGAGCTCCAACCTTTCTATACTAAGACCATAAACTTAATATAGTTGTAATTGTTAATATTCCTTGATCTAGAATGCACTTATTCAACCAGTTAATACAGAAACAATAGACATGTGCTAAACAACACTAGTGAGTAGTGACAACATTTGGCATGATAGATGACAGCTAGAAAAGGAATTTGGAACAAATTGTTTATGTCGGCATTGAAACAAAGTCCTATTAAGTATGCAACTGAGGTTGTCACATCTGTCTTATTCGGCATGCTGGAGTTGATGTGGATCCCCCTAGATATGGAGGTTCATCCTTAACAAGGATGCATGTGAAAATTATAACTGATTAGCTGTGGAAAGTTGTTTAAATTGTGCTATGCAGTAAAATTTTCTGATTCATCTTCGTTGGATTTAGGTTTCAATTTTGGCGGGAACACTTGCTCGACTTGATAGAGAAGCGCCTCACTACAAGAAGTTTGCTGTCATCGTCGAGTCTCAGATCCCCATGCCCATTTATATGTTCTCTATGGTGAATTACTTCTATGTTGTGTGTCAAAATTTGAAGTAGATCCAAAGTCTGTATAGATTTGAAGTAGATCAGGTCATTTTTTTGAACTATGCATAGATATGTAACAATGAGCATAGGTGGTTATAGGTTGCTGTAATGATGAATATACATATTAAGAACTACTCATGCATGGAAGTATACCAGATACCATTGTTTTCACTGTTTTATCAACATGCCTTTGCTGAATCTTCGGTTTATATGTGTAAACTATACATTGTCAGCTACTGTGTACTTTTTAGTTATTGAACGAACTCATACTAGTTAGTGTTGGCCATATGCAAGTAAACTAGATACCCGCAAGACTTAACTATTTCCCAAAGCTATAGTGATACATTCTGTACTACACTACTAATGCTTATCCGAGTTCATTGTTTTATGTTCATGGTAACTAAATGTTGACATATTAGCTAATTGTGCGCCTAAATATGACCCAGGTACAATGGATATAGCAAGCTCATCCTCCTCAATCCCTAGCTACTGCACGACTGCCGAAGTGCATACTCTCTCCAGTTCCTGGAGCATCCGGACCTCATTAGTAGACGGTATGCTTGATGCGTGTATGTCCATCTTATTACTGTTTTGCTAGAACCATAAATCCTGATGCATGATGATCATGGTCTGGTTGGTTAGATCTATTCTGCTGGTGCTTAAAATTTGACATGCTTGGATTCTGAAACTCGTTCTTACAGTTCTTTTCATTTCTATGATCAATTTAGAGAGTTGCACTTGTCAGTATATTATATACAAAAAAATCCTAGCTATTGAGAACATCTTAGTCACTCCATGAACGCATACTGGTTAGTGTTGGTCATACTATTTATGTACATGGCATTTGCTGTCAATTCTTGATTATAAGTTATTGGATCCCTCATTGGCTACTGTTTGATAATAGGAGTGTCCTTGTCCTGTGCCTATACTGCATTTTCACTCATATGTTTATGTGCACGTTTGTTTAATTGATGTTGTTTCAACTTTGAACTGCTTATGTATATGGCCAATACTGCAATTGAGATTTAAAGTTGTGGTTGTTCCTGTTTTACAGAAGCTCAAGTGTGAAATGTGAAGCAAGTGTGAAGCCGTGAAGTGTGAAGCCATCAAGTCCTACTCAGTGAAGAGTAGCATATTGTAGCATATATGTGTTGTAAAGATTGTAATAGATTTATTTAGTGGTATATTTGAGGAATTTTATGTATGCTTTTTGATTATGTATGTGATTTGAAAACTTGTGAAATGGAAACTTGACCAGTGGGGCCACTTATGAAAATAATCTGTCAAATTTGTACATTTCTGACATGTGGGACCAATTTGAGAGATGTTCATGACAAGTGGGACCCATCTGACTAGTGGGACCAGCTTGAATATACAATGGCTGAAAATAGAAAATCAATAAACAATAAAAGGCCATGGGCCAACAATAAAAAATGCAGCAATGTTGGGCTTGGCCCATGAAGCCGACACAAAATTCACAGGGAAAATATATAAAAGGCCGAATTATTGGGATCGGCCCATGTAAAACAACGAATTGGACCGGGCTGATTCTTGTGCCACATCAGGTTGCCATGTCGGATGCCTACGTGGACTGGGGAGGCTGCTAGTGACCAAAACACGACAGTAGGCATATTTTGGTCAAAAACGTCTATGACCTTCTCACAGAGAAGGTCGCTATAGTCAGTTTATGACGACCTGCTTTTGACCTTATGTTTTTTTGTCACAAAAAGGTCACAAATGGAAATTTGTGACCATTCAGTGACCAATAGTGGTGGTCACAATTTGACATATTTCTTGTAGTGGGTGAAATGATGATACCATGCCAAGTTTCAACCTTTTCAGAATTCAATTTGTACTGCTTTTCAATTTCATGGTCATTTAGCTCTCTCAAAACAAATCAGTAAATGAATGAAAAATACAAAATGAATTCAGAAAGGGCTGATAATTGATGATGTGGATTTGAATGGTGCATTTTGAACACACAAAAAGTCTGGAGTTCAAAAAAAGGCGCAATGCTCGTTAATTAGCTTCAAGCCTTTCGGAAGAGTGTACAAAGCACTGCACATATATAGCTCCGTGCAGTCTACACTATTCCTCAAGGTTTGGAGCTAAGCAACGTGCAGGTGAACATTGTGCCTCTCCCACATTGTCTGTGCACTGAAGGCTTATAAACCGCTCCTAGTGCCTCTCTCTTGGCGAGGTGGGACTAAAAATCAGCTTACTAAGATACTCTAGTACCGGTTCATGCCATGAACCGGTACTAAAGGTGCCTACCCTGACAACAGCCTGACACAGCTTCATTAGTACCGGTTCGTGGCATGAACCGGTACTAGAGGGTTGCCCACGAACCGGCACTAATGATCTCCGCCCGCCTAGCCGTTGGAACCGGTACTGTACTAATTGTCCAGTTTGTACACGAAGTGTGTCCAGTTCAAAAAAATGCAATGCCTTTGTACATGCTATGTGGGTGAAATGATGATACCATGCCAACTTTTAACCTTTTCAGAGTTCATTTTGTAGTGCTTTTCAAATGATGTTAAAAAATGCATTGACCATCATTGATCTTTTTGTGTACAATTTAAATTGTCAATAGGAGTCCTCACTGGTTTAGGAACTGGTGATGACTCCTATTGCAGCCACAAATCCTACACATAGAGTTCAATGAAGACCAAGTGGTTGTGATAGTTTGAGAAATAACATATTTAAGGTGGTAAAATCTCTGTTAGATGAGCGAGGTGGGACTAGAAAAGCGTTGTAGAACGAAGTGAGTAGAACCCTTTTGTACCGGTTCCTGGCACGAACCGGTACTAAAGGTTCTGGTGGGCCCCCAGCCTAACCACAACCTGCAACAACCTCTTTAGTACCGGTTCGCGCCAAGAACCGGTACTAAATGTTCACCATGAACCGGTACTAATGATCGCCGCTGGCCTAGCCTCCGGAACCGGCACTAATGTTCAGTTGCAAACCGGGACTAACGAGCTCTACATTTGACCCTTTTTCTACTAGTGACATGTTCCTATGACTATGAGATTATGGAACTCCTGTATACCGGAGGAACACCTTGTGTGCTATCAAATTTCACAACGTAACTGGGTGATTATAAAGATGCTCTACAGGTGTCTCCGAAGGTGTTCACGGTGTTGGCATAGATCAAGAATAGGATTTGTCACTCCGAGTGTCGGAGAGGTATCTCTGGGCCCTCTCGGTAATACACATCATAATAAGCCTTGCAAGCAAATGAGTAATGAGTTAGTCACGGGATGATGTATTATAGAATGAGTAAAGAGACTTGCCGGTAACGAGATTGAACTAGGTATTGAGATACCGACGATCGAATCTCGGGCAAGTAACATATCGATGACAAAGGGAACAACGTATGTTGTTATGCGGTTTGACCGATAAAGATCTTCGTTGAATATGTAGGAGCCAATATGAGCATCCAGATTCCCCTATTGATTATTGACCAGAGATGAGTCTCGGTCATGTCTACAAAGTTCTCGAACCCGTAGGGTCCGCACGCTTAACGTTTGATGGCGATCGGTATTATGAGTTTATGAGTTTTGATGTACCGAAGGTAGTTCGGAGTCCCAGATAAGATCATGGACATGATGAGGAGTCTTGGAATGTCCGAGACGTAAAGATTGATATATTGGACGACTATATTCGGACACTGGAAGTGTTCCGGAAAGTTTCGGAATTAACCGGAGTGCCGGGGGGGTTACCAGAACCCCCCGGGGGAATATTGGGCCCTAGTGGGCTTTAGGGGAGAAAGAGGGCAGCGGCCCGGAGGTTGTGCGCCCCCTCCGAAGGGGTATTTCGAATTGGACAATGGGAGGGTGATATGTCCAAAATGCATCACTATTTTGTATTATAATTTATCCTTATTCATTGATATATTTCACGTTATGATGATGTTCTTCTGTTGTTTTGGTCTATTTTACACAGTTTGCAACTCTCCGATACCGGAACAGCAGACGCAGGATTCAGCAGGAAAAAGTGGATGCTGAGTTGCTGAAGAAGACACCTCCAAATTACCTGAAAATTGACGGGAGGTATTTTTCAGACGAATAACGAAGACACGCAAAAGGGGAGTCGGAGGGGGGCCACAGGGTGCCCAGGCGGCCTGGGGGCACCCTCCCTGGCCGCGCCGGGGGGGGCATCTGGAGCCCCTGGCCCACCTCTGGTCGCCCCTTTTTGCATATATGTTCTCCGTCCTCCGAAAACTCTAGGCACGGGACTTTTTACGGAGTTCAGCTGCCGCTTCGAGGCGGAAACCTACAGAGAAGAAAAGGGCATCTCCGGTGGGCAGATTCCGCCGGGGAGATCACCTCCCGGAAGGGGAGATCGTCGCCATCGTCATCACCATCGTCATAGGCATCATCGAGATCATCATCAACATCATCCCCAACACCAGCACCATCTCCATCTTCATCCAAATCTCATCTTTCCATAGCAACTCGTGTTGTAACTCGTACTACCTATCCTCTCTACTCCATCGGTGTTGATTACTACTTTGTGGTGAATGCTATTGAGTTTTGTTGGAGAAATATTATTATGTCCATATTGTCTATCACATATTTATCCCCACTGATCATGATCTCTTTTATGTCTTGTGAGTAGTTACCTTAGTTCTTGAGGACATGGGGGAAGTCTTGTTCTTAGTAGTCATATGCTGTTGAAGTAATATGTGTTGTTTGATACTTAAGTTGCGTTGTCATTCTACTAGTGGTGTTGTGTGAGTCGAACACCCAACACTTCGCCTTATTAAGGACCTAGGAGAATACATTGTGTATAAAGAATGCTTATGGTGGGTTGCCGGAGTGACAGAAACCTGAACCCCAGTTCGCACGCTTTTGCATAAGGGAATAATGGATCCTCGATCGTACTGCTATGGTTAGGCTTTTGCCTTAAATTCTATCTTGTATTTGCGGATGCTTGCAAGGTGTTTAATCATAAGAGTGCATTCATCTTAGTCTAGAGAGTGCACTAGCATAGATCCACCCACTCAACACTTATCAACACATAACATAGTATCGATACGGAATATGGCGAAAGCACATGACTACCTCTCCCGTGTGTCCTCAAGAACGCTTTAGTATTTATAAGTTCAGTTGCTAGGCCTCTCCTTTGCTAAGAAAGGATTGGGCCACTTGTTACTCTCAGTACCTTTTACATTACTTGCCTTTACATTCCTGTTGCTTATACCGAGAAAACCCCTAAAAGTTATCTTTCAGTGCTTGCAGTAATTTCTTGCTCAGAATCGCTTATCAATACCTTCTGCTCCTCGTTGGGTTCGACACTCTTACTTATCGAAAACGCTGCAACAGATCCCTTATGGTTGAGGGTCATCAAGTAACGTTTTCTGACGCCGTTGCCGAGGAGCGTAGCGCTATTGGTAAAGTGAAACTGGTAAGAAAGTTTTTTTTATATAATTCTGTTTTTATTTTTGCTATTACTGCTCTTTGTCCTTATGGACAACCCTATTGTTGGAGCGTTGCTTGCGGGAAGACGCCCCACACCTGTGGTGGTTGATCCTCCCCCTACTGAAATTGTGCCTTATAAAATACCAGCTGGCATTATCGATTATGTTTTGGCTAATCGCTATGCAGGAGACAGACATCCCGGTGAACACTTGCTATATTTGTCACGACTATGTTCATTATTTTAGCTTGCAGGTGTATCGAGGGAGTTTGTCATGAGGAAATTGTTTGTCGTATCACTTATAAATAAAGCTTCAGATTGGTATGGGCTTCTCGATAACTCACACTTGCTGGACTGGCAGGAGCTTATGTCTCTCTTTTATACTAAGTTTTATCCTCTTCATGAAATTCATCGAGACATGAATTATATCTATAACTTTAGGTCTCGTGACGAAGAAAGCATTGCTCAAGCTTGGGGGAGATTGAAGTCTCTAATGCTCAAATGCCCTATTCATAAGCTTCCCAAGGAAATTATACTTACAAAATTTTATGCCAGGCTTTCTCGTCAGGATAAGGAGATGCTGGATGCCTCCGCTAGTGGGGTATTTCAGAAGAAGAGTGTTGAAGAAAGGTGGGATCTCCTTGAAAGAATCCAGAGGAATACCGAAGATTGGGAAATTGATAAAGGTATTGAACCCGCTATAAATTATGAACATGATTATATTGAGAGCTATGTGGAAACTGATTACTTCAATACTTTTTGCTCTAAGATTGGTCTTGATTCCCATCTAGTGATTGATTTGTGTAAGAATTTTGCCTCTCACGTTGATTCTTTTAAAAAAGAATAGAGACCAGCACCATGCACCTTTTAAAGAACCACCTATTGATTTTTATGTTGCTCAGCCTATTTTGCCTGCAGTCATATATGAAAAGCCTCCTTTTCCCACGAGGATAAAGGAACACTCTCTTGTGACAGGCATAATAAATAAAAGTGAGAGAAGAGTTGATGAACCTGAGGACCAGATCAGGGTCGATCCTCAAGTTGCATTGATTAAAGACCTTGCTACTGATGATGTTTTGGATTCCAATATAAATTTTTGTGCTGTTTCCACTAACCTTGTCACAACCAAGAATAAAGGCCCAATTTCAGGTACTCCGGTGGTATCTATTAAAATAGGAGATCACAATTATTATGGGCTATGCGATTTGGGATCGAGTGCAAGTGCTATTCCTTATTCACTTTATGAAGAAATCATCGGTGAGATTTCCCCTTGTGAACTTGAAGAAGTTGATGTTACTATTCATCTTGCAAATAGATAAACTATCTCTCCTATCGGAATTGTGAGGGACGTTGAAGTCCTATGTGGAAAGGTAAAACACCCTACCGACTTTCTGGTACTTGGTTCAGCCAGGGACAACTTTTGTCCCATCATTTTTGGTAGACCTTTTCTTAGAACTTGTGGAGCTATAATAGATTGCAAGAAAGGTGAAGTTTCTGTTGAATTCGATGGTGAGCCATATGAATTTAATTTTTCTAAGTTCTCTAAGCAGCCTCGTGGTACTGATTTGCCTAGTGATGATAAAATTATTGAAAGTATTGCCTCTATTGCTATTCCCCCTGATGATCCTTTGCGGCAATACATGGAGGACCACGAGAATGATTTGCATATGCAGGAAAGAAATGAACTAGATGAAATATTCTTTAGGCAGCCTGCTATCCTGAAGCACAACCTTCCGGTTGAACCTTTGGGAATTTTATCAAAACCGAAAAAAGACTCGGTGTATGCTTATTTAGATGAAAAGAAAGTATATCCTGTTATTATCAATTCTAACCTTTCAGGATATGAAGAAGAGCGATTATTGGAAGTACTTCATAAACACCGAGGCGCAATTGGCTACACCCTTGATGACCTTAAGGGGATTAGTCCATCTATTTGTCAACATATTATTAACCTTGAGCCTGATGCTAAACCAGTTGTTGATCATCAACGACGGTTGAACCCGAAGATGATGGATGTCGTGAGAACTGAGATTCTCAAGCTTCTAGCCGCAGGTATTATCTACCCTATAGCTGATAGTAAGTGGGTATGTCCGGTACATTGTGTTCCTAAGAAAGGAGGTACAACTGTGGTTCCTAATGATAAAAATGAACTAATACCTTAGAGAATTATTATTGGATATAGAATGTCTATTGATTACAGGAAGTTGAACAAGGCAACCAGGAAGGATCACTACCCGTTGCCGTTCATCGGCCAAATGCTTGAAAGGTTATCCAAAAATACCCACTTTTGTTATCTTGATGGTTATTCTGGCTTCTCTCAAATTCATGTTAACACTGCCGATCAAGAGAAGACCACTTTTACTTGTCCTTTTGGTACTTATGCTTACAGACGTATGCCTTTTGGTTTATGTAATGCCCCTGCTACTTTTCAAAGGTGTATGTCTGCTATCTTTCATGGTTTCTGCGGGGATATTATGGAAGTCTTCATGGACGATTTCTCCGTCTATGGAACTTCATTTGACCATTGTCTTCACATCCTTAAAAAAGTTTTGCAGAGATGCGAGGAGACAAATTTGGTACTCAACTAGGAGAAGTGCCACTTTATGGTTAATGAAGGAATTGTTCTTGGTCACAAGATTTCCGAAAGGGGAATTGAAGTGGACAAAGCCAAGATCGAAGCTATTGAGAGGATGCCCTATCCAAGGGACATCAAACGTATTCGCAGTTTTCTCGGTCATGCAGGTTTTTATAGAAGATTTATTAAAGACTTTTCTAAAACCTCGAGACCCCTCACTAATCTTCTCCAGAAGGATGTTCCTTTTGCGTTTGATGAAAATTGTAAGGAAGCTTTTGAAGTCCTTAAGAAAGCTTTACTAACTGCTCCTATAGTACAACCACCTGACTGGAATTTACCTTTTGAAATTATGTGTGATGCAAGTGATTTTGCTGTTGGAGCAGTTTTAGGACAAAGAATTGATAAGAAATTGAATGTTATACATTATGCTAGTAAAACCCTTGATAGTGCTCAAAGAAATTTTGCTACTACTGAGAAGGAATTCTTAGCTGTAGATTTTGCTTGTGATAAGTTTAGGCAGTATATTGTTGATTCCAAAGTTATTATTCATACTGATCATGCTGCCATTAAGTATCTTATGACAAAGAAGTATGCCAAGCCAAGGCTTATCAGATGGGTACTCCTTCTTCAAGAATTTGATTTGCAGATTGTTGATAGTAAAGGGGAAGACAATCCGGTGGCGGACAATCTTTCAAGAATGGAAGATATACCGCATGACCCCATCCCAGTTAACGATAGTTTTCCAGACGAGCAACTTGCCTTTGTAAAAATACAACCTCTTTCCGACCCTTGGTATGCAGATTATGCTAATTTTATTGTTGCAAAGTATTTGCCTCCAGGTCTAACATTTCAGCAAAGGAAGAAGTTCTTTCATGATTTGAGGCACTACTTTTCGGATGACCCACATCTTTTCAAGGAAGGTCCCGACGGGATAGTGAGAAGATGCATTCCGGAACACGAGCAAAAGGACATTCTCAGACGGTGCCATGATAGTCCCTATGGAGGACATCATGCCGGTGAGAGGACTGCACATAAGGTTCTTCAATCAGGTTTTTATTGGCCTACTCTCTTTAAAGATGCTAGAAATTATGTTTTAGCCTGTGATAAATGTCAGAGAGTTGGTAACATTAGTAGAAGGAATGAGATGCCTATGAATTACTCACTAGTGATTGAACCTTTTGATTGTTGGGGTTTTGATTTTATGGGTCCTTTTCCTTCTTCACAGATGTACACTCACATTTTAGTAGCTGTTGATTATGTGACCAAGTGGGTTGAAGCAATCCCCACTGAAAGTGCTGATCACAAAACATCCTTGAAAATGCTTAAGGATGTAATATTTCCTAGGTTTGGTGTACCAAGGTACCTCATGACCGATGGAGGATCACACTTCACGCACTGAGCTTTTAGAAAAGCTTTGGCTAAATACGATGTTAATCATAGAATTGCTTCACCTTATCATCCTCAAACTAGTGGGCAAGTTGAGCTCACCAATAGAGAGATTAAGTTGATCTTGCAGAAAACAGTAAACAGAAATAGGAAGGATTGGTCAAATAAATTAGGAGATGCTTTGTGGGCATATAGAACTGCTTACAAAAACCCCATGGGCATGTCCCCCTATAAGATGGTGTATGGCAAGGCTTGCCATTTGCCATTAGAGCTAGAGCACAAAGCTTTCTGGGCTGTTAGAGAGCTTAACGCTGACCCAAAACTAGCTGGTGAGAAGCGTCTCATGAACTTGACTTCTCTAGATGAATGGAGAAGTGAAGCTTACGAGAGTGCTAAAATGTTCAAGGAAAAAGTAAAAAGGTGGCATGATAGGAAGATTCTGAAACGTGAATTTAATGTTGGTGATAAAGTTTTGTTGTTTAGATCCCGTTTCAGGTTTTCTCCAGGTAAACTACTTTCCAGATGGGAAGGACCATTTCATATTGAAGAAGTTTATCGGTCTTTTGCAATTAAGATTAATAATTTTGAAGGCACCAAACCTCAAGTTGTGAATGGGCAAAGACTTAAACATTACATAGCAGGAGACCCTGTCGATGCTGATGTGAATATAATATACACAACAACCCACGAAGAACATGTTGTAGCCCTGTTTCAGACGCCAGCAGAAGCAGAATAAAGAAAAGGTATGTAGTACGGTAAGAGAACACCGCAAACCCTCATAAAAGTTCCGTATTACGAGTTTTCGCAAAATTAGTAAAATTCCGAGTCGAAGTGGAGCCGGAGACGACCTCCAGGGAGTCCGGGCACCCCCTGGCCCCCCCCCCCCTGGGTCGCGCTGGCAGGCCGCCTGGACACCCTGGAGCCCATCTCCGACCCCGCTTTGGTCCGTTACCTTCCTTTCTGTGCATAAATTTTTCCTATATATTTGCCCGGATTGTTCCGGCAACGTATCTTGCGATTTCGCGTGTTTTCTCTTCGATCTGTTTCTGCCAGGAAATCTTTCAGCTAAATTTAGGTGCCATGGCTTCTCCAAGTTCCCCCAAGGACACGTTCGTCGTCAACGTCATCAACCCTTACCTCACTGAGGTGAAGAAGCACCCTCAGGTTGTTCGGATGGAGGACGGTGTCCTTCATCAAGAAGATCTGAAGGGACCTATCAAGGAGGGGAGCATCCAGGCCAGGCTGGAAGAAGTGGAGCAGGAAGTCTTCGAGTACAAGAAGATGACCGAGCGTGGTGTCGAAGCTAACTTTGACATCACCAACGAGCTGAAGAACTACTTTCTGAAGGAGATGAAGGAGATGTGGGAAAGAATCGCCGCGTCTGAAGACAGAATTATAGAACTCCAAGGGCAAATTAATGATTTATATAACCAGAACTGTGAGTTTGAACTATGATTTATGCGCATGAGTTTGGGTGCTGAATGCAGGATTCAGGAGATGAGCCTCTCACAAGAGACTTTAGGAAGATATCCATGGAAGCGTTTCGCCAAGGACTACGTGATTAACGCCAACAAGCATGGGTGAAATCTCCGTGGGTAATGGCATTCCCTTGGCTTGTTCCAAGCTTGGGGGAGTGCCCGGTATCTTTATCGTTGACCTTTTGTCTTTTAGAGTCAAGTAGAGTCGTATCATGTCTAGGGAGGTTGTTATATGAGATAGGTGTGTGCATTGAGGTCTATCGCTCCTTCGGTGAGGAATTGTATCCGTGAGTGTGGAGTCGTTTATGATGGAATATTAATGAGAAGTTTATCGGTTCCTTTTGCTGCACTCGGTATTCTCTTCACGCAATCGAACTTATATGATGATTCTTATGGGGAGTATTGACCTTATGTCAGGTATGGCTATGAAACTTTATTTAATCTTGGCAAATATAGCTTTGGTCATAACAACAAGCATGATTTTCTTAGAGTATCAACATATCCAAAACCTTTATGTTATTATGCTTGAAGTGTTATGTTGACAAGGAAGACAACTTGATGTGTTATGCTTATTTCAATGTTCATGCTTTATATTGCTTTGCATCTTAGTCATCATCAATTGTCTGCCCTCTCAAAACCTTTGCTAGCCTAACTCTGTACTAAGCGGAATTCTGCTTGTGCATCCATACCCTTAAGCCAATACCTTCCATATGAGTCCACCATACCTACCTACTCGTGGTACTCCACTACCACCTCCTAAAAGTATATAATTTATGTGTTATCCTTAAAAGTTCAAAATCTTTTATTTTGTGCCTCTGTTTTAGCTCATGAGGAAGTAATAGCTAATTCATAGTCTTTTTGAGTTGGACAAGCTTCACCCCGGGATTGCATTTATAATGTGCAAACCCATAACACGAAAAGGAACTGGCATTGAGTGCGCCCGGCTTAAGAATAATATAACAAACAAACCCTCCTTCACGCTTTGTTCATGAGGAATCAGAAAACTTTGGCAGTGATAAACAAAGGAGAATAAGAGGATGTTATCGTCCTCGTACGGGAGCCGTTCCTCGAAACTTGTCCAGTTCAAGAAGCAACTCAGTTATTTATTAGCATTCGTTGACAAATGATGCACCTCTCAAAACTTGTTTTCATTCTGTTTGATTTGAGGATAGCACATGAGTTTTCCCTACTACCCTAGAGCAGGGCCTATCTTTTAATTTTAAGTTGAGTCAGTTATTCCTACTTCCCTCTATTTCCCAAAGAGAGCAGACGTTTGATGTTGATAAGGATTCATTCATATAAAGCTGCATTAAGATTTGTCATATCATATCCTTGTTGACATTATCATTTGATAAGTAAGTTGTTTGTCATGCCCAGCTAAGGCAAATATCTTCCTTTGTGTTAACACTTTCACTTCTTGCTTCAATTAATCCCATCAAAATATAAGAGCAAAAGTTAAAATTATTTGTTGTTCTTTGACCAAAGGACATGTTTGCCATGATATAATGAGTTTCCTTGGTCCTACTTTCAAATATAAGTGTTAACACTCTTTCATAAGAGCCTTATGAGTTGAAGATTGCTGCTGAGGATATTTGAGTTGGTGAAGAGACTATGATGCTTCTTGTCCGTATTCTATTTATCGACACTTCACTCTCTAAACATGTGGACAGGTTTACCGAGTTCATATTCGCTTGGGGACAAGCGAGGTCTAAGCTTGGGGGTGTTGATACGTCCAAAATGCATCACTATTTTGTATTATAATTTATCCTTATTCATTGATATACTTCACGTTATGATGATGTTCTTATGTTGTTTTGGTCTATTTTACACAGTTTGCGACTCTCCAATACTTGAACAGTAGACGCAGGATTCAGCAGGAAAAAGTGGATGCTGAGTTGCTGAAGAAGAACACCTCCAAATTACCTGAAAATTGACGGGAGGTATTTTTCAGACGAATAACGAAGACACGCAAAAGGGGAGTTAGAGGGGGGCCACAGGGTGCCCAGGCGGCCTGGGGGCGCCCCCCCTGGCCGCGCCGGGGGGCGCCTGGAGCCCCTGGCCCACCTCTGGTCGCCCCCTTTTGCATATATGTTCTCCGTCCTCCGAAAACCCTAAACACGGGACTTTTTACGGAGTTCCGCCGCCGCTTCGAGGCGGAAACCTACAGAGAAGAAAAGGGCATCTCCGGTGGGCAGATTCCGCCGGGGAGATCACCTCCCGGAATGGGAGATCGTCGCCATCGTCATCACCATCGTCACGGGCATCATCGAGATCATCATCAACATCATCCCCAACACCAGAACCATCTCCATCTTCATCCAAATCTCATCTTTCCATCGCAACTCGTGTTGTAACTCATACTACCTATCCTCTCTACTCCATCGGTGTTGATTACTACTTTGTGGTGAATGCTATTGAGTTTTGTTGGAGAAATATTATTATGTCCAGATTGTTTATCACATATTTATCCCCACTGATCCTGATCTCTTTTATGTCTTGTGAGTAGTTACCTTAGTTCTTGAGGACATGGGGGAAGTCTTGTTGTTAGTAGTCATATGCTGTTGAAGTAATATGTGTTGTTTGATACTTAAGTTGCGTTGTCATTCTACTAGTGGTGTTGTGTGAGTAGAACACCCAACACTTCGCCTTATTAAGGACCTAGGAGAATACATTGTGTATAAAGAATGCTTATGGTGGGTTGCCGGAGTGAGAGAAACCTAAACCCCAGTTCGCACGATTTTGCATAAGGGAATAATGGATCCTCGATCGTACTGCTATGGTTAGGCTTTTGCCTTAAATTCTATCTTGTATTTGCAGATGCTTGCAAGGTGTTTAATCATAAGAGTGCATTCATCTTAGTCTAGAGAGTGCACTAGCATAGATCCACCCACTCAACACTTATCAACACATAACATAGTATCGATACAGAATATGGCGAAAGCACATGACTACCTCTCCCGTGTGTCCTCAAGAACGCTTTAGTCTTTATAAGTTCAGTTGCTAGGCCTCTCCTTTGCTAAGAAAGGATTGGGCCACTTGTTACTCTCAGAACCTTTTACATTACTTGCCTTTACATTCATGTTGCTTATACCGAGAAAACCCCTAAAAGTTATCTTTCAGTGCTTGCAGTAATTTCTTGCTCAGAATCGCTTATCAATACCTTCTGCTCCTCGTTGGGTTCGACACTCTTACTTATCGAAAACGCTGCAACAGATCCCTTACGGTTGAGGGTCATCAGAGGGGCGCGGCCCCTCTTCCCCTCTCCCTCTCCCTCTCCTTCCTTCCCCCACTCTCCTTCTTGGCGGACTCCTACTAGGAATAGGATTGGAAACCTATTCCTAGTAGGATTGCCTCTCCTAGCGCGCCATAGAGGGCTGGCCGGCCTCCCCCCTTGCTCCTTTATATACGGGGGCAGGGGGCACCCAAAGACACACAAGTTGATCTGTTGATCTCTCCCAACCGTATGCGGTGCCCCCTCCACAGAAACACACCTCGGTCATATCGTTGCAGCGCTTAGGCGAAGCCCTACGATGGTAACTTCATCATCTCCGTCACCACACCGTCGTGCTGATGAAACTCTCCCGTGAAGCTCAACTGGATCAAGAGCTCGTGGGACGTCATCAAGCTGAACGCGGAGGTGCCGTACGTTCGGTGCTTGATCGGTTGGATCGCGAAGAAGTTCGACTACATCAACCGCGTCACTAGACGCTTCCGCTTTCGGTCTACGAGGGTACGTAGACACACTCTCCCCTCTCATTGCTATGCATCTGGTAGATAGATCTTGCGTGATCGTAGGAAGATTTTAAAATACTACGTTCACCAACAGTGGCATCAGATCTAGGTCTATGCATAGATGATATGCACGAGTAGAACACAATGAGTTGTGGACGATACTAGTCATACTGCTTACCAGCATGTCATATTTTGGTTCGGCAGTACTATGAGATGAAGCGGCCCGGACCGACATTACACGTACGCTTACGCGAGACTGGTTTCACCGTTATGAGCACACGTTGCTTAAAGGTGACTGGCGGGTGTCTGTCTCTCTCACTTTAGTTGAATCAAGTGTGGCTACGCCTGATCCTGGTGAAGGTTAAAACAGCACATACTTGACGAAAAATCATTGTGGTTTTGTATGCGTAGGTAAGAACGGTTCTTGCTAACCCATAGTAGCCACGTAAAACTTGCAACAACAAAGTAGAGTACGTCTAACTTGTTTTTGCAGGGCATGTTGTGATGTGATATGGTCAAGACATGATGAGTTATACGTTATTCTATGAGATGATCATATTTTGTAAAGTTATCGGCAACTAGCAGGAGCCATATGGTTGTCGCTTTATTGTATGAAATACAGTCACCATGTAATTGCTTTACTTTATCACTAAGAATTAGCGATAGTCGTGGATGCAATTGTTGGCGAGACGACAACGATGCTACGATGGAGATCAAGGTGTCGCGCCGGTGACGAAGGTGATCATGACTGTGCTATAGAGATGGAGATCAAAAGCACAAGATGATGATGGCCATATCATGTCACATATTTTGATTGCATGTGATGTTTATCTTATTATGCTTCTTATTTTGCTTAGTACGGCGGTAGAATTATAAGATGATCCCTTACAAAATTTCAAGGTATAAGTGTTCTCCCTGAGTATGCACCGTTGCGAAAGTTCGTCGTGCCGAGACACCACGTGATGATCATGTGTGATAAGCTCTACGTTCACATACAACGGGTGTAAGCCAGTTTGGCACACGCAGAATACTCGGGTTAAACTTGACGAGCCTAGCATATGCAGATATGGCCTCGGAACACTGGAGATCGAAAGGTCGAGCGTGAATCATATAGTAGATATGATCAACACAAGATGTTCACCATTGATAACTACTCCATCTCATGTGATGATCGGACATGGTTTAGTTGATTTGGATCACGTGATCATTTGGATGTCTATCTAAGTGGGAGTTCTTTAGTAATTTGATTAATTGAAGTTTAATTTATCATGAACTTAGTCTTGGTAGTATTAGCATATCTGTGTTGTAGATCAATAGCTCGCGATGTAGAACCCGTTTGTTTTTATATGTTCCTAGAAAAAACTAAGTTGAAAGATGTTAGTAGCAATGATGCGGACTTGTTCTGTGATCTGAGGATTTTCCTCATTGATGCACAGAAGAATTATGTCCTTGATGCACCGCTAGGTGACAGACCTATTGCAGGAGCAGATGTAGACGTTATGAACGTTTTGACGAAAGCTCGGTATGATGACTACTTGATAGTTTAGTGCACCATGCCTTACGGCTTAGAACCGAGACAATATTCTCCAATTTTAACATAAGCAAAAGGCATGACAACTACGGGCTTATTCTTATCTAATATATCTTGTTCATTTCTAACAGGTTTAGCAATTCTAGCAGCCTCATCGTAGAAGTAAATAACATGCCCATCACCATTATCTACTAAGAGATATTTACCGTTGCAATATTAGATTCCAGTTTAATTTGTTCACTTGGTCTAGGTTATCTAATGTTACTTTTATTAACCATAGTTGTATCTTTAGCATGTTCATTAATCCTAACTGGGAAAGCATGTTTCTCAATATAAGCAGTAGGCGCAACTCGATCAACATTGTAAATCTTCGGAGTTGCGCTTAATTCTTTCCAAAAGAGTCCATTTTAATTCAATAATTTTTTCGTAAAAGATACAACATGGATTCTTCATTATGTGAAAGCCGAGCATAAAAATTCTGAATAATTATTTCTCGTTAGAGCTCATGATTGGGCCATCTGTGCATCATGTACTTAAGTGTCCCCCAAGCTTGTGCTATACTTTCTCCTTCACGAGACCAAGAATTATATATATAATTTCAATCATGGTGAAGCAAATGCATACACTACAAGAAATATGTCAACTTGTGACCTTGACTATTGGTCACTGAATGGTCATTATTTTCCATTTGTGACCTTTTTGTGACCAAAAACAGATGGTCAAAAGCTGGCCGTCGTTAACTGAAATTAATGACCTTTCTTCTAGAATGGTCAAAGATGTTTACGATTAAAAAATGGTCATTAAACCAACGACCTTTTGTTTTGGCCACTAGCTGTCTACTCAGGCCATGTCGGATCCGACGTGGCTAGCTGACGTGGCAAAATTGCGACCAAGTGAAAAGTTCATTGATTAGAATGAGCCCGGTCCATTTCGGTGTCTATATGGGCCGAGCCCAACAATTCAGCCCATTTAGTATATTTATTTCTGTTAATTTTTGTCAGCTACATGGGCCTAGCCCAACATTTTTATGTCCATTTCATTTACCCTTTTTGTTCTGGCTTCTTAGAAATGCACGATGTGATTTGTTTGGGCCATAGCCTTCTTAGAGCCCAAATATTGTTTGGTCCAGTAGAATATTTGGTCTTTCTAATTCATAGATTCCAATTTATACACATTTAAAAATCAAACAATCAATAATTCTCTTATTAAAGGATGAAATCCAGAACTCATATGATCAAGATTCACAAAAACATACAAGCCTTCACGTCCGTAGTAACACAGCTTGAACAAGTCTAATTACAATTTATATACAAGAAGTGTATGTGCAATCCAAAACATGGTGGAAAATATGAACCAAAACTATGGTTCACACCCTTACTTGGCTCTTTGCTGTCAAAGTATATAGTCCTTGGACCTTGGGAGCTACCACCAACAGAACGGTTGTCCTGGTTGTACCTCTGTGGTCAAAGTCCTCATCTGGAAGGATTATACAACTCAGTTATATATTCACGACTCACAACTCATGACATGACATGATACTAAGAGAGAACATCACAGAGACTCAACCAGATACTAACATGAAGGCTATTCAGACCATAGCTAATTTATTCCAGTATTTTTGGACATGTGTGTTGCTACTGTTTTCTGGAAACATGGAGTACAAGTATGTTTGAAATATGGAAGAACATGATTTTTTATCCTGGAGACTAGACAAGTGTTTAGAGCATTGTTACTCCAGTGAAGAGGATGACTAAAATCGCTCAATGGTTGAGAATACACCAACAGCTTCAAACTCTCCTAACAAAATATTCGAGGGCTGGAAACCTAGAAGCGGGACAGATTATAGAGTTACCTGAGTGGTGTAAGGGACTGTTTCCAACATTGGAATTTCAAAGGAATCAGTCCATTTCCTGCAGGAACATAAATAAAAGTTAGTGTTCAAAACTTAGCACTAGAAGACCAGTCTCAAACTTTTCAAACATTGCATAGTTAAGGGAACAACCCCAACAAGCATCAGACTTTTCTGAAGTTATGTCCAACTTGCAGAACAAAGTGACTTCTCAAAATAACAAGTTTTAATGATTGAGGGAAAACATTGTTAAACTACAATTAGAGAATGGTCTCCAAGATGTATTAAACAGACACCTGTGAGTACTGGACAACTGATATAGAGATGAGCTACACATTTACTGGTCACTTCAGAAGATCACATTACAAGAGATTGATTACACTATACATATATTTCCATTGTTGAAACAAATAGTTTGTCAACAAACTGGGAAGCATAAGAACTGCATATGCGTCTATCATTTCCTAACCAGAGAACACATACTTGAACTTAGGATGACCTGACAAGATGCATTCAGTCAAGACAAGGTAGTGCAACAACGGTGCATCATTAGTGACACATGTCCACCACAAAATCAAGCATGCCATGCCACAACTCTGAACTCAAGGTGGAAGCAGAGACAAGCTGTGACTTACAGTTGTAGCTTAGAAGCCAACCATAAGGGCAATTCAAGTACAAAACTCTAGAGTTAATACTTGGTTCTTGACAGACTTGGCCATCTTGCGGAACTCCTTGTGCACTAGAGTCTTGTGCTGGAGCTTGGAAGGGGTGTTCTGCTTCTTGGTCTTTGTCGTGGACAGCACAACAGCCTTATCCTCTCCCGCTGATGGCTGGACCGCCACAGTCTTGTTGTTCGCCAAGCCTGAAATCACATTAGCCCCACAGCAAGTTAGCTCCTTGCAGAGACACTAGCAAACAAAAGGGTTAAAACAGTGCAAAGAGCTACGGACCCGAGAACTTGTAGGAGTGGACATTGTAGAGGTTGTTTGGCTCCTTGCTGAACTGCACCTTGGCGTTGCTGTTGCCGAACTTCTTGATCAAGAAGCAGTTCTTCTTCACGAGCTCCCAGACCAGAGACCCTGGAACAGTAGTCATTTCCCTTGGCCTACATCACCAAAACAACAACCAAAAGTCAGATCCTACAGCTAGCAACAAGCAACAGGACGCACTAATCCTATAGAATCAAGGAAACATTTGACCATTTGACACAAAATTGTATGCTAATTGCAATTAGAAACAAGTACAGAGCATCACCAGGATCAAAATCTAGCAATAATGGGCCAACGACAATGTACTACTAGAGTACGAGCTCTGACATGTGATGCGAAGCAATCAATAAAGTAACTAGATGGCTGCAAGATGATTTTTGCTTCATATAAAGTAACTAGAATTATCACCCAAAAACTAGAATTTACCAATGTGTTTGTCACACTACCAAAATTCAAGACAAACCATGACAGGGCGACGAGCAAATTGTAGCAGAGGAGGCATCTAATTTGACTACCACAATCATTGAGTAAAAGCAAACATCAAAGAATCCAGAAATTTGTGAACTGAATGCAAGCAAGTTTGCACATGACACAGCGGATCTGTAGTCCCTAATTAGATTAGATATTCCGACTCATGAGCCACATGCATAGACACTTACTAGAACCTGCTTATGCTTAAACTAGAAACAAAATAAAAGAAAACTGAACCTATCTATTCAACAGAGAGACATGTCCAGGGTGAACCATGTCGAGCTGTTGGCACTGCACCGCTCCCGACGCCACCTGCGAACTTGATGATCCAGGCCCCCACGACGACCACGTCATGATCCGTGCGGAGCTCCACCTCCTGCACGTCTGATCCATGCTCTAGTGGAGGCTCGGGCTCCACCCTCGAATCCGGCGGCGCCTGCAGAAAGATAGAGAGAGATTGAGCGAGTCAAACAAAGAGAGGGGATAGTCCATTATATAAGTTATCATGGTCTATTAGCATTTGCAACAGACTAAATCGAGCACCCTGGTATGAGCAAAATGCATTACCATTTTTGTTAATAAATATGAGGAAAATACATTACCATTTTTTAATAAATATGCATCATATTCAGGTACTAGTCATGCTATTGAAGCTGATCATTGTGACTAACACCAGCACGGTGCACGATTCCAGCAAATGCTGATTGACTAGTCACCTAGATTGGTATTGATTAACATTAACCAGATAAAAATGTATAATGTGCATGCATGGCAGTAAAAATCTTGCATATAATGTTTATTGCACAAACATTTTTTAGCTTATAAGTAGAAGCAAATTTCGGGCCATTCTTTCAATCATGATAAAATGATTGATCATAACCCCAAAATACGTTTGAGTGGCAGGAAAAAGCATAGGACAGGCCACTCCATACCTGAAATACTGAACTGGACTGTTAGAGCTAACCGTAGTGAGACTAGCAGAACAACAAACATGATGAAAATATAAATAGAAGGCCAATTGAAACCTAGCTCACACATATTATGCGAGCGTGAGAATACTTCGGTATACTTAACTTGGGTTTAGTACAAAGGTACAATTTAAAAGCATATCAGATCAGGTATAAAATCATGCACCCGGGTTCAACTTATCAAGGTTCTTCACTTTCCATTTATACAACAGAACGACTAAATTGATTACCCAAAACATGCATGCTAGTGGCCTACTGGAAGCATCGCATAGTTAATGTTTTGCTTACTACATTGCTGCCAGCTAGGTCTATCAGATTATGAAGTGAGGATGATCTGATCTACTAGCTCTGCTTTGTGTTACTTATCTTCATCCTCTGCGCCAGGCGAAAGATATAATCAACATGAGAACATTCATAAAACTACCAAGTGACTGAGAGTAGAGCAACCTGACTATATGTTGAAAATTATTACAACCTGACTATGATAAATTAAACACTAGAAGGGCTAGACGTGGGAGCCCTCGAGGCCCTGGAACACCCTCCAGATCTGCTCGAGCCTCTGGCTCATAGTCCTGCGAGGCAACAAACAGATCTTCTCATGCCGCCCGGCCACCCAAACCGAAGGGGAAATGGATGTGGATGCGAAGGTTACCTTGAGGTCGAGGGGCTCTTCGACGCACTTGAAGAGGTGAGGAGCTGAGACGCACCGAGGCTGAGGCGTATCTTGGAGTCGAGGCTGCAGCTGTGCCGGTCGGGATTGGGCGCGGGAGCTGCCGCCGCGGGCGAGATGCGGTGGAGGGCCGAGACGGCCGGGGAGGCCGTGCGCGCCCGGCTGAGCCAGGCGGACGGGCGGCGGCCCCGCTGCTACAGCACGAAGGGCCCCTCCTTGGCGTCTTCCTCGTCCTCCTCGTCGTCAGCAAAGCTGGGGCGGCTCGCACCCTGCGGCCTGGGCTTGGGCGAGGGCTGGGCCTTGTAGGAGGGCCTGGTCGCGGGGGCGGCGTCCTCGGCCTTGCCCCCGTCGTCGTCGTCCGCGCGGCGGCAGAAGTTCTTGCGGTGGTTGCTCATCCCGGTCACCCGGAAGTTCTCGGGGAGGAGGCGGCGACAAGGAGTGTGATGGGAGGAGGGATCGATGGGTGGCGGCCATGGCTAGGAGTGCGATGGGAGAAGGAGTGCGGCGGCGGGTGTGTACTCGGGGAGAGGGGGAGAAAGATCTGGATCGAGCGAGGAGAGGGGGGCCGCTAGTGTTTGGGTTGGGTTGGTGAGACTAGAGAGACGTCGGATCCGTCGGGCGTGGATGGTTCAGATCGGCTAAGGGGGTGATCCGTTGTAACACTTCAAATTTTAGGGTTTGGTTTTTCTTCCAAAACTTTTGGTCTATTGGAAGGGGGTTGTTTGATCTTCTCTTAAGACCCTTCTAAAATCTCTTCTGGCCAAAGTTTGTGTGTTTTTCTCAAGCTTGGTTTTTGGTCTTGAAAGCTTCTTATGGTGTTAGCTCAACACAAGTTATTTTCTTAGAGATTTGTTTGATTCTTTTCCTTCATGATTTAAACTCCTCAGGTTTAACCTTAGGCTTATCTTCCTCTCCAACCTTCATCTTGCTATGACCCCAACAGAAATATTTCTCTCCAAGACCTCCTCTACACCTTAGGACAAGTCTCTCATCAATTCCAGTGAGTTTCAACCTTATTGTAATTTTTTCTCTATTTATTTTGCTCTAAATTCTATTTCTGTCATTTATAGTGGACCTTGGTGATTTAAAAAGGAACCACCATATCCATCTTGTTATTTGATTCCAAACTAACTTCCCTAGATAGTCCTTAGTACCCACAACCTAAATCCATCTTGTTTCACTGGTCCACAGTTCAAAATTTTCAAATTTTACTTGCTGCAAGTTTGGACCAGATTTGCAAAATTTGGTGAAATTCATATTTATCTTCTTCCAAAAATTCTGTGAAAAATACGGCAGCCTCTAGATGCATCAAGAGGCCACTCCACCAAATATCAGCCCCAGAAACATTTCCAACATGCCAGAATCATTTCATCGAACACCTGGCTTACACTATGCTGTCAGTTTCAGAAACTGCTAACTGAAGATTCACTGTCGACAGTGCAGTTCGTCAGTTCGTCAGAGCCGCAGCGTCAATCTCACCAGTGCCCGCCTTGGATCGATGCTCACTGCACCTCCTGCTTATCCAGCACACCGCACGCTTGCTTGGCGGCTTCCGGGCGCCGGTGGCGCCCTGGCCCGACCACGCCGACGACTTCCACGGCAACAGAACCTCCCGTGGCGGCCGACAGGGAGGATCCTGCAGCTCGACGCCGTTTGGCGCCGCCCAAGTCACCCTAGAGCTCTGCGTGGCCTTCTCCACTGCCAGCGCATGCCTGCAGCACCGTCGCCGTGGCCTGGCGCGCACAGAGCGTGTTCTCTGCCGCCGACGTGCCGCACGGCCGTTCCGTCGAGGGCAGCCCGTAATCACCCCTCCCCTGCTGAGTTAGGCACGAGAATGGAACCAGTGCACCTCCTAGTCGATGCTCAAGCCCCTAAACCCGCCGTCCAGCCACTACATCGCCGTAATCGCTCGTCGGACTTATCCCGTTCACGGAAACCACCTCGGGCCGGCTATATAAAGCGCCCCCGAGCTCGTTCTCGAGCCCGCACACCTCCACCATCTCCCTAGACCGCGGCCAGCCTCTGGAAGAGCCTCGAGGGGCCCTTCTTCCCCAACTCCGGCCAACTCCGTCCGCCTCGGGCTCCAGCAGCGTTCTCTCCGGTGAGAACTCCTCCGCCGCCCTGGACTCGAGCGTAGCACCCTGGCACCTACCTAATCCTAACCCCCACTCCAATTTGACCCCAGGAGTTCTCTCCGACGAGGCCCACGACCACTCGAGCCGCCATCCGCCGGAGACAGGGTCGCCGTCGACGTGGGGCTCGCCGACGCTCAACTCCACCACCAATCGACGCGGAAGAACACCAGGAAGCTGTACGTACCACTCCCCTCCCCTAACTCACCGTGGATCGGTGTCGGCGACCACCGCAGCTCCTGGCGCCGGCGCGACTCTGTTTCAGAGTTTAAACCCGACGAGTGGGACCCCCTCGTCAACCTCTTGTTTTCCCCCGAATCGTTTTTCTGGAAAGCGCCTTCGGGAAAAGTACGTCTTCGTCTTCAGTTGACGTACTGCGTACCGGTTCGCTTTTCTGTTTTCTATTCTAGCCCCTGGAAATTTTCTGTTTCATTACAGATGAGTCCCTGGATAGAAACTCTAATATCTTTTTAATTAAAGATGATTTTGAGTTGATTCTTTTTCTGTCCTCTTTAGTTTTCTGTCTAGTTTTTTGTCAGATTTATGTGAAAAAATTTGGAGCAACTTTCTTTGCACGCTCGGTATTTATGTTAGTATTCTTTTTGTTTGAATACGTAGATACCGAAGGACGTGACGGAGCCGGGAACCTCACCGAATTAGACTCCGAACCAGGCAAGCATGTTTGAACCTTTGATATGATGGATGTGTTGCATGTTTGCTCGAGTAGTTCTTTTCATAAGCATGGTTATATAAGCATTTGTGTATGGTCATATTTCATGCAAACAAGCTTCGGGTGAGCCCCATATGATAATGATTGAACCACCCCGATCATGTGGTGACATGATGGGTGGAGTACTGGTATTGTTGAAGCATGCCAGTAGTTGGTTAACTTAGTATCCGCGTGGATCGAGTCATGATCCCGCTCATCTCTTTTTTGGTACTGTCATATGCCATCTGTTGTGATTGCGGTCTAGTCAGTTGTAAACCACTTTCTGAGTACACACCAGGTAGAGGGGCCGGGATGGGTTCCATGGCCCTGGATTAAAGCCCGTCATCCGGTCAGGGGGCATGGGTGTTTCCGGTTGGGACCGAGAGGGGGGCACACCTTAGAGTGCACATATATATATTTGATCCCATGCTATTCCAGGTTGTAGCCTCCCCGTCTTAAAAAAATTCGTGAACGTTGTCACGGGTGATTCCGGACAGCAGGATGTGAAATGGGTGTCTACTGGTCAGTTGGGTTTCTGCTAAAACACCATAGACGGAACTAGTCCCTGTGGCTAGTAGAATCCGTTGGCTATGATTAAATAGTACAAGCTTTGCAGAGTTAAATCCTTCATGTAGCCATGTTTATGGCCTAGGGTCAATCTTTGTGTCAACCCGATGATCGTCTTGGGTATATTCTTGATAGTAACAAGAGTAGTGACCTTTCTTTTTTCTTTCAGGTTCATTTAGTAGATGAACTAACCAATTATCTCTGCATTTATTTACTTCCTGAAGTATTTCACCGTTATACTATTGTTGTTTATAAGCCCTTTATGTGATGTCGCTCAGACGTCCGACTGTGGCATTCTTGTTATTTATAAGCCCTTTATGTGATGTCGCTCAGACGTCCAACTGTGGCATTCTTGTTATTTATAAGCCCTTTATGTGATGTTGCTCAGACGTCCGACTGTGGCATTCTTGTTATTTATAAGCCCTTTATGTGATTTCGCTCAGACGTCCGACTGTGGCATTGTTGTTATTTATAAGTCCTTTATGTGATGTCGCTCAGACGTCCGACTGGGGCATTCTTGTTACTTCATTTCGCTATAATCCCTTTATGTGGTGTCGCTCAGACGCCGACTGTGGCATGTTTTCATTTTATTATTTCCTCACGAGGCGTCACTCAGACGCTCGTTTGGTTTCCATTTATTTATCTTATGGATTTCGGAAGGATTACCGCCCGACTTCTAATTATTTACATACGGCACAGGAATATATGTGTCCGGTTGCATTTTGTTAGAATACTCACATGCATCATGTTGGCATTTATTATATCTTAAGTCCGAACTGTCTTGCGAGTACATTCAAAGTACTCACCTGGCTTGTTGATTTGGCCAGATGTGGACGAAGGCGATCTCATGGATGAAGAGTTCGATAGCGAGTCCGACGTCTAGTGGAGTCACAGTCAGTCTCTTGCGATCCTGGAGTTGATCACTGTTATATAGCCGCTTCCGCCAACCATCAAATAAATACATCGGGTCTCACTCCGACACTCGATGAACTGTATTTTATTGGAGTCACGTCACCCACTTCACTGTGACATATCCACCACCTTTTTATTACGAGTTAGTAGTATGCCACCCTGCCATTGTGTCATATCCGCCTTTATGTACTATATTGGCGTACTTGTAATAAAATTGTTGAGCCACCTCAGCTCAACCTTGTATAATTATTCAGTATTCTGGAATTCTGTATCAAGGAATTGTCTGTCAGCAAGAAGTATTATTCCTCGCTGTCTTAATAAAAAGGTCGGTCTTTCGGTAATTATTTTACTGAAAACCGGTCCTGACATCCATGGGAAGAGCCCTGAATGGTTCAGAAAAATTATGATTTAGAATAGTTTCTAAGTAATAAAATTAGGAGGGTTTTGTGAAGCATCTATCAAAAATATTTTGCAAAACAGCACAACTAAAATATTCTCTCTACTTAGACCATATTTTATGGATGATCTCCAATTTGCATGATATTTTTAATCTTTCTAGCTATTTTTAATCATTTTTTGAGTGGCCAAAATGAGTTTTTTTGTGAAGGAACTACCTTATATTTGTTGTAAAATTGGACCAAATCAAATTTATAAAATACTAGGCCATATTTAATGCATAATTGACAAAATGGTTGGGTGTCAACATTTTTGATCCACCTCTGATGAAACAGACAAATTCCCGTCGATTCAGCAGGAAGCGGGTCAAATTTGAACTGCAGCTGCCTTGTTGTTTGCTCTTTATTTTTTCCAAAAATAATTTCTAGGTACTTAAGTATCTATTTAATTAGAGAAACACCAAAAGTTTTCCAAGATTCAACAACTAGCTAGGAACGGTTATGTCCGTCGTTTTGACCGCATTTTCAAACGGGCATAAAAAATTCAAAAAAAATAAAAAAAATTGGAAAACCTTCACATTGTGTCATTATATGTGACCAAGTTTCCAGGAAAAATAATAAACTTGTAATACGACAATTATTTTAAAAAAGTGTTCTCAGAAACGAGGTATCATGCGTGAAGATTCATGGCTTTCAGGCCAAATGATCAATCTTATGGCCACATTCATGGCATAGTTTGTTCAAATGGTCTCATATTGTGCAAAAGGGTGCATCTTGGAATTCTAAACAATGTTGCCTAAGGGAGTTTTCATATTCTTTGGATGAAAAATTCATTTTCCATTTTTGGAGTGCCCAAAATGAGTTTTTTTGTGAAGCACCTATAATATATTTGTGGCAAAATTGTACCAAATCAATTTTCTAAAATACTAGGACATATTTAATGCATAATTGACCAAATGGTTGGGTGTAAAAAGTTTTGATCCACCTCTCGTGAAAAAGACAAATTTCGGTCGATTCAGTTGGAAGCGGGTCAAATTTGAACTGTAGCTACCTCGTAGGTTGCTCTTTATTTTTTTCAAAAATCATTTGTAGGTACATAAGTATCTATTTAATCAGAGAATACCCAAAAAAAATTCCAAGATTCAACCACTAGCTAGCAACAGTCATTCCCACCGTTTTGACTGCATTTTGAAACGGGCATAAAAAATTCAAAAAAAATGAAAAAATTGGAAAACCTTCGCATTGTGTCATTATATATGACCAAGTTACCAGGAAAAATAATAAACTTGTAATACATCAATTCTTTTAAAAAAGTGTTCTCATAAATGAGCTATCATGCGTGAAGATTCATGGCTTTCAAGCCAAATGATAAATCCTATGGCCACATTCATGGCATAGTTTGTTCAAATGATCTCATATCGTGCACAAGGGTGCATCTTGGAATGGCAAACAATATTGCCAAAAGATGTTTACATTTTTGTTGGACGAAAAAATCATTTTCCATTTTTCGACTGCCCAAAAGGAGGGTTTTTTGTGAAGGACATCCCAAATAATTGTTGCAAAATTGGACCAAATAAATTTTGTAAAATAATAGGACACATTTAACGCACAATTGACAAAATGGTTTGGTGTAAAAAGTTTTGATCCACCTCTCGTGAAAAAGACAAATTTCCGCCGATTCAGTTGGAAGCGGGTCAAATTTGAACTGCGGCTGCCCCATAGTTTGCTATTTATTTTTTCCAAAAATCATTTTTAGTTACATAAGTACCTATTTAATCATAAATACATGTTTTGGTGGCGATACGTCGAGGTTTGGGCGGTGGTCGAGGGCCCCAACTCTAGAGCGCGTAAACTCGCATGCCCGCCGCGTGGTCACCGCGTGACTGTGGCGTTGCCATGTGTTCTGGGCGGCCTAGCCATGTCTAGTGGGTTGGGCACTCCCCAGGTTGGTGCTAGGAAGAAAATTACAACATAAGATTCTCATGAGGAGACCGATACGGGAAATGCACATGGCTAATGGGCGTGAGTTTTGGTTGAGGATGATCAGTTACTAAGAAGACCGTCTTCACAAATTTTCAGCTCAAAAGGAGTAGTCTAGGTGGTACTTGCTTTGCAAAGTACCACACTGGACATAAATACGAATGTTGAAGTTGGGCTCAAAATAATGAATGGATTGAGCTGGCATTTGGTGGAGGATAGTTATTTGGGCATAGGAAAGGACTGTAGAAAATGGATACCATTTGGACATGCCAAAGTGGTACTTCCTTCACAAAGTGATTTTTTGAACAGAATAGGAAAATGAATATTTTTGAATTATTTTTGAACTAGGTAAGGAAGGTTTTTTACATATTTGACGAAGATATGATCCAAAGAATTTATGAGATTTTTTGGGGAATTTCGGGAATGACAGAAATATAGGTTGCTTCACAACCTAGGGCAAAAACTGCCACATGGACATGACACAGAGGCAAAACTGATGAGGTGGCGCCTAGTCGTAGCAACCCACCACAATTTACAAGGTTATGACCATCTATATTGGTCATGATCAGCTAGAAATAAGGCAGCGGACCAGTGCTATCTGCTTTATGACCATTTCGTGTAAGGAAATTACGACCTTTCTGACCAAAATGGTCGTTATAGTTTAGGGTTTGGAGCCCCCCGAACAGCTTTTGACCAATTAGTCTGAAATGGTCATAGATCTATGACCAATTCTTCCAGGGTCACTGACAGAAGGTCACTAGTTGACATATTTCTTTTAGTGATAGGGTAAAATTTTGATGTAGTTCCAGCTTTAATCGGTTGCAGTCCCATGTTTCCAGTATCAGCAAATAGCATATACCATTTCAATGCCTTTCCCTGCAAATATAAAGGGAATACCTTCTTCTTAACTCCATCCTCTGATAAATCTGGAAGCTTAAACAATCCAAAAATTTCATCTGGAGATATCAAATGCATATCCGGATGTATCATTCCATCTCCTGCATAAGGATTAGCTAGCAGTTTCTCTAACATACCCAAAGGAATCTCATAATAAATATGTCCAATAGATTCAATAGGTTGAGTTGCAAGTCTTATTGATTCCGGTCGAGGTGAAGATACCCCGAACAAACCCCTCAAAGGATTATTTTCCATAGTAACAAGTGACAGTAAATTTTAGTATGTAATATGGATGTTTCCTTACCAAAGGAGCTTCACTCCCTAACAACGGTGCCAGAAAAGAGTCTTGATGACCCACAAATATAGGGGATCAATCATAGTGCTTACGACAAGTAAGAGTGTCAAACCCAATGAGGAGCAACAGGTAATGATAAACGGTTTTCAGCCTGGTATTTTTTGCAAGTACTGAATTGGTAGTGGTGATGGATAGTTTGGTAGAAAGATAATTCGTAACAAGTAACATGTAGCAATAGTAACAATGGTGTAGGAAGGTGACCCAATCCTTTTTATAGAAAAGGACAAGCCGGAATAGTCTCTTACAATAAGCAAAGTGTTCTCATGGGCACATGGGAATTATCGTCTAGTCACTTTCATCATGTTTAGTTGATTCACGTTCGCTACTTTGATAATTTGATATGTGGATGGACCGGTGCTTGGGTGTTGTTCTTACTTGAACAAGACTCTCACTTATTATTACCCCTTCTCGTAAGCATCTGCAACTACGAAAGAAAAATTAAGATAAACCTAACCATAGCATCAAACATATGAGTCCAAATCAGCTCCTTACGGAATAACGCATAAACTAAGGTTTAAGCTTCTATCACTCTAGCAACCCACCGTCTGCTTATTACTCCACAATGCCTTCCCTTATGCCCAAGTATGGTGAAGTTTCATGTAGTCGACGTTCACATGACATCACTAAAGGAAGTGATAACATACATTCATCAAAATATAGAACGAATACCAATTTCACATGATTACTTCTATCAACATTTCTCCCATATCCTCAAGAACAAAAGTAACTGCTCACAAATCATATTCATGTTCAATATCAAAGGATTATTGAATATCATTAAGGATCTAAACATATAATCTACCACCAAATAAATCAACTAGCATCTACTACAAGGAGTAATCAACACTACTAGCAACCCGCATGTACCAATCTGAGGTTTTGAGTCAAACATTGAATGCAAGAGATGAACTAGGGTTTCAGATAAGATGGTGTTGGTGAAGATGTTGATGAAAAATTATCCTCCCACAATGAAAGGGTCATTGGTCATGTCGATGGCTTCAAATTTCCCATCCCAAAGGTAAGTTTCCCCAGCGGAATAGCTCTGCCAAAGAGCAAAAGTGCTCATGCCCATGTTCCGCCGCTTCATCCCAAAAGTATTCTCTTTTTTCTAGCGAAAATGGCCTCATATAGCAAAAGATGGGCACCGGAGGCCTGCCAGGGGGCCCACACGCTCGGTAGGCGCGCCTAGGGGGTAGGGCGCGCCCCCCTAAGCTTGTCGCTCCCTGGTGGACTCCCTCCAGATGTTTCTTATGCCAATATTTGTTATATATTCCAAAACAATTCTCCTAAATTTTGAGGTCATTTGGAGTTGTGCAGAATAACTATCTCTGTTGTAGCCTTTTCCGGTCCAGAAAGCCAGTTGCCACAATCTATCTCTTCACGTCAAACTAGCAAAATAGGAGAGAAAAGGCATAAGAATAGTATCATAAAGTTAAATAATGACCCAAAACATAATTAATAACAGTAGGAAAAATGATGAAAAATGGACGTATCATATCACACAAGGCATCCACTACAAGACATATTGCAATAAATAAATCTCAAGATGTGTTTTTAATGCTTTCTTCCTGCGATCTGGTCTCCATGTGTGAGTAGTTCGGTAAGGAATGGGCTGAGGCATAAGCCTTGCAACCCAAGGTATTAGTTAAGGGGATCAATGGTAGACTTTGACATAATGTCTCGTATGCGTGAAATAAAATTGTTCCTTGAAGAGGTCTCTTCTCTTATCCGCAATCTTCTTCCATGTAGATACCCAGGATCATGGAGATCGACAACTGATGAGGCTAGGAGCAAGGAGACTGTGAAGTGTTATGACGAACACCGTGACATTACGGTTCGATACGATAACATGGATCATATCCTTGGGGATAAATGAGGTGTCGTCATTAAACACCCAAAGCGCTTGTCTGGATTTATTATCTTAATTATGAAGGCAACCCTGTGCGACGGATAAGGCCTGCGGTAGGACAACTGATTCTTGATGCAGGAATCGTGCCGGTCAAGATGTTATTTGGACACGTCCCCCACTTCGATTTGTAACAAGCACATCTCGATGGGTGACTTCCAGCGCACAAAATAATATCTTATCTTATCCCAGTGCAAATACAAGGACATAAGCATAATAGCTCATACACGTACCTATTTTTATTATAAGTGTTTGAAAAATTATTTGCTTGGTAATCTGGTCAAAAGCTTGATTTGACACCGACAAAAGTTTGCTGGACCATCGCTTCAAGGGAATCATCCTCTCGTGGGTCACCTCTAGGGAATTAGGTGCGTGGTACCCTTTTCGATTCAAAGACCAGATCAATAAAAGAAGGTATCATATGTTCCCACCCTCGCGGAAGGTAACCACGATGCCCACATGATGACAACGCGTCAAATGTGGTCAATCCTAAGGCGGTGGCTCATACTTCTAGTCTATTCTCTACGATCAATCAATTATTATTATGAATCAGGATTAGCCAGGTGGGGCGCGACACATCACCGAAGATGAAATGCTCGTCGATTGCAAAGTGAGAGGGAAGGATGTACATGCCGGATGTCACATGATCAGATGTGACGTGGGTGTTCCTGCTTCCCTTTGTTGGAGAGGATGTGTAGTGCCCCATTGACATTGACATAGTGAGCGGCGACCATGGTTTGTGCGTGTATAGCCCATAGCAGTGTATGTACATGCATCGTGCATGTAAAATCTAGCTTCTATCAGCTAGTGACGCATATCAAGGGTAGCGTCGAAAAGCCGGGGCTTCACTGAAGGAGCTCCTAGTTGAGCCGACTCACGTAGGTGTCGCTGTTTTTCCATTTCTTTTTGTTTTCTATTTTCTTTTACGTTTCGGTTTTTCCTTTTTCAAATAGTTGTTCTCAAATTTAAAATATTGTTGGAATGCTAAAAAAAATCTCGTTTTCAAAATTTGTTAATAAGTTCCAAAGATGTTTGCATTTTATGACATACTTTTATTTGTGAAAAGTGTTCTTGTATTAAAAAATGTTCATCTTTTTACTTTTATTTTCAATTCAGAATTTTTCAGCGTATATCACAAATTTCTTAATGTAAATTTAAATATTGTGTAATGTATATATGGTTAGTGTGTATTTAATAATTGTTCAGCTTATATTATAAAAAATGTTCAAAATACATTTAGAAATTGTTCAATAAGTATTTAACTATTTTCAAGTATATGACAAAAATGTTCAATGTGTATTTTAAAAAACTATCTGAGTATAACACCAAAATGTTCAGTATATATTTAAAATTGCTTATCATATAAAAATCAATAATTATTTGGAATTTCAAATTTG
Organism: Secale cereale; assembly: GCA_902687465.1. Classification (NCBI taxonomy): domain Eukaryota; kingdom Viridiplantae; phylum Streptophyta; class Magnoliopsida; order Poales; family Poaceae; genus Secale; species Secale cereale. The sequence continues at coordinate 654,066,341 of LR738713.1, forward strand.
TTCATGTTTTCAAAAAAAATCGTCTTCCAAAAAATGTTCAGGTTTTAAAAGTTGTTCGAAAGTCTAAATTTATTCACGATTTTCAAACATTTTTCAAATATTTTAAGGAAAAAATTCACATTTTTTCCAAAAATTGTTGGAAAAAGAAAACAGATCTGCGGGTGTACATACTACTTTAAAGCTGCTATTTGGCGGTACTCACTCGCTAACTCCTCTGGTTGGCTACGGTGATACAGCCTGAGGTCGCTTGTTTAACACCATTGTGCGTTCTTTTGTTTAAAGTACTAGTAAGTTTGTACGTGCAACGCACGTCTCAACTACCACCGAACAAGTACCAAAATAATTATTTAAGTTTACATCTCTTACAATCAATATACAAGTTTTAGAACCAATAATAGTGTTTGTTGGGCTGGAAAACAAAATAAATCGTATGAACAAACTGAACGAATCATCACTATCATTGTCAAGTTCATGCTCTCGGTAGTCCAACAACTCATCCAAAGATGATAACTTAACGGCTTGTAAAAAAATGCTAATCTTCATTGCAAGAAAGCAGTAATGTATAAATATACAAAATCTTTCGAACAACAAAAGAGTAAAGAATACTGATTAAGTTACCCATATGCTTCATGTATCCATCATATGTTTTTTTCATGTGTACCGTGATGAACTTCCATAAAACAAAACCAATAAAAAGGAAGACTATCAATCAAAAACAGTGCCTTAATTGCAGGGTATAACCCGAGCTTTCCCTTGGTTAGTACCTACAGCTCGGTGAAAGCCACGCTCCATCCAACTAACTAAACAAATGAGTGTCATCCAAATCTCATAGCTTACTTATGTGGTGCATTTATTGGCAGAAAACGTTACTTGTACAACCACTCCTCAGTTTAATGCAACAAGGTGGGGATCAGCGCCACTATGGATCCTCTAAAATGCCACAGACCCAATGTTTAGTTTAGGCTGAGGACACTTGACGTCTCTTTGTCCGACACCGCTCTGAGCCTTACTGGATTTAGTCCTAAAATCTAAAATTAATAGTCTAGGAATAATTCCTATCGACCTAGCACCAAGAGCAAAGGCATGTGTACGTGAAAATCTTGTAAATCAAATTGATAAACCTAATTTGCACCAATTAATGCATGCCATGTCACAAATAAATGGTTAAGTGCCACATCCAAAAATACCATTTGGTAGATGTATGCTCCTAACATGAAAACACAAAACATTAGATGATAATTATCCCAAGCTTTTGCTTGTTTTATGAATATGACGTTAAGGATTTCTCGAGCATGGTGTTATACCACATCACAGAACACATTTTCAAGTGCAATTTTGCTCAGCTTTGTGACACCACTCAAACTTAAAGCGTAAGAAAATGCCACCAAAGTATAACTTTTACAACAAACATAAGTGAATCATCTCAATTTTTGACATTTAAATGATGGCTCGACTAAAAAAGTGCTTCTTGATCTGGGCACTACTTCTCTGAATTTCTTCCTTTTCATTCATCCAGCCATGACATATTTGACTGAACATGATGTCTACAAGTAGAAATAAAGTGCATATAGGAATTAACCTTTGTGTTTGGCCTAATAAGATAGCCTAATGCATTTGTGCATTTGATCAGCGGAGGGGTGTCCCTGGAGCCTAGAGCACCATGGCTGCAGCACATGTCACTGCACAAACGGAGTAGTGGTGCTGATCAGACAGAAGCATAAGCAAGGTACTGAGAAAAGAGGAGGTCGAATTGAGTGAATCACACAGACATAGATGGCATGAATACCTCGACCATCTCCTCCGGAATCCATCTGTCTTCCCACCATGCATCTATGTTCCCACCGTAGTGCCACAGTTGCTGGCGAACGGGCACCGCTGCAGCCGTTGTGCTGCTCATCGGTGGCTGCCTGCTGCCCCCAACGTCGGCTCCTTCCCTCATGGGAGGTCGGCCGGCGGCAACAATGAAGTGGCGGCGGGCGGTGATGAAGCAGCCGGCGGGATCTGCGGCGGGCGGGTCTCGCACGGGGATCCGGCAGCGTTGCGGTGGTCGAGGGAGGCAGCGCAGATCGCGAAACGGCAGGGGGGCTCCGCGCCGCCATGCCGCGGGCACATGCATGGCTGTTCGTGGGCAGCGGCGGGTGGGGAGGTGCGTGGCCAGTCCTGACCCGCGGTGTCGCATGAGTGAGGAGGCGTGGCACATGTTCATCGACGGGCATGTGTGCACGGCGCCAAGGGTACTTCCTGGTCGGCGCAGACGGGGTGGCGCGTGCAAGAACGACGATGAGTGTAGTTGGGAGATGAGGGAAGATAGGGACGGCAAGCAGGACGCGATGACGTGATTCATTTGGAGAAATCGCATCCACGGTTCCGCGCTCCACAATAGCCAGATCCGTTCGGGACGTCCCACGTCCATAAGTCAAGGAACATTACGTTTAATCTTCCTTTTCTTACCATAAATCCTCAGAGAAATAAATCCTCGTAGCGAATTCTCCGGATGCGGCCGTGCAGACCTTTTCGCTCGTTGGCAGAGTTTCGTCCGCTGTGGTAATTGCTACGGGTACTTTTTGGTGTTGGTTAGTTTTTATACTGAAGGTTAGATCTAATTAAATGAGTCTAATCGTGTGGTGGTAATTCTTTTTCGTTGTTTTGTGTACACGTGTTGGGGGGCGTTTAGCGAAGAATATGTTTGGTTGTTTAATAGTAGTAGAGATAAATCCTCAAAGAAATAAATCCTCGTAGAATTCTCCGGATGCGGCCGTGCGGACCTTTTCGCTCGTTGGTAGAGTTTCGTCCGCGTGTGGTAATTGCTACGGGTACTTTTCGGTGTTGGTTAGTTTTTATACTGAAGGTTAGATCTAATTAAATGAGTCTATTCGTGTGGTGGTAATTCTTTTTCGTTGTTCCGTGTACACGTGTTGGGGGGAGTTTAGCGAAGAATATGTTTGGTTGTTTAATAGTAGTAGAGAAGTAGACATAGAGATGAAGTTAAGTATTTCCGTAGAAAAAAATCGATCAGAAAGAAACAATTAGTTCCTGAACTTCCGGGGTGTTATTCTATGGCAATAATTTATTGATTGACTCAGCCAAGTTTGGAACCAAATTACCCAAGGGCGACATATATGCATGCATGGGCGAGAATTATCCAGCTTTAATTAACGTAGACGTATATATAGCACCTAATAATTTTCAGAATTAATTGGCATATATCTCCTACTTAATTAAGAATCCAACCCTCTATATATTGTTCGGTTCATCGCAACCAAGGCCATCGCTCCTTCTTCTCACCTAAGCCGCCCCACTGCAGAGAGTTAACTACATCGACTAGGCAAAGAGTTAACGAAAATGAGAGGGATTTATGCCATGACCTTCTTGTTGCTGGGATGGCTCATGGTCACTGCACAGTGTTAGTACTACTTCTTCCCTTGATTTCTTTTCTTCAGTTTTTATTACGTGTATGAACTTAATTAGTACTGACAATTTGAACACTACATGCATGATTTTAGGTCGTCCCGAGGCCGGAAGGAGGAGCTACCTAGATGGTGGCGATAACAACGCTACCGTGCTCAACTCAAGATCATCGTTAGATGATGTCAAGTTTAGCCTGAATTTTTGCGGGGATTATGTTTGTAACTATGGTAAATGTTACTGCTGTGACAACCAGAGGGGTCGTCCGTGTTACAGGACGTTTGCTGAGTGCAATACCAATTGCCCTAGGTGCAATCCCAAGTGCCCACTTGAATCAACGATAGAATTACAAGCATGACAAAATGGCACGTTCTCGTCCCTAGAAACAGGAACAATAATTGTAGATTCTCATTGTACTACCTGTTGACACCTTCTATGATATATTATGCTCCTTCCAATAAAGAAATTTTCATATAGGTGCCATTGTTTTCTTTACGTGTAAAACACTTTATTTCTCAAATAATAGACATGACATTTACAAGAGAATGAGAAATAAAATCTGGAATCACATATTCCCAAGTACTAGATGATTTACTAATGGTAGCAATGCTTGAAAGAAATGCTTCCGAACTCCATCGCTAGTTGATTGCAATCAGCCACTATTGCCACATGAGGACCCAAATAATCCATGCAGTTCAAGGTGTTCACAGCAAATAAGCAATATGATTCAACCTTCACTGAATTGCACCCGAGGCTGGCTGCTAGAAAAAAGACCGTTCCTGAGTTCAGCAGCATCAACGTCTTGTATATGTTGGATAAACCAATCTGCAGCAGCAATAAAGATCTATTTTTTCATCGCGAGCTATGGCTCTAGAAGCACCTGACAAAGTACCTCCATGAAACGATGCGTCCACATTTATTTTCACCACACCGTGACTTGGCTTCTTCCACATGCAACCATCCTTTTTGCTTGTCATTTTAGGTGATACCGACCTGATATAATTAGTCGCTAGGACCCTGATCGACAAAGCTGTCCTTTCTGGTGTTTGAACCTCAATACCATTGACACGTTGACGACGTTGCCACCAGATGTACCATGCAGCGACGGCTACGTACCAACTCGGCATTTGGTATTTCAGCTGATCAATCCGGTAATTTTATCAATATTTCCATGGTAATTGATATGGATCTATCATCAACTACCGCCCTCTGGACTGCTTCCATTAGGGCAAGCTGCATTCTAATTTCTTTCACTCGGTGATAGTGAAACAAATAGTGTTGTATATCATCTACCCCGACTAAACACACTGGGCATTGAGGTGAACAGGGGATATGATGTCCAACAAGCACACAAAAACAGGGAAGAACACCATGTAATACCTTCCATACAAAGTGCTTCATTTCCCTGGAACCCGTAGCTGCCACACATCCTTCCAAACATAATTGATATGAACACTTCCTTGCCCATCTGCTCTTGTCCAGTTAGAGCCGAATTGATGCTCAAACTCTCTATGGTATGCCGATCTCACAGAGAAAGTACCTGACCGAGTATAGTTCCAACCGATGAAATCATCACTTTCATCAATGAGACATCATATAGCAAGTTGTTCACTACTCATAATCATAACTGCTCATCATAATCATCAACTCTAACACATTGTAGCACACAGTAACACATTGTACCTGGGACCTACTCCTCTTAGGTAAAATAGCATAAAGCAAGTTAGGCCCTGACTCTCCATTATGGAGAATGGAGATTATCCTGTCTCCAATTCTTGCGCTTCGCACAATGTTGCTTCCAAGTACCTCCCTACAATTGACCATACATTTTTTCCAATATTTGATTGTCATGTCTTCGTCGGTTTTAGAAATCTGGTATGAACAACTAAGGTTCGTAGGATGACCTGGTTGTAAGTTCATAACATCAAGGCGACCTTTCAAAAACATCAGATGAGGCACACAATTCTTCGGGATTTTCAGTTGAAAAACATAGCAATAACTTGGTAGTTAGCAATATAGTTGAGTTTTAGAAGAATTTATGCAAAAGATGCACAGATGTCGTAATAGTAAAAAATCTTACCATGACATCTCCATGGATGTTACTGTAGTTCAACACGTGCACTAGTGGCACGTATTGACCATAATGTGGAGGAGTTTGATAATAGATATTGTAATTCTCAAGATCATTAATAAATGAGATCACATGATTTTTCTCCTGATAAGTAAATTCTGAGCGATCGGTGTAGTAGGTTCTGTCTACCAACTTCCGCACATTCTTTGAAGAATGAAAAAAATCTATCAATGGAAATAAGCTGTCAACTATTTTGAGATAAATAATATAAATTACTTAAAATTTATGTTTGAGAAACTCACATAGCGGTAGATTTGGAAGCGTATCAACAAGGACCCAAATGTCCATATTGCCTTGGATGATGTTAGGATCACCAAGATCCATGGTGACAAGCATACCCTCATGAAAAGCATACATCTTGCAAAGTGCTTCCCAATTCGGGCAACCAAAATGGGTTACGGTCTCAGAATTGTATAGATTTACATCAAAATCAATACCATGATGGGTCCTTAGGTGAATTATCTTTGTTTCCATACTTTCATGATCTTCAAAATCCACATTCACCAAGACATAACGTCTTGCATGGCATGGGATCACTACTAGGGAAAACCCTAGTAGTAGCGCTGGGTCGAGCGCTACTGCTAGCGCGCTACAACTAAGTTGTGGCAATAGCGTGAATGAAATATGCCCACGAGGCAATTATAAAGTTATTATTTATTTCCTTATATCATGATAAATGTTTATTATTCATGCTGGAATTGTATTAATTGGAAACTTAGTACATGTGTGAATGCATAGACAAACAGAGTGTCACTAGTATGCCTCTACTTAACTAGCTCGTTAATCAAAGATGGTTAAGTTTCCTAGCCATAGACATGAGTTGTCATTTGATGAATGGGATCACATCATTAGAGAATGATGTGATTGATTTGACCCATTCCGTTAGCTTAGCACTTGATCGTTTAGTATGTTGCTATTGCTTTCTTCCCGACTTATACATGTTATTATGACTATGAGATTATGCAACTCCCAAATACTGAAGGAAAACTTTGTGTGCTATCAAACATCACAACGTAACTGGGTGATTATAAAGATGCTCTACAGGTGTCTCCAATGGTGTTTGTTGAGTTGGCATCGATCGAGATTAGGATTTGTCACTGCGATTGTCGGAGAGGTATCTCTGGGCCCTCTCGGTAATGCACATCACTATAAGCCTTGCAAGCAATGTGACTAATGAGTTAGTTGCGGGATGATGCATTACGGAAAGAGTAAAGAGACTTGACGGTAACGAGATTGAACTAGGTATGATGATAACGACGACCGAATCTCGGGCAAGTAACATACCGATGACAAAGGGAACAAGGTATGTTGTTATGCGGTTTGACCAAAAAGATCTTCGTAGAATATGTAGGAGCCAATATGAGCATCTAGGTTCCGATATTTGTTATTGACCGGAGATATCTCTCGGTCGTGTCGACATAATTCTCGAACCCGTAATGTCGCGGATTTAGCACGGCAGATGTCCTAGCAAAAGGACTTAGTTGTGAGGCCATCGCAACGGGTTAGCTCAAAGGGGTTGAAGCGGACGAAGGACACATGGATTTTATACTAGTTCGGCCCCTTCGATGAAGGTAAAAGCCTACGTCTAGTTTGGTGTGGTATTGCTTGGGCTTCGATGACCAGGGAGCGAATCTGCTTTGCCTGTGTCTCGAGCTGTTGTTTCCTGTCCTAAACCGTCATCGGGTCGTCCCTTTATATAAGAGGTGACGACCGGTCCAGTTTACAGAGTCCCGAGGCCGGCTCATACACGTGTCCGCCCCGGTCTCTGCTCTTTCTATATTACATCCCAAGTTACATAGTATGACGGTTTAAAAATTATGGGCCCTAACATATGGGCTCTAAGCCTCTTGGGCTACAATCTTTTACTTCATACTCCGCTGGTTTCTGATAATATAATCTTGATGACTTAAACCGGACCCTCCTGGCCGGTTTATATCTGGTAGTAATATCCCTAACATTAGGCCCCAGATTGATTCGAATCTATTCATGTCAATCTCCAAAGTCTTGTACAGCTATTCCTTTCTGCAGCTTCAATATGCTTGGTAAACCGGCATGACGTCATCCCCTCGAGTCGCTTTAAATTGTCGTGACATCATCTGCGCATATAATGCATGTACCAGTTCTTTTACCTTTATTTATTAAAGCTCCGAAGATCGAGGCGACAACTCGATCCATATCCGATTTTTGGTCTCCTCGATTCCCACGCTTGCCGTTTTATCTCCTCGGCCTATAAATAAGGCCGAGGGCCATCTCCTTTATCCCCCTTCGCTTTCTTCTTCCTCTGACCTCTTGCGCTCAAGCTCCGCCACCGTTCTTCGAGCTCATCGTCTTCACCAAGCCCGGCCACTGCATCAACCTGAGCGTGTCAAGAGTTTCGCCACCGGCCTTCTGCTTATGATGCCTTAGGTATGTTAATTCGTTCTTCCCTGTAGATCTCAGTTCTAGGGTTCCTCGGGAGCTCGCCCACGAACCCTTGTTCTTCGCAGTTCATCACCATAGGCAGTTCTTAGCTGTAGACGTAAAACTTTTTAGGCCAACTCTCGTGCGCATGACTCCGCTCCGTCTTTATAATCTTAGTTCCCCCAATACTGCTAGTTAGGCTGGATCTGTAGAAACCTTCGCTGCCTTCAATGAATATGACTTGAATTATCTTGAGTTTTCATCCTGCTGTAGATCCATATTTTGCTGCTGCTCATGTTAAAGTTGTTTCACACACTTTAGATCTGCGTCTTATTTGCCTATGTCAACGGTTCAACCTTGAATCTGCATGTCACATGCCCGGTTCCTGGTTTAGCTTTAGATCTGCACCTCACCTGCCTGTATTTGGCGGTTTAACCTTTCCTTCCAAGCTTCATAATCCGGTAGCTGTTTTATTCATAGTTGTTCCGGATCAGTAGATACCATTAGTCCCCTGCTTAAACCGTCAATTAGATCAGTGCCTTCATAGAACATTGCCGGTTTATATCTAGTCGATCGTAAACCGGATCTTGTATTGCATTTTTCAGCATTCCCCCTTTGAAAAGATGACTTCCACGGCGAAGCAGTTTGTTGCCTGCAACTGGGTCCCATCCCGGATTACCGAGGATGACTTAGAAAAGCTGGCCTCAATTGGCGCTTTAGGCCGCAAGGAGGTTCTGCACTGGAGGGCTCTTGGGAAAGAGTGCCCTCCTCAGCCTAAAGAAGGAGAAATAATAGTCTTTTTTGACCACCTGGCCCGGGGCTTTAACCCTCCAGGGTCAAAAAATTTCCATGATGTGTTAGCAGACATTCAGCTCCACCCCCAAGACATAGGTCCCAATTCCATATCAAACATTTGCAACTTTCAAGTCTTCTCAGAAGCTTATCTGCAAGAAGAGCCGTCTTTAGAGTTATTCCGGGACTTCTTCCATCTGAACCGCCGGACCGAATTTCATGATGGGACAAACACTGAACTGGGCGGAATGCGTATCCAGAAGAGGAAGGATGTCAGCTTTCCTCATGCTACCCTTCATAGCCATCCCAAGGATTGGAACCAAACTTGGTTCTATTGTGTTGATACTTCACCAGAGGGAGAGAATCCACTACCGGGTTACCGCTCCTATCGTCTGACAGCGGATCACCCTTTCCCGCAGCGTCTGAGTGCCCAAGACCGGGCTCGATATGCTCCCCAACTTTCCAAACTCAGGGCTTTTGTAGCCAATGGTTTAACCGGGGTTTACTTTGTCCACTGCTGGCTCTCTTGGAGCATTCTCCCGTTAAGCCGACGTTCCGGCTTAATGTGCGAGTATACCGGTAATCCGAAGGATCCTCAACGTCACACAACTACGGTGCTTCCAGACAATGAAGTTACTGAGTCTGCTAAGAAGATGTTGAATATGTTGGAAATATGCCCTAGAGGCAATAATAAAAGAGTTATTATTATATTTCCTTGTTCATGATAATCGTTTATTATCCATGCTATAATTGTATTGATTGGAAACTTAAATACATGTGTGGATAAATAGACAAACTTTGTGTCCCTAGTAAGCCTCTTCAGGACTAGCTCGTTGATCAAAGATGACCGCGGTTTCCAGGTCATAGACATGAATTGTCATTTGATAACGGGATCACATCATTAGGAGAATGATGTGATGGACGAGACCCAAACGTTAAACATAGCTTTTGATCGTATCAGTTATCGCTATAGTTTTCTGCATGTCAAGTATAAGTTCCTATGACCATGAGATCATGTAACTCACTGACACCGTAGGAGTGCCTTGTGTGTGCCAAACGTCGCAACGTAACTGGGTGACTATAAAGGTACTCTACAGGTATCTCCGAAGGTGTCTGTTGAGTTGACATGGATCGAGACTGGGATTTGTCACTCCGTGTGACGGAGAGGTATCTCCGGGCCCACTCGGTAATACGTTATCTCAATGAGCTCAAAGTGACTAAGTAGTTAGTCACGGGATTATGTATTACGGAACGAGTAAAGAGACTTGCCGGTAACGAGATTGAACTAGGTATAGAGATACCGACGATCGAATCTCGGGCAAGTAACATACAGACGAGACAAAGGGAACTGTATACGGGATTACCTGAATCCTTGACATTGTGGTTCATCCGATGAGATCATCGAGGAACGTGTGGGAACCAATATGGGTATCCAGATCCCGCTATTGGTTATTGACCTGGGAGTGTCTCGGTCATGTCTGCATAGTTTCCGAACCCGCAGGGTCTACACACTTAAGGTTCGGTGACGCTAGGGTTGTTAGTGAGAACAGTGCATGGTAACCGAAGTTTGTTCGGAGTCCCGGATGAGATCCCGGACGTGATGAGGGTCTCCGGAATGGTCCGGGGACGAAGATTGATATATGGGATGAGAGTGAACGGAGTCCGGAATTGTTCCGGGGAACATCGGGAAGGAATCGGAGAACCGAAAGGTGTTTCGGGGGCCACGGTAAAAGTTACGGGCCCTATGGGCCATAAGTGGGGAGACACAACAGCCCACACAGGGGCTGTGCGCCCCCCTAGGCCCCTCCACCTGCGCCTAAGGGGGCTGGGCCCCCCTAGGGTAGCCGCACCCCCTAGGACTTGTGGGGCAAGGCGCCTGGGGGGGGGGGGGGGAAACCCTAGCCCTGGCCGCCACCCCCCCTTGGCCGCCCCATCTTACCTTGGCCGCCGCCCCCTAGGGGGAACCCTAGGGGCGCCCCCTCCCCTCTCTCCCCCCTATATAAAGAGAGGCAGAGGGAGGGCAGCAACACAAGTTCGTGCCTCGGCGCTGCCCTCTCTCTCCCACGAATATCTTCGTCTAGTTTGCAGTGCTTGGCGAAGCCCTGCTGGAATTCCTCCACCACCATCTCCACCACGCCATTGTGCTGCTGGGTTTCTCCGTCAACTTCTCCTTCCCCCTTGCTGGATCAAGAAGGAGGAGACGTCCCCGAGCTGCACGTGTGTTGAACGCGGAGACACCGTCCGTTCGGTGCTGGGATCTTCGGCGATTTGAATCGCGGCGAGTACGACTCCATCAACCGCGTTCTTGAACGCTTCCGCTTAGCGATCTACAAGGGTATGTGGATCCGACTCTTCCCTCGTAGATGCATCTCCTAGATTGATCTTGGTGAGCGTAGGAAAACTTTTGTTTCCCATGCAACGTTCCCCAACAGTGGCATCATGAGCTAGGATCTTGCGTAGATGTTTTCACGAGTAGAACACAAAGGGGTTTGTGGGCGTTGATGTTTAGATTGCTTCCCTCTTTGGTCTTTCTTGATTCAGCGGCATTATGGGATGAAGCGGCCCGGACCAACTTTACATGTCCACGTACATGAGACCGGTTCCATCGACAGACATGCGACTTTTGTTGCATAAGATGGCTGGCGGGTGTCTGTCTCTCCTATCTTAGTTGAATCGGATTCGACGAAGGCGGTCCTTGTAGAAGGTTAAATAGCAACTTAAATATCACCGTTGTGGCTTTGCGTAGGTAAGAAGCGTTCTTGCTAGATACCCATAGCAGCCATGTAAAACATGCAACAACAATTTAGAGGACGTCTAACTTGTTTTTGCAGGGTATGTATGTGATATGATATGGCCAATGACATGATGAGATATATTTGATGTATGAGATGATCATGTTGTAATAGTTAATATCGACTTGCATGTCGATGTATACGGCAACCGGCAGGAGCCATAGGGTTGTCTTTAATTTTGGTATGACCTGCGTGTCAATCATTAAGCGCTATGTAATGCTTTACTTTATCGCTAAACGGTAGCAATAGTAGTAAGAGCATGGTGGGCGCGCGACAACCCCGATGGCAACACGATGATGGAGATCATGATGATGGGGATCATGGTGTTACGCCGGTGACGATGGAGATCATGCCGGTGCTTTGGAGATGGAGATCAAAAGCACGAGTTGATGGCCATATCATGTCACTTATGATTTGCATGTGATGTTAATCCTTTTATGCATCTTATTTTGCTTAGGACGCCGGTAGCATTATAAGATGATCCCTCACTAAAATTTCAAGATAAAATTGTGTTCCCCCCGAGTGTGCGCCGTTGCGAAGGTTCGTCGTTTCGAAGCACCACGTGATGATCGGGTGTGATAGACTCTACGTTCGCATACAACGGGTGCAAGCCAGTTTTGCACATGCAGAACACTCAGGTTAGACTTGACGGGCCTAGCATGTACAGACATGGCCTTGGAACACGGAAGACCGAAAGGTCGAGCATGAGTCATATAGTAGATATGATCAACATGAAGATGTTCACCATTGACACCACCTCATCTCACGTGATGATCGGACTTGGGTTGGTGGATTTGGATCATGTCACGCTCGGATGACCAGAGGGATGTCAATTTGAGTGGGAGTTATAAGTAATTTGATTAGTTAAAACTCACTTATCATCAACAATAGTCTAAGATGTCTTTGCAAATCTTTTGTTGTAGATGGCTCCCGCAGTAGCTCCCCTGAATTTTAATGCGTTCCTAGAGAAAACTAAGCTGAAAGATGATGGGAGCAACTTTGTGGACTGGCTCCGCAATCTGAGGATCATCCTCACAGCTGCCCAAAAGGTTTATGTCCTAAATGCACCGCTAGGTGAACCCCCCGCTCCGGCCTCTGTGGACGTTATGAACGCCTGGCAGTCGCGTGCGGATGACTACTCAGTAGTGCAGTGTGCCATGTTGTATAGCTTGGAAGGAGGACTTCAAAGGCGTTTTGAACGTCATGGAGCATATGAGATGTTCCAGGAGTTGAAGTTCATCTTTGAGAAGAATGCCAAGATCGAGAGGTATGAGACCTCCGATAAATTCTTTGCTTGCAAGATGGAGGAGAATTCGTCTGTCAGTGAGCACTTACTGAAGATGTGTGGGTACTATACCCGCATAGCTGATCTGGGACTTGTGTTCCCGGAGGAGGCTATCATTGACAGAATTCTCCAGTCACTCCCACCTAGCTACAAGAGCTTCGTGCAGCAGTATAACATGCAAGGGATGAACAAAACCATCGCCGAGCTGTTTGCGATGCTGAAAGTCGCTGAGTCAGACATCCAGAAGGAGCATCAAGTGTTGATGGTCAATAAAACTACCAGTTTCAAGAAGAATGGCAAGGGCAAGAAGGGTAACTCTAAGAAGGGTGGCAAGGCAGTTGCCCATCCAGTAAAGAAACCCAAGGCTGGGCCCAAGCCAGAGACTGAGTGTTTCTATTGCAAGGGGAACGACCACTGGAAGCGGAACTGCCCCAAGTATCTGGCAGACAAGAAGGGGGCCAACAACAACAACAAGCAAGGTATATGTGATATACATGTTATTGATGTGTACCTTACCAACTCTCGTTGTAGTGCCTGGGTATTTGATACCGGTTCGGTTGCTCACATTTGCAACTCTAAACAGGAACTACGGAATAAACGGAGGCTGGCGAAGGACGAAGTGACGATGCGCGTGGGGAATGGTTCCAAGGTTGATGTGATCGCCGTCGGCACGCTCGCTCTTCGATTACCATCGGGATTAGTTATGAACCTGAATAATTGTTATTTAGTGCCTGCGTTGAGCATGAACATTATATCTGGATCTTGTTTAATGCGAGACGGTTACTCATTTAAATCAGAGAATAAAGGTTGTTCTATTTACATGGGTAATATCTTTTATGGTCATGCACCCAAAGTAGGGGGTTTATTCTTATTGAATCTCGATAGTGATGATACACATGTTCATAACATTGATGCCAAAAGATGTAGAGTTGATAACAATAGTACCACTTTCTTGTGGCACTGCCGTCTGGGTCATATCGGCGTGAAACGCATGAGGAAGCTCCATGCTGATGGACTTTTGGAGTCTCTTGATTTTGAATCACTTGACACATGCGAGCCGTGCCTCATGGGCAAGATGACTAAGACCCCGTTTTCAGGAACAATGGAACGGGCAAGTGACTTATTGGAAATCATACATACTGATGTGTGTGGCCCGATGAGTGTCACGGCGCGCGGTGGATATCGTTATTTTCTCACCTTCACTGACGACTTAAGTAGATATGGGTATATTTACTTGATGAAGCATAAGTCTGAAACGTTTGAAAAGTTCAAGCAATTTCAGAGTGAAGTTGAGAATCATCGTAACAAGAAGATCAAGTTCCTACGATCTGATCAAGGGGGAGAGTATCTGAGTTATGAGTTTGGCAATCACTTAAGACAATGTGGAATTGTTTCACAGTTGACGCCACCTGGAACACCATAGTGTAATGGTGTGTCCGAACGTCGTAATCGAACCCTATTAGATATGGTGCGTTCTATGATGTCTCTTGCCGATTTGCCACTATCATTTTGGGGATATGCGTTAGAGACGGCTGCATTCACTTTAAATAGGGCTCCATCTAAGTCTGTTGAGACAACACCGTATGAACTGTGGTTTGGTAAGAAACCTAAGTTGTCTTTTCTCAAAGTTTGGGGTTGCGACGCTTATGTCAAAAGGCTTCAGCCAGAAAAGCTCGAACCCAAAGCGGACAAATGTGTCTTCATAGGATACCCAAAAGAGACGGTTGGGTACACCTTCTATCTCAGATCCGAGGGCAAAGTGTTTGTCGCTAAGAACAGGTCCTTTCTCGAGAAAGAGTTTCTCTCGAAAGAATTGAGTGGGAGGAAGGTAGAACTTGATGAGGTTATTGAACCTCTGCTTCAACCAGAGAGTAGCGCAGCACAGAAATATGTTTTTGTGGAGCCTGCAACGGTTGAAGAGGAAGCCAATGATGATGATCAAGAAGCTTCTGATCAAGTTACTACCGAACCTCGTAGGTCGACAAGGGTACGCACTGCACCTGAGTGGTATGGTAACCCTGTCTTGGAGGTCATGTTGTTGGACAACAGTGAACCTGCGAGCTATGGAGAAGCGATGGTGGGCCCGGATTCCGACAAATGGTTAGAGGCCATGAAATCCGAGATGGGATCCATGTATGAAAACAAAGTATGGACTTTGGAAGTATTACCTGAAGGGCGGAAGGCCATTCATAATAAATGGATTTTTAAGAGGAAGACGGACGCTGACGGCAATGTCACCGTGTATAAAGCTCGACTTGTGGCAAAGGGTTTTTCACAAGTTCAAGGAGTTGACTACGATGAGACTTTCTCACCCGTAGCGATGCTTAAATCCGTCCGAATCATGTTAGCAATAGCTGCATATTTCGATTATGAAATTTGGCAGATGGATGTCAAAACAGCGTTCCTTAACGGTTTTCTTAAGGAAGAGTTGTATATGATACAACCGGAAGGTTTTGTCGATCCAGAGAATGCTGACAAAGTTTGCAAACTCCAGCGTTCCATTTATGGGCTGGTGCAAGCATCTCGGAGTTGGAATCTTCGCTTTGATGAGGTGATCAAAGCGTTTGGGTTTGTACAAGTTTACGGAGAAGCTTGTATTTACAAGAAAGTGAGTGGGAGCTCTATAGCGTTTCTAATATTATATGTGGATGACATATTGCTGATTGGAAACAATATAGAACTTTTGGATAGCGTGAAGTGGTATTTGAACAAGAGTTTTTCGATGAAGGACCTCGGTGAAGCTGCTTTCATATTGGGCATCAAGATCTATAGAGATAGATCGAGACTCTTGATAGGACTTTCACAAAGTACATACCTTTATAAAGTTTTGAAGAAGTTCAAAATGGATCAATCCAAGAAGGGGTTCTTGCCGGTATTGCAAGGTACAAAGTTGAGTAAGACTCAATGCCCAGTGACTGCGGAAGATAGAGAAAAGATGAGTGTCATCCCCTATGCTTCAGCCATAGGCTCTATCATGTATGCAATGCTGTGCACAAGACCAGATGTCAGCCTTGCCATAAGTATGGCCGGAAGGTTTCAAAGTAATCCTGGTATGGATCACTGGACAGCGGTCAAGAATATCCTAAAGTACCTGAAAAGGACTAAGGAAATGTTTCTCGTTTATGGAGGTGATCAAGAGCTCGTCGTAAAGGGTTACGTCGATGCAAGCTTTGACACTGATCCGGATGACTCTAAGTCTCAAACCGGATACGTATATATTCTCAACGGGGGAGCGGTAAGCTGGTGCAGTTCCAAGCAAAGCGTGGTAGCCGATTCTACATGCGAAGCGGAGTACATAGCTGCATCGGAGGCGGCAAAGGAAGGTGTCTGGATGAAGGAGTTCATAACAGATCTTGGAGTTGTGCCTAGTGCACTGAACCCAATGACTCTGTTTTGTGACAACACAGGTGCCATTGCTCTAGCCAAGGAACCAAGGTTTCACAAGAGGACCAGACACATAAAGCGACGCTTCAATTCCATCCGCGATTCAGTCAAGGAGGAGGACATAAGCATTTGCAAAGTACACACGGATTTGAATGTTGCAGATCCGTTGACTAAGCCTCTTCCACGGGCTAAGCATGATCAACACCAAGACTCTATGGGTGTTAGATTCATTACCTTGTAATACTAGATTATTGACTCTAGTGCAAGTGGGAGACTGTTGGAAATATGCCCTAGAGGCAATAATAAAAGAGTTATTATTATATTTCCTTGTTCATGATAATCGTTTATTATCCATGCTATAACTGTATTGATTGGAAACTCAAATACACGTGTGGATGAATAGACAGACTTTGTGTCCCTAGTGAGCCTCTACAGGACTAGCTCGTTGATCGAAGATGACCGCGGTTTCCAGGTCATAGACATGAGTTGTCATTTGATAACGGGATCACATCATTAGGAGAATGATGTGATGGACGAGACCCAAACGTAAACATAGCTTTTGATCGTGTCAGTTATCGCTATAGTTTTCTGCATGTCAAGTATAAGTTCCTATGACCATGAGATCATGTAACTCACTGACACCGTAGGAGTGCTTTGTGTGTGCCAAACGTCACAACGTAACTGGGTGACTATAAAGGTACTCTACAGGTATCTCCGAGGGTGTCTGTTGAGTTGACATGGATCGAGACTGGGATTTGTCACTCCGTGTGACGGAGAGGTATCTCCGGGCCCACTCGGTGATACGTCATCTCAATGAGCTCAAAGTGACTAAGTAGTTGGTCACGGGATTATGTATTACGGTAACGAGTAAAGAGACTTGCCGGTAACGAGATTGAACTAGGTATAGAGATACCGACGATCGAATCTCGGGCAAGTAACATACCGACGAGACAAAGGGAACTGTATACGGGATTGCTTGAATCCTTGACATCGTGGTTCATCCGATGAGATCATCGAGAAACATGTGGGAACCAATATGGGTATCCAGATCCCGCTATTGGTTATTGACCTGGGAGTGTCTCGGTCATGTCCACATGGTTTCCGAACCCGCAGGGTCTACACACTTAAGGTTCGGTGACGCTAGGGTTGTTAGTGAGAACAGTGCATGGTTACCGAAGGTTGTTCGGAGTCCCGGATGAGATCCCGGACATGACGAGGGTCTCCGGAATGGTCCGGGGATGAAGATTGATATATAGGATGAAGGTGTTCGGAGTCCGGAAGTGTTCCGGGGAGCATCGGGAAATCGGCGGATTACCGAAAAGGGTTTCGGGGGTCCCGGAAGTGGTTCTGGGCCTAATGGGCCACAAGGGGGGACACAACAGCCCTCATAGGGCTGTGCGCCTCCCCCTGGGCCCTCTCCTTGTGCGCCAAGGGAGGTGGACCCCCCTAGGGTGGCCGCACCCCCTTAGCCTTGGGGGGCAAGGCACCTGGGGGGGAAACCCTAGCCCCAGGGGGCGCCGCCCCCTTCCCCCTTGCCCTGGCCGCCGGCCCCTAGGGGAAACCCTAGGGCGCCCTCTCCCCTCTCCACCCCCCTATATATAGTGGGACAAAGGGAGGGCAGCAAACACAAGTTCGTGCCTTGGTGCTGCCCTCCCTCTCCCATAACTTCTTCTTCTCCCGCGGTGCTTAGGCGAAGCCCTGCTGGAAACCTCCACCACCATCACCACCACGCCATCGTGCTGCCGGTCTCTCCATCAACCTCTCCTCCACCCCTTGCTGGATCAAGAAGGAGGAGACGTCCCCGAGCCGTACGTGTGAAGAACGCGGAGGCACCGTTGCTTCGGTGCTTGGATCTTCAGCGATCTGAATCGCGGCGAGTACGACTCCATCAACCGCGTTCTTGAACGCTTCCGCTTAGCGATCTACAAGGGTACGTAGATCCAACTCTCCTCTCGTAGATGCATCTCCTAGATTGATCTTGGTGAACCGTAGGAAAATTTTTGTTTCCCATGCAACGTTCCCCAACATGCTGAAATCCATTTGAGGTGTATCCGTAGAACGACCGTACCCTGGCCATACGAACTCCGTTTGGGCTCCATGACCTGCCAAAACGACCGCAGCGAAAATTCGTATCCTTCTGTCACAAACTTTGTCTGTTTCGGAATAATTTCGGAGGCCGAAAACGGCTTGCAGAATTGAGTTTCGGATGTTTTAGCGGTTGGCGTGCACTCTTCTAGCGTCTACCACCCTACCGTGAGCTCACCCACGGACACATACTGCGACAATGAAGTGCAGAACAATGTTACATGACTCTATTTCTGCACCAGCAAGCCCTACATGCTAGTCTGGATGGAAGGAGAACCCTCTTCGGTGCACCAAACACCCAAAAACTTGCCGTTTTGCATGGTTTATCACCCATACCGCTACCACCCACATTTTTGTCCATGCACATGTGTTTTTCTTGGCCAAAACTGTGCATACCAGCTCTTCTACATTACATTCGTACTGTTCGAAAATAATAGGCCATTTCGAGTGGCGCAAAATGGCTCGTGGGCGCGAGCAAGTTACCCTGGAAGCCGGATTCACGATATCCCTCGTTGCTGAAATCCATTTGAGGTGTATCCGTAGAACGACCGTACCCTGGCCATACGAACTCCGTTTGGGCTCCATGACCTGCCAAAACGACCGCAGCGAAAATTCGTATCATTCTGTCACAAACTTCGTCTGTTTCGGAATAATTTCGGAGGCCGAAAATGGCTTGCAGAATTGAGTTTCGGATGATTTAGTGGTTGGCGTGCACTCTTCTAGCATCTACCACCCTACCGTGAGCTCACCCACGGACAGATACTGCGACAGTGACGTGCAGAACAATGTTACATGACTCTATTTCTGCACCAGCAGGCCCAACATGCTAGTCTGGATGGAAGGAGAAGCCTCTTCGGTGCACCGAACACCCAAAAACTTGCCGTTTTGCATGGTTTATCACCCATACCGCTACCACCCACATTTTTGTACATGCACATGTGTTGTTCTTGGACAAAACTGTGCATACCAGCTCTTCTACATTACATTCGTACTGTTCGAAAATAATAGGCCATTTCGAGTGGTGCAAAATGGCTCGTGGGCGCGAGCAAGTTACCCTGGAAGCCGGATTCATGATATCCCTCGTTGCTGAAATCCATTTGAGGTGTATCCGTAGAACGACCGTACCCTGGCCATACGAACTCCGTTTGGGCTCCATGACCTGCCAAAACGACCGCAGTGAAAATTCGTATCCTTCTGTCACAAACTTCGTCTGTTTCGGAATAATTTCGGAGGCCGAAAACGGCTTGCAGAATTGAGTTTCGGATGATTTAGTGGTTGGCGTGCACTCTTCTAGCGTCTACCACCCTACCGCGAGCTCACCCACGGATAGATACTGCGACAATGACGTGCAGAACAATGTTACATGACTCTATTTCTGCACCAGCAGGCCCTACATGCTAGTCTGGATGGAAGGAGAAGCCTCTTCGGTGCACCGAACACCCAAAAACTTGTCGTTTTGCATGGTTTATCACCCATACCGCTACCACCCACATTTTTGTCCATGCACATGTGTTGTTCTTGGACAAAACTGTGCATACCAGCTCTTCTACATTACATTCGTACTGTTCGAAAATAATAGGCCATTTCGAGTGGCGCAAAATGGCTCGTGGGCGCGAGCAAGTTACCCTGGAAGCCGGATTCACGATATCCCTCGTTGCTGAAATCCATTTGAGGTGTATCCGTGTTGGAAATATGCCCTAGAGGCAATAATAAATTGGTTATTATTATATTTCCTTGTTCACGATAATCGTTTATTATCCATGCTAGAATTGTATTGATAGGAAACTCAGATACATGTGTGGATACATAGACAAACACCATGTCCCTAGTAAGCCTCTAGATGACTAGCTCGTTGATCAATAGATGGTTACGGTTTCCTGACCATGGACATTGGATGTCGTTGATAACGGGATCACATCATTAGGAGAATGATGTGATGGACAAGACCCAATCCTAAGCCTAGCACAGATCTTGTAGTTCGTATGCTAAAGCTTTTCTATATGTCAAGTATATTTTCCTTAGACCATGAGATTGTGCAACTCCCGGATACCGTAGGAATACTTTGGGTGTACCAAACGTCACAACGTAACTGGGTGGCTATAAAGGTGCACTACATGTATCTCCGAAAGTGTCTGTTGGGTTGGCACGAATCGAGACTGGGATTTGTCACTCCGTATGACGGAGAGGTATCTCTGGGCCCACTCGGTAGGACATCATCATAATGTGCACAATGTGATCAAGGAGTTGATCATGGGATGATGTGTTACGGAACGAGTAAAGAGACTTGCCGGTAACGAGACTGAACAAGGTATCGGGATACCGACGATCGAATCTCGGGCAAGTACTGTACCGATAGACAAAGGGAATTGTATACGGGGTTGATTGAATCCTTGACATCATGGTTCATCCGATGAGATCATCGTGGAGCATGTGGGAGCCAACATGGGTATCCAGATCCCGCTGTTGGTTATTGACCGGAGAGTCGTCTCGGTCATGTCTGCGTGTCTCCCGAACCCGTAGGGTCTACACACTTAAGGTTCGGTGACGCTAGGGTTGTAGAGATATAAGTATGCGGAAACCCGAAAGTTGTTCGGAGTCCCGGATGAGATCCCGGACGTCACGAGGAGTTCCGGAATGGTCCGGAGGTAAAGATTTATATATAGGAATTCCTATTTGGGCCACCGGAAAATGTTCGGGATTTTTCGGTATTGTACCGGGAAGGTTCTAGAAGGTTCCGAAGTGGGGCCCACCTGCATGGGGGGACCCACATGAACGTGGGTAGTGGTGGCAAGGCCCCACACCCCTGGTCAAGGCGCACCAAGATCCCCCCTTAGAAGGAATAAGATCATATCCCGAAGGGATAAGATCAAGATCCCTAAAAAGGGGGGATAACAATCGGTGGGGAAAGGAAATGATGGGATTTCTTTCCCCCACCTTTGCCAACGCCCCAATGGACTTGGAGGGCAAGAAACCAGCCCCCTCCACCCCTATATATAGTGGGGAGGCGCATGGGAGCCGCACCCCAAGCCCTGGCGCCTCCCTCTCCCTCCCGTGACACATCTCCCTCCTCCCGCAGCGCTTGGCGAAGCCCTGCTGGAATCCCGCTACTTCCACCACCACGCCGTCGTGCTGCTGGATCTCCATCAACCTCTCCTCCCCCCTTGCTGGATCAAGAAGGAGGAGACGTCCACGCTCCGTACGTGTGTTGAACACGGAGGTGCCGTCCGTTCGGCGCTAGGATCATCGGTGACTTGGATCACGACGAGTACGACTCCATCATCCCCGTTCTCTTGAACGCTTCCGCTCGCGATCTACAAGGGTATGTAGATGCACTCCCCTTTATGCTCGTTGCTAGATTACTCCATAGATAGATCTTGGTGATGCGTAGGAAAAATTTTGATTTTCTGCTACGATCCCCAACAGTGGCATCATGAGCTAGGTCTATGCATAGTATCTTT
This sequence comes from Secale cereale, assembly GCA_902687465.1. Taxonomy (NCBI): domain Eukaryota; kingdom Viridiplantae; phylum Streptophyta; class Magnoliopsida; order Poales; family Poaceae; genus Secale; species Secale cereale. The sequence continues at coordinate 654,088,073 of LR738713.1, forward strand.
CACGAGTAGAACACAAAGTAGTTGTGGGCGTAGATAATGTCAATTCTCTTGCCGTTACTAGTCTTATCTTGATTCGGCGGCATCGTGGGATGAAGCGGCCCGGACCGACCTTACACGTACTCTTACGTGAGACAGGTTCCACCGACTGACATGCACTAGTTGCATAAGGTGGCTAGCTGGTGTCTGTCTCTCCCACTTTAGTCGGATCGGATTCGATGAAAAGGGTCCTTATGAAGGGTAAATAGAAATTGGCATATCACGTTGTGGTTTTGGCGTAGGTAAGAAACGTTCTTGCTAGAAACCTATAGCAGCCACGTAAAAACTTGCAACAACAATTAGAGGACGTCTAACTTGTTTTTGCAGGGTATGTATGTGATATGATATGGCCAAAGACATGACAAGATATATTTGATGTATGAGATGATCATGTTGTAATAGTTAATATCGACTTGCATGTCGATATATACGGCAACCGGCAGGAGCCATAGGGTTGTCTTTAATTTTTGTATGACCTGCGTGTCAATCATTAAGCGCTATGTAATGCTTTACTTTATCGCTAAACGGTAGCAATAGTAGTAAGAGCATGGTGGGCGCGCGACAACCCCGATGGCGACACGATGATGGAGATCATGATGATGGGGATCATGGTGTTACGCCGGTGATGATGGAGATCATGCCGGTGCTTTGGAGATGGAGATCAAAAGCACGAGTTGATGGCCATATCATGTCACTTACGATTTGCATGTGATGTTAATCCTTTTATGCATCTTATTTTGCTTAGGACGACGGTAGCATTATAAGATGATCCCTCACTAAAATTTCAAGATAAAATTGTGTTCCCCCCGAGTGTGCGCCGTTGCGAAGGTTCGTCGTTTCGAAGCACCACGTGATGATCGGGTGTGATAGACTCTACGTTCGCATACAACGGGTGCAAGCCAGTTTTGCACATGCAGAACACTCGGGTTAGACTTGACGAGCCTAGCATGTACAGACATGGCCTCGGAACACGGAAGACCGAAAGGTCGAGCATGAGTCATATATTAGATATGATCAACATGAAGATGTTCACCATTGACACCACCTCATCTCACGTGATGATCGGACTTGGGTTGGTGGATTTGGATCATGTCATGCTCGGATGACCAGAGGGATGTCAATTTGAGTGGGAGTTATAAGTAATTTGATTAGTTAAAACTCACTTATCATGAACAATAGTCTAAGATGTCTTTGCAAATCTTTGGTTGTAGATGGCTCCCGCAGTAGCTCCCCTGAATTTTAATGCGTTCCTAGAGAAAACTAAGCTGAAAGATGATGGGAGCAACTTTGTGGACTGGCTCCGCAATCTGAGGATCATCCTCACAGCTGCCCAAAAGGTTTATGTCCTAAATGCACCGCTAGGTGAACCCCCCGCTCCGGCCTCTGTGGACGTTATGAACGCCTGGCAGTCGCGTGCGGATGACTACTCAGTAGTGCAGTGTGCCATGTTGTATAGCTTGGAAGGAGGACTTCAAAGGCGTTTTGAACGTCATGGAGCATATGAGATGTTCCAGGAGTTGAAGTTCATCTTTGAGAAGAATGCCAAGATCGAGAGGTATGAGACCTCCGATAAATTCTTTGCTTGCAAGATGGAGGAGAATTCGTCTGTCAGTGAGCACTTACTGAAGATGTCTGGGTACTATACCCGCATAGCTGATCTGGGACTTGTGTTCCCGGAGGAGGCTATCATTGACAGAATTCTCCAGTCACTCCCACCTAGCTACAAGAGCTTCGTGCAGCAGTATAACATGCAAGGGATGAAAAAAACCATCGCCGAGCTGTTTGCGATGCTGAAAGTCGCTGAGTCAGACATCCAGAAGGAGCATCAAGTGTTGATGGTCAATAAAACTACCAGTTTCAAGAAGAATGGCAAGGGCAAGAAGGGTAACTCTAAGAAGGGTGGCAAGGCAGTTGCCCATCCAGTAAAGAAACCCAAGGCTGGGCCCAAGCCAGAGACTGAGTGTTTCTATTGCAAGGGGAACGGCCACTGGAAGCGGAACTGCCCCAAGTATCTGGCAGACAAGAAGGGGGCCAACAACAACAACAAGCAAGGTATATGTGATATACATGTTATTGATGTGTACCTTACCAACTCTCGTTGTAGTGCCTGGGTATTTGATACCGGTTCGGTTGCTCACATTTGCAACTCTAAACAGGAACTACGGAATAGACGGAGGCTGGCGAAGGACGAAGTGACGATGCGCGTGGGGAATGGTTCCAAGGTTGATGTGATCGTCGTCGGCACGCTCGCTCTTCGATTACCATCGGGATTAGTTATGAACCTGAATAATTGTTATTTAGTGCCTGCGTTGAGCATGAACATTATATCTGGATCTTGTTTAATGCGAGACGGTTACTCATTTAAATCAGAGAATAAAGGTTGTTCTATTTATATGGGTAATATCTTTTATGGTCATGCACCCGAAGTAGGGGGTTTATTCTTATTGAATCTCGATAGTGATGATACACATGTTCATAACATTGATGCCAAAAGATGTAGAGTTGATAACAATAGTACCACTTTCTTGTGGCACTGCCGTCTGGGTCATATCGGCGTGAAACGCATGAGGAAGCTCCATGCTGATGGACTTTTGGAGTCTCTTGATTTTGAATCACTTGACACATGCGAGCCGTGCCTCATGGGCAAGATGACTAAGACTCCGTTTTCAGGTACAATGGAACGGGCAAGTGACTTATTGGAAATCATACATACTGATGTGTGTGGCCCGATGAGTGTCACGGCGCGCGGTGGATATCGTTATTTTCTCACCTTCACTGACGACTTAAGTAGATATGGGTATATTTACTTGATGAAGCACAAGTCTGAAACATTTGAAAAGTTCAAGCAATTTCAGAGTGAAGTTGAGAATGATCGTAACAAGAAGATCAAGTTCCTACGATCTGATCGAGGGGGAGAGTATCTGAGTTATGAGTTTGGCAATCACTTAAGAAAATGTGGAATTGTTTCACAGTTGACGCCACCTGGAACACCACAGCGTAATGGTGTGTCCGAACGTCGTAATCGAACCCTATTAGATATGGTGCGTTCTATGATGTCTCTTGCCGATTTGCCACTATCATTTTGGGGATATGCGTTAGAGACGGCTGCATTCACTTTAAATAGGGCTCCATCCAAGTCCGTTGAGACAACACCGTATGAACTGTGGTTTGGTAAGAAACCTAAGTTGTCTTTTCTCAAAGTTTGGGGTTGCGATGCTTATGTCAAAAGGCTTCAGCCAGAAAAGCTCGAACCCAAAGCGGACAAATGTGTCTTCATAGGATACCCAAAAGAGACGGTTGGGTACACCTTCTATCTCAGATCCGAGGGCAAAGTGTTCGTCGCTAAGAACGGGTCCTTTCTCGAGAAAGAGTTTCTCTCGAAAGAATTGAGTGGGAGGAAGGTAGAACTTGATGAGGTTATTGAACCTCTGCTTCAACCAGAGAGTAGCGCAGCACAGAAAGATGTTTTTGTGGAGCCTGCAACGGTTGAAGAGGAAGACAATGATGATGATCAAGAAGCTTCTGATCAAGTTACTACCGAACCTCGTAGGTCGACAAGGGTACGCACTGCACCTGAGTGGTATGGTAACCCTGTCTTGGAGGTCATGTTGTTGGACAACAGTGAACCTGCGAGCTATGGAGAAGCGATGGTGGGCCCGGATTCCGACAAATGGTTAGAGGCCATGAAATCCGAGATGGGATCCATGTATGAAAACAAAGTATGGACTTTGGAAGTATTACCTGAAGGGCGGAAGGCCATTCAGAATAAATGGATTTTTAAGAGGAAGACGGACGCTGACGGCAATGTCACCGTGTATAAAGCTCGACTTGTGGCAAAGGGTTTTTCACAAGTTCAAGGAGTTGACTACGATGAGACTTTCTCACCCGTAGCGATGCTTAAATCCGTCCGAATCATGTTAGCAATAGCTGCATATTTCGATTATGAAATTTGGCAGATGGATGTCAAAACAGTGTTCCTTAACGGTTTTCTTAAGGAAGAGTTGTATATGATACAACCGGAAGGTTTTGTCGATCCAGAGAATGCTGACAAAGTTTGCAAACTCCAGCGTTCCATTTATGGGTTGGTGCAAGCATCTCGGAGTTGGAATCTTCGCTTTGATGAGGTGATCAAAGCGTTTGGGTTTGTACAAGTTTACGGAGAAGCTTGTATTTACAAGAAAGTGAGTGGGAGATCTATAGCGTTTCTAATATTATATGTGGATGACATATTGCTGATTGGAAACAATATAGAACTTTTGGATAGCGTGAAGGGGTATTTGAACAAGAGTTTTTCGATGAAGGACCTCGGTGAAGCTGCTTTCATATTGGGCATCAAGATCTATAGAGATAGATCGAGACGCTTGATAGGACTTTCACAAAGTACATACCTTGATAAAGTTTTGAAGAAGTTCAAAATGGATCAATCCAAGAAGGGGTTCTTGCCGGTATTGCAAGGTACAAAGTTGAGTAAGACTCAATGCCCAGTAACTGCGGAAGATAGAGAAAAGATGAGTGTCATCCCCTATGCTTCAGCCATAGGCTCTATCATGTATGCAATGCTGTGCACAAGACCAGATGTCAGCCTTGCCATAAGTATGGCCGGAAGGTTTCAAAGTAATCCTAGTATGGATCACTGGACAGCGGTCAAGAATATCCTGAAGTACCTGAAAAGGACTAAGGAAATGTTTCTCGTTTATGGAGGTGATCAAGAGCTCGTCGTAAAGGGTTACGTCGATGCAAGCTTTGACACTGATCCGGATGACTCTAAGTCTCAAACCGGATACGTATATATTCTCAACGGGGGAGCGGTAAGCTGGTGCAGTTCCAAGCAAAGCGTGGTAGCCGATTCTACATGCGAAGCGGAGTACATAGCTGCATCGGAGGCGGCAAAGGAAGGTGTCTGGATGAAGGAGTTCATAACAGATCTTGGAGTTGTGCCTAGTGCACTGAACCCAATGACTCTGTTTTGTGACAACACAGGTGCCATTGCTCTAGCCAAGGAACCAAGGTTTCACAAGAGGACCAGACACATAAAGCGACGCTTCAATTCCATCCGCGATTCAGTCAAGGAGGAGGACATAAGCATTTGCAAAGTACACACGGATTTGAATGTTGCAGATCCGTTGACTAAGCCTCTTCCACGGGCTAAGCATGATCAACACCAAGACTCTATGGGTGTTAGATTCATTACCTTGTAATGCTAGATTATTGACTCTAGTGCAAGTGGGAGACTGTTGGAAATATGCCCTAGAGGCAATAATAAAAGAGTTATTATTATATTTCCTTGTTCATGATAATCGTTTATTATCCATGCTATAATTGTATTGATTGGAAACTTAAATACATGTGTGGATAAATAGACAAACTTTGTGTCCCTAGTAAGCCTCTTCAGGACTAGCTCGTTGATCAAAGATGACCGCGGTTTCCAGGTCATAGACATGAGTTGTCATTTGATAACGGGATCACATCATTAGGAGAATGATGTGATGGACGAGACCCAAACGTTAAACATAGCTTTTGATCGTATCAGTTATCGCTATAGTTTTCTGCATGTCAAGTATAAGTTCCTATGACCATGAGATTATGTAACTCACTGACACCGTAGGAGTGCCTTGTGTGTGCCAAACGTCGCAACGTAACTGGGTGACTATAAAGGTACTCTACAGGTATCTCCGAAGGTGTCTGTTGAGTTGACATGGATCGAGACTGGGATTTGTCACTCCGTGTGACGGAGAGGTATCTCCGGGCCCACTCGGTAATACGTCATCTCAATGAGCTCAAAGTGACTAAGTAGTTAGTCACGGGATTATGTATTACGGAACGAGTAAAGAGACTTGCCGGTAACGAGATTGAACTAGGTATAGAGATACCGACGATCGAATCTCGGGCAAGTAACATACCGACGAGACAAAGGGAACTGTATACGGGATTACCTGAATCCTTGACATTGTGGTTCATCCGATGAGATCATCGAGGAACGTGTGGGAACCAATATGGGTATCCAGATCCCGCTATTGGTTATTGACCTGGGAGTGTCTCGGTCATGTCTGCATAGTTTCCGAACCCGCAGGGTCTACACACTTAAGGTTCGGTGACGCTAGGGTTGTTAGTGAGAACAGTGCATGGTAACCGAAGTTTGTTCGGAGTCCCGGATGAGATCCCGGACGTGATGAGGGTCTCCGGAATGGTCTGGGGATGAAGATTGATATATGGGATGAGAGTGAACGGAGTCCGGAATTGTTCCGGGGAACATCGGGAAGGAATCGGAGAACCGAAAGGTGTTTCGGGGGCCACGGTAAAAGTTACGGGCCCTATGGGCCATAAGTGGGGAGACACAACAGCCCACACAGGGGCTGTGCGCCCCCCTAGGCCCCTCCACCTGCGCCTAAGGGGGCTGGGCCCCCCTAGGGCAGCCGCACCCCCTAGGACTTGGGGGGCAAGGCGCCTGGGGGGGGGGGGAAACCCTAGCCCTGGCCGCCACCCCCCCTTGGCCGCCCCATCTGGCCTTGGCCGCCGCCCCCTAGGGGGAACCCTAGGGGCGCCCCCTCCCCTCTCTCCCCCCTATATAAAGAGAGGCAGAGGGAGGGCAGCAACACAAGTTCGCGCCTCGGCGCTGCCCTCTCTCTCCCACGAATATCTTCGTCTAGTTTGCAGTGCTTGGCGAAGCCCTGCTAGAATTCCTCCACCACCATCTCCACCACGCCGTTGTGCTGCTGGGTTTCTCCCTCAACTTCTCCTTCCCCCTTGCTGGATCAAGAAGGAGGAGACGTCCCCGAGCTGCACGTGTGTTGAACGCGGAGGCACCGTCCGTTCGGTGCTGGGATCTTCGGCGATTTGAATCGCGGCGAGTACGACTCCATCAACCGCATTCTTGAACGCTTCCGCTTAGCGATCTACAAGGGTATGTGGATCCGACTCTTCCCTCGTAGATGCATCTCCTAGATTGATCTTGGTGAGCGTAGGAAAATTTTTGTTTCCCATGCAACGTTCCCCAACAGTGGCATCATGAGCTAGGATCTTGCGTAGATGTTTTCACGAGTAGAACACAAAGGGGTTTGTGGGCGTTGATGTTTAGATTGCTTCCCTCTTTGGTCTTTCTTGATTCAGCGGCATTATGGGATGAAGCGGCCCGGACCAACTTTACATGTCCACGTACATGAGACCGGTTCCATCGACAGACATGCGACTTTTGTTGCATAAGATGGCTGGCGGGTGTCTGTCTCTCCTATCTTAGTTGAATCGGATTCGACGAAGGCGGTCCTTGTAGAAGGTTAAATAGCAACTTAAATATCACCGTTGTGGCTTTGCGTAGGTAAGAAGCGTTCTTGCTAGATACCCATAGCAGCCACGTAAAACATGCAACAACAAATTAGAGGACGTCTAACTTGTTTTTGCAGGGTATGTATGTGATATGATATGGCCAAAGACATGATGCGATATATTTGATGTATGAGATGATCATGTTGTAATAGTTAATATCGACTTGCATGTCGATGTATGCGGCAACCGGCAGGAGCCATAGGGTTGTCTTTAATTTTTGTATGACCTGCGTGTCAATCATTAAGCGCTATGTAATGCTTTACTTTATCGCTAAACGGTAGCAATAGTAGTAAGAGCATGGTGGGCGCGCGACAACCCCGATGGCGACACGATGATGGAGATCATGATGATGGGGATCATGGTGTTACGCCGGTGACGATGGAGATCATGCCGGTGCTTTGGAGATGGAGATCAAAAGCACGAGTTGATGGCCATATCATGTCACTTATGATTTGCATGTGATGTTAATCCTTTCATGCATCTTATTTTGCTTAGGACGACGGTAGCATTATAAGATGATCCCTCACTAAAATTTCAAGATAAAATTGTGTTCCCCCCGAGTGTGCGCCGTTGCGAAGGTTCGTCGTTTCGAAGCACCACGTGATGATCGGGTGTGATAGACTCTACGTTCACATACAACGGGTGCAAGCCAGTTTTGCACATGCAGAACACTCGGGTTAGACTTGACGGGCCTAGCATGTACAGACATGGCCTCGGAACACGGAAGACCGAAAGGTTGAGCATGAGTCATATAGTAGATATGATCAACATGAAGATGTTCACCATTGACACCACCTCATCTCACGTGATGATCGGACTTGGGTTGGTGGATTTGGATCATGTCACGCTCGGATGACCAGAGGGATGTCAATTTGAGTGGGAGTTATAAGTAATTTGATTAGTTAAAACTCACTTATCATGAACAATAGTCTAAGATGTCTTTGCAAATCTTTTGTTGTAGATGGCTCCCGCATTAGCTCCCCTGAATTTTAATGCGTTCCTAGAGAAAACTAAGCTGAAAGATGATGGGAGCAACTTTGTGGACTGGCTCCGCAATCTGAGGATCATCCTCACAGCTGCCCAAAAGGTTTATGTCCTAAATGCACCGCTAGGTGAACCCCCCGCTCCGGCCTCTGTGGACGTTATGAACGCCTGGCAGTCGCGTGCGGATGACTACTTAGTAGTGCAGTGTGCCATGTTGTATAGCTTGGAAGGAGGACTTCAAAGGCGTTTTGAACGTCATGGAGCATATGAGATGTTCCAGGAGTTGAAGTTCATCTTTGAGAAGAATGCCAAGATCGAGAGGTATGAGACCTCCGATAAATTCTTTGCTTGCAAGATGGAGGAGAATTCGTCTGTCAGTGAGCACTTACTGAAGATGTCTGGGTACTATACCCGCATAGCTGATCTGGGACTTGTGTTCCCGGAGGAGGCTATCATTGACAGAATTCTCCAGCCACTCCCACCTAGCTACAGGAGCTTCGTGCAGCAGTATAACATGCAAGGGATGAACAAAACCATCGCCGAGCTGTTTGCGATGCTGAAAGTCGCTGAGTCAGACATCCAGAAGGGGCATCAAGTGTTGATGGTCAATAAAACTACCAGTTTCAAGAAGAATGGCAAGGGCAAGAAGGGTAACTCTAAGAAGGGTGGCAAGGCAGTTGCCCATCCAGTAAAGAAACCCAAGGCTGGGCCCAAGCCAGAGACTGAGTGTTTCTATTGCAAGGGGAACGGCCACTGGAAGCGGAACTGCCCCAAGTATCTGGCAGACAAGAAGGGGGCCAACAACAACAACAAGCAAGGTATATGTGATATACATGTTATTGATGTGTACCTTACCAACTCTCGTTGTAGTGCCTGGGTATTTGATACCGGTTCGGTTGCTCACATTTGCAACTCTAAACAGGAACTACGGAATAAACGGAGGCTGGCGAAGAACGAAGTGACGATGCGCGTGGGGAATGGTTCCAAGGTTGATGTGATCGCCGTCGGCACGCTCGCTCTTCGATTACCATCGGGATTAGTTATGAACCTGAATAATTGTTATTTAGTGCCTGCGTTGAGCATGAACATTATATCTGGATCTTGTTTAATGCGAGACGGTTACTCATTTAAATCAGAGAATAAAGGTTGTTCTATTTATATGGGTAATATCTTTTATGGTCATGCACCCGAAGTGGGGGGTTTATTCTTATTGAATCTCGATAGTGATGATACACATGTTCATAACATTGGTGCCAAAAGATGTAGAGTTGATAACAATGGTACCACTTTCTTGTGGCACTGCCGTCTGGGTCATATCGGCGTGAAACGCATGAGGAAGCTCCATGCTGATGGACTTTTGGAGTCTCTTGATTTTGAATCACTTGACACATGCGAGCCGTGCCTCATGGGCAAGATGACTAAGACCCCGTTTTCAGGAACAATGGAACGGGCAAGTGACTTATTGGAAATCATACATACTGATGTGTGTGGCCCGATGAGTGTCACGGCGCGCGGTGGATATCGTTATTTTCTCACCTTCACTGACGACTTAAGTAGATATGGGTATATTTACTTGATGAAGCATAAGTCTGAAACGTTTGAAAAGTTCAAGCAATTTCAGAGTGAAGTTGAGAATCATCGTGACAAGAAGATCAAGTTCCTACGATCTGATCGAGGGGGAGAGTATCTGAGTTATGAGTTTGGCAATCACTTAAGACAATGTGGAATTGTTTCACAGTTGACGCCACCTGCAACACCACAGCGTAATGGTGTGTCCGAACGTCGTAATCGAACCCTATTAGATATGGTGCGTTCTATGATGTCTCTTGCCGATTTGCCACTATCATTTTGGGGATATGCGTTAGAGACGGCTGCATTCACTTTAAATAGGGCTCCATCCAAGTCCGTTGAGACAACACCGTATGAACTGTGGTTTGGTAAGAAACCTAAGTTGTCTTTTCTCAAAGTTTGGGGTTGCGATGCTTATGTCAATAGGCTTCAGCCAGAAAAGCTCGAACCCAAAGCGGACAAATGTGTCTTCATAGGATACCCAAAAGAGACGGTTGGGTACACCTTCTATCTCAGATCCGAGGGCAAAGTGTTCGTCGCTAAGAACGGGTCCTTTCTCGAGAAAGAGTTTCTCTCGAAAGAATTGAGTGGGAGGAAGGTAGAACTTGATGAGGTTATTGAACCTCTGCTTCAACCAGAGAGTAGCGCAGCACAGAAAGATGTTTTTGTGGAGCCTGCAACGGTTGAAGAGGAAGACAATGATGATGATCAAGAAGCTTCTGATCAAGTTACTACCGAACCTCGTAGGTCGACAAGGGTACGCACTGCACCTGAGTGGTATGGTAACCCTGTCTTGGAGGTCATGTTGTTGGACAACAGTGAACCTGCGAGCTATGGAGAAGCGATGGTGGGCCCGGATTCCGACAAATGGTTAGAGGCCATGAAATCCGAGATGGGATCCATGTATGAAAACAAAGTATGGACTTTGGAAGTATTACCTGAAGTGCGGAAGGCCATTCAGAATAAATGGATTTTTAAGAGGAAGACGGACGCTGACGGCAATGTCACCGTGTATAAAGCTCGACTTGTGGCAAAGGGTTTTTCACAAGTTCAAGGAGTTGACTACGATGAGACTTTCTCACCCGTAGCGATGCTTAAATCCGTCCGAATCATGTTAGCAATAGCTGCATATTTCGATTATGAAATTTGGCAGATGGATGTCAAAACAGCGTTCCTTAACGGTTTTCTTAAGGAAGAGTTGTATATGATACAACCGGAAGGTTTTGTCGATCCAGAGAATGCTGACAAAGTTTGCAAACTCCAGCGTTCCATTTATGGGTTGGTGCAAGCATCTCGGAGTTGGAATCTTCGCTTTGATGAGGTGATCAAAGCGTTTGGGTTTGTACAAGTTTATGGAGAAGCTTGTATTTACAAGAAAGTGAGTGGGAGCTCTATAGCGTTTCTAATATTATATGTGGATGACATATTGCTGATTGGAAACAATATAGAAATTTTGGATAGCGTGAAGGGGTATTTGAACAAGAGTTTTTCGATGAAGGACCTCGGTGAAGCTGCTTTCATATTGGGCATCAAGATCTATAGAGATAGATCGAGACGCTTGATAGGACTTTCACAAAGTACATACCTTGATAAAGTTTTGAAGAAGTTCAAAATGGATCAATCCAAGAAGGGGTTCTTGCCGGTATTGCAAGGTACAAAGTTGAGTAAGACTCAATGCCCAGTAACTGCGGAAGATAGAGAAAAGACGAGTGTCATCCCCTATGCTTCAGCCATAGGCTCTATCATGTATGCAATGCTGTGCACAAGACCAGATGTCAGCCTTGCCATAAGTATGGCCGGAAGGTTTCAAAGTAATCCTGGTGTGGATCACTGGATAGCGGTCAAGAATATCCTGAAGTACCTGAAAAGGACTAAGGAAATGTTTCTCGTTTATGGAGGTGATCAAGAGCTCGTCGTAAAGGGTTACGTCGATGCAAGCTTTGACACTGATCCGGATGACTCTAAGTCTCAAACCGGATACGTATATATTCTCAACGGGGGAGCGGTAAGCTGGTGCAGTTCCAAGCAAAGCGTGGTAGCCGATTCTACATGCGAAGCGGAGTACATAGCTGCATCGGAGGCGACAAAGGAAGGTGTCTGGATGAAGGAGTTCATAACAGATCTTGGAGTTGTGCCTAGTGCACTGAACCCAATGACTCTGTTTTGTGACAACACTGGTGCCATTGCTCTAGCCAAGGAACCAAGGTTTCACAAGAGGACCAGACACATAAAGCGACGCTTCAATTCCATCTGCGATTCAGTCAAGGAGGAGGACATAAGCATTTGCAAAGTACACACGGATTTGAATGTTGCAGATCCGTTGACTAAGCCTCTTCCACGGGCTAAGCATGATCAACACCAAGACTCTATGGGTGTTAGATTCATTACCTTGTAATGCTAGATTATTGACTCTAGTGCAAGTGGGAGACTGTTGGAAATATGCCCTAGAGGCAATAATAAAAGAGTTATTATTATATTTCCTTGTTCATGATAATCGTTTATTATCCATGCTATAATTGTATTGATTGGAAACTTAAATACATGTGTGGATAAATAGACAAACTTTGTGTCCCTAGTAAGCCTCTTCAGGACTAGCTCGTTGATCAAAGATGACCGCGGTTTCCAGGTCATAGACATGAGTTGTCATTTGATAATGGGATCACATCATTAGGAGAATGATGTGATGGACGAGACCCAAACGTTAAACATAGCTTTTGATCGTGTCAGTTATCGCTATAGTTTTCTGCATGTCAAGTATAAGTTCCTATGACCATGAGATCATGTAACTCACTGACACCGTAGGAGTGCCTTGTGTGTGCCAAACGTCGCAACGTAACTGGGTGACTATAAAGGTACTCTACAGGTATCTCCGAAGGTGTCTGTTGAGTTGACATGGATCGAGACTGGGATTTGTCACTCCGTGTGACGGAGAGGTATCTCCGGGCCCACTCGGTAATACGTCATCTCAATGAGCTCAAAGTGACTAAGTAGTTAGTCACAGGATTATGTATTACGGAACGAGTAAAGAGACTTGCCGGTAACGAGATTGAACTAGGTATAGAGATACCGACGATCGAATCTCGGGCAAGTAACATACCGACGAGACAAAGGGAACTGTATACGGGATTACCTGAATCCTTGACATTGTGGTTCATCCGATGAGATCATCGAGGAACGTGTGGGAACCAATATGGGTATCCAGATCCCGCTATTGGTTATTGACCTGGGAGTGTCTCGGTCATGTCTGCATAGTTTCCGAACCCGCAGGGTCTACACACTTAAGGTTCGGTGACGCTAGGGTTGTTAGTGAGAACAGTGCATGGTAACCGAAGTTTGTTCGGAGTCCCAGATGAGATCCCGGACGTGATGAGGGTCTCCGGAATGGTCCGGGGACGAAGATTGATATATGGGATGAGAGTGAACGGAGTCCGGAATTGTTCCGGGGAACATCGGGAAGGAATCGGAGAACCGAAAGGTGTTTCGGGGGCCACGGTAAAAGTTACGGGCCCTATGGGCCATAAGTGGGGAGACACAACAGCCCACACAGGGGCTGTGCGCCCCCCTAGGCCGCTCCACCTGCGCCTAAGGGGGCTGGGCCCCCCTAGGGCAGCCGCACCCCCTAGGACTTGGGGGGCAAGGCGCCTGGGGGGGGGGAAACCCTAGCCCTGGCCGCCACCCCCCCTTGGCCGCCCCATCTGGCCTTGGCCGCCGCCCCCTAGGGGGAACCCTAGGGGCGCCCCCTCCCCTCTCTCCCCCCTATATAAAGAGAGGCAGAGGGAGGGCAGCAACACAAGTTCGTGCCTCGGCGCTGCGCTCTCTCTCCCACGAATATCTTCGTCTAGTTTGCAGTGCTTGGCGAAGCCCTGCTAGAATTCCTCCACCACCATCTCCACCACGCCGTTGTGCTGCTGGGTTTCTCCGTCAACTTCTCCTTCCCCCTTGCTGGATCAAGAAGGAGGAGACGTCCCCGAGCTGCACGTGTGTTGAACGCGGAGGCACCGTCCGTTCGGTGCTGGGATCTTCGGCGATTTGAATCGCGGCGAGTACGACTCCATCAACCGCGTTCTTGAACGCTTCCGCTTAGCGATCTACAAGGGTATGTGGATCCGACTCTTCCCACGTAGATGCATCTCCTAGATTGATCTTGGTGAGCGTAGGAAAATTTTTGTTTCCCATGCAACGTTCCCCAACAGAATATTCCTCTGGAGGAGTGCAGCCAGACCGGTTTAGCACCCTTCTGCGTGAATAATAAACCGACATCGGTAAAATTCCTCTGTCCCTTTCTCTTTGTTTTAATCCTTCCATATTGCTTGTCTTCAACATGTTTTTATTCCTTTAGACAGGCCAATGACCCCTTCTGGAAGAAGAAGGCCCAGGAAAAATCGGCGAAGCCAACTCGCAAGAAGAGCTTGGTCGTAAAGAAACATAAGAAAAGACATGCTGCTGCTTCCGGTTCAAACGCTGAAGAAGATGATCCGCCGTTTGAGGTACTGCTTGATTCTTATGTCTTTAAACTTTCCCTCGTTTGTATTTGTATTAATAATGACCTTTCCCAGGATCCAGCGGAAGGGAGTAAAGCGGATGAAGTTGAGGTAATCTCTCTTTCCTCTGATTCAGAACCATTACCTCCCAAAGTTCGTCGGGTAGCCCGGAAATACCCATTTTCTCACCCTTATGCTCAATTGGATCCCAATTTTCTTTTGAAGAAGCCGCAACATGAGGCTCGCCGAACCACACGCCACAGTGGCTATGTGGTTGAGTCGACCGGATTACCCCACACTCTGGCTCGAAGACGCCGTTCAGAGGTTTTACTTACTCCAACTCTTCTTCATCCTAAAGCGGGTCTTTTCCGTAAACCACTTAAACCGTCTGATCCAAATTACCAGGAGGCTCCTCTCTCATCCTCCAGCGAGTCAACCGCCACCCAAGTCCCGGTGCTCAAGACTGTTCATGGGTAAGCCGTCTTTCAATATATACGGTTTATCTTTTCAATTTAACTTGTGATTTTCATTATTCCCTTAATCTTTTCAGTATGCCCAAGCCTAGCAAGAAAGCAAAGCTGAATAAACTGGCGGCCGAAAATACTTCTGAACCGGCAGAAGATCAGGAAGCTGCCAATCCTCCGGAAGAAAACGTCGAAGTTCCACATGATGATCCTTCCCCTATGGATCAAGAAGATCTTGCTGCTCCGGGGGGTGAAGCCATGGAAAATACTGCTGAACCGGCTAGCCCTATCCGGGTTAGTCCTCCTCGGGCTAGTACAGCTCCTGTTAGTCCGGTGCAGACTAATCCTGTTGCTGCCGCTGATCCGACCAGGCCAACTACTGCCTCGACAGACGATGTCGTGATCACTGGGACCGGTTTTACCATCCCGGCAGAACCGGTTGACTTGGCCAAACATACGGCTAAAGAAGAAATTCTCCAAAAGGACAAAGGCAAGTGGAGCACCAACCTGTCTAGTTATGACCAACTCAGTGCCCAAGAACTTCATTCTGGGTACCTGAACCGTCTCTTCACCAGCCGTGACCATGAGGCCGGTTTGGTGAATTTAATGAAAGAAAGATATGAGGTAACTTCTTTTCCTTTGCACTTCATTTCTGCTTGTATCTTTTAGCTGTACCTTTATTCCATTATAGCCCCCAAGTGTCGGTTTGGCCTTTAGGGTAAACTGGGACTTTGATAGATCAACTGTAATATTGTGATTTGCACATGTAGCCCCCAAGGGCCGGTTTACTTCATTGCGGGTGAACCGGGACTTCTCTTATGTTTGAGAATGACCTTACATTAGCCCCCAAGTGTCAAGGGCATAACTTGTTATGTGCTTGGGACTTGTCTAAAAAAGTTGCTTTCTTTCACTTCAATTGTACATTAGCCCCCAAGTGTCGAGTGCATAACTTGTTTATGGGCTTGAGACTTTTGATTGAATT
Organism: Secale cereale; assembly: GCA_902687465.1. Taxonomy (NCBI): domain Eukaryota; kingdom Viridiplantae; phylum Streptophyta; class Magnoliopsida; order Poales; family Poaceae; genus Secale; species Secale cereale. The sequence goes on from LR738713.1 coordinate 654,103,909, forward strand.
ATCTTCATGAATAACTGATATATTTTTTATCCTCTGCAGACTGACTTAAACCGGAGGGATTCTGAGATAACCGAGCTCCGGAATAGCCTGACCTTCCAAGAAACTGCTTCGACTAAAGCCAAAGAGGAACTTACCCTTGCTTTAGCTAGTATGGAGAAGCTCAAGAAAGATTTCGAAGCGGAGCGGTCCACTTGGGAGGTACAGAAGGCTGCCTTAGAGAAAAGAGCCAAGGATGCTGAGGCCGCTCTTAACCCGGTGAAGGAGGAGTTATCCGGGTTAAGGCAGCATATAGACGATATGACATCTGCCATCTTCGGTAAGTACTTGTTTTCATACGCTTTATCCTTGCTATCTTATACTGCTCCGGCTTAACTCATCACTTGTACATAGGGAGGCGCGTGACTCATCTTGGGGATGATGTATGGAGGAAGCTGAAGGCTGCTTACACCTTGGTGGAACAACTCTATGCTGGTGCTCAGAGGGCCATCAGTGCTATTTCGCATAATAAACCGGCGCTAACCACCATCCAAGGTACTCTAGAGAAATTATCCATCTTGCCTACCCGAATTGTTGAAGTGAAGAAATCTTCTGCAAGAGTTGGTTCCCTCATGGCGTTAACCCGGCCAAGGCATGGGTTCCCGATTTTGATCCGGCGGAGGCCATGAATGGTTATCCCAGTATGAAAGAAGACAGGTCAGCTTTCTCCGCTGAAGATCTAGGCGCCTTAACTAAAGACATGCGGCCGCTTGCCAGTAAGCTTGCTGACGAAGCGGACTTGTCAAGGTATCATCCGGATTATGATCTGGAGAATGTGCGGGTGGAGCGGCCGTCTTATGACATCGAAAATCCGATTCCACCCGTTCGTAAGCATACCTTCGCTCCTGACATTGAACCGTCAGAACTTATAAACGATGAAGTATATTTCCGCGCCCTTGCCAAGATTGACTTGAGCACCCCTGATTTCCAGCAGCTGCCAGAAGTCGTCGAAGACCCGGGACAAGCTGACCCTCAGTCTTCACAGCGAGCCGAATCAGAGTCTTAAGCCGGTCCGATTTATCTTCATATGTTGAACACTTGGTGCAAAAAAACTGATAATTCTTTTGGGCCTGCCAGTGCCTTGTAATAGAATAGTTGAAATACTATCTTTGTCCCGCACTTTGTGTCATGGCATTATTCTGTTCGGAAACTCCTAAATTATCTCCAGCTTGCAATGCTTTGACAGTTTATATTACTTGTGTCTGCAGGAACAAAGCTAAAAATGTCCTGGCGGTTTACCACCGGACGGGATATACTGCCCAAACACATGATCTAAGTAAAATACTTGAACCGTGTAAAAAATAGAAGCACGTGCCATACCTACGACTAAGTGTATCTACAAACCTTAATCCGGTACAAACGATCCAAGACATGAGTGTTGATGACTCCCCTGGCTCTCTATCGGCTTATTATGAAGGCCGATCCGGGTTACAATAAACACCGGTTTAACTGTAAACTAGTATTGGTGTTTATGACCCAGACTATATCTCTATAAATACAGATGTATTGACAACTTTGTAGTTTATCCAGTCTTAAATCAATGGACTTGGTTGAAAAACCAATGACCTTGAAGATAAAGATTTGAGAAAACATAAAAAATGAAAAATAAAGTTTTTGGACAAATAAGACCATGTAGTCGAGGCTTTTTACGAGCTGCGAGGCTCCAAATTCGAGGCTTTTTATGAGCTGCCACGCTACTGTCATTAACCATTTTAGCAAAGCCTGTTAAGATGATCCGCAAACTTTAACCAAATCATCAATGTCAAATGCTACCAATGTTCAAAATCTCATAAACATTTTGGCTTGTGTAATCACTTGATGATCGTCAATTTAACATGACCAAGTTCAGGGTCCCGAAGGATTGACTTGTGATACGTTCGACGGGTCATACCAGGTTTACCTGGACGACGCAATTTACTTGATGCAGGCGGGTTAATCCGGGGTTTGAGGTGTATACACCGGGCTTCCAAGCCGTGTTCACTACAAGAGTTTTCAACTCGCTAATGAACTTGCATCAGGAGCCCCTAGGTAGCGTGTGAGCATTGCTCGTCAGGGCATATGTTTGAGTTGTGCTAGGCATCAAACCCTCTTTTGCCCCTCATCATCATGTGGAAATTGCCAAAGCAACCAGAGCAGTGCTCTTATGATGGTCTTCATATGGCCGACGGTTTAAGAGGCCATGGGAAACTTCCTTGCCCGCGGAAGCCCCCATGTGATTCTTTTTTTGTACAGAAAGGACGGCTGATTCCTTGATTTATCAAGGGCGCCGGTTTAAGAGGCCATAGAAAACTCCCTTGCCCACGGAAGCCCCCATGTGATACTCTTATGAAAAGGATGGCTGATTCCCCGGTTTACCGGGGGCGCCAGTTTATTTTATTAATCATGATATATACATTGTACATAAAGCAGAGCCGATAGCTCAAGTATAGTAAGGTCGAAGAAGAGCGATGTTCCACGGCCTCTTGGTCTCCTCCTCCGCTGTGCGTGAGTCCTTATGTTCTCGAACGTCGACGAGGTAGTATGATCCATTGTGCATGTTCTTGCTGACCACAAAGGGTCCTTCCCAGGGTGGGGATAACTTGTGCATATCTGTCTGGTCCTGGATGAGCCGGAGCACCAGATCTCCTTCCTGAAATGTCCTGGTCTTAACCCGGCGACTGTGGTACCGGCACAGGTCCTGTTAATAAATCGCTGATCGAGCTGCTGCCGTGTCCCGTTCTTCGTCCAGCCTGTCTAGGGCGTCTTGTCTTGCTTGTTCATTATCCGCTTCAACATAAACCGCCACCCGCGGCGAGTCATGACGGATATCACTAGGGAGTACCGTTTCAGCTCCATATACCATGAAGAACGGCGTGTACCCTGTGGATCTGTTAGGTGTAGTGTTGATGCTCCATAAGACAGAAGGCAACTCCTCTACCCAACAACCCGATGTTCTCTGCAAAGGAACCATAAGCCGGGGTTTGATGCCTCTCAAGATCTCTTGATTGGCTATTTCAGCTTGGCCATTAGACTGAGGGTGAGCTATTAATGATACATCAATACGAATATGCTCTCGTTGATAGAATTCCTCCATAGCCCCCTTGGACAGATTGGTGCCATTATCAGTTATAATACTGTGTGGAAAGCCAAACCGGAAAATCACCTTTTTGATGAACTGAACTACTGTTGCTGCATCACACTTACTGACAGGATCCGCTTCAACCCATTTTGTAAACTTGTCCACTGCTACCAACAGATGGGTTTTCTGGTCTTGGGATCTCTTGAAGGGGCCAACCATATCGAGCCCCCAAGTCGCAAACGGCCAAGTAATTGGGATCATCCTTAGCTCCTGCGCCGGTATATGAGCACGCCGTGAGAATTTCTGGCAAGCTTCACATTTTTCACCAAGTCCTCTGCGTCGGCATGAGCCGTCAACCAGTAGAACCCATGATGAAAAGCTTTAGCCACCAAAGATTTTGAACCGGCGTGATGACCGCAATCGCCTTCATGAATATCTTTAAGGATATCACAGCCTTCCTTTGGTGACACACATCGCTGTAATGCTCCTAAAACGCTGCGGTGATGAAGTTCTCCATTGACAATAGTCATAGATTTAGATCTCTAGATTATCTGCCGGGCCTCGACTTCGTCCTCCAGTAACTGTCCTCGGTTCATGTATGCCAAGTAAGGAAGCGTCCAATCCGGAATGACATGAAGTGTCGCGACCAATTGTGCTTCCGGATCAGGAATAGCCAAGTCCTCCTCTGAAGGTACTTGCACCGACAGATTATGCAACTCATCCAAGAAGGTATTAGGTGGAACCGGTTTACGCTGGGAGCCCAGACGGCTTAATGCATCCGCTGCTTCGTTTTTCCGCCGGTCTATATGATCCACCTGATATCCTTTGAAGTATCCAGTGACAACGTCCACCTCCCGTCGATATGCTGCCATGAGCGGATCCTTAGAGTCCCACTTGCCAGAGACCTCCTGTGCCACCAGATCTGAATTGCCAAAACACTTGACCCGGCTTAAGTTCATCTCCTTGGCCATCCGCAGACCATGTAGGAGAGCTTCATACCCAGCAGCATTATTAGTACAAGGGAACATTAAAAGGAGGACATAGCAGAACATATCACCTCGTGGGGAAGTTAACACAACTCTAGCCCCCGAGCCCTCCAGCTGCCTTGAACCATCAAAGTGAATAGTCCAGTATGTATGATCCGGCTTCTCCTCCGGTGCTTGCAACTCTGTCCAATTGTTGATGAAATCCACTAGTGCTTGGTACTTTATAGCAGTACGGGGCACATACTTTAATCCGTGCGGGCTAAGTTCAATGGCCCACTTTGCGACCCTACCAGTGGCTTCTCTGTTCTGGATTATATCCCCCAACGGAGATGAACGGACAATGGTAATTGGGTGGCCCCGAAAATAGTGCTTCAGTTTCCGGTTTGCCATGAACACTCCATACACTAGTTTCTACCAATGTGGATATCTCTGTTTTGACTCAACGAGCACCTCACCGATGTAGTAAACCGGCCGTTGAACCGGATACTCCTTGCCTGCCTCCTTGCGCTCTACCACAATAGCAACACTTACTGCACGGGCGTTAGCAGCCACGTATAACAACAGCGGCTCATTGTCAACTGGGGCAGCAAGGACCGGCGATTCTGCTAATTGTCTCTTCAAATCCTCAAATGCAGCATCAGCGGCATCACTCCAGACGAAATGGTCTGTCTTCTTCATCATCTGATAATGCGGAATTGCCTTCTCCCCCAAACGGCTGATAAACTGGCTGAGTGCTGTAATACGGCCCGCCACGCGCTGGACATCGTTGATACACGCCGGTTTAGCCAAAGACTTAATCGCCTTGATATTCTCCGGATTGGCTTCAATTCCTCTGTTTGATACTAGGAACCCTAGGAGCTTGCCTGTCGGAACACCGAAAACGCACTTCTCCGGATTGAGCATCATTTTATAAACTCGGAGATTATCAAAAGTTTCCTTCAAATCATCTATCAGTGTTTCCTCCTTCCTGGATTTCACCACAATGTCATCGAAATATGCGTGAATATTCCGCCCAATCTGCCCTTGTAGGTAGTTCTACACACAACGCTGGTAGGTTGCCTGGGCACTCTTAAGCCCTAATGGCATAGATACATAGCAGAAGGCTCCAAATGGAGTTATAAAGACTGTCTTCTCCTGGTCCTTAACTGCCATCTTGATCTGATGATAACCTGAATATGCATCCAAAAAACTCAGCCGCTCACATCCTACCGTAGCATCAATAATTTGATGAATATGGGGAGAGCAAAAGGATCAGTTGGGCAAGACTTATTCAGATCTGTGTAATCAACACACATTCTCCAAGTTCCATTTTTCTTAAGTACCAGTACCGGATTAGCCAACCACTCCGGATGAAACACTTAAACTATAAAGCCTGCAGCCAAGAGCCTAGCCACTTCTTCTCCAATAGCCTTGCGCCTCTCCTCATTGAATCGGCGTAGATACTGCTTGACCGGTTTAAACTTAGGATCGATATTATGATTGTGCTCAGCGAGCTCCCTCGGTATACCTGGCATGTCAGAAGGCTTCCACGCAAAGATATCCCGGTTCTCACGGATGAATTCGATGAGCGCGCCTTCCTATTTCGGATCTAGGTTAGCATTGATAGTGAACTGCTTGGATGAGTCGCCAGGAACGAAGTCCACCTGCTTGGTCTCTTCAGCTGATTTGAACTTCAACGCCGGATCATGCTCTGTGGTTGGTTTCTTTAGTGGAGACATATCTGCCGGATCAACATTGTCCTTATAGAACTTCAGCTCCTCAGTTGTACAAACGGCCTCGGCATAAGCTGCATCACCTTCCTCGCACTCCAAAGTGATTTTTCGGCTCCCATGAACCGTGATAGTTCCTTTGTGGCCTGACATCTTGAGCTGCAGATAAACATAACACGGTCTAGCCATGAACTTGGCATAAACCGGCCGCCCAAACAGAGCATGGTATGGACTTCTGATCTTCACCACCTCAAAGGTCACAGTCTCTTACCTAGAATCATGCTCATCTCCAAAGGTGACCTCCAGATAAATCTTGCCAACTGGATAAGCCGTATTACCGGGCACCACCCCATGAAACACTGTATTGGATTGCCAGAGCTTTTTGTCTGTCAGCCCCATACGCCGAAAGGTCTCATAATACAAGATGTTAATGCTGCTACCTACATCCATGAGCACTTTGGTGAACTTGTAGCCACCCACCTGTGGTGCCACCACCAGAGCTAGCTGACTCGGATTATCATCCCGGGGTGGATGATCCTCTCTGCTCCACACAATGGGCTGCTCCGACCAACGCAGAAAACATGGCAAGATTTAGTTCAATAGAGTGTGCTGCCCTCTTCAGAACCTTTTGATCCCGTTTGCACAAACTCGTGGTAAAGACGTGATACTGCCCACTGCTTAGTTCCTTCGGATTATTCTGATATCCGGATTGCTGCTGACGCTGTTGGTTCCCTTGGTTGCTGTATCCGCCCTGACCATGCTGCTGGTTATGCTGATGCTGATTGCTCCCATTGTGGTTACCGTTACCGCCGTGGTATCCTGAACCAGATCCGCCACCTTGATAACCCGGACCATGAAAACCGGGGCCTGATCCGCCGGGGGGTCCGTGGTCATACCTAGTCTGTTTCATGAATTCTTGCATAATGAAGCAGTCTTTCCAGAAGTGCGTAGCCAGGTTTTCCGCTGTACCGTGCTTTGGGCAGGGCACGTTCAACTGGCGTTCTAGATTAATAGGCGGCCTCCCATTGCATGGGGGCGGTCTACCCTTACGGTGTTGCCCATTTTCCTAAGTGTTAGTATTGGCCACAAAGTCTGAGCTGCCATCCACTTTACTTTTGCCATTGTATCCTTGGCTCGCCGGATTGGCCTACGGCGGCTTACCGTTCTTGCTCGCCTTCCCTGACTTGTCTCCATCAGTATCCGGATGCTTGGTGTTATCAAAGTCTCCATACTTCACCAAAGCGCCCATGAGGGTCCCCATGTCATTGCAGTCACGTTTAAGCCGTCCCAACTTCTGTCTCAAAGGTTCAAACCGGCAGTTACTTTCCAAGGTTACCAGTGATGTACTTGGGTTGATGCTATTGGAAGAGTGCAAAATTTCTGATACTCGACGCACCCAACTGCTTGCAGACTCTTGCTCTCCTTGAACGCAAGAAGCTAAGTCAACGACAGACATTGGCTGCTTGCACATGTCCTTAAATTTTTTGATAAACCGGCTCCGTAGCTCACCCCATGATCCAATGGAATTAGGTGGTAAACCCTTCAGCCATGTTCGGGCTGTGCCCTCAAGCATCATTGTGAAGTACTTAGCTCATGCTGCCTCGTCCACATCGAGCATCTCCATTCCCATCTCATAACTCTCAACCCATGCCTCTGGGGCAAGATCCGCCGTGTAGTTGGGCACCATGCGTGGACCTTTAAAATCTTTGGGTAGTTTCACGTTCCGTAAAGCGGGGATGAGACACTTTACGCCGAGAGAACTAGACATGACCCCTGGTTCAACTGTGGTGGTGGGATGAACCGGCGTCGCCTGACGGGCTTCGTATTGTGCTGTTGCCTAGGCCTCCCAACGCGGCCTGGCCTGATCCACCACCTCTTGAGCGTGTGCTCCCTCTCCTGCCAGATTATCCTGCCTTTGCCGATGACGTCTCCGTGCGCTGCTTGATACGGCCGGTTCATCCAGACGCCTCGTGTAACTCCGGCTCGGGCGGGGGGTTGAATGGATCCTCTCCCAGCTGTAGGAATAAGCTTGATCCTGAGTTAACGCCGTGTCCAATAACTCCTTGGCCCGTCGCGCCTCAACTTCTATGGGGGACGTTCCTTCAATGGGAAGGGCGGCCAGCCATGAAGCGGCAGCAACTATGTTATCCAACGGATTAGAATAATGACCAGGAGGGGTGGGCACATGCTGGGTCGGCACAACTTGGCGATTTGGCTCTGCGGCCGGTGGCTGAACCGACGCACCTGTTCCTGGTGCTCCTCCCCGGTTTACCTCTGGTTGGTTACTGGTTCCTGCGCCTGGCGTGCTAAAGAGATTCCTTGCCTCATAAACCGGCGGCAAGCGAGATCGTTGTCTTCTCATCATTACCTCTTGTGAAGCGGTCTGATCTAACCTGATTCGATAAGCTTGAAGATCCAGCTCTGCCTGCTTTGTAGCCATCCTAGCTTTCTCAGCAGCCAAGACCAACTTCGCTTGTTCAATCCGGATCTTCACCTGAGCGATCTCCGCGTCGTGCTGCTCCTTGTTGGCCTGTTCCACCTCTGATGTTGCTAGTGCTGTCAAAGTATCGACCAAGGTAGATAAAGTATCAGACGACGACGGGGGGAGATCTCCAGCCCTTGCTCCCATTGCCTCTGACATCAACGCCCCTGTTGTTGAGGTCTGCTGCACGGGTTGTGATCCGGCCATGAAGACAACAACCCTGTTTGGCGGATCAAGGGGCTCCGGAATACTGTCGCCGTCGGAACAACCCTCAGACCGGCCATCGTGCAGCAGATACAAAGACTCGGTCTCCCCTGAAGACGATTCATCGCCGGAATAAACAACGGTCTCGCCGCCAGAGTCCGATCCGTCCTCGGCTTGTACTCCGTGCACTGCTCCAACGAAGATGCGCTTTACGGCAGGATGAACCCGGGCGGATCTCGCACGCTGAGCCGGCTCAACGATGTTGGGGAAGATGTCCGGCTCAGGGCCCGGTTCGCCGATCTTGCCAATGAAGACGTGGATGCCGCCGAAGGGGACCTGGTACCCGTATTCAATTGAATCGGCCTCGGGGCCCCAGCCTGGATCGCCGATGTAGATCCGGCCGTGACGACTCTTGGTCATCCGGCCCACTGCGTAGCCCTTGAGTCCTTCAAAGCTGCCCTTCAAGAACTTGAAACCATCGTGCGATAACCCCACGGTGGGCACCAACTGTCGTGGATTTAGCACGGTAGATGTCCTAGCAAAAGGACTTCGTCGTGAGGCCATCGCCATGGGTTAGCTCAAAGGGGTTAAAGCGGACGAGGGACACAGGGATTTTATATTAGTTCGGCCCTTCGATGAAGGTAAAGGCCTACGTCTAGTTTGGTGTGGTATTGCTTGGGCTTCGATGACCAGGGAGCGAATCTGCTTTGCCTGTGTCTCGAGCTGTTGTTTCCTGTCCTAAACCGTTGCCGGGTCGTCCCTTTATATAAGAGGTGACGCCCGTTCCGGTTTACAGAGTCCCGAGGCCGGCTCATAAATGTATCCGCCCCGGTCTCTGCTCTTTCTATCTTACATCCCAAGTTACATAGTATGACGGTTTACAAATTATGGGCCCTAACATATGGGCTCTAAGCCTCTTGGGCTACAATCTTTTACTTCATACTCCGCTGGGCTTCTGATAATATAATCTTGATGACTTAAACCGGACCCTCCTGGCGGGTTTATATTTGGTAGTAATATCCCTGACACGTAGGGTCCGCACGCTTAACGTTCGATGACGATTTGTATTATGAGTTATGTGATTTGATGACCAACGTTTGTTCGGAGTCCCGGATGAGATCATGGACATGACGAACAGTCTCGAAATGGTCTAGATGTAAAGATCGATATATTGGAAGGCTATATTCGAACATCGGAAAGGTTCCGAGTGATTCGGGTATTTTTCGGAGTACCGGAGAGTTACGAGAATTCATATTGGGCCTTAATGGGCCATACGGGAAAGGATAGAAAGGCCTCAAGGGTGGCCGCTCCCCTTCCCCATGGATTGGTCCGAATTGGACTAGGGAAAGGGGGCACCCCCTTCCTTCCTTCTCCTTCTCCCTTCCAACTTTTCCTATACCATGTGGGAGGTGGAATCCTAATAGGACTAGAGAGTCCTAGTAGGACTCCACACTTCGGCGCGCCCTATGAGGGCCGGCCTCCTCCTCCTTTCATCCTTTATATACGTTGCCAGGGGACACCCCATGAACACACAAGTTGATTTTAGCCGTGTGCAGTGCCCCTCCCCACAGTTACACAACTCGGACATATCGTTGCAGACAAATCCCTGCGCCGGTAGCTTCATCATCACCGTCACCAGGCCGTCGTGCTAACGAAACTCTCGCATGATGCTCAACTGGATCAAGAGCTCGTGGGACGTCATCGAGCTGAACGTGTGCTGAACACGGAGGTGCCGTACGTTTAGTGCTTGGATCGGTTGGATCGCGAAGACGTTCAACTACATCAACCGCGTCATTAGACGCTTCCGCTTTCGGTCTACGAGGGTACATAGACACACTCTCCCACTCATTTCTATGCTTCTCCTAGATAGATCTTGTGTGATCGTAGGAATTTTTTTTGAAATACTATGTTCCCCAACAGTGGCATCATGAGCCAGGTATATGTGTACATGATATGCACGAGTAGAACACAATGAGTTGTGGGCAATAATAGTCATACAGCTTACCAACATGTCATATTTTGATTCGGTGGTATTGTGAGATGAAGCGGCCCGGACCGACATTACGCGTATGCTTACACGATACTGGTTTCACCATTTCGAGCACTCGTTGCTTAAAGGTGACCAGCGGGTGTCTGTCTCTCTCACTTTAGTTGAATCGAGTGTGGCTATGCCCGGTCCTTGTGAAGGTTAAAACAACACACTTGATGAAAAATCGTTGTGGTTTTGTATGCGTAGGTAAGAACGGTTCTTGCTAAGCCCGTAGCATCCACGTAAAACATGCAACAACAATGTTGAGGACGTCTAACTTGTTTTTGCAGGGCATGTTGTGATGTGATATGGTCAAGATGTGATGAGTTATAAGTTATTGTATGAGATGATCATGTTTTGCAAAATTATCGGACACCGACAGAAGCCTTATGGTTGTCTCTTTATTGTATGAATTGCGAAGGCCATGTAATTGATTTACTTCATCACTATGAGTTAGCGATAGTACTAGTAGCAATAGTTAGCGAGACGACCACGACGCGACTATAAAGATCATGCTGTGTAGTCGGTGAAGATGGAGATCATGACGATGCTTTGGAGATGGAGATCGGAAGCACAAGATGATGACGGCAATATCATGACACATGTTTTGATTGCATGTGATGTTTATCTTATTATGCTTCTTATTTTGCTTAGTACAGTCGTAGCATTATAAGATGATCCCTTACAAAATTTCAAGGTACAATTGTTCTCCCTGAGTATGCACCGTTGCAAAAGTTCGTCGTGCCGAGACACCACGTGATGATCGGGTGTGATAAGCTCTACGTTCAAATACAACGGGTGTAAGACAGTTTTGCACATGCAGAATACTTGGGTTGAACTAGATGAGCCTACCATGTACAAAAATGGCCTCGGAACACTGGTGACCGAAAGGTCGAGCGTGAATCATATAGTAGATATGATCAACATAAGATGTTCACCGTTGAAAACTACTCCATCTCACGTGATGATCGGACATGGTATAGTTGATTTGGATCACGTGATCATTTAGACGACTAGAGGGATTTCTATCTAAGTGGGAGTTCATTAGTAATATGATTAATTGAACTTTAATTTATCATGAACTTAGTCCTGGTAGTATTGGCATATCTATGTTGTAGATCAATAGCTCGCGATGTAGCTCCCCATTTAATTTTATTTGTTCCTAGAGAAATATAAGTTGAAAGATGATAGTAGCAATGATGCGGAATTGTTCCGTGATCTGAGGATTTTCCTCATTGCTGCACAAAAGAATTATGTCCTTGATGCACCGCTAGGTGACAGACCTATTGCAGGAGTAGATGCAGACGTTATGAATGTTTTGACAAAAGCTCGGTATGATGACTACTTGATAGTTTAGTGCATGATACGTCTCCAACGTATCTATAATTTTTGATTGTTCCATGCTATTATATTATCCTTCTAGGATGTTTTATGGGCTTTATTATACACTTTTATACTATTTTTGGGACTAACATATTAACCCAAAGCCCAGTGCCAGTTTCTGTTTTTCTCCTGTTTCAGGGTTTCGCAGAAAAGGAATATCAAACGGAGCCCAATTGACCTGAAAATCAACGAAGATCATTTTTGGACCAGAAGGAGCCCACGGAGTGCCGGAGGGGGACGAGAGGACCCATGGGCTGCCCACGAGGGTGGGGGGCACGCCCCCCTGCCTCGTGGACAGCCCGTAGCCCCCCTTTGCTCGGCACCGACTCCAACACCTCATATATATACAGATAACCTCGGGAAAATAACCTAGATTGGGAGTTCCGCCGCCGAAAGCCTCTGTTACCACCGAAAACCAATCTAGTCCCGTTCTGGCACCCTGCCGGAGGGGGGAATCCGTCTCATGTGGCTATCTTCATCATACTGGTGCTCTCAGTGACGAGGAGGGACTAGTCCACCCTCGGGACTAAGGGTATGTATCAGTAGCTATGTGTTTGATATCTCTCTCTCGTGTTCTTGAGATGGCACGATCTTGATGTATCGCGAGCTTTTCTATTCTCGTTGGATCTTATGATGCTTCTCCCCCTCTACTCTCTTGTAATGGATTGAGTTTTCCCTTTGAAGTTATCTTATCGGATTGAGTCTTTATGGATTTGAGAACACTTGATGTATGTCTTGCGCGGGCTTATCTATGGTGACAATGGGATATCATGTGATCCACTTGATGTATGTTTTGGTGATCAACTTGCGGGTTCCGTGACCTTGGGAATCTACGCATAGGGGTTGGCACACGTTTTCGTCTTGACTTTCTGGTATAAACTTTGGGGCAGTCTTTGAAGTTCTATGTGTTGGTTGAATAGATGAATCTGAGATAGTGTGATGCATATCGTATAATCATGCCCACGGATACTTGAGGTGACAATGGAGTATCTAGGTGACATTTGGGTTTTGATTGATTTGTGTCTTAAGGTGTTATTCTAGTACGAACTCTATGATAGATTGAACTACAGACTCTTGAATAGGTCGATCAGAATGAATAACTTTGAGGTGGTTTCATACCCTACCATAATATCTTCGTTTGCTCTCTGCTATTAGTTACTTTGGAGTGACTCCTTGTTGCATGTTGAGGGCTATTAATATGATCCAATTATGTTATCCTTGTTGAGAGAACTTGCACTAGTGAAAGTATGAACCCTGGGGCTTGTTTCCTATCATTGCAACATCGTTTATGCTCACGTTTACCACTTGCTACCTTTCTGTTTTTATGTTTTCTTACTATAAAAACCTATATCTACCATCCATATTGCACCTGTATCACCATCTCTTCGCCGAACTAGTGCACCTATAAAATTTACCATTGTATTGGGTGTGTTGGCGACAGAAGAGACTCTTTGTTATTTGGTTGCAGGGTTATTTGAGAGAGACCATCTTCATCCTACGCCTCCCACAGATTGATAAACCTTAGGTCATACACTTGAGGGAAATTTGCTACTGTCCTACAAACCTCTGCACTTGGAGGCCCAACAACATCTAGAAGAAGAAGGTTGCGTAGTAGACATCGAGCTCTTTTCTGGCATCGTTGCCGGGGAGGTTAGTGCTTGAACGTATATCTTTAGATATTGCAATCGAATCTTTTATTTTCTTGTTTTATCACTAGTAAACTACAAAAAATGGAATTAAGGTTGCCTCATATGCTTCATCTTTTTAATATCTTTCGTGAAAATGATGGAAAGGAAAATTGTGCTCAAGTAATAGAAGAATAATTACATAGAATGCTCGGCACTAAAGACTTGAATGATGAGCTTGCTTGCAATATTGTTAGTGTGAATCCTTTGAATATCCATGGTACTAATGATGATTGCACTAGTCATGATGAAAATATCTCATATAAGCATGTTGATTTTTGTGGAGTGCATAGAGTTTGCAAGTACATACCAAATAGGGAAGATAGATTCTGCAAGAGGCATAAATATTTAGAAACTAAATGGTTGCTATAGATGCTAGATGATTGTGCTGAAAATTTAAAATTTCTTAGCCGTACTTGTGAACTTGGCAATGAATGTGGTCATTTCATTACCCAATGCGAATTGTTTCATTATCGAATTGTGTCCAAAAATTGTGATGACTTGATTACCCTTGCACATCATAATGAACTTATCTTTCTTTTGGGTTATGAAGAAATCAAATGTAGAACTAAGCATCTTCCAGGATTTAATCTTGATAAACTTCTTGATTTTGATATAGAGGAAATTTATATGTATTGTGCGTTGAATAGCATTGAAAATCCTTATATTGCCAATTACCTTAAGTCAAGAAAACAAATAGGAGATGCAGAGAATACTAATGAAAGGGAAGATATTTCCCAATATCATCCTATTATTTCTTATGATGAATCAAGTAACGAGGAGGAGCCTCCTATTCTACCAATCTCATTAATAAGGAGCTCCAAAAAGAAGATTAAACCGATACTTAATGTGAAGAAGAAAAAGAAAATACGGAGAAGCAAAGACAAAAAGGTATCCCTCCCAAATGATGTTGCTCCTACTACTCATTGTGATAATGATAATTGCTATACAATCGGTGCTATCCATACTATTAACAATGAGAGTGATTATGCTTATGATATGAAAAGGCCCAAGCTTGGGGATGCTATGTTTGATGAGAATGATATATTTGAGAATTTATTTGCTGCAATTAATTTTTGTCCCAAGATTGCGGATGCTACGCTTGATGAAGATGATATTTTTTGCCTCCCAAGTCTTGATATGCAAATCTATTATGATGAAAGCATGCCTCCTATTTATGATGATTATTATGATACCACTTATGCTATAAAAAGTAGTTATGATTTATCAAACTTGTCATGATTATGATTACCCCTTTCCTGAACATTACTCTTTTAATGTGGAAACAATCTATTGTATCCAAGTCTCTTATGATACTCCCACTATTCCGAATGAGAAGAATTTTGCTTATGTGGAGAGTAATAAAATTTATATGCTTGGGGATCATGACAAGAATGCATTGTGTGCTGGTTATATTGTTGAATTCATTCATGATGCTACTGAAAATTATTATGAGAGAGAATCATATGCTCGTTGGAATTGCAATAATATCAAGTTTCCTCTCTATGTGCTTAAAGTTTCGAAGCTATGCTTGTTTTGCTTTCCTATGCTGGTTGATTATTGTTCGCATAAGTTGTTTGCTTACAAAATTCCTATGCATAGGAAGTGGGTTAGACTTAAGTATGCTAGTCATATTCTTCATGATGCTCCCTTTATGTTTCCATTCTTATCTTTTATGCGAGCATCATTGAAATCATTGTGCCTAGCAAGGGGCGTTAAACGATAGCGCTTGTTGGGAGGCAACCCAACTTTATTTTAGTTTCTTTGTTTTTGCTTTTGTTTAGGAATAAGTATTGCATCTAGCTTCTGTTTAGATGTGGTTTCGTGTCTTGCTTAGTGTTTGTGCCAAGTAGAACCTTTGGGAAGAGTTGTGTGAAGTTTATGTTATCTTGCTGTAAAAAACAGAATCGTTAGCGCTCGCTAGAATGATCACCAGATTTTACTAGAGCATGCTATTTAGTTGATTCTTTTTGAAGATGATTAATAGACAAATTCCTCACGTTTAACAATTTAGTTTAAATATTTTTGGAGTTACAGAAGTATGCGAAACCTGCAGATTACTATAGACTGTTCTGTTTTTGACAGATTCTGTTTTTCGTGTGTTGTTCGCTTATTTCAATGCATCTATGAGTAGTATTGGGAAGTATGAACCATAGAGAAGTTAGAATACAGTAGGTTTAACACCAATATAAACAAAGAACGAATTCATTGCAGTACCTTTGAGTAGTGGTTTGGTTTCTTATACTAACGGAGCTCACGAGATTTTTGTCTAAGTTTTGTGTTGTGAAGTTTTCAAGTTTTGAGTATTGCTTTGATGGACTCTGGAACAAAGAGTGGCAAGAGCCTAAGCTTGGGGATGCCCATGGCACCCCAAGGTAAAATTCAAGGACAACTAAAAGCCTAAGCTTGGGGATGCCGCGGGAAGGCATCCCCTCTTTCGTCTTCTTCCGTCGGTAACAATACTCGGAGCTATATTTTTATTCACCACATGATATGTGTTTTGCTTGGAGCGTCAATTTAGGTTATTTTGTTTTGCTTGCTGTTTGAATAATATCCCAAGATCTGAAATTATTAAATGTTAGAGAGTCTTCACATAGTTACATAATTATTCAACTACTCGTTGATCTTCACTTATATCTTTCGGAGTAGTTTGTTGTTTGCTCTAGTGCTTCACTTATATCTTTCAGATCATGGTTTGGACTTCTGATCTTCACCACCTCAAAGTTCATAGTCTCTG
Source organism: Secale cereale (assembly GCA_902687465.1). Classification (NCBI taxonomy): domain Eukaryota; kingdom Viridiplantae; phylum Streptophyta; class Magnoliopsida; order Poales; family Poaceae; genus Secale; species Secale cereale. Next base: position 654,120,218 of record LR738713.1, read on the forward strand.
ACCTAGAATCATGCTCATCTCCAAAGGTGACCTCCAGATTAATCTTGCCAACTGGATAAGCCGATTTACCGGGCACCACCCCATGAAACACTGTGTTGGATTGCCGGAGCTTTTTGTCTGTCAGCCCCATACGCCGAAAGGTCTCACAATACAAGATGTTAATGCTGCTACCTACATCCATGAGCACTTTGGTGAACTTGTAGCCACCCACCTGTGGTGCCACCACCAGAGCTAGCTGACTCGGATTATCATCCCGGGGTGGATGATCCTCTCTGCTCCTCACAATGGGCTGCTCCGACCAACGCAGAAAACGTGGCACTGCCGGTTCAATAGAGTGTGCTGCCCTCTTCAGAACCTTCTGATCCCGTTTGCACGAACTCGTGGAAAAGACGTGATACTGCCCACTGCTTAATTCCTTCGGATTATTCTGATATCCGGATTGCTGCTAACGCTGTTGGTTCCCTTGGTTGTTGTATCCGCCCTGACCATGCTGCTGGTTATGCTGATGCTGATTGTTCCCATTGTGGTTACCGTTACTGCCGTGGTATCCTGAACCAGATCCGCCACCTTGATAACCCGGATCTTGAAAACCGAGGCTTGATCCGTCGGGGGGTCCGTGGTCATACCTAGTCTGTTTCATGAATTCTTGCATAATGAAGCAGTCTTTCCAGAAGTGCGTAGCCGGGTTTTCCGCTGTACCGTGCTTTGGGCAGGGCACGTTCAACTGGCGTTCTAGATTAATAGGCGGCCTCCCATTGCGTGGGGGCGGTCTACCCTTACGATGTTGCCCATTTTCCTGAGCGTTAGTGTTGGCCACAAAGTCTGAGCTGCCATCCACTTTACGTTTGCCATTGTATCCTTGGCTCGCCGGATTGGCCTGCGGCGGCTTACCGTTCTTGCTCGCCTTCCCTGACTTGTCTCCATCAGTATCCGGATGCTTGGTGTTATCAAAGTCTCCATACTTCACCAAAGCGCCCGTGAGGGTCCCCATGTCATTGCAGTCACGTTTAAGCCGTCCCAACTTCCGTCTCAAAGGTTCAAACCGGCAGTTACTTTCCAAGGTTACCACTGATGTACTTGGGTTGATGCTATTGGAAGAGTGCAAGATTTTTGATACTCGACGGACCGAACTGCTTGCAGACTCTTGCTCTCTGTCGGGGAAACTGATCGCCCACGAACACCTACGGGACCGGAGCCCCTCTTCGGTACGGCAAGGGAGCGAAGGGTGCACGAAGGGCAGATCGAGGAGAGCACGCGGGCAGTTTACCCAGGTTCGGGCCGCACGGAGGCGTAAAACCCAACTCCTGCTTGGTTTGTATTGAGTTCTTGGCTCGGGAGCAAGAAGAGCTACAGTACTGGTTGCTAGCTACACCGAGCGTGGACGTGATCAAAGATCGGAACCCCTTCTACGCTGTGCATGGGCCTCCTTTTATAGGTCAAGGGGTCACCGACAGGTGTCAACGTAGATGAGGGTAAAAGTGTAAAAATGGTGGTAGTTGTAACAGTGTACGTACAGTGCTCTGTACCTAACCCTGACGGTGGGGGACAAGGGCATTGAATGCCCGTCACCGTCGCCCCAAACAGTGCAAAAAGCGCCCGTCCGGGCGTCTCCGTTCGCCATGACAGTAGCTTCGTCATCGTGGCTTGCCACCGTGTCCCCCAGGCTGCACAGCCTTCCGCCACGTGCCCCTGGAAGGGCCCCAGGGCGACGCGTGGTCGGATGAGCTGGAGCGCGGGTACACAGTGGAAGCTTGCCGCGGCAAGCGCCTTGCCACGGTCGCTACCTTGCCGCGCCCGGAAGCTTGTTGCTCCCGGGGCCTTGCCGGGGCGCGCGATGTGTCACGGCAAGTCTTCTTGAAATGCCATGCTTTGGCCTTCCTGGCAAGCTCCTCTTGCCAGGGTCTTGTGCTAAAGGATTGGTTATGAGCCTGGAACGGCCTTCCCGGCAAGCTCCTCTTGCCGGGGCCTTGTTTCTTTAACTTGAATACTTTGTTCTTGAATGGCTCCAAAGGAACCAAAGCGGGCCTTGGCGGGCGTGTGGCAAACCCTGCCCCGGGACGCTGCTATTGCCCATGCATAAGTTGGGATACTAAGGTACCCCTACTTTAGTACACCGACAGGAGCCCCCGGGCCTGGGCCACACACGGTGCCGAGCGTTGTTGGGCCAGGCCCAAAAGAGTGCACGGGCACACGCAGCCCACGGCGCGCCGCAGCCCTCTCTGTATCCGCCGCATCCCTCCCCAACAGCACGCGTCGATTGCGGCGTCGTGGGAGAGATCATGGCCTGTGTCTTTAATAGAAAAATGCGGAACGTCCCCCACTCCCCCTTAAAAGCAGAGGAAACAGGGGCAGTTTCCCCCATTGCTTCATTGCGTCTTCAACCTCCAGAAACCCCCGCCGCTCTCCTCCTCCCCAAAGGTCGAAAGAGAGCTGGGCTCCACCCTTCTTCCGCCGCCGCCAGCCTCTCCCGCGCCGTTGACCCCGCTCTGTAATGCCCAGGATGGAGTTATACCTCCTACGTGTCGAGGCACGACTTAAAGGCATAAGTCCATCCTAGAATGATCTCAAGTTTGGTAATCTTTGCACATCTCATGTAAAAGAGGGATAGTAAACGGAAAATAGTTGGCTTACACTCGCCACGTCACAGAATAACAGTACAAGTCTCAAACATCATACATTAAGATCACTACAACCCTCTAAGGGCAAAAGCCAAATGTCAAAGTACCAAACTCAGATAAAACAACCACAGGCGGATCGAATCCTAGTAAGAGACTCCACTACTGATCGTCCGGGTAGCGCACGTAGTAACGACTACGCTCCTCGTCGTACTCCCAATCCAGCTCGGTGCCATCACCTGGATAGCTCACAGCTGGACCTGCATCTGGTGTGTGAAGTAACTGTGAGCCACAGAGGACTCAGCAATCCCGTTCCCGGGTAACAGAACAATTTAAGCCTTTAGGTGAGGGAAAGGCTGAAGAAAGAACAAGTCTGCAGCAGCAACTAGCATCTAACTTACGCAAGTGAGAGCGAGAAGAGAAGGCAACGCGAGAAGTGATCACGAAGTGATCCTAGCTACAAGCTCACAAACATAACCCCTCCGTGTTCAACTCCCGAATCCCTATTCGGAAATTGACAGTCACGGAACTCACGCTGGTAGTGTATTAGTGTCATTGTGTCAAGTTATCTACAACCGGAATTAACAAGCTCCCATCTGCCACATAACCGCGGGCACGGCTTTCGAAAGTTCAAACCCTGCAGGGGTGTTCCAACTTGACCCATTACAAGCCCACGATCCGCGGAGTCGCAACTCCAAAGTGGGAAGACCCGAGTATCCTCGGAATCCCATGCTCAAGATATACCGAGCTAAGGTAAGGCTAATCCAGCAAATCCTCCCGGCGTGTCGTCACCCTGATCGTAGCCGCGCGTATCTAGGTCTCAGGACACGACCGGATGGGCGATTCTACAGGTTTTTACCAAACCTCGAGTTTCCTTGTGGTGGCCCCGCAGACTCCCCGTTTCGGACCAACACTCATGTGGAGCACTGGCCCGGGGTTGTTGATTAAGAAAGAGGGTTAATTACTCCCTATGCATGTTTAGTTTGTTATTAGGCAAATAGTACCAATGTTGGGATTTGCTGGAAAAGACTTAGCACTTAGCGGTTTATCGAGGGGGTCCCATACACCCCAACCGTGTTAGGAACGCATAAACAAGGAACATAATACCGGCTTATACGGATCCTAACGGCATGAGTGGAACAAAACACCAAGCAAAAGGCTTAGCCTTCCACCCTTGCCAATATATAGGTGATTTCAGTTTAAGCATTTATATAGTGTGATATAACCCAACCAAAACTTCAACATGGAGCAAGCATCTTCACTTCACCTGCAACTAGCAACGCTATAAGAAGGGCTGAGCGAAGCGTACTTAGCCAAGCAACGGTTTGCATAGGTAGGGTGGTTAAACATGGCAATTGGTTACAAGTAGGAGGCTGACAAGAAGAACATGGGCATCGAGGCAAAACTATAGATCGAGACTACTAGCAATAGGCGAAGATAGTAAAGTTATCGGGGTTCGGTCATCTTGCCTGAAGAGAAGTCGTTCGGATCGTAAGAAGGGTCCTCGTGCTCAAACTCGTTGGAAACCTCGTGCTCAACCTCGTTGGAAAACTCGTGCTCAACCTCCGGCTCTAAACACAACAAACACACCAAGCACCAATCAACACGATGCAATGCGCACTCGAAAAACATGAATGCGAGATGGATGCACTAGGGATGCACATGGAGCACGTAAAACATCACTCAAGCAAAACACCTCAAAACAAGATAACAACCTGATATTAATAATCTACACAGAAAAACACCCAAGTTTGATATAAGAATAGCTGAAATCGGAGTTACGGGCTAAAAGTTATGCCCGAAACAAGATTTGAGCGAAAGCTGAAAATTACAGCAACATAGCAACTTGGGAGCTCAAAATAATTAATCTACAGCACCCAAAAAGCATGGCAAAGAACTTGAACACAAACTAGACATATAGTACAGCAACTAGGTCCAAAGTGCACCCCCAACGGAGTCACGGATCAATAGCAATGATCTTGGACATATTGAACTTTGCAATAAAATTCTGGCAGCAGAATTTTATTGAAACTTTAGAGCAAAAGATAAACATGCTGCAGCACCTCAAATGGACATGTGAGGACATGGATGGAAAGAAAACAATATATACTTCAAGGAACAATCAAAATCCACCCCAAAACTATCATGCTTTGTCCTACAACATCACACGAACATGGCATCGGAACGTTACAGATTTCAGACTTAGTGAAATTTCACTAAGTCCTAAAACAGCAACATCATCTTAGCACACAAAAGAGCATGTTTAATACACCTCGAAACTAAACATGGCAAAGGGTAAGCACCTCATCAAAGTACATATGACGGTGATCCCGAAACACACAAGCATGCATCATAGAGGTGAACACACCGATTACAACGAGCTCAACAAGATGGCATTTCATAACATGTGAAAACACAACATGTGAACATGGCACTTTGCAATGATGATAACAAGGAAACAATAAATCTATCATGCAACCTATCACACACAACACGTAGTTCGTGGCAAGATGAACACGTGGACATGTCATTTGCATCGTTTGGACAAACGAGCTAAAAGTTATCACAAGTCAAAGGTGGCATGAAAATAACACATAACAGCAGTTTATAACATGATGCACTCTTGCAACAGCAAAACAAGTGTCTAAAAGACCTCTAACATGCATGACAATAACAGGTAAAACGTAGAGGACATCTCCACGAACATCTGGACATGCTACACGCGCAAAACGGAGCAACAGGCACAAAATTAAAGCAGTTCAAAGTATGCATCTCAGAAAAACAGATCTGGAGACTTAGGAGTGGGGGAACAACCTTAGTAGTCTCAGATCTGGAAAAAGAAACAGAGGAACGGGCCGGCGGCACGGATCCGGCCCGATCCGGCGGCTGGAACTGGGCCCGGCGCGGAGAGGCAGCCCGCGGGGGCGGCGGCCTGGCTGACGCGGCCCGTTGAGGCGGCCGGCCCGCGCGCGGCCTGGGGTGCTGGTGCGGTGGCGAAGCCGGCCCACCCGCGGAGAGTGAGGGGGCCTGCGCGCGGCTGGTCGGCGCGCTGGCGAGGCGGCCCGCGCGGCGCTCGGGGATCTCGTGGCCCGGTCGTACGGGCCTCCGGGCGAACTGGAAGGAGGGAGGCCTGGCCTGCGGGCTGCTGGCGATCGGCGGCCTGGAGAGCTGGGCTCCTCGCGGCGATGTGGTCCTCCCAGGGGCGACGCACGGGCCCGACGGGAGAAGCGAAGCGGGACGATGCCTGCGGTAGCGACCGGTCGCTCGGGCGGCCCGACGCGGTCGAAGACCCCACGCGAAGGAGCGAAGCGTTGACCCTCGAGGGGATCCCGGTCGATCGGCGGCTGGTAGATCGAGGGATCCTTCGGGATCCGGGCAGGTTTTCTGGATCTGAAGTAAAAAAGGAAAAAAAAAGAGGAAGAAGAAGGGGATGCCCACATAGACTAGGGGGGTCTATATGTAGCAGTTTTAGACTAGGGTTTGGAGACTAGGGGTGTTTAGGAGCCCTTCGATCGCGATCCGACGGATCCGATCGCGGGGATGATTTTAAAAGGACTAGACGGAGATAAAAGAAAGCCACAGGGGTATTTCCGGGACACGAAGTAAGGGCACTTCGGACCCACACGTACAACGGAGGGAAAAGTCAACGGAGTCCAAACGAGACGAGATTTGAGAGGCGGGTTGCACACAACAAAACAACAACACACAACACAACCTCGCGGCACACCGGTAACGAAAAACGCCCGAACAACAAAGTAGGCCTACGGGACGTCACGGACACGTGAGGGAGCTCCGGAACACGAAACGGACAACGGGAAGGAACGCCACGAACCGGATGCAACCCACAACTCAAAAGCAATGCAATGCACATGTCTACATGATATGAATGAATGCCACACACTCACACAACAAAACGACGAAAGCCCGAAAGACAAAGAACCCGAAATGGAAATAGATGAAGCCGGAGATTTATTATATACCCAAAAGGGAAAGTATTACATCCGGGGCATTACAAACTCTCCTCTACTACAAAAAGATCTCGTCCCGAGATCTAGGACTGGAAAAAGGAAGGGTACTCGGAACGAAGATGATCTTCTCGTTCCCAGGTAGCTTCTCGGTCTGTGTGATGTGACCACTTGACTTTCAGAAACTTGATGGACTTGTTGCGAGTCTTGCGTTCGGTTTCTTCGAGAATTGCAACTGGATGCTCTCGGTAGGAAAGGTCTTGTTGAAGATCAATCTCCTCAAACGGAATCATGCGCTCAGGTGCCTTGAAGCATTTGCGAAGCTGAGACACATGGAAGACATCATGAACATTTGCAAAGTTGGAAGGGAGCTCGAGCTGATAGGCTAGATCGCCTCTTTTGCCAAGAATTTTGAAAGGACCGACGTATCTAGGAGCAAGCTTTCCTTTGATACCGAACCTTTGGGTTCCTTTCATCGGAGAAACTCGGAGATAGACATGATCACCGATGTCGAAAGCCAAATCACGATGCTTGCCGTCATAGTAGCTCTTCTGACGCGACTGAGCGGCCTTGAGATTCTCACGTATGACTTTGCACATTTCTTCGGCTTCAGAGATCAAATCATTGCCAAGAAGTTGGCGTTCACCTGTTTCAGACCAGTTGAGAGGGGTACGGCACTTTCTGCCATAGAGAATTTCAAACGGTGCTTTGCCTGCACTTGCTTGAAAGCTGTTGTTGTAAGAGAATTCTGCAAACGGAAGACAGTCCTCCCATTTCATGCCGAAGGAGATGACACAGGCTCTGAGCATATCTTCTAGGATCTGATTCACATGCTCGACTTGACCACTAGTCTGAGGGTGAAAGGCAGTGCTGAACCTGATCTTCGTGCCCATGGCGGACTGAAAGGAGTCCCAGAACCTTGATGTGAACAAGCTGCCACGGTCTGAGGAAATCACTTGAGGAATGCCATGTAGGGACACAATTCTGGAAGTGTACAGCTCTGCAAGTTGAGCTGCATTGATTGATTCTTTGACTGGAAGAAAGTGAGCGACTTTGGTAAGCTTGTCAATCACCACAAAGATAGCATCATTGCCTCGCTTGGATTTAGGAAAGCCAGTGATGAAGTCCATTTCAATGTGGTCGAACTTCCACTCGGGAATAGGAAGAGGTTGGAGAAGACCGGCTGGACGTTGATGTTCTGCTTTCACTCTTCTGCATACATCACATTCATTCACGAATTGGGCAATTTCCCTTTTCATGCGTGTCCACCAGTAAGATTGCTTGAGGTCTTGATACATCTTGGAACTGCCAGGATGAATGGAAAGGAGAGAATCATGAGCTTCTTCCATTATGTGCTTCCTGAGATCACCTTTGGGAACCACGAGTCTGTCCTCGAAGAACAAGGTATCTCTCTCATCAACACGGAAGCACTTGTATTTTGGAGTGCCCTTTGCAATCCCATGTTTCACCTTCTTCACCATGGTGTCACTGAGCTGGGCCTCACGGACACGTGAGGGAGCTCCGGAACACGAAACGGACAACGGGAAGGAACGCCACGAACCGTATGCAACCCACAACTCAAAAGCAATGCAATGCACATGTCTACATGATATGAATGAATGCCACACACTCACACAACAAAACGACGAAAGCCCGAAAGACAAAGAACCCGAAATGGAAATAGATGAAGCCGGAGATTTATTATATACCCAAAAGGGAAAGTATTACATCCGGGGCATTACACGCTCGCCGTCTCCGCCATGGCCCCGAAGAGCGAGAAGGCGAAGGCCGCGAAGACCGACCAGGCGCAGAAATTAGCAGCAATGCGGAAGAAGATGGTGGTCTTCCCGCCGAGGCTCGGCGCGAGGGAGCTGAAGGACAAGTTCTACCTCTTTTGGTCGAGGGAGACGAAAGCTCACCCGCGCACCAGGGTCCTCCCTGCCGAAGCCTGCGACATGTTCCCGGGAGGGTATGCATATTTCGCTCTGTTCTTCCATTGCGGACTCTACCCTCCGTACTCTGAGTTCTTCTGCGATGTTAGGAACACGTATGGATTCCATCTCCTTGATTTCACCCCGAACGCAGTCCTGACCATGTCCGTTTTCGCACATCTGTGCGAAAACTTTGTCGGAGTCCACCCCAACGTAGCCCTCTTCCGCCACTATTTCACACCTCGAGTAGAGTCTGGGTCTCCTCTATCCGGTGGGATTTCTTGGATCTTTAGGCTCAATAAGAAAGAGGCGTACTTGACTGGAGAGCTCTGCGGCAAGTGGGAGGAGTGGAGGGCCGACTGGTGCTGGGTCATGGAGGATGGACCCCAGCAGTTTACTTCCCCGAGCCGAGCCGCAATAGTGCGCAGCAAGGACTGGAGTGACCTAGCCCCGGAGGATGACAAGCTGAAGATAGCCACCACTAGGATCCTTCGCCTCCGGCAAGCCAGACTCACCTTAGGGGTTGTCGGAGGAGATTTCCTTCGCCGGCGTATTGCTCCCTTGCAGGAGAGGAAGAGGCCTTCTTGGGACTTTGGTAATGCGGCAGATTGTATGAGGCTGCGCCTAGGCCTCAACTATAACTTCACAGTCCTGGAGCTCAAAGGGATGCTCCGTGAGCTGTTCAAGCACGACGCCAAGCACCCGGAGTGGTTCAGCTTGCCGCGGGTGGTAGTTCCACTATGCAACAATTCGTCGCTTAGTGCTATCCGCGCGGCAATGCCATGGTGTGACTCCCACGGGATTGACCCCACTTGGCTGGCGCCCTCTGATGAAGCGATGCAAACATTCTTTGGTAACTTGGTGGAGCTGCCCATCAATCCCGACGAGAAGAAGGGCCTCTCCCGCGACACCACCGACCAGGAGATGGCCTATATGGCCACCAGATTGGAGGAGGCTGCCGCAATTGAGGCCGTGGGCGAATTTGGGTGTACCTTGGATGAGGCAGACGCAGCGGATGCGGTAAGTCGAGCCGAGGAGGAAGAGATCCTCAAACTGCTGAGGCCTGCCGGGCAACCTGCTGAGACGAGCGAGGCTGCCGTACAGGGCACAGAGTCGAGTGATCCCGCCAAAGAGGACGCCGAATCGGGTGACTCTTCGGAAGACTCAGGCGGGTCTCTGGGCCTTGACTCCTCCTCCTCATCCTCAGGGAGTTCGCCGCCACCGCCAAGTCCCCCAGCTCCTGCGAGGAGGCGCCCCCGCAAGGCTGCAAACGTGGCGGAGCGTTCGGCGGCCCCGCGGCCGCAGCGCCGCCCGATGCGCGCCACTGTTGCAGGCAAGGCCGTCAAGGGAGCGCCCCGCGCCTCTGCAGCGGCCGGAGGAGGGTCTTCCCGCTCCGGCTCCACGGCTTCTTCCGCCCCTTGGGCCTCGGCGTCGACCGGAGCGAGGTCTTCGCAGACCACTGTTCCAGCGCCCGCCAAGCGCCCGAGGGAGCCTTCTCCTCCAGCTCCTCGCGCCGGGACGCGCGAGGCGGACTTCGACTTCTCCGTCCTCAGTTCCGACGAGGAGGAGGAAGAGTAAGTGGAGCAACTCTTGTTTTCTTCAATTTGCTGTTCTTGTCTTGAATCTTCCTTTGCCTGATCATGTTTGACGTCTGTCTTCCAGGACCCTGGCCCAGAGGATGGTGAATAGGGCCAAGATCCCGGTGGTCGATCTTGAGGACGAGCCCGTCGCAGCGGCAGGGGATGCGCCTGCGACAGGCTTGCCGGACCAGCCGGCTGCCCCGCAGGGCAGCCCCCAGCATAAGTCTTCTTGTTCGCTCTTTACTCGTCGGGCGCGCGTGGACTTCTTATCCTTATTAACATTTTGCTTGCTTGTTGATTTGCGCAGAAGCAGAGCCGCAGCCTCAGGAGCGCCAGGAGACTGCTCCCGACGAGCTGCACGTCTCGACCTCCCCGCCAAGGAGGAGCTCCCCGACGAGGGAGAATACTCTGCCAAGGGTGGGTACTCCGCCAAGGGCGAGCACCCCGCCAAGGGTGGGCACTCCGCCAAGGGAAGGCGCCAGCGGTCCTCCACCGGCGGGGGCCACTACCACGCCGTCGAGGGAGAACTCCCCGGCAAGGGACCCCGTCGTTGAAGAGGCCCGCGCAGGTAACCCTTGAACTCTTTCTTTCTTGAATTTTTCTTTTTGGATATTTGCTTGATCCTTCTTATTTCTTTTTCTTGTCTTCAGACTCGTCCGTCCCAGAGCCTATGGAGACGGAGGCCGCCACCGAGGAGGCCGCGCGCGGCAACACTAGCGGTGCCGCGGCCGCCGAGGAGGCGATCGGCATCGAGGAGCCCGCCGTCGAAGAGGCAACCAGGAACGCCGACGCGGCAGGCGAAGAGGGGGCCGGCGGTCGCACTGACGGCCCTGAGGCCGCAGGAGCGTCCGACGTTGCGCCGACCGCCGACCCTGCCGCTGCCGCGGCGGGGACCGGTGCCTACTTGGAGGCTGGGAACGGGGTCTTCATTCAGATCCCGTGGGCTTCTACGTCAAGGGCGCCCGCGGAGGGGGAGGTCTTTGATGGAGAAGTCCTCGCCTCCGCGGGGTTGAAATTCGACGACGCGCCCGGCAGCAGCAGCGAGCCCGAGGAGGAGCAGCTCCTGCGCCGTCTTCTGGCCTTGTACCGCGCCAGGCAGGCTAAGCTGGAGTCCCGAGAGGCTCTGGCTGCCAAGGCGGGCGCCGACTTGGAGAAGCGCGCCGAGGAGCTCCGTGCCGCCAACCAAGCGGCCCTCCGCTCCTTCGCGGAGGAGCGGGAGGAGCTCATCGAGGCGCACCAGGCGTTCATCCTCGAAAAGGCCGAGGCAGAGGAGCAGCAAAGGCTTGCCGTCGAGGACCTGTCTCGGCGGGAAGGTGAGCTGAGGCAGCGGAAGGTCGACCTCGATAGTCATGAGGACGACCTTACCACGCGTGAGCAGTCCCTTGGCGGGGCTCTGCAGGAAGCGAGGGATGCCGCTACAGCTGCAGAGACCGCCAAGAGAGACTTGGAGGCGAGGGTGGCACAGTTGGAGCTCAACTTGAAGACGAGCGAGGAGAAGGTTGCCGCGCTCACACTGGAGAGGGAGAAAGACGCCCACAGCCACTCGGAGCTGCAGGTCCGTCTCTCCGACAAGGGCAAGGAGCTCGCCATCGCCAAGGATTCCATCGCGGACTTGGAATTGAAGCTGTCCACCCTCACTGAATCACTTGACGACGCTAGGAACAGGGAGACGAAACTAAAGGAAGACCTCCGGGATGAGAGGGCACTGTTGGACAGCGCCGCCCTCACCCAAAATAATTTCAGGCCGACGGTGGAGCAGTGGACCGAGGAGCTCGTCGCCGCTGCCGCTGACATCGACAGGGAGATGGCGGCGCTAGGGACGGAGCACTTTGCGTACTCCCCTGACGCGAACCTCCCTCACAGCGCCAAGCTAAGCTTATTCTTCAGGGAAGTAATGCCGGCCCTCGAGCAGCTCCGGGAGAGGATCCCCACATAGCTGGCTAATGAGGCGCGCATGCTTTGTACGGGGGTTGTGGAGATAGTGTTGACGAAGATCGTCTACCGCAACCCCGGGATCAATCTTGAGAAAGTCCTCCGGACCTTGCCGCCCGACGCCGACCAGGAGGCGCTGAAGGCTCTTGTCGCCCCCATCGTGGCCAAGGTGGGCAAGATCAGAAGAGTCGACGGCGACCGCATGGATTAGACTGCCTTTCTTTTTGCTTCCCTTGTCGCTGCCAATTAAGTCAAGGACAGTAGTTTATTAGAACAACGACAAGTCATCTTGTAATATAACTTCATTTTGGGTAGTTAAATGCAGTGTTACTCCCTTTGTTCGACTCCTTTACTTTATATGGTTTTTACCCTACGCTTTTAGGGGACTTGCCGGCGAAGGGGCCCTTGCCTCGAGCGCTGAGTGCGGGACTTCAGTGGACCGCTGGCAATGCCTCTGCCGGCAAGAAACCTTGCCGCAGCTAGTCGCAGCACACTTAGGTTGTTGAGCGAACTCGAAAACGAAGTAAGGGCGCGACACTTGTCGCAGCTCACTTAAGCCGTTGAGCGTGCTCGAAACAAAGTAAGGGCGCGGCTAGCCACGGGTAGGTTCCTCCGCGCATAGGTTTTCCATACAAAGCGTGGCCGTTCAAGGAAGATAAGATTAAAATTAAAAAAATTGAATGGTCAAACTTTGGCAACTTAGCTTTTGTGTAGTTTGTTTCCCGGCAAGGCGAGACTTTCTTGAACGGCACTTGGTTCATACCACTGTCTCCTCCCCCCCGGCAAAATTGTGCGCGAGGAACAATTTCTTTCTGCTTGAGAGAGAAAGCAAAAGGGTGGAAACATATGCATGGAGCTTTGCGACCCATTATTGCTTACCGGGGGCGTGTGCTGCACAAAGTGTCAGACAACATATGCAAGAAAAACCAGAAAGCATGAAACGACAAGTCGTGCAAGGCACAAAAGTTTTACTGATGCACGGGGTCTGCGCCCGGCTTTGTACAAAGGTTTACGTGCAACAGCGGCAAGACTTGTACAAAAGATGGTTGCCGGAGCGGATCACGGCAACCGCGCCTTATGGGTGAAACTTGCGAAGGTGCTCAATGTTCCAGGAGTTGCTCACCGGTAAGCCCTCTTCGGTCTCAATGCGGACAGCACCGGGCCTTGTGACTTGTCTCACTTGATAAGGGCCTTCCCACTTCGGCGTCAACTTGTTGGAATTCTTGGCGGACTGAACACGCCGAAGAACAAGGTCGCCTTCCTCGAGACTTCTGGCCTTGACTTTGCAGCTATGGTAGCGGCGCAAAGCTTGCTGGTATCGAGCAGCTCGTACAGCGGCCTGAAGACGGTTCTCGTCGAGGAGCAGTGCATCATCTTGCCGCAGCTGCTCTTGCTCGAGCTCATCGTAAGCGAGCACTCGAGGAGACCCGTATACGAGTTCCGTGGGGAGAACTGCCTCTGCTCCATAGACAAGAGCAAAGGGTGTCTGTCCGGTGGCTCGATTTGGTGTCGTCCTGATTGACCAAAGAGCCGCCCACAACTCCTCAATTCAGTTTCTTCCACACTTGTGCAGCCTGTCGAAAGTTCTTGTCTTGAGTCCGCGCAGCACTTCAGCGTTTGCCCTCTCCGCTTGACCATTGCTCCTTGGGTGAGCAACAGAAGCGAAGCAGACCTTGGCGCCAAGGTCTTGGACGTACTGCATGAAGGTGCGGCTTGTGAACTGTGTGCCGTTGTCGGTGATGATCCTATTAGGGATTCCGAAACGGCAAACAATTGACCTGAAGAACCTGACTGCTGACTGTGCGGTCACCTTTCTCACTGGTTCCACTTCCGGCCACTTTGTAAACTTGTCGATGGCGACGTACAAGTATTCAAAGCCCCCGACTGCGCGGGGAAAAGGGCCGAGGATGTCGAGCCCCCAGACCGAAATTGGCCAGGACAAAGGAATCGTCTGAAGAGCTTGAGCTGGCTGATGTATTTGCTTAGCATGGAACTGGCACGCTTCACACTTGGTTACTCGTGCACTTGCATCTTGGAGGGCTTCTGGCCAAAAGAAACCTTGCCGGAATGCCTCCCCGGCAAGTGCTCTTGCGCCAATGTGGTGACCACATATGCCTCCATGTATCTCTGCCAACAGCTTTTGTCCATCTTCCCGAGAGATGCACTTCAATCTGATACCATTGATTCTTCTTCTGTACAGTTCATTGCCGACGAACTGATACATACTTGATTGCTTGGTTATCCTTTCTATTTCTTCTGGCTCATCGGGAAGTTCTCCAGTTTGAAGAAAACGGACAATTTGCTGCGCCCATGCTGGAGCCTGAGGCTCAACAACAAGGACTAAAGGCATCAGTGCTGCTGCGGGAACGTCAGCTTCTACGGTCAGAACCTGTGGCTCAGCCGGAGCTTGACGCTCCCCGGCAAGCCTGCCGGGGCAAGGCTTGTCCGGAACGCCTGCTTCAACTGTACAAACCATAAGGTTCGCAGGAGCAGACTGTTCCTCAGTAACTTTGTCGTTGATCTTGGGGACCTTGGCGGCGGCTACAGGAAAATCCGCCGGCAAGTAGTCGCCGGAGACCAACTTTCTCTTTTTGCTTTGCCCAACTGGCGGTGTAACGGATGGTTGAGTTAACTTGAGCACAAAGGTCCCTGGTTCCACAGGTAGCTTTAGTGCAGCACACTTTGACAGGCCGTCTGTGATGTCATTTTGAGCTCTCGGGACGAGCTCCATCTGCAGGCCTTCAAAGTGTTCTTCAAGCGTCCTCACTTCGTCGACGTAAGCCTCCATCAATGGGCTCTGGTAGCTCTTGTTCACTTGTCGGACAACCAACTGCGAATCTCCCCGCACAATCAGCTTCTTGATCCCAAGTTCTGCTGCTATTCTAAGGCCGGCAAGCAAACCTTCATACTCTGCAGTATTGTTTGTTGCTTGCTCCTTGGGAAAGTGCATTTGGACAACGTACTTGAGATGCTCTCCGGTGGGTGCGACAAGTAGCACACCAGCGCCGGCGCCTTGCAGCGAGAAGGCACCATCGAAGTACATTATCCATTCTTTGCTCGCTTCTTTGACGGGGATGTTTGTCTCTGGAACTTCTTCATCTAGCGTTGGTGTCCATTCTGCTATGAACTCTGCCAATGATCTGCTCTGGATAGTTGAAGTACTTTCAAACTTAAGACCAAAGCTTGACAGCTCTAGTGCCCACTCGACAATCCTGCCTGTTGCTTCTGGATTTTGCAATATCCTCTTCAGCGGAAAGCGAGTGACCACTGTTATCTCATGTGCTTGGAAGTAGTGGCGCAGCTTTCTCGAGGCCATAAGAAGGCCGAAGAGCAGCTTCTACACCCCAGAGTATCTTGACCTAGCCCCCTGTAATAGGGAACTGACAAAATAGACTGGGCGCTGCACCATCTTCTTTCGCACTTCTCCTTGCATCTGCGCACACTCATCCTTGTCGGGGCCAGAGTTTGTCGGGGAAGCCCCCTGCTTATCGCTGGATGCGCTTGCCGGGGCTGTGGGCTCCTCATCTGCGGCCCTTTCCGCTACTAACGCAGCACTAACCACTTGATTGGTTGCTGCTAAATATAACAACAACTTCTCTTGTGGCTTAGGTGCGAGAAGTATTGGAGTGGAGGACAGGTATCCTTTCAAGTCTTGCAGCGATGCCTCCGCTTCCGGAGTCCATTTCATCGGACCTGCCTTTTTCAAGATTTTGAAAAACGGCAGGGCACGTTCTGCAGACTTAGAAATGAACCTGCTGAGAGCAGCCACACAACCAGCAAGCCTCCGCACATCCTTGACGCGCTTCGGAGCTTCGATCTGCTCGATGGCTTTGATCTTGTCGGAATTGGCTTCAATCCCCCTCTGGGACACAAAGAACCTGAGAAGCTAGCCGGAGTGGACTCCGAAGACGCACTTCTCGGGGTTGAGCTTGAGTTGTATCTTGCGTAGATTTACGAAAGTTTCCTCTAAGTCCTGAATCAGAGTGTCCTTGTCCTTGCTCTTGACCAATATATCATCCATGTAAGCTTCTACATTCCTGTGTATCTGTGGCTCAAAAGCGGTGTGGACTACCCTTGCAAATGTCGAACCCGCATTCTTCAATCCAAAGGGCGTGCGTATGAAGCAATAAGTGCCACATGGAGTAATGAATGTGGTCTTCTCTTCATCCTCTTCAGCCATAAATATCTGGTGGTATCCGGAGTATGCATCAAGGAATGAAAGCAACTCACATCCAGCCGTGGAGTCAACGATCTGGTCAATGCGCGGCAAGGGAAATGGATCTTTAGGGCAAGCTTTATACACATCAGTGAAGTCTATACAAAGCCTCCATTTCCCATTAGCTTTGCGCACGACCACAGGGTTAGCCAGCCACGTGGGATGGAGTACACCTCTAACAAGGCCTGCCGCTTCCAACTTCTTGATTTCCTCGGCAATGAACTCTTGGCGCTCCACCGCTTGCTTTCTGACCTTCTGCTTGACAGGCCGTGCGTGAGGACAAACAACAAGCTTGTGCTCAATTACTTTCCTGGGAACGCCGGGGATGTCAGACGGTTGCCATGCAAACACGTCGACATTCGCCCACAGGAAAGCAACGAGCGCGCTTTCCTATTTAGGATCGAGCGTAGCACTGATGGTGAAAGTACCACCAGTGCCGTCCTCCTTGGCGGACACCTTCTTGGTTGCAGGTGGAGCAGTCATTCCCTTCTTGCACTTGCTGGTGGAGCTCGATGGCGCGTCCTCGACGGCACCGCAGCACTCCGAAGAGGTGCGTTTGCCGGAGTGGGCCCCAGAGCTCTTGCCGGACTTGGTCTTGTTCTTCCCCCGGGGAGCTTCAGCGGCAAGTGTTTTGCTATCTGTTGCAGCTGCTACGTCCCGGTAGATCTTGTCGGCGCAGATAAGCGCGTCCTTCTTGTCGCCGGGGACAGAGATGACGCTTATCGGCCCTGGCATCTTGAGCATGTTGTAGGCGTAGTGAGAGGCTGCCATGAACTTGGCGAGTGCTGGACGGCCAAGTATCCCGTTGTATGGCAACGGGATATCGGCGACGTCAAAGGTGATCCTCTCAGTCCTGAAGTTTAGCTCTCCGCCAAAGGTTACTGGCAACGTGATCTTCCCCTTCGGCTTGCTCCTTCCCAGGTTGATTCCTTGGAAAGTTCCGGTTTCCTCGAGCTCGCTGTCGGGGATCTGTAGCATCCGGACTACAGCAGAGGAGATCAAGTTCAGGCCGGCCCCGCCGTCGACCAACATCTTGGTGACCTTGAGGTTGCGGATGGTTGGTGAAACCAACATCGGCAAGCACCCGACCGCCGTTGTGCGGTCAGGGTGGTCCTCAAGGTTGAAGATGATGGGCGTGCTGGACCACTTCAGGAGCTTGCGCGACTCGACGGGTGGCTCTGCTGCATTAACTTCCCGCACCCATTGTTTGAGTTGGCGGTGGGAAGTATGCAGAGAGGCACCTCCATCGACGCACAGAACTTCTGTGGCCTTCTGGAACTCCTGCTCGCTGTTGTCTCCGTCGTCCATGTCCTCGTCGTCGTCTTCGTCTTCGTCCTTGTCGCGGCCGCGGGGAGGTCTGTCTCCTTGCCGCTGCTTGGCCTTGCCGCGGCGTCCTCCCCGGCCATTGAGTGGCCGCTTCTTGCCGGACTCTCCTCCGCCTCCTTGGGCCTTCTCCTTGTCATGTCGCTCATACTCAGCCTTCTGCTGCTCGACGAGGTACTCGACCCTTTTGCAATTCTGGAGATCGTGGCCCTTGGTGCGGTGGATCTTGCAGTACTGTTTGTCGGAACCGTCCTGCTTGTCGGCGGCCGCTACAGTGGCGGCTTCCTTGCCGGAGCCACCAGCCTGAGCTTTCTTGGCGCCAGCCTCCTTGCCGGACTGCTCCACAGCCAGTACTTCCATGTTCTTCTTTTTCTTGTTGTTCCGCCGCCGGTTTTTCCTTGCCGGGGCGGCATCCTCACTGTCCGTTCCTCCTGCTCCAACATCCTTTCCGAGGAGTCTCCTCCCCTCTTCAGCATGCGCGCACTTGTCGGCCAGGGCATAAAGCTCACTGACATCTCGTATCTTGCACATCGTCATTTCCTCCCTCATCCGGCGGTTACGCACGTTCTGATGGAACGCGCTAATAACCGCGGCAGGGTGGACGTCCGGGATGTTGTGCTGGACGCGGCTGAATCTCTGGATGTATTTCCGCAGGGACTCTCCTTCCTTCTGGGCAAGTATGTGGAGGTCACTTTCCTGGCCATCAGGCTTGTGGCCGCCCGTGAAGGCGCCGACAAACTGATGGCACAGGTCGGCCCAAGAAGAGATGGAGTTTTCCGGCAAGTGCATGAGCCAAGATCTGACATTTGGCTTGAGCACGAGCGGGAAGTAGTTGGCTAGTATTTTCTCGTCTCGTCCCCCGGCAGCCTGCACCGCAATGGTGTAGATGCTGAGGAACTCTGTGGGATGGGTTTTGCCGTCGTACTTCTCGGGTACGTCGGGCTTAAAGTTCTTCATGCTGGGCCACTGGACTTGCCGCAGCTCACGGGTGAACGCAGGGCAACCTGCCGCGTACGGCAAGTCGCCCGGCTCTCCGGGCGCGTGCATGTCGACAGCGGTCCCAGCGCGCTGATCGGACTGTCGTCGCGCTTCTCTACGACGCTCGATGCGAGTTCGAGCGTCTTCTTGTCGCCTGTCATCAAGGACTTGGCGTTGATCGCGGCGAGCTCGCGGATCCGATGACGCCGTGGAGTCATCGTCGATGTTGATCCGGCGAGTCGGCGATTTCTGCTTCCGCGGCGGGGAGTGCACGGTAGTTGCACCCCCGGCGGTCTTGTCTCCATCAGCCCGCACCTGGCTGACTTGCCGCGGCCGTGACGTCGCCGGCTGCTGCGGCGTGTCGTTGTTGGCGAAGGCGATGAGGCTTTGGATGGTGGCCCTCCAGTCTTCGGCCTTGTCCGCCGCTGGAGGGAAGTCGAGGAGCAGCTGAGCTCTAGCTAGAGCTTCAGCTGGAGTGGAGGGGAGCGGTGGCGAGCGATGCGAGGAGCGAGACACGCTCGGACTTCTAACCGCGTTAGAAGGAGGAGGTTCTCGCCCCGGCGACCACGCCTTGCTTGTGCCAGCGCGTTGGCCTTGAGCGTCCCGCGACCCACCAACTTGGCCTTGTCCCAGCAAGCGTATGGTACCTTGGGTACCACGCCGCTGCCAGTCCGGCACCTCCTGAGAGGGGCGCGGTGCGTGCACGGACAACGAGGTCTTGGAGTGCGCTCGGTCGTCCGTCTTGTCCTTGGACTTGACGGCGCCGTGAGTTTCCTCGCCGGCGTCCGTCCTTCCGCCAGCGTCTACCCCACCAACCGTTGGTTCTGCTGGTGGCGGGATCGACGCGGACGGTCCTCCTACCTCCGAAGCTTTCTTCTTCGGCGGCATGTCGATGAAGTTAACGAGGTTGATGAAGTTGCTGAAGATTTCACCCGCGTGAACGCCGGATCAGGTTCACGCAACCTCGACACACCCCTACCTGGCGCGCCAAAGATGTCGGGGAAACTGATCGCCCACGAACACCTACGGGACCGGAGCCCCTTTTCGGTACGGCAAGGGAGCGGAGGGTGCACGAAGAGCAGATCGAGGAGAGCGCGCGGGCAGTTTACCCAGGTTCGGGCCGCACGGAGGCGTAAAACCCTACTCCTGCTTGGTTTGTATTGAGTTCTTGGCTCGGGAGCAAGAAGAGCTACAGTACTGGTTGCTAGCTACACCGAGCGTGGGAGTGATCAAAGATCGGAACCCCTTCTACGTTGCGCATGGGCCTCCTTTTATAGGTCACGGGGTCACGGACAGGTGTCAACGTAGATGAGGGTAAAAGTGTAAAAATGGTGGTAGTTGTAACAGTGTACGTAAAGTGATCTGTACCTAACCCTGACGATGGGGGACAAGGACATTGAATGCCCGTCACCGTCGCCCCAAACAATGCAAAAAGCGCCCGTCCGGGCGTCTCCGTTCGCCACGACAGTTGCTTCGTCATCGTGGCTTGCCACCGTGTCCCCCAGGCTGCACAGCCTTCCGCCACGTGCCCCTGGAAGGGCCCCAGGGCGACGCCTGGTCGGATGAGCTGGAGCGCGGGTACACAGTGGAAGCTTGCCGCGGCAAGCGCCTTGCCGCGGTCGCTACCTTGCCGCGCCCGGAAGCTTGTCGCTCCCGGGGCCTTGCCGGGGCGCGCGATGCGTCACGGCAAGTCTTCTTGAAATGACATGCTTTGGCCTTCCTGGCAAGCTCCTCTTGCCAGGGTCTTGTGCTAAAGGGGTGGTTATGAGCCTGGAACGGCCTTCCCGGCAAGCTCCTCTTGCCGGGGCCTTGTTTCTTTAACTTGAATACTTTGTTCTTGAATGGCTCCAAAGGAACCAAAGCGGGCCTTGGCGGGCGCGTGGCAAACCCTGCCGCGGGACGTTGCTACTGCCCGTGCACAAGTTGGGATACTAAGGTACCCTACTTTAGTACACCGACACTCTCCTTGAACGCAGGAAGCTAAGTCAACGACAAACATTGGCTGCTTGCATGTGTCCTTAAATTTTTTGATAAACCGGCTCCGTAGCTCAGCCCATGATCCGATGGAATTAGGTGGTAAACCCTTCTGCCATGTTCGGGTCGTTCCCTCAAGCATCATTGTGAAGTACTTAGCGCATGCTGCCTCGTCCACATCGAGCATCTCCATTGCCATCTCATAACTCTCAACCCATGCCTCTGGGGCAAGATCCGCCATGTAGTTGGGCACCATGCGTGGACCTTTAAAATCTTTGGGTAGTTTCACGTTCCGTAAAGCGGGGATGAGACACTTTACGCCGAGAGAACTAGACATGACCCCCGCTTCAACTATGGTGGTGGGATGAACCGGCGTTGCCTGATGGGCTTCGTATTGTGAAGTTGCCTCGGCCTCCCGACGCGGCCTTTCCTGATCCACCACCTCTTCAGCGTGTGCTCCCTCTCCTGCTAGATTATCCTTCCTTTGCCGACGACGTCTCCGTGCGCTGCTTGATACGGCCGGTTCATCTAGACGCCTCGTGTAACTCCGGCTCGGGCGGGGGGTTGAATGGATCCTCTCCTAGCTGTAGGAATAATCTTGCTGCTGAGTTAACGCCGTGTCCAATAACTCCTTGGCCCGTCGTGCCTCAACTGCTATGGGGGATGTTCCTTCAATGGGAAGGGCGGCCAGCCATGAAGCGGCAGCAACTATGTTATCCAATGGATTAGAATAATGACCAGGAGGGGTTGGCACATGATGGGTCGGCACAACTCGGCGATTTGGCTCTGCGGCCGGTGGCTGAACCGACGCACCTGTTCCTGGTGCTCCTCCCCGGTTTACCTCTGGTTGGTTACTGGTTCCTGCGCCTGGCGTGCTAAAGAGATTCCTTGCCTCATAAACTGGCGGCAAGCGGGATCGTTGTCTTCTCATCATTACCTCTTGTGAAGCGGTCTGATCTAACCTGAGTCGATAAGCTTGAAGATCCAGCTCTGCCTGCTTTGTAGCCATCCTAGCTTTCTCAGCAGCCAAGACCAACATCGCTTGTTCAATCCGGATCTTCACCTGAGCGATCTCCGCGTCGTGCTGCTCCTTGTTGGCATGTTCCACCTCTACTGTTGCTAGTGCTATCAAAGTATCGACCAAGGTAGGTAAAGTATCAGACGGCGACGGGGGGAGATCTCCAGCCCTTGCTCCCATTGCCTCTGACATCAACGCCCCTGTTGTTGAGGTCTGCTGCACGGGTAGTGATCCGGCCATGAAGACAGCAACCCTGTTTGGCGGATCAAGGGGCTCCGGAATACTGTCGCCGTCGGAACAACCCTCAGACTGGCCATCGTGCAGCAGATACAAAGACTCAGTCTCTCCTGAAGATGATTCATCGCCGGAATAAACAACGGTCTCGCCGCCAGAGTCCGATCCGTCCTCGGCTTGTACTCCGTGCACTGCTCCAACGAAGATGCGCTTTACGGCGGGATGAACCCGAGCGGATCTCGCACGCTGAGCCGGCTCGACAATGTTGGGGAAGATGTCCGGCTCAGGGCCCGGTTCGCCGATCTTGCCAATAAAGACGTGGATGCCGCCGAAGGGGACCTGGTACCCGTATTCAATTGAATCGGCCTCGGGGCCCCAGCCTGGATCGTCGATGTAGATCCGGCCGCGACGACTCTTGTTCATCCGGCCCACTGCGTAGCCCTTGAGTCCTTCAAAGCTGCCCTTCAAGAACTCGAAACCATCGTGCGATAACCCCACGGTGGGCGCCAACTGTCGTGGATTTAGCACGGTAGATGTCCTAGCAAAAGGACTTCGTCGTGAGGCCATCGCCATGGGTTAGCTCAAAGGGGTTAAAGCGGACGAGGGACACAGGGATTTTATACTAGTTCGGCCCCTTCGATGAAGGTAAAGGCCTACGTCTAGTTTGGTGTGGTATTGCTTGGGCTTCGATGACCAGTGAGCGAATCTGCTTTGCCTGTGTCTCGAGCTGTTGTTTCCTGTCCTAAACCGTTGCCGGGTCGTCCCTTTATATAAGAGGTGACGGCCGTTCCGGTTTACAGAGTCCCGAGGCCGGCTAATAAATGTATCCGCCCCGGTCTCTGCTCTTTCTATCTTACATCCCAAGTTACATAGTATGATGGTTTACAAATTATGGGCCCTAACATATGGGCTCTAAGCCTCTTGGGCTACAATCTTTTACTTCATACTCCGCTGGGCTTCTGAAAATATAATCTTGATGACTTAAACCGGACCCTCCTGGCCGGTTTATATCTGGTAGTAATATCCCTGACACGTTGGGTTCGCACGCTTAACGTTCGATGACGATTTGTATTATGAGTTATGTGATTTGATGACCAACATTTGTTCGGAGTCCCGGATGAGATCATGGACATGACGAACTGTCTCGAAATGGTTGAGATGTAAAGATCGATATATTGGAAGGCTATATTCGGACATCGGAAAGGTTCCGAGTGATTCAGGTATTTTTCAGAGTACAAGAGAGTTACGAGAATTCATATTGGGCCTTAATGGGCCATACGGGAAAGGATAGAAAGGCCTCAAGGGTGGTCGCGCCCCTTCCCCATGGACTGCTCCGAATTGGACTAGGGAAAGGGGGCACCCCCTTCCTTCCTTCTCCTTCTCCCTTCCCCTTTTCCTATTCCATGTGGGAGGTGGAATCCTACTAGGACTAGAGAGTCCTAGTAGGACTCCACACTTCGGCGCGCCCTATGAGGGCCGGCCTCCTCCTCCCTTCATCCTTTATATACGTGGCCAGGGGACACCCCATGAACACACAAGTTGATTTTAGCCGTGTGCAGTGCCCCTCCCCACAGTTACAGAACTCGGTCATATCGTTGCAGACGAAGCCCTGCGCCGGTAGCTTCATCATCACCGTCACCAGGTCGTCGTGCTGACGAAACTCTCGCATGATGCTTAACTGGATCAAGAGCTCGTGGGACGTCATCGAGTTGATCGTGTGCTGAACGCGGAGGTGCCGTACGTTTAGTGCTTGGATCGGTTGGATCACGAAGACGTTCAACTACATCAACCGCGTCATTAGACGCTTCCGCTTTCGGTCTACGAGGGTACGTAGACACACTCTCCCACTCATTTCTATGCTTCCCCTAGATAGATCTTGTGTGATCGTAGGAATTTTTTTTGAAATACTACGTTCCCCAACAGTGGCATCATGAGCCAGGTATATGCGTACATGGTATGCACGAGTAGAACACAATGAGTTGTGGGCAATAATAGAAATACAGCTTACCAACATGTCATATTTTGATTCGTTGGTATTGTGAGATGAAGCGGCCCGGACCGACATTACGCGTATGCTTACACGAGACTGGTTTCACCATTTCGAGCACTCGTTGCTTAAAGGTGACCGGCGGGTGTCTGTCTCTCTCACTTTAGTTGAATCGAGTGTGGCTATGCCCTGTCCTTGTGAAGGTTAAAACAACACACTTGACGAAAAATCGTTGTGGTTTTGTATGCGTAGGTAAGAACGGTTCTTGCTAAGCCCGTAGCATCCACGTAAACACATGCAATAACAATGTAGAGGACGTCTAACTTGTTTTTGCAGGGCATGTTGTGATGTGATATGGTCAAGACGTGATGAGTTATAAGTTATTGTATGAGATGATCATGTTTTGTAAAATTATCAGAAACCGGCAGAAGCCTTATGGTTGTCTCTTTATTGTATGAATTGCGAAGGCCATGTAATTGCTTTACTTCATCACTATGAGTTAGCGATAGTACTAGTGGCAATAGTTGGCGAGACGACCACGACGCGACTATGAAGATCATGCTGTGTAGTCGGTGAAGATGGAGATCATGACGATGCTTTGGAGATGGAGATCGAAAGCACAAGATGATGATGGCCATATCATGACACATATTTTGATTGCATGTGATGTTTATCTTATTATGCTTCTTATTTTGCTTAGTACGTGGTAGCATTATAAGATGATCCCTTACAAAATTTCAAGGTACAATTGTTCTCCCTGAGTATGCACCATTGCAAAAGTTCGTCGTGCCGAGACACCACGTGATGATCGGGTGTGATAAGCTCTACGTTCAAATACAACGGGTGTAAGACAGTTTTGCACATGCAGAATACTTGGGTTGAACTAGATGAGCCTACCATGTACAGACATGGCCTCGGAACACTGGTGACCGAAAGGTCGAGCATGAATCATATAGTAGATATGATCAACATAAGATGTTCACCGTTGAAAACTACTCCATCTCACGTGATGATCGGACATGGTTTAGTTGATTTGGATCACATGATCATTTAGATGACTAGAGGGATTTCTATCGAAGTGGGAGTTCATTAGTAATATGATTAATTGAACTTTAATTTATCATGAACTTAGTCCTGGTAGTATTGGCATATCTATGTTGTAGATCAATAGCTCGCGATGTAGCTCCCCGTTTATTTTTATTTGTTCCTAGAGAAATATAAGTTGAAAGATGATAGTAGCAATGATGCGGAATTGTTCCGTGATCTGAGGATTTTCCTCATTGCTGCACAGAAGAATTATGTCCTTGGGGTTCTGACAGACCTATTGCAGGAGTAGATGCAAACGTTATGAATGTTATGACAAAAGCTGTGTATGATGCCTACTTGATAGTTTAGTGCATGATACGTCTCCAACGTATCTATAAATTTTGATTGTTCCATGCTATTATATTATCCTTCTAGGATGTTTTATGGGCTTTATTATACACTTTTATACTATTTTTGGGACTAACATATTAACCCAAAGCCCAGTGCCAGTTTCTGTTTTTCTCCTGTTTCAGGGTTTCGCAGAAAAGGAATATCAAACGGAGCCCAATTGACCTGAAAATCAACGGAGATCATTTTTGGACCAGAAGGAGCCCACGGAGTGCTAGAGGGGGACGAGAGGACCCATGGGCTTCCCACGAGGGTGGGGGGCATGCCCCCCTGCCTCGTGGACAGCCCGTAGTCCCCCTTTGCTCGGCACCGACTCCAACACCTCCTATATATACAGATAACCTCGGGAAAATAACCTAGATCGGGAGTTCCACCGCCGAAAGCCTCTGTTACCACCGAAAACCAATCTAGTCCCGTTCTGGCACCCTGCCGGAGGGGGAATACCTCTCCAGAGGCTATCTTCATCATCCTGGCGCTCTCCATGACGAGGAGCGAGTAGTCCACCCTCGGGACTGAGGGTATGTATCAGTAGCTATGTGTTTGATCTCTCTCTCTCTCTCTCTCTCTCGTGTTCTTGAGATGGCACGATCTTGATGTATCGCGAGCTTTTCTATTCTCGTTGGATCCTATGATGCTTCTCCCCCTCTACTCTCTTGTAATGGATTGAGTTTTCCCTTTGAAGTTATCTTATCGGATTGAGTCTTTATGGATTTGAGAACACTTGATGTATGTCTTGCGCGTGCTTATCTGTGGTGAGAATGGGATATCATGTGATCCACTTGATGTATGTTTTGGTGATCAACTTGCGGGTTCCGTGACCTTGGGAATCTATGCATAGGGGTTGGCACACGTTTTCGTCTTTACTTTCTGGTATAAACTTTGGGGCAGTCTTTGAAGTTCTATGTGTTGGTTGAATAGATGAATCTGAGATAGTGTGATGCATATCGTATAATCATGCCCACGGATACTTGAGGTGACAATGGAGTATCTAGGTGACATTTGGGTTTTTATTGATTTGTGTCTTAAGGTGTTATTCTAGTACAAACTCTATGATAGATTGAACTATACTACAGACTCTTGAATAGGTCGATCAGAAAGAATAACTTTGAGGTGGTTTCATACCCTACCATAATCTCTTCGTTTGCTCTCTGCTATTAGTTACTTTGGAGTGACTCCTTGTTGCATGTTGAGGGCTATTAATATGATCCAATTATGTTATCCCTGTTGAGAGAACTTGCACTAGTGAAAGTATGAACCCTGGGCATTGTTTCCTATCATTGCAACGTCGTTTATGCTCCCGTTTATCACTTGCTACCTTTCTGTTTTTATATTTTCTTACTACAAAAACCTATATCTACCATCCATATTGCACCTATATCACCATCTCTTCGCCGAACTAGTGCACCTATACAATTTACCATTGTATTGGGTGTGTTGGGGACATAAGAGACTCTTTGTTATTTGGTTGCACGGTTGTTTGAGAGAGACCATCTTCATCCTACGCCTCCCACAGATTGATAAACCTTAGGTCATCCACTTGAGGGAAATTTGCTACTGTCCTACAAACCTCTGCACTTGGAGGCCCAACAACATCTAGAAGAAGAAGGTTGCGTAGTAGACATCGAGCTCTTTGTTGGCATCGTTGCCGGGGAGGTTAGTGCTTGAACGTATATCTTTATATATTGCAATCGAATCTTTTAGTTTCTTGTTTTATCACTAGTTTAGTTTATAAAAGAAAACTACAAAAAATGGAATTATGGTTGCCTCATATGCTTCATCTTTTTAATATCTTTCGTGAAAATGATGGAAAGGAAAATTGTGCTCAAGTAATAGAAGAATAATTACATAGAATGCTCGGCACTAAAGACTTGAATGATGAGCATGCTTGCAATATTGTTAGTGTGAATCCTTTGAATATCCATGGTACTAGTGATGATTGCACTAGTCATGATGAAAATATCTCATATAAGCATGTTGATTTTTGTGGAGTGCATAGAGTTTCCAAGTACATACCAAATAGGGAAGATAGATTCCGCAAGAGGCATAAATATTTAGAAACTAAATGGTTGCTATAGATGCTAGATGATTGTGCTGAAAATTTAAAATTTCTTAGTCGTACTTGTGAACTTGGCAATGAATGTGGTCATTTCATTACCCAATGCGAATTGTTTCATGATCGAATTGTGTCCAAAAATTGTGATGACTTGATTACCCTTGCACATCATAATGAACTTATCTTTCTTTTGGGTTATGAAGAAATCAAATGTAGAACTAAGCATCTTCCAGGATTTAATCTTGATAAACTTCTTGATTTTGATATAGAGGAAATTTATATGTATTGTGCATTGAAAATCCTTATATTGCCAATTACCTTAAGTCAAGAAAACAAATAGGAGATACAGAGAATACTAATGAAAGGGAAGATATTTCCCAATATCCTCCTATTATTTCTTATGATGAAATCAAGTAACGAGGAGGAGCCTCCTATTCTACCAATCTCATTAATAAGGAGCTCCAAAAAGAAGATTAAACCCATACTTAATGTGAAGAAGAAAAAGAAAAGACGGAGAAGCAAAGACAAAAAGGTATCCCTCCCAAATGATGTTGCTCCTACTACTCATTGTATTAATGATAATTGCTATACAATCGGTGTTATCCATACTATTAACAATGAGAGTGATTATGCTTATGATATTAAAAGGCCCAAGCTTGGGGATGCTATGTTTGATGAGAATGATATATTTGAGAATTTATTTGCTGCAATTAATGTTTGTCCCAAGATTGGGGATGCTACACTTGATGAAAATAATATTTTTTGCCTCCCAAGTCCTGATATGCAAATATATTATGATGAAAGCATGCCTCCTATTTATGATGATTACTATGATACCACTTATGGTATAAAAAGTAGTTATGATTTATCAAACTTGTCATGATTATGATTACCCCTTTCCTGAACATTACTCTTTTAATGTGGAAACAATATATTGTATCCAAGTCTCTTATGATACTCCCACTATTCCGAATGAGAAGAATTTTGCTTATGTGGAGAGTAATAAAATTTATATGCTTGGGGATCATGAAAAGCATGCGTTGTGTGCTGGTTATATTGTTGAATTCATTCATGATGCTACTGAAAATTATTATGAGAGAGGATCATATGCTCGTTGGAATTGCAATTATATCAAGTTTCCTCTCTATGTGCTTAAAGTTTCGAAGCTATGCTTGTTTTGCTTTCCTATGCTGGTTGATTATTGTTCCCATAAGTTGTTTGCTTAAAAAATTCCTATGCATAGGAAGTGGGTTAGACTTAAATATGCTAGTAATATTCTTCATGATGCTCCCTTTATGTTTCCATTCTTATCTTTTATGCGAGCATCATTGAAATCATTGTGCCTAGCTAGGGGCGTTAAACGTTAGCGCTTGTTGGGAGGCAACCCAACTTTATTTTAGTTTCTTTTTTTTGCTTCTGTTTAGGAATAAATATTGCATCTAGCTTCTGTTTAGATGTGGTTTTGTGTCTTGTTTAGTGATTGTGCCAAGTAGAACCTTTGGGAAGACTTGTGTGAAGTTTATGTTATCTTGCTGTAAAAAAACAGAATCGTTAGCGCTCGCTAGAATGATCACCAGATTTTACTGGAGCATGCTATTTAGTTGATTCTTTTTGAATATGATTAATAGACAAATTCCTCACGTTTACCAGTTTAGTTTGAATATTTTTGGAGTTACAGAAGTATGCGAAACCTGCAGATTACTGCAGACTGTTCTGTTTTTGACAGATTCTGTTTTTCGTGTGTTGTTCGCTTATTTCAATGCATCTATGAGTAGTATTGGGAAGTATGAACCATAGAGAAGTTGGAATACAGTAGGTTTAACACCAATATAAACAAAGAATGAATTCATTGTAGTACCTTTGAGTAGTGGTTTGCTTTCTTATACTAACGGAGCTCACGAGATTTTTGTCTAAGTTTTGTGTTGTGAAGTTTTCAAGTTTTGAGTATTGCTTTGATGGACTCTGGAACAGAGTGTGGCAAGAGCCTAAGCTTGGGGATACCCATGGCACCCCAAGGTAAAATTCAAGGACAACCAAAAGCCTAAGCTTGGGGATGCCGCGGGAAGGCATCCCCTCTTTCGTCTTCTTCCATCGGTAACAATACTCGGAGCTATATTTTTATTCACCACATGATATGTGTTTTGCTTGGAGCGTCAATTTAGGTTATTTTGTTTTGCTTGCTGTTTGAATAATATCCCAAGATCTGAAATTATTAAATGTTAGAGAGTCTTCACATAGTTACATAATTATTCAACTACTCGTTGATCTTCACTTATATCTTTCGGAGTAGTTTGTTGTTTGCTCTATTGCTTCACTTATATCTTTCAGAGCACGGCGGTGATTATATTTTGAAGAAATATATGAACTTTCATGCTTCACTTATATCCTTTTGAGGGTCTATTAAAACAGCATGGTAATGTGCTTTGGCTATAAAATTAGCCTTCACGTGATAGACATCCAATATCAATGTAGTAAAAACTATCACACTAAGTGCATTGAATATGATGAGAAGTTAGATGCTTGATAATTGTTTTGAGATATGAGGATATTCATATTAGAGTTATGCTAGTGGAGTTATTATGAAATTGAGAAATGCTTGTGTTAAGGTTAGTGATTCCCGTAGCATGCACGTAATGTGAACCGCTATGTGACGAAGTTAGAGCATGAGGTATTTGTAAAGTGTCAACCTTTGTGTGGAGGTCGGGGGCGCGCGATGGTTAACTCCTACCAACCTCCCCTCCAGGGCGTTGATTGCTTTGTTTTGATGACTCGTAGATTTTTGCAATAAGTATATGAGTTCTTTATGACTAATGTTGAGTCCATGGATTATACGCACTCTCACCCTTCCACCGTTGCTAGCCTCTCTTGTACCGCACAACTTTCGCCGGTACCATACACCCACTATATATCCTTCCCCAAAACAGCCACCATATATATTCCTCAAAATAGCCACCATACCTACCTATCAAGGCATTTCCATAGCCATTCTGAGATATATTGCCATGCAACTTTTCACCGTTCCGTTCATATGACACGCTTCATATTGTCATATTGCCATGCATGATTGCTACTTCTTGAGCTTGCGTTGTATTCCCTCGAAGAGGAAAGGGAGATGCAGCATAGTAGCATAAGTATTTCCCTCAGTTTTTGAGAACCAAGGTATCAATGCAGTAGGAGACCACGCGCGAGTCCCTCGCACCTGCACAAACAAATAAGAATTTCACAGCCAACGCGATAAGGGGTTGTCATCCCCTTTACGGTCACTTACGAAAATGAGATCTGATAGAGATGATAATTTATATTTTTGGTATTTTTGTTTATAAGAACAGAAAGTAAAAGCGGAAAAAGTAAAGTAGATGTGGATTGATATGTTGAGAATAGACCCGGGGGCCATAGTGTTCTCTAGTGGCTTCTTTCATAATAGCGATATTCTACGACGGGTAAACAAATTACTGTCGAGCAATTGATAGAAAAGCGAATAATTATGAGACTATCTAGGCATGATCATTGTATATAGGCATCACGTCGGAGACAAGTAGACTGACTCCTGCCTGCATCTACTACTATTACTCCACACATCGACCGCTATCTAGCATGCATCTAGTGTATTGAGTTCATAAGAACAGAGTAACGTCTTAAGCAAGATGACATGATGTAGAGGGATAAACTCAAGCAATATGATGTAAACCCCATCATTTTATCCTCGATTGCAACAATACAATACGTGCCTTGTTGTCCCTACTATCACTGGGAAAGGACACCGCAAGATTGAACCCAAATCCAAGCACTTCTCCCATTGCAAGAACTATAGATCTAGTTGGCCGAACCAAACCAATAATTCGAAGAGACTTGCAAGGATATTATGAGCACACATAAAGAGTTCAGAAAAGAACCAAATATTTCTCATAGATAATCTTGATCATAAACCCACAATTCATTGCATCTCGACAAACACACCGCAAAAAGAGATTACATCGAATAGATCTTCTCGAAGACAGAGGAGAACTTTGTATTGAGATCCAAAGAGAGAGAAGAAGCCATCTAGATACTAGATATGGACCCGAAGGTCTGTGGTAAAACTACTCACAACTCATGGTGAGGCGATGATGATGATGTAGAAGCACTCAGTGGTAGATTCCCCCCTCCTGCGGAGCTCCGGAACAGGCCCAAAGATGGGATCTCATGAGAATAGAAGGTTACGGCAGTGGAATTAGGGTCTTCTCTGTTGCTCTGTTGGTTTCGGGGTACGTAGGCTTATATAGGAGGAAGGAGGGCACGGGGGGCCTCACGAGGGGTCCACGAGGCAGGGGCGCGCCCCCCACTCCTGTGGGCACCTCGTGGCCCCTACTCCGCGGTTCTATAGTCTCCCGTGCGTGATTTTCTCCAAAAATATCTCTCGCGAAGGTGTCATTCCGTTTGGACTCCGTTTGATATTCTTTTTCTGCAAAACCATGAAACAGGCAAAAAAACAGCAATCTGGAATGGGCCTTTGGGTTAGTAGGTTGGTCCCAAAAATAATATAAAAGTGTATGAGAAAGCCCATTAAACACCCAAAACATCATAAATAATAGCATGGAACAATCAAAAATTATAGATACGTTGGAGACGTATCAAGCATCCCCAAGCTTAATTCATGCTCGTCCTCGAGTAGGTAAATGATAGAAACGGAATTTTTGATGTGGAATGCTAACCAACCTATTTTTTCAATGTAATTCTCTTAATTGTGGCATGAATGTTCAGATCTGAAAGATTCAAGATAAAAGCCTATATTGACATAAGAAATAATAATACTTCAAGCATACTAACAAAGCAATCATGTCTTCTCAAAATACTATGGCTAAAGAAAGTTATCCCTCAAAAATCATATAGTGTGGCTATGCTCCCTCTTCATCACACAAAATATTTATATCATGCACAACCCCGATTTCAGCCAAGCACTTGTTTTCATACTCTATTCTTTCAAACCTTTCAACTTTCACGCAATACATGAGCGTGAGCCATGGACATAACACTATGGGTGGAATAGAGAGGTGGTTGTGGAGAAGATAAAAAGGAGGGAGATAGTCTCACATCGACTAGGCGTCTCAACGGGCTATGGAGATGACCATCAATAGATATCAATGTGAGTGAGTAGGGATTGCCATGCAACGGATGCACTAGAGCTAAATATGTATGAAAGCTCAACAAAAGAAACTAGTGGGTGTGCATCCAACTTGCTTGCTCACGAAGACCTAGGGCATTTGAGGAAGCCCATCATTGGAATATACAAGCCAAGTTCTATAATAAAAATTTCCCACTAGTATATGAAGGTGGCTAAACATGAGACTTTCTATCATGAAGAACATGGTGCTACTTTGAAGCACAAGTGTGGAAAAAAGATAGTAGCAATTGTCCCTTTTTTGGGCCTGTTTTTTCTTTGGCCTTTCTTTTTTTTTTTTTTGTGGAGGGGCTTTATTGATTTAGCCTTTCCTCCCATGGGACAATGCTCTAATAATAATGATCATCACACTTTCATTGAATTACAATTCGATATTACAACTCGATACTATAACTAAGTATGACTCTATATGAATGCCTCCGGTGGTGTACCGGGATGTGCAATGAAACAAGAGTGAGATGTATGAAAAACTATGCATGGTGGCTTTGCCACAAATAGATGTCAACTACCTGGTCATGCATGGCAATATGACAATATGAAGCGTGTCATATGAACGGAACGGTGGAAAGTTGCATGGCAATATATCTCGGAATGGCTATGGAAATGCCATGATAGGTAGGTATGGTGGCTATTTTGAGGAATAATATGGTGGCTGTTTTGAGGAAGGATATATAGTGGGTGTATGGTACCGGCGAAAGTTGTGCGATACAAGAGAGGCTAGCAATGGTGGAAGGGTGAGAGTGTGTATAATCCATGGACTCAACATTAGTCATAAGAACTCATATAATTATTGCAAAAATCTACGAGTCATCAAAACAAAGCAATCAACGCATGCTCCAAGGGGGGAGGTTGGTAGGAGTTAACCATCGCGCAGCCCCGACCTCCACACAAAGGTTGGCACTTTATAAATACCTCATGCTCTAACTTCGTCAGATAGCGGTTCACCGTACGTGCATGCTACGGGAATCACTAACCTTAACACAAGTATTTCTCAATTTCATAATAACTCCACTTGTATGACTCTAATATCACTATCCTCATATCTCAAAACAATTATCAAGCATCCAACTTCTCATCATATTCAATGCACTTAGTGTAAAAGTTTTTACTACATTGATATTGGATGTCTATGATGTGAAGACTAGTTTTTTAGCCTAAACACATTACCATGCTGTTTTAATAGACTCTCAAAAGGATATAAGTGAAGCATGGGATTTCAAAAATTTCTTCAAAGTATTATCACCATCGTGCTCTAAAAGATATAAGTGAAACACTAGAGCAAAAACTATTCAACTCAAAAGATATAAGTGAAGCACATTGAGTGTTCTAACGATTCCTAGGCCATATTTAACTCTCTCAAATAGGTGTGTCCAGCAAGGATAATTGTGTCAAACTAACAAGAAAGGACTCAAATTATACAAGACGCTCCAAGCAAAACACATATCATGTGGTGAATAAAAATATAGCTCCAAGTATAGTTACCGATGGATGAAGACGAAAGAGGGGATGCCTTCCCAGGGCATCCCCAAGCTTAGGCCTTTGATTGTCCTTGAATTTTACTTGGGGTGCCTTGGGCGTCCCCAAGCTTATGCCCTTGCTACTCTTTGTTCCATAGTCCATCAAAGCAATACTCAAAACTGAAAACTTCACAACACAAAACTTAGACAAAAATCTCGTGAGCTCCGTTAGTATAAGAAAGCAAACCACTACTCAAAGGTACCGCAATGAATTCATTCTTTGTTTATATTGGTGTTAAACCTACTGTATTCCAACTTCTCTATGGTTCATACTTCCCAATATTACTCATAGATGCATTGAAATAATGAAACAACACACAAAAAACAAAATCTGTCAAAAATAGAACAGCCTGTAGTAATCTGCAGGTTTCGCATACTTCTGTAACTCCAAAAAATTCAAACTAAATTGTTAAACATGAGGAATTTGTCTATTAATCGTATGCAAAAATAATCAACTAAATATCACGCTCCTGTAAAATTTGATGACCATTCTAGGGAGCACTAACGATTCTGTTTTTCACAGCAAGATCACATAAACTTCACACAAGTCTTCCCGAAGGTTCTACATATCACAAACACTAAAAAAACACAAAACCACATATAAACAGAAGCTAGATGTAATATTTATTCCTAAATAGAAGCAAAAGCAAAGAAAATAAAATAAAGTTGGGTTGCCTCTCAACAAGCGCTATCACTCTGTCGCATCACTACTCCCCGCCCACCGCTTCTCCGCCCGCGCGCTATTCGCCACCATGGGCAAAGACAAGATGGCAGCCCTGGAGCGCGCAAAGAAGGCGCCGGCGACAGGGAAGGGCAAGAAGGTGAACCGAGGGTCAACGTCGAGAACCGGGCTGCCACCCGGCTAGATCCAAGGGGACTGGATCCGGTCTTCGATGCAATTGGAGGACATGGCGGAGCTGGTTGACGGGGCCCTGATCGCCCACGAATCTTGGAGGTTGCCGGGGGACGTGGTCGAGTCGCAGCCGCAGGTGGGCGAGTGCGTCCTCCTCACGACCCACGTCGACCAAGGTTTCTCTTTGCCTCCGCATCCTTTCTTTTGAAGTTTTTTGAACTTCGACGGTTCCCAGCTGCACCACTTTTCCCCCAACACTAACACATATCTTGCTGCCTTCATCTCTGTGTGTGAGAATTTCTTGGGGTGTCGACTGCACTGGGTCTGTTCAAACACATTTTCACTTGCCGCTCCCAATCCGTCAAGAAGGCGAACCCGACTGACGAGAATACGCATGAGATTCAGTTGTGCGGTGGCTTAGGCATACAGACTAGGGGTAGGAGCAACTTTCCTTCCATGACTCTTCCTGAGTCGGTCAGAGGGTGGCAGTCGACCTAGTTCTATTACAAGGATATCCAGACCCCTGGTCAGTCGACCGGTCTTCCTCCTTTCACCTTAGATCGAGTCAGTCAGCCTCCTACGTTGGTTGTGAGTCGGGCTAAGAAAGTAGAAGTAGATATGTTGGTCGAGCGAGTGGTCCAACTAGTCCACGACGGTGGGACTGGGATGGACCTGCTAGAGGTATTCCTAAGTCAACGGATTCATCCCCTTCAAACCTGTGATCATCAGATGTGGATGTACTCGGGCACCAATGACACTGCTCGGGTCCACACAGAGGAAGTCACTGAGAAGACGGTGGAGCAGTTGTTGCGGAGCATAACAGGGAAAAAGGACAACTCCAGGGGGACCAGGGGAGTCCGTCCATTCGACGCAGAGCACGTGCAGGAAAAGGTATGACCTATGATTCCGAATGAATTTTCTGTTACGATTTGTAGCTGTCTCTGAATCCGATTTGACGTTTGATCAACTCTTTGTCTTGCAGATATATACTGAGACGTACTCGGTGCCCAATGGAGAGCAAGTCTAGTAGGGGGTGGAGGGCGTTGGGGAGGTCACCGACTGGAAGTCTGATGAGGAGACCGACGAGGAAAGTGAGGACTCCAGCAGTGCTGAAGAGGTCGAGTCGCCGCCTCGCATCGAGGGGCGCTCCAAGCTGACCCACGATCCAGAAAGTGCGCGCGACAAGATAACTCCCTCCAGTTCTCAGGTAAAGAAATGACTCGGATGACTTCACCTGATCCGACTGAGAAGGCCCCGAAGCGGCCTAAGGTTGTGGCTTCAAAGCCTCGGAAGGCCCTGCCTAAGATCAAGGTGGACGTTCCGATTGCTTCCACGTGAGTGTCATTCTTCCATGTTCTTCTCTTGTTCAAGAAATCTTATGTATCTTGTCGATTCATCTGTCTGTGTGATCGAGTGAGTTTCGAAACTGCCAGTGCTGCTGCTTCTGCAACGTCTATGGATATTGATAAGGGCCACAATGATGAGGAGACTGCGGACGTTGTGACTTCCAATGCAGGTATAACTCTTCGGACATGTCTTCATCTTGTTGACTGCTCTGCCGGTCGACAGATATTCTTCTTGGTCGAATGTCTTGCGGCACCACCCAACGTTATTGACCTGCCGGATGATGATGACGAGTATGTAGAAGTGCCTCAGAGGAACAAAGGGAGGAGGGGTAGGAAGGTGCCTGCTACCTCATACGCTCAGCCACAGGTTGACTCGGTTCGGGCAGCTGTTTTTTTTGTCTTTCCTGTGTCGACTATTCATACTTCGGCGTCGACTATCCAAGTTGTTTCCTCGTCCGTACGACCCCAAGCTTCAGATCCTCTAGCTTCTCCGATAGCTCCATCGTCTTCGCTCTTTGCTTCCCACCATGTCCCGCAGGACCCGGTGAGTGCAGCTAAGGAAGCTATTTGCCAAGCAGGTCTGATGATGGAGCAGACGAGGGCAGCCTATGAGGCCAGCATGGCTACTTATAATGCCAGTTCAGCTCTTCGGACCAACGTCCAGGTGAGTCATTTTCTGACTGAGTGTTGTTCTGTTAGGATATTGTACCTGAAAACCGCTGCTTTGTTTGTAAGATGATGTCCGTGGATGAGTGTTTGAAACTTGAGACTATCCTTGTTTCACTCACACACCCACTGGGTGTTCTAGCTTATGCTATGTAAGTCTTGTATTTAAATCGGCCCGGGTGTGTCGATAGAACCAGTGGGGGCACGCAGAGTGCACCCACTGGGTGTAGTCTCCGAAACCATGGTAGACTACGAGCAGTTGGCTACGGTCTAAGAACAAATGTTGTTGCTGTCTTTTGTACTCCTTCCACTCGTACTGGACAGACCGAGTCGAGTGGGAACCGGTGGGGGCATGCCAAGTGCACCCACTGGGTGTAGTCCCCGAGACCATGGTCGACTGCAGGCAGTCTTTCGTGGTCTAAGAAAAAATGTAGCTCCGTTTTTTACTCCTTCCACTCGTACTGGTCGGATCGAGTCCAGTGG
>LR738713.1:654158935-654180667 GCA_902687465.1 Secale cereale
ACTAGATGACCCGTTGCGCCGATGGCGCAAGGGGCGAGAGTAAGGCAAGTACTGAAAGAGTGAACATAAATATATTTAGGGGCAGATTGGAACACATGGATTATTCATGACACATAGTGTTCTAAGAAGCTTACGATAGAATATTTACAATTCTATTAGGAAGGAAGGTAGATAGGGAGAGATAGATCTCATAGGCGTTTTGAAGTGATGAACATTAGTCAGTGTGATTGGTGGATCATTGGCACTGAAAACTTGTTCAGGCAATTGTTCATAGATGTTGTGGTTGAATGTTTTCATTGTTCATAGCAGAAATTCCTTCAACATCACCATCCAGGCAGGAAATAGCATACGACAATTTAGGTGCTCAGGCCAACGTTACATCTAGAGTTTATTTGCAAAGGAAAAAGAAATTGAATGTGTCTTGACTAAAGCATAAGTATTCACATACGTACTAACAAAGCACGGCCACTTTGTGGCATCAGAACTGTTCCGTCAAATCTTGTATATGAAAAATGTGTTGTATACTAAGAAAATAGACGATCGATACCGACAAAACAGGCAATAAGAAGTGATTTACCTGGGCTCTGTATCCATAGAATCACACTAAGAACTATCCATCAAAGTTCTAGCCTCTGGAAAACCGGAACTCTTATACTGCCAGGTTTTAGTACTACAATACAAAGCCGGTACGAAAATACAATGCCCCAGATTTGATAGGACAATTAGAGACAAACCAATAGAACTATGTACAAAACAAAAATGGATTATACACCATGTTACAAAAGTATATCAAAAGTATTGCCCAATTTCACATTTTACGCCATTTTATATAGAACATCACATGAGGCACTGAAAATGAGCTGCATAATGGCAGCCATCTAATCCAACATCATGTAACTAAATCCACTGGAAAACAAACTATACAAACCATTTACAGTAGTAGGCGAGCAGGCGATAGATATTTACATTGTGGTTTTGAGGGTAGAATTAAGCACTGTCTTGTGTATTACTACTCCTAGTAGGAGTAGGATTGCCCCCCTTGGGCGCGCCCTATAGGGCCGGCCGGCCTCCCCCTTGCTCCTTTATATACGGGGGCAGGGGGGCACCCTAGAACACACAAGTTAACCATTGTTTTAGCCGTGTGCGGTGCCCCCCTTCACAGATTCCACCTCAGGTCATATTGTCGTAGTGCTTAGGCGAAGCCCTGCGTAGATCACATCATCAACACCGCCGCCACGCCGTCGTGCGGACAGAACTCTCCCTCGTCCTCAACTGGATCAAGAGCTCGAGGGACGTCATCGTGCTGAACGTGTGCTGAACACGGAGGTGCCGTACATTCGGTACTTGGATCGGTTGGATCATGATGACGTTCGACTACATCAACCGCGTTACTAAACACTTCCGCTTTCGATCTACGAGGGTACGTGGACACACTCTCCCCGCTCGTTGCTATGCTTCTCCTAGATAGATCTTGCGTGATCGTAGGTAATTTTTTTGAAATACTTCGTTCCCCATCAATACAAACACTTGAAGTCATCACCAACCGGCCTCCAGAATTGGCCGGTCGGTGATGATATTATAACATTGACCGACTGCAAGCTTAACCTGTCAGTATTCCTCTGTCATAGAATTATGTTTCTTCCTTTTGAGTGCTAGTCCTATTTTTACATTTCTAATATGTCGGAGAAAAATGTTGGCCGACTGGTGTCATAGAAAATGCACACTGAAAGCCGATCAGTCGCCACCGTGGGAACCGTCGCCAATCAATGCATGCTCGTTAGGAAACCACACACTGGTAGCTGAAAGATGCCGGTAGTAACCGAGGAGGCATGAATACGTTAATACTCCGTTTCACATATTTCTCTCAGCGGGAAAAAATAGGTCGAAGTTTGTATAGACATCAATAACATCGACGCGTCGCTGACCGGCCAAATTTTAACTGGTCTATGTTGTCAGTCTTGGACGGCCAACATAGGCTTGTCATTGACGCGCGTGTGCTGGCCCGTCCGTGATGACCCTCATTAGTGATGCAGGGCCACAAGCCGGTCAGTGATGAGGGGTCAGTAGTATGTCGCTTTGTAGTAGTGTGCGGGCCTACAACTAAGACCATGATGACACAAGGGACGACTCAAGATCGAGTTTTATTTGCATTTTTTCTTTAATTGTATATTTGAGTACATTTGGTAAGAACTTATACCCCTATATATAAAGGAAATTAAATGCAAATATTTTCTTAAGGTAATAATGCCACAAATTAGATCATCGGTAGGTCAAGATAGTTGAGTGGTAGGTCAAGATAGTTGAGTCTGCAATTAGGAACCGAGTAGCTCTAAACTTGCATTAAAAAAGGAGTAAACACAAGTGACACAATAAAACCTACTTAATACATGAACTTGTG
Source organism: Secale cereale (assembly GCA_902687465.1). Taxonomy (NCBI): domain Eukaryota; kingdom Viridiplantae; phylum Streptophyta; class Magnoliopsida; order Poales; family Poaceae; genus Secale; species Secale cereale. Next base: position 654,161,334 of record LR738713.1, read on the forward strand.
AACATTGTGTACAGGAGAATTTAATAGAAATAGTGGTCAATTACATCATATAATTTGTACAGGAGAAGCCAATGGCGCAAAGGCCGTGTGTAATCCAGGTATTGGAAAAGTGTGCATTAAAATATGTAAACAAAAAATAAAACATATATGAAAATAAGTCGCAAAGGGCAGGAGTGAACCAGGCTTTCAAACCATGAAAGTTAGAATATTTAGATACCGATGCCTACTTATATTGCCTTATGAATGTTAGTACCATACTATTGAATTAGGAGTGATAACAGGGTGTATTCTTCTATAGCTCTTTCCCCCCATTCCCTCCTATTTACAAAGGATAAGTAAACATCAGACTGGACATCCCAGATTGAGCATATCACAAGCATATTAGACATGGAAGTGCCATTTTTAGTACATGGCCAGCAAGACAGAGTATTAAAGACTAATATGATCAGCAGTCAACAAGCATTGCTATTTAAAATGATGGTACATAACAAAAAAGCTCTAGTATTTCCTGCCAGTTATACTACTACTTGCTCAGCAAGCTTCTTGTTCTGGGAGAGATCACACCAAGCAAACACGATTCAGTTGAGCACAGACACGTAAAGATTCATTATCAAGAACAGAGCACCCATAGCGCAAAAAGCAAGAGCCAGCCAAGTATTCAAACCATATATATATGACCGATACTCAATAGATACTTGGTACCATGATAGACTACAAGTAATGAGGTCACTTGATAATAGCATACTATGTACATTGCTTTTGTCAAGAAAGGCACATAGGTAGAGATGCATCATATAGTCACCTTTCAATTTACTATATATGATTGGTAGTGTTATGACAAATATGTAGTAGTATCAATACAACTGAGAGGATACATCAATATTAGGAAGTGCTTGTTTACATTTAGAATACACGGCCACCAATGGATGCGTGGCACATAGATGATTACGATAGTCTAAGGTCAATACATGTCTTGTTCTTGAGAGCAAGAACTAAAGGGTTGGGATATCACTAAACTAAATCTGGACTATGGTGCACATGAAACAAAAAGTGATATGCTTCAGTGGCCACATAGGCATGGCAGAAACAAGCTTACTTTCTTTCTAGGCGATGTTCTACTTACTCTAAACAAAAAGGTTAGAAACATAAATTAATTACACAGGCAAGCAGTGAGATGGCGCTGGCGGGAATCCTCCTTGACCACAGCCGCAATGGCCACAAAGTGGGGGCTTCATGAGGGTAAATGTTCACTTTAAAACCTGGTACTTAAACTCTACTGCAGAGTGCTTTGCATCCTTGTCAGCACCATTTGAGGTGGTAGATCTGTAAGAGAATCAACAATATGAGAAGAAATGTTATCAATTGCTAGATTATATGTCTTAATTTGTTCATGATATAACATAATAAGCAAAAAAAATACTTAGGTAACCACCTGGTACACAAAACAAAGGACATTTAAATCCTGAAACGTGAAGATATTTGATTTATTAATTGACCTTATGAAAGGTTGTGCATAGTGGCTCACAAAGTACCAGCTTTGCCTTCGAAAACAAAGACACATATGTCACCCTTTTTTAATCTTTGATGCCTGGACAAACTTTGTCCGATTAGCTGAACTTGCATCTGAACGCATTGACATGTTTCGATTTCCATGTGGTCCGCAAATTAATGGGCTTAGAAACCCTTGGAGATTGTGCAGTGTGTGTATGAGACAATAAATAATAAACATGTTAGAGAAAATATAAGCCAAGGGACATATTAATAGTGGACATATTAATAGTACCGACATAGGAAATAAGTATTTTAAAAGTGGACAGATAAAAACATTGAAGACACTATTATTCTTCAAAAGTAATTGAGGCTATGATTTTTAACTCCGACAATCCATATATGTATCTTGTATACAGGGCACTATGTCAGTTCAGAGGAACTACAGTTTTGCTGGAAGGAATCAGTTATAAACATAAATGACAGAAGGCTCTTTGTATAAGTGTTGTCGCGTATTGTATTTCAGAGATTAACAATTGAGATTTTCAATCTAGGACCAATTAGATATACGAGTGGGACGGGAGGCGGCGGCTAGGATATCTCCATGGAGCGGGCTGCATTTTATGTGCATGCACGTGAAATGACTAAAATGCCCTTGGCGGGGCATGGAATTTACAGGCGGTGGCACGAGTACTGTTCATAACGAATTGGGGCGACGTGGAGGCCTTGGTCATGCCTAGCTCTTCTTCAAGCTTTATATGTTCAATTCTTGTTCTTATTCTTCTTCCGCCTCCTCTTCTTCTTCCTCCTCCTCTTATTCTTATTCTTATTCTTCTTTTTCTTCCTCTTCTTCTTCTTATTTTCTTTTTTTTCATCTTTGTTTCTTCTTCTTAACTAAACCTAAACTAAACTAAATATAAACCTAAACCAAAAAAGAGAAGAAAAGAAACTCGACCCTCAACCCCTTGGTGACCGGGATCCTCGACCCAATTCCGTCGGTGCCGACGCACACCTGTAGCGACCCAACCCGAATGGATCAAGTCTCTGTGCTTAAGTGTCATCCCTGGATCGGTATGCTGACACACACAGTACTAGAGGATTTATATCAGAGGTAAATCACATTATAAAGTAACGTAAATACTATTACCTCAAATCCATATAGCGAAAGTAGCAACAAAGTTGTGGTTTCCCATCAACACCAACGGCAAAGTTGAGTGTAGATAGCGCAACCCTAACGTAACACTTACTCGACGAATAATTCCTGCAACATGAGACATTGCAGCCATGTAGGTCAGTACATTGAATGTACTGGCAAATTCACACTGTAGGAGTAATGATGAACAATTCCTACAACTACATGCATATTTGGCTGGTGGAGGCTGTAAGGCTATTTTTGCATAAAGCTGATTTTTCCCTACCACAAAGGAACGCATTTTATTTAACTACTTTGTTAAAATTAAAACATGAACAATTGAGAGTGGTTCCTCCATCTCAATCCCAAACCAAAGTCATTATTAACCCAACAAATAATCCACTTCTAGAAGTCGAAGATGTCCATAACCGGGGACACGGCTAATCATGACCAGTTTGTACACTCTGCAGAGGTTTGTGCACTTTCCCCACAAGACTCGATCTCCTCCATTGGATTTCTCACACTGCATGGTGTTTGAGAAATGGATGACCGAGACACAGTCTTTCAGAAGCATTCACTCTTTACCCAGGGTGGACCGGTACACCTACTTTCCCCTACATCTACTAGTCCACCACGGAAAGAGCTCACACAACTTACTCATACTATGCCAGAGCCCATAATGGCATTGTGGCTGCACACGGAAGTTTTTAGCATGAATAGTTTTATGATCCCTTTGAGCCTGAGTGGCATTCCATAGGAAAAATCACACAGAACCCGGGGATTTCATAGGACAACACTGGATTCTCCAGGTGCCCTGCAACCAATCCACCCAGATGTGTATTCAAGTAGCCACCTTAAGTTGAACCATTAATTAACAACTCACATCTGTCATGGATTTCACTCAAACCCAATCCACGTCTACGAGCATAGCATGGCAACCTAAGCATAGCGTAGAAGTAACTCCCAAGGGTTTGACGTAATGCAGGTAATAGGTTCTACCTCAATCTACTTCCCAGTCCCACAAGTTAAGAGATCCTACTCATGCGAGTGTTTGAGGATTGAACTAATGCAATGAAAACTAGGTATTGGAAAGTATGATCAAAGTGTGAACTTGCCTTGTACTGACGATGTAGAAGATTCGCACTCAGAACTCGTGATAGATCTAATCGTCACACTCCGATCAATCTATCGTAAGAAAACAATAGTAACCACACATAAGCAATCACTCAAAAGATCGGACAGAGTGGATAAAACACTTTGGAAAACTTCGAAAACAAGCGAATGACTCTTGAAACAGAAACTAATCTCTAACAGTACCATAATTATGTGAATTTTGCCTTATCAGAAAGGTTAGGTCAAGAGCTTCGATTTGCAAAAAGAATCAACTCAAACGGAGTTATAAAACTCAAGTTATGATCAAACGAAGTTCAAATTCAAAACTAGTTGAAATCAAATTTTAAAACTTTCAAAATCATGTTTAAGTTGTTTTACTGGAAAGAGGGGATCGTAATGAAGACGTGGGCGTTGGTTTCGTTGGATTTGGACCAACGAGCAAAAAGTTATGGCCGTTTGAAGTGTAGGGGCTAAACTGTAAAAATAAATTCACAGATAAGTCCCTGGCCGAAAACTAAAAGAAAAGAAAAAGCTATCGAGCGAACGCTCGTTTTCTAACTATAATTAAAGAACGTTCACTAAATAACTGAACCTAAAAAAACTGATCTAAAAAAAATAAAAACCAGACTAACAGAAACCGGGGGGGTTTATACCTAGCGGTTTGGCGTAGAAAAACCGGGCCGGATCGGATCCCGCCGGCGGTGAGCTCCAGCGAGGCCTGGCTGCGGCGTCGGCGGCCTTGGGCGATGCCGCGAGTGGCGAGGCGAGGCGGTGGCGGTGGCGCAGTGCGGTGGTAGGCGGCGGCGAGGCAGCAGCAGCAAGCAGCGGCGGCGACGCGGCGAGAGCGAGAGGAGGGGCGAGAGAGGGGCGGCGGCGGCGGGTTTTATAGGCGGGGGGAGGGGCCTTGCGTGGGGAAGGGGCAGGCGGCGGCGGTGTCCAGCGCCCGCACGGGGACGGAGGCGGCGGCGAGCTGGGCTGAGGCCTGGCGGGCGAGCTGGGCCGGCCCAGTCGACGGGAACTTTTTTTTTAAACAGAAACAAAACAAGACATAAAACCAAATAAAATATAATATACTATAGGCATATTATACATCAAAATTTTCAGAAAAACAAACCCTACAACATGAACATTTTTCTATAGCCAAATAAATTGCTCACAAATTCTAATAAATCAAAAGGTGCTACTGATGCAATAAAATCCAATAAAAATCACTTTTTAAAATACCAAAAAGACTTCAAATTTATTTAACTCCAATTTTCTGTTGTAGGGAATCATGTTACCCTCTTTTCCATATATTTTATTTTTGGAGAAAAATAATTTGAATAAAACCCAATAACTTAAATTTTGAAAATGAGCTGTAGAGAATTTCAGAAAAACTTCCAACTCATATTTCCTATAATTTGAAGAAGTCATTTTATCTTCTCTCGAGAAAATCATTGAGTTGCATAAAGTTTCTGAATTGGAAAAATATTTCGAGGATGAAATTCAAAATTCTTTCAAAGCCCTTTATCATTTAAAATAAATGGAACAAGTCATATTATCTTCACTCCAGGGTGTGTGATGAAAAGAATTTGAATTCCCGGAGATCAAAAATGCAAAGTGAAAGTTTTGGGAAAATCATTTTATTCCCTCTCATTTAACTTTCAAAAGTTTCCAATTGCACTCAATTTCACTCAGCACATCAAACAAGAATTCAAATCTATCTACTTAATATAACATTCCAAAATTTAGACCACACAAAAGACTTTTGGATGTGATGGCATCCAAATATGATGATCCTAACGTGGATGACAGTTATCTAGACTTTACGACTTCTACCAAGACAATGAAGGAGGGCTGTACGCACATAGCTGCATAATATTTTCACCCCACCATATGAATAATTTTAATTATTGTGTAAAACCGACAATCTGAATGAAATCAGTCTTGGATGACTAACACCCATGTAGTTCAATTCCATGGTCATCCCTAAATGAGTTTGTGATCTAATGTTTTCGAGATTGAATCTGCAGATGGATCCGACGGGAAAGAAAATATCACGTTTCTTACCTTAGATCAAATCAGTGAAACTTGTTTTGAAGCCGAGCGGAGAGTTTCAGCCAACACCAAGAAGGATGGCCGCCCAAATCTGACATGGTGGTGCAAACTTTGGCAATTGCTGTTGCGCGCTATTGAGCCATGGAGTCGCATACCTATACGGTGCGCCAGAGATGCTATAGGCAAATGCGTCTGCTGCACCATGCACTGGCTAATTGAACTGAAGGCGCTCCAACTCCTGTTGAGGGGTAGTTTTTCCCCGAAACCCTAAAACCCTGGCGGCGACTAGGGTTCGGTGGACACAACTGCGCACGCGGATCTCATCGGCGGGGCGCTCCGACGATCGACGGGACGATGGCTTCAGCGCCCGGGGGGAACGGGCGGCGAGGTGGCGGCGCCCTCTCTCCCCGCTCGGCTCGAGCACAGATGGAGGAGGCGCTCGGCAAGTTAGATATCTCTGAGGAGGAAGCGACACCTCTGGTGATCGACGACTCCGACGATGGTGCGCCGCCGAAGTGGCTTCTAGCGGGCAAGGTGCTGTTCAGGAACCTGTTCCATATACACACAATCTCCAACGCTCTTCGCCCTGCCTGGGGAAACCCTAGAGGTTTGGTTTTCCGCCCTCTAGGAGAAAACATGTTTGCTGCTGAATTCGAGTCTAAACGTGATCGAGACCGAGTCTGGGAAGGGGCTCCATGGCACATCAACAAACATGCAGTCATCCTAGAGGAATTTGAGGAACATATGCAACCTTCTGAACTTCAGTTTGATAAACTGCCAGTTTGGGCGCGTGTAGTAAATCTACCCTACAACCTGAGGAATAATACTCGAGGTTTGGCGATAGCGAGGCAGATTGACAAGGATGCCTCGGTTGTCCAGATCGATCCAGTTGGAGGTTTCTTAAGAGCAAGGGTAACTATCGAGGTGCAAAAACCCCTCCGAAGATGGATCTTGATCAACTCGGCCAAGAGGAAGAGCACGGATCGCTATGATATTGAGTACGAGCAAATTCCACACTTCTGCTTCTCGTGCGGCCGCTTGGGCCATTCAGATCTCTTCTGCCCGACTCCGGGGACCAGGGATGAGAAGGGCGATCTTCCGTTCAACTCGTCCTTAAGGGCGCCGGAAGACCGCAGGAAGGCAAACTCGGGAGAGAATACGGCGAGGGCTAGGAACCACAACCAGCCAAGTACGAAGGAATCTCAGTCATCAAGCTCCCACCAGAAGGGGGTGCCGGAGGTTACTTCACCAGCCAAAACCCCGGCACCACAAAAGCGTAAAGGTGGACCGTACCCCACCCAGGTTTACCGCAGAGTGGAGAATCAGCCGTTGGCAATTACAGAGCACGGCGAGCCTAGCGAAGCGGGTCTGGCAGACCCTACAGCTCAAGCTACTGAAAACCTGTCTGAAGCTTTCCCTGAGAGGGAATCGAAGAAGAAGAGGCCCACCCCTCCATCATCTGAATCATCGGCAGCGGCTGCGAGTCAGCCCTGCCCGAGCCAATGAATGCCATGAGTTGGAACTGTCGAGGGCTTGGGAACCCTGCGACAGTTCGTGAGCTTCGCAAGTTAGTGAAGCAAGAAGGTCCCACCCTGCTCTTTGTTATGGAGACAAAGATCAGGGCAAAACGTGTGGAAGATTTGAAACTTACTTTGGGTTTTTCGGGATGCTTTGCCGTTGACAGCGACGGTTTAAGCGGAGGAATTGGATTGTTTTGGTCAAAGGATGCTGAAGTTACATTGCAAAACTTCAGCAAGTCTCATATTGATGTCAAGGTCAGTCAGAATAACAAAAGTTGGCGCTTAACTGGCTTCTATGGAGAGCCACGCTCGGAGAATCGCCATCACAGTTGGCGGTTTCTTCGAACTCTTTTTGCTGTCCCGCATAGCGCATGGTTGTGCTTGGGTGATTTCAATGAAACCCTATTTGCGGACGAGCATTTCAGCATACACGCACGATCGGAGACACAAATGCGTGCCTTTCGTGAGGTGATTTCGGATTGCGCACTTCAGGACCTGGGGTGGCGTGGTGTCCCTTTTACATGGGATAATAAGCAGCAGGGGAACATGAATGTGAAGGCAAGGTTAGACAGGGCCTTTGCCAATGCCGATTTTCTTCAGATGTTCGAGTTCTCCAGTGTTAAACACATCAGCAGTATTGAATCAGATCATTGCTTCTTGCTCGCCGAGTGTCGCGATACGGCAGTGATGGGTTGGTCCCGCGCCGCCCGCTCTTTTCGCTATGAAAATGTCTGGCAGTCCCACGCCGACTATGATGCTCAAGTGCGGAAAATGTGGCAGCCAGGAGCAGGTCAGGGAGGCCTGCAAGGAATTGTGGAGGCCCTCTCCGTAGTCCAGCGGGAGCTGGGAGCATGGGGGAATAGGGAGTTTGGGAATTTGGAACGCCGAGTGCGTAAACTACAGAAACGACTTGAGCGCCTTCGATCTGCCGCGGTTGGGCATGGTCCCAGCGATGAAGAGAGGGCAGTCGCCTCACAACTAAGGGAGGCCCTAAGGCAGGAAGAGGTTTGGCTCAAACAAAGATCTCGTGTGCTGTGGCTGAAAGCGGGCGATCGAAACACTGGCTATTTTCAGGCACAAGCCCGGCAGCGCAAGAGGATCAATCGAATCACGTCGTTAGAACTGTCTAATGGTCAGGTAAGCAATGATCCATCGGAAGTAAAAGAAGAGATTGCCACTTTCTATCAAGCACTATACCAATCGCAAGGCTACAGTCCGATGGAGGAGCTGCTTCAATGTGTTCAACCACGGGTCACCGATGACATGAACTATACACTCCAGCGGGAGTACACGGCGGCCGAGGTGAAAACAGCATTGTTTGACATGGCGCCTTCCAAAGCGCCCGGTGTGGACGGATTCACTGCAGGCTTCTACCAACGACACTGGGATGTCGTGGGAGAGGATATCACTCGAGCTATCCTGAGTTTTCTGAATGGTGGGGAGCTACCCTTGGGTCTGAACGATACGGCAATTACCTTAATCCCCAAGGTCCATCACCCCCAGAAGATCTCACAATATAAGCCGATCGCGCTGTGCCCTGTCTTGTACAAGATTGCTGTCAAAACAGTGGCCAACCGACTCCGGCTCATCCTCGATGAGGTTATTGGGGAGGAACAGAGCGCTTTTGTTCCTGGTCGTTTAATCACGGACAACGTTCTAGTGGCCTATGAGTGTATCCACGCGATCCGGAGAAGGAAGAAGGGCAAGAACTACAGCTGCGCTATCAAGCTAGATATGCTCAAAGCATACGACCGCGTGGAATGGCATTATCTCGAAGCCATGCTGGCCAAACTGGGCTTCGGTGATAGGTTTACAAGCCTCATCATGAAGTGTGTTACTTCGGTTAGATTCACAATCAAAGTTAATGGAGAATTGCTCCCGTACTTCAACCCTTCTAGGGGTCTACGACAAGGCTGTCCAGTATCTCCGTATCTCTTCCTTATATGCGCCCAAGGACTAACCTCAATGATCAACAACTTTGGTGGGCCACGCATTGACAGGGGGATCCGGGTGAGTGTTCATGCACCTTGGGTGAGCCATCTTTTATTTGCCGACGATAGTCTCATTTTCCTCAAAGCTAACACCCAAAGTGCAGAATGGCTCAATGAAATTCTTCATATTTATGCAATGTGCTCGGGCCAAGCTGTGAACCGAGACAAGAGTTCCATCTTCTTCAGTGGCAACACGGAGCAGCCCCTACGAACGATCCTCAAACAGTCTCTTGGCATCTCAGTTGAGGCGTTTTCTGAACGATATTTGGGACTGCCCACTGCCATTGGTCGACTTACAAGCGGTACTTTCAATCACATTGGTGAACGTATCCGCAGCAAGATTGGTGGCTGGTCAGAAAGAAACCTCGCATGTGCGGGAAGGGAAGTGTTGCTGAAATCCATTGCTCAGGCAATCCCAACCTACAGTATGAGCTGTTTCCAGTTGACCAAAAAAGTGTGTAAGACTATCACATCGCCCATGGCAAAGTACTGGTGGGGTAGTTCTGTGGATAAGCGATCCCTACACTGGCTCTCTTGGGATAAATTGACACAACCGAAGATCAAGGGTGGCATGGGCTTTAGGGATCCTGAAGTCTTCAATCTCGCCATGCTTGGCAAGCAAGGCTGGCGACTCCTTACAAATCCTACTTCCTTGTGTGCTCGGGTTTTAAAAGGTAAATACTTTCCTCATACAAGTTTCCTTCAAGCAACGATTCCCAGGAGAGCTTCTTCGACCTGGAGAGCGATTATTGCGGGAAGGAAAGCTTTGGAAGTTGGGCTGATCCACCGAATAGGTGATGGTTCCTCAATCTCAATTTGGAACGATCCTTGGATCCCCTCTACTGTCACAATGAAACCGGTGGGTCGACTCGGGGCTGCCCCTCTTGACCGAGTCTCGGATCTGATCGATGCTTATACCGGAAATTGGGATATTGATCTTGTGCGCCAAAATTTCCTCCTGCCGGATGCCGAGGCCATCCTGAACATACCGCTGAGCCGGGCGGGAGGGGAAGACACTTTGGCATGGGCACTGGAAAAGTCAGGCATCTACTCTGTCAAATCAGCGTATCGCTCTCTAATGACTCGCAATGAGCTTAGCTCTCTAGAGGAAGGGACGATCACGGATTCTTCATCAGCAAATAGACAGTTGTGGTCTGCGCTTTGGAAACTGCATGTGGTGCCGAAAGTTAGGGTTTTCTGGTGGAGAGCGCTCCGGGGTATCTTACCAGACTCCTCTACCTTGAAGCATCGGCACATTAAGCAGCTCGGACGTTGTGACATTTGTCAGGCAATGGACGAAGATCTGATGCATGCGCTTATTTCATGCTCGCATGCGAAGCAGTTCTGGATAGCGGCGTTGGAGCGGTTCGACCTTCAACTGCCACGGCTGCATCCGTTAACGTGGGCTCGCGACATTGTCCTGGATCCTATGTTCACCGATGATACCAGATGCAAGATTATCACAATTATGCATGCCATTTGGACATCCAGGAACAGATGGACTCACGATCAAGAAGGGTATAACCCTGTTCAGGCTCTCAAATGGGTCCATGAATCCTTGGCCCTACTGGAACTTCCTGCCTGTCGTCCTAGTGTGCCGGCGGGACAGGGCTGGAAACCCCCCGATGCGGGGTGGATTACCATTAACACTGATGGTTCAGTGTTCCCGGATGCACTCACAGGTGGAGCTGGCGGGGTGGCACGGTCCCATTTGTCTTTCATTGGGGCTTGGTGTAAGCCACTAGCTGGTGTCTCAGACCCCTTCATCGCCGAGCTACTCGCCTTCCGGGAGGGTGTGATCTTTGCTCAGCTACGCGGGATGTCACATGTGATCATGGAGGTCGATAGCATGGAGCTGGTCACCCAATGGAACTCGCGCCGCAACTCTCGCTCGGTTGCAGCGCCTATCTTAAGAGAACTAGATGATGTAGTCCCCAATTTCATCTCTTTTTCAGTTCACCATGTAAGCAGGGAGATCAATAACCCGGCTCACTCATGTGCACAACGTGCTTGCTCTATTGAGGGCACGGAGTGCTGGCTAGAGCAGAGCCCTGATTTTCTCCTTGCTAGCCTTAGGGCAGATTGTAACCGAATGATTCTGAAATAAATTCCTAGTTCGATGCAAAAAAAAATAATTGAACTGAAGGCAATTGACCAAGAAGAATCCTCGCGTAAGTCAAATCTTGGTGGAAATTACGGAGTAGAACGTAGGGAGACCAACTGGGGGAGGACTTGACTACGCGTGGGATAGGAGACTTCCTTTTATTTGAAAGTGGAGGCAGAGACTTTACTTCCTAATTTTGTCGCAATAGGTGGAGCCTTTCCTTGTTTTCTTTTCACGTGAGGATTTCCCCTTCCCAATTTATTTTTGAGGGATCCCCTTCCTAATTTTGTGGCAATAGGTGGCGCCTTTCCTTTTTATCTTTTCACGTGAGGATTTCCTTCTTGTTTCTTTTACGTGAGGCTTTTCTTGTTTCGTTTTACTAACGTTGGATGTGTCACATGCGTTTTTTATAGGACTCGACCATATATGTTACCCAAAATTTCCTTCTATCCTGATCGTCAATTCTACAATCTAACTGATGAGATCAAGTGAACTGTATTCGTAAGTGGTAAACAACTGATTTATGGAAAGATCATATATTAATCCATGGAAGTGTCTGGTGGATTAAACAATTGAAGCAGGCACCTGTAGACCGAAGCAATGCGACTATTTTTTACCGCAAATCAAAAGTCCCATGTTGCAATTTTGCCGTCCAATCTAATCTTTCGGAAGTTAGGCAGCTGGCTTCTCAAACTTGTGTTTACCTAATAAAAGAGCAAATATTCTAGCATAGTAAATTACCCTCTCTTCCTTTCTCATTTCATATAGAAGGAACTTATCACGAACTCTAGAAAACGGTACTGCAATTTTAGAGGGTCTGCAAATGGATTACCCTTGATTTTTGCATCATCTTCTCATCAAAATAACTAATGTGTATCGGATATGAGAAGATAATGCCTCAACTCAATAATTACTCACGTTCCTATTACAGTGAAAATAATACGTGTACAGAAATTTAGGATTTTTATTTAGCACCCAGGCATATTGCATACGTAAGTAACTAAGCGAAATATTTATATCTTGATACGATCCTTGCATAAGTGGAAAATATACATCGGAAACAAAAATTTCTAAAATTATTCTAGGAGATCTAAAAAAGGATTCTCGAGCATGTTGAGTCAATTGATGAGAGGCCACACACAGAGTAGACAATACACGGATCCGGTATTCGACTGTTGTGAGCAAGCGGCTTGCCGGCCAGCCGAAGATAAACATGGACTAAAGGATATCTCATATTGGGATCGAGTATTCTCAATAAGAACTATTTTTCCAGAAAGGGGAAAAGGGAGATTAACAATCTATATTCGTAAGAGACAACCTTTCTTGAGCTTACCACACATAGTATGCAGATTAGCAGGGTTTGTTTCTGCCACATCGGGAATGGCCAAAGACGACAATTGTGTTCTAATCAGACCACACAAAAGACTTTTGGATGTGATGGCATCCAAATATGTTGATCCTAACGTGGAGGACAGTTATCTAGACATTACGACTTCTACCAAGACAGTGAAGGAGGGCTGGACGCACATAGCTGCATAATATTTTCACCCCAGCATATAAATAATTTTAATTATTGAGCCAAACTGACAATCTGAATCAAATCAGTCTTGGATGACTAACACCCATGTAGTCAATTCCATGGTCATCCCTAAATGAGTTTGTGATCTAATGTTTTCGAGATTGAATCTGCAGATTGATCCGACGGGAAAGAAAATATCACATTTCTTACCTTAGATCAAATCAATGAAACTTGTTTTGAAGCCGAGCGGAGAGTTTCAGCCAACACCAAGAAGGATGGCCGCCCAAATCTGACATGGTGGTGCAAACTTTGGCAATTGCTGTTGCGCGCTATTGAGCCATGGAGTCGCATACCTATACGGTGCGCCAGAGATGCTATAGGCACATGCGTGTGCTGCACCATGCACTGGCTAATTGAACTGGAGGCAATTGACCAAGAAGAACCCTCGCGTACGTCAAATCTTGGAGGAAATTACGGAGTAGAACGTAGGGAGACCAACTGGGGGAGGACTTGACTACGCGTGGGATAGGAGACTTCCTTTTATTTGAAAGTGGAGGCGGAGACTTTACTTCCTAATTTTGTCGCAATAGGTGGAGCCTTTCCTTGTTTTCTTTTCACGTGAGGATTTCCCCTTCCCAATTTATTTTTGAGGGATCCCCTTCCTAATTTTGTGGCAATAGGTGGCGCCTTTCCTTTTTATCTTTTCACGTGAGGATTTCCTTCTTGTTTCTTTTACGTGAGGCTTTTCTTGTTTCGTTTTACTAACGTTGGATGTGTCACATGCGTTTTTTATAGGACTCGACCATATATGTTACGCAAATTTTCCTTCTATCCTGATCGTCAATTCTACAATCTAACTGATGAGATCAAGTGAACTGTATTCATAAGTGGTAAACAATTGATTTATGGAAAGATAATATATTAATCCATGGAAGTGTCTGGTGGATTAAACAATGGAAGCAGGCACCTGTAGACCGAAGCAATGTGACTATTTTTTTACCGCAAATCAAAAGTCCCATGTTGCAATTTTGCCGTCCAATCTAATCTTTCGGAAGTTAGGCAGCTGGCTTCTCAAACTTGTGTTTACCTAATAAAAGAGCAAATATTCTAGCATAGTAAATTACCCTCTCTTCCTTTCTCATTTCATATAGAAGGAACTTATCACGAACTCTAGAAAACGGTACTGCAATTTTAGAGGGTCTGCAAATGGATTACCCTTGATTTTTGCATCATCTTCTCATCAAAATAACTAATGTGTATCGGATATGCGAAGATAATGCCTCAACTCAATAATTACTCACGTGCCTATTACTGTGAAAATAATACGTTTACAGAAATTTAGGATTTTTATTTACCAAACAGGCATATTGCATACGTAAGTAACTAAGCGAAATATTTATATCTTGATACGATCCTTGCATAAGTGGAAAATATACATCGGAAACAAAAATTTCTAAAATTATTCTAGGAGATCTAAAAAAGGATTCTCGAGCATGTTGAGTCAATTGATGAGAGGCCACACACAGAGTAGACAATACACGGATCCGGTATTCGACTGTTGTGAGCAAGCGGCTTGCCGGCCAGCCGAAGATAAACATGGACTAAAGGATATCTCATATTGGGATCGAGTATTCTCAATAAGAACTATTTTTCCAGAAAGGGGAAAAGGGAGATTAACAATCTATATTCGTAAGAGACAACCTTTCTTGAGCTTACCACACATAGTATGCAGATTAGCAGGGTTTGTTTCTGCCACATCGGGAATAGCCAAAGACGACAATTGTGTTCTAATCAGACCACACAAAAGACTTTTGGATGTGATGGCATCCAAATATGTTGATCCTAACGTGGAGGACAGTTATCTAGACATTACGACTTCTGCCAAGACAGTGAAGGAGGGCTGGACGCACATAGCTGCATAATATTTTCACCCCAGCATATAAATAATTTTAATTATTGAGTCAAACTGACAATCTGAATCAAATCAGTCTTTGATGACTAACACCCATGTAGTCAATTCCATGGTCATCCCTAAATGAGTTTGTGATCTAATGTTTTCGAGATTGAATCTGCAGATGGATCCGACGGGAAAGAAAATATCACATTTCTTACCTTAGATCAAATCAATGAAACTTGTTTTGAAGCCGAGCGGAGAGTTTCAGCCAACACCAAGAAGGATGGCCGCCCAAATCTGACATGGTGGTGCAAACTTTGGCAATTGCTGTTGCGCGCTATTGAGCCATGGAGTCGCATACCTATACGGTGCGCCAGAGATGCTATAGGCACATGCGTGTGCTGCACCATGCACTGGCTAATTGAACTGGAGGCAATTGACCAAGAAGAACCCTCGCGTACGTCAAATCTTGGAGGAAATTACGGAGTAGAACGTAGGGAGACCAACTGGGGGAGGACTTGACTATGCGTGGGATATGAGGCTTCCTTTTATTTGAAAGTGGAGGCGGAGACTTTACTTCCTTATTTTGTCGCAATATGTGGAACCTTTCCTTGTTTTCTTTTCACGTGAGGATTTCCCCTTCCCAATTTATTTTTGAGGGATCCCCTTCCTAATTTTGTGGCAATAGGTGGCGCCTTTCCTTTTTATCTTTTCACATGAGGATTTCCTTCTTCTTTTTTTACGTGAGGCTTTTCATGTTTCGTTTTACTAACGTTGGATGTGTCACATGCGTTTTTATAGGACTCGACCATATATGTTACGCAAAGTTTCCTTCTATCCTGATCGTCAATTCTACAATCTAATGGTTTAATTAATTTTGATGATGTGGATTAATGAGAGATCATGAAAGGTGCCTCTCATTAGTAAATAAGAGATACTCAACATTTCCGATAATATGTCTCGATGGTAGGCAGCGATTGAAGACAAAATAATATGATCTATACAGAATTAGTACTACTGGAGACGAAAGATCTAATCTTGTAGACCAGCCTTGACCGCCACCATAGGAGTAGAGTACTACAGTACTACTTATTCAATTGATGATGTCCAGATGGGAAGCGGCAGCTGCGAAACCTTGTAATATCACGGGAGTAGTAGCTGTACTAGTCCATTGAAAATCACATAATAGCAGGTGGCCTCCTCGGGACTTGAAGCCTATACGTGGAGGCGAGCAGGAGTAGGGGAACTCGGCGGATCCGGCCATAACCTAGGAGCAATTTGTACGCATACTTGCAACAGATCAATTCCTTTTTGATCTCAGACTTGGCGTAGAAGCGGATTTGACGGATCGCCTCGTCACGTCTTGCGGCACACACGACGAAATCCTAACCTGTTTAGGGCATGTAGAATTGTTCTATTTTAACAATGTCACGTAGTATAAATGATGATGTAGAGGAGAGAGAAATTATAAGAGAAGATATGTCTTTTCTTAATTAAGAGAAGACAAGAGATGATCTCTTAACACAATATGTCTCACCATATTTTTAGGAATAACTAGTTCTTCAAGATAAGGCTAAGATATGACCCATTGTATACATATTTTTTTGTCATCTCTAAATTACATGCAATATTTAAGATAAGACTACCTTATCGACCATTGTACATGCCCTTATCTCAAACCTCGCATTGTGAACTGCAAAGTTAATCATGATTTTGATCATCATACCATATTTTCTTGATCTGACCAACCTCGAGCTTATCGATCCCTGGAGAGCTCCCTCCAAAAACATAACACCACCATGCGTTGGCCCTATGGTGGGCGTCAACTATCGTGGTTTTTTCATGCAAGATGGCCTAGTGTGAGGATTTAGTCCTAAGGCATCGTAACTAGGTAGTAGCTTGAACGGGGATCGAGAGACGCGAGATTTTACCCAGGTTTGGCCCCTCGCGGTGGAGGTAAAAGCTTACATCCTGCATGATTGATATTGATGATGATGATGATCTCGGTTACAAGGGTAGTGCTTTGCTACCTCTATCTCGGGAGCATCTATTTTGATCATGTCTAAGACTTTTCTGTTTGTCTAAACATGTCCCTCTTGGGGTGCCTTGCCCCTCCTTATATAAGTTGAAGGGGCTCGCTTACATGTATAGTCCTAATAGGATTAGGATTAGTCTATCTTCTATTACAAGCCGGATACAAGTCTGGGTCTTGCTTCCCTTGCCAGGTCTTGCTTTTTTTGGATCTTCCCCGTGAGGCCCCTGTTCAGGCCTCTCCTTGCGCTGGCCCTATGACGAGCTGCCTTCTTGTCCTTGGGCCTTGTCACCTGTCCGACCCACTGACCGGATCAGCAATGAGCCGCAAAGTCTGAGCGGGTTACCGATGAGGCGCCAAGTTTTGGCCGGGTCATACATCAGGCTGGGTTATACCGCGGGTTATATCCCCGACAGCCTACCTCGCATCACCATTTCTCTCTATAGTGTTACTGGCGCTGCGATGAGTGATGCCATACCCGAGCTCTCGCTATTGCTCTATGGAGCTTATATGATTGCACGAGAGCTTGCATCCAAAGATTGTTGTTTCTTAGTTTTTTTTCTATGCTTATTTGTCTATCTGGTAGTTACGTTTGTTACTGACAATTCAACAAATTGTGACTCAAAACTATACTCAGGTATGTGCTATTTTTTATTTTTATTTTGCAGAACAAGAACAAATGTCACAACTGATGGGGAGTCTGTGAACTGAAAGAGTAGGCCATCTTATCTCCTGTCATAACTAAGAACTAGTGTTGTTCGTGTTGTTCTTGTTGCAGCTGCTGCTCGATGAATACAATAGTGTATTGCTTTATATATAAAGCAGGGCAAAATCCTTTTTCGGTAATACGATAGTGTATATGGGATCATGAGTGTCACTGACTAAATCTGAGTCAATTGCAAAAAAAAAAACACCACATTTCTGGCTAGGTTTGCATGAAACCACAAATTCATTAATCTATTGCAGAAAACACCGGAAAATCTGTTAAGTCGTTGGAAAAATCACTGATCGGTCATTTAGCTTTGTTTGATATCTTTCTGATAGGTGGGCCCGGAAAGTGGTGATGTGGCATAACGGCTGGGTAGACAGCGTCATTTGGACAAAAACGGTCGAGACCCCACGCTAGTCGATCTTGGTGAGACAGTCCGCCCACCCTCCCGCGCCCCTCTCCTCTCTCACTCTCTCTCACCCCGCACCCCTCCCCTCTCTCACTCCTACTCGCTGTCGGTGATGGCCACATCGCGTGACGATGGCGGCGGTGACGGTGCTGGTGATGCATCTGGTGGCAGTGGTGCTACTGCAGATCCAACAGAGGTTTATGGTAGTTCAAACCCATCTCATGCTCCGACACCGTAGGGGTCATCGCCGGCTTATTGTGTTGAATATGCGGTAACAAGGGCGTTCGCCAAAGCCATGAAGGAAGATCCAAAGGGGAGCCATCACTAGGCATCCTCCTACGATGGTGTCTCGTAAGTATTCTCTTTCCTTACCCCGATTGGCTTCTAGGGTTAGGTTTCTAGGGTTCTCAGATTATGTAGTCCAATGGGTCTAGGATTATTGTTCTATTTTGTTTATGTGGTCAGATATGTAACTGAAGTATAAGTAGGCACCTAACTTTAACTGAAATTAGCCTCAATTTTAACATAACAAAACTTTGTGCTAGAATTTAACAAGTGAATTTGTGAGACATTTCTAGTAGAACCAGTCATATATATATCATCAAATGTCTCACAAACAACCAATTCACACATACACACATGTATAACTATATACAGTTTCTCCTACATGTTGCCTTCGGAGCCAGTGGCATTAGCCTAATTGGTTCCTTCGGAGCACGATGACAATTGGAAGTGGTTCATGGGGGAGGTAGCGAGTAATGATATTCTCCCTTCGGATCTTTAACCTGGTTGAGCAAAAATCCCGCTATTTCCTCTTGAAGTGCTTGTACGCGCTCCGTTTCTAGGAGCTTGTGCCGCACCTCTTTGAACTGTTAAGAAGGAGATCAATATGCATGTTTATTAGTTGTGTGACTAGATATCAATAATGGTGTAAAAATTGTGAATAGTGTTCTCACAAACGTACACATTCCTGTCTTTGAGATCTGCTCCTTTCGGACGACATCATGCGAATGTTCTCGCAAACGCAGTATGCACACAGATCAATCCCCTGCGCCTGCTTCAGGGCCTTTACGAGAATGGAATTTGATCAGATAATAATTAATCAAGCATGATAATTGATACGTCCAAAACGTATCTATAATTTCTGCTTGCTCCATGCCTCTTTTGGGTGATATTGCTATGTTATTTATACACTTCCATACACTTTTGATCATATTTGAACTAACCTATTAACTCAGTGCACCCCAGTGCCAGTTTCTGTTTTCGGCTGTTTTTGTATTTCAGGTTTTCACATTACGAGAACTGCCAGGAAAAATCCAGAAAAATTATATAAAAAATCAGCGTTCCAGAAACTTCTGTGCGCCCGAAGTACAGCCGGGGGGGGGG
>LR738713.1:654180817-654194906 GCA_902687465.1 Secale cereale
GGGGGGGGGGGGGGCGCCTGGGCCCCCCGAGGCTCCCCTGATGCCCCCCTTTGGCATATATTTAAAGCGTCTCCCGAAACCCTCGAGACGGGAACTCTTTTTCGCGATCTCATCTCTGTTCCGCCGCCGCCGCCGCTTCCAAGATCGGGAGCACCAGGAGAACTCTTCCCGGCACCCTGCCGGAGGGGAGGATAACCACCGGGAGCCTCTTGATACGTCCAAAACGTATCTATAATTTCTGCTTGCTCCATGCCTCTTTTGGGTGATATTGCTATGATATTTATACACTTCCATACACTTTTGATCATATTTGGACTAACCTATTAACTCAGTGCACCCCAGTGCCAGTTTCTGTTTTCGGCTGTTTTTGTATTTCAGGTTTTCACATTACGAGAACTGCGAGGAAAAATCCAGAAAAATTATATAAAAAATCAGCGTTCCAGAAACTACCGTGCGCCCGAAGGACAGCCGGGGGGGGGCTCCAGGCGCCCTGGCGGTGCCCCCCCCCCTGGGCCGCGCCGGGGGGGCGCCTGGGCCCCCCAGGACTCCCCTGGTGACCCCCTTTGGCATATATTTAAGGTCCGTCGAGGAAACCCTGATTCCAGACCCCTTTTCTCCAGACGCGATTCCGATCTCCGCCGCCATCGCCATCAAGCTTCGGGGGACCAGAATTCCTGTGCCGGCACCCTGCCGGGACGGGGAAGTGCCCCCAGATTCATCTCCATCGACGTTGCTTCCTCCCTCCATGATGTGGGAGTAGTTCCTCCTCGGGGCTGAGGTTCTTACCAGTAGCTATGTGGTCAATTCTCTCTCCCATGATGTGATCTTCGTTGTGATCATAGGCTATGTTAATCTAGGGTGATCCCATGATGTTTCCCCTTCCTCTATGTATTGGATTGATGTACTCACTTGTCTTTATCTAGTATAATCCCCGAGACCAAGGTGACAGCGGTCTATTGGACATGGATTAGAAAAGTATTTTCATGAGTGATTTCCTCTCTTCTGTGTTGACTGAAGATTGAGAGTCTCTTGGTGCTTGTCTTTGACTATCCTTTAGATATGTTGTGGTGATTGTGGGACTCTCTTTGGATGGCCGCGGTGACATTGGGAAATCCTTAGATTGAGAACTACGAACTTTGAGGTGTGCTTTTGTAGCCCTACATAATTCTCGTCCTCTCTTGACCACGAAGGAATGACCTCCGAGTGTGTCCCCTTTGCATGTTTTATGGGAAATATCATGTGATTCGATTATGTTAATGTTGTTGGGAGTTGCCACTAGTGAAAGTATGAACCCTAGGCCTTGTTTCCACCATTGCAATACCATTTGTGCTCACGTTTACAACTTGTTTGCTTGCTGCACTTTTTATTACAGAATTATATTACTTTGTTTTGCCATCCATATTACTTGCCATTTAACATCTCTTCGCCGAACTAGTGCACCTATACATCTAACAAGTGTATTAGGTGTGTTGGGGACACAAGAGACTTCTTGTATCTTAGTTGCAGGGTTGCTTGAGAGAGACCATCTTCAACCTCTACTTCCCTGAGTTCGATAAACCTTAGGTCATCCACTTGAGGGAAATTTGCTGCTGTCCTACAAACATCTACGCTTGGAGGCCCAACATAGTCTACAAGAGTAGAAGCGTGTGTAGACATCACCTCTCCACCACCATGGACGCCTCCCGGATGAGTTGTGAGTAGTCTCCATTGGAACATGAGTCCATGACCAGTAGCTATGTGATGTTCTCCTCCCGTTCTTGTGCTTCACTAATTAGTCCTCGTGAGCTGCCCTACATGATCGAGGCACATATGTAATCCTTATGCTGTTGATATGATGAGTTTGCTGGGGTCCGATCGATTATGAGATTATGTTCAGATTGTGTTTGAGTAATATATTTGATCTACCTCTTTTATATTTATGTTCGTAAGTAATTCTTGCATGTTCTCCGTTGTTATTTATTGCTTTGGCCAAGTAATAGGTAGTGACTCCAAGAGGGAACGTTATGCTCGATTGTGGGTTCATGCCCCTCGATGACTAGCTTGAGTGACAGAAACATGAGTCTAGGAGATGTGCTGTTGCTACAAGGGGGAAAACAACGGTGCTTGTGCCCGCGGGTGCAAGGACTGTTTACTTTACGCAAAGTTCTTTTAATGCAGTTGTCTGTTGCTTTGAGTTTACACTATGGGTGGGACTCGCAACTTAATACCAGCGAGATGTTCTGGATAGATATCTCAAGGTGGATGATTAGTAGTAGATGCAGATGGATTTCGGTCTACTTACCTCGGCGTACCGCCCATGCTTTGAGCCTCTACCTTTCTTGCGACTTAATCAACATTAGTCCTGTCAATTGTCCAGCTGTAATTCGTTTACCTCACATAGCAGTTTTATCGTCTTTTGGGAGAGAGACATCACTAGTGAACATCATGAGACTCCGGTCCATATTACCATCATTGATCACATCCGCTATTTACTTTTCCGCTTCTACTTACTATTGCAATTATATCTATCACTACTATCACTTGCGTTTGATCCTTTGTAAACGACAAGGCCGGAGGGATTGACAACCTCTCTGTACTCGTTGGGAGCAAAGTTATTTGTATCTGTGTGCAGGTCCACGTTGATTGCTAATATCTGGCGCCGTTAGCAGTTGACACCTTCTTGTTGAAACTGGGAGTCTCAGGGGAAACGATCCTTGGTATTGCAAAGGGAAAACTTCTGCTACACTGCATCTCAAACCTTCCACTTGGGATAACCAACTAGGGGTGAGAAGCCACCTAGCAAAGCAATTTCTGGCGCCATTGCCGGGGACTCCACTCTTCAGGATAGGGGAGTTGCACGCTATCTTTTACCTTTGCTTTTAGTCTTGTTAGTTTACCTTTCAGTTTTCTCTATGTCTTTTCACTAGTTATGCTTATGGACAACCTTGCTATTGGATCGTTGCTTGCGGGAAGACGCCCCACACATGTGGTGGTTGCTCCTCCCCCTACTGAAATTGTGCCCTATAAAATACCAGCTGGTATTATCGATTATGTTTTGGCTAATCGTTATGCAGGAGACAGACATCCCGGTGAACACTTGCTATATCTGTCACGATTATGTTCATTATTTAAGCTTGCAGGTGTATCAAGGGAGTTTGTCATTAGGAAATTGTTTGCCATATCACTTATAGATAAAGCTTCAGATTGGTATAAGCTTCTCGATAACGCGCACTTGCTTGATTGGCAAGAGCTTATGTCTCTCTTTTATACTAAGTTTTATCCTCTTTATGAAATTCATCGAGACAGGAACTATATCTATAACTTTAGGTCTCGTGACGGAGAGAGCGTAGCTCATGCTTGGGGGAGACTGAAAACGTTAATGCTAAAAAGTCCTAACCATGGGCTCCCCAAAGATGCTTATGTGGAAAGTAAGAGTACCTTTTTGCATGTGGATCATGGTAACAATGCTTTACGTGATGCTTATATTGTTGAGTTTATTCGTGATCCCACTGAAAATTATTATGAGAAGGGAACATATGCTTATAGATATTTCAATAATATCAAGTTCCCTCTCTTTATGTTGAAGGTTTTGAAGCTGCACTTGTTTTGTTTTCCTATGCTTATTGCTTTGTGCTTCAATGAATTATTCTATTGCAATATTCCTATGCATAGGAAGCATGTTAGGCTTAAATCTATTTGGTATTTGCTTCTTGATGCTCTCTTTTGTTCTTCAACTCTTATTCCTACGAGAGCATCATTAAAGTCTTATGCCTAGTTTAAAGGCATAAAAGAAAGCGCTTTTGGGAGGAAGCCCAATGAATAAATTTTATTTTGTTTTTGTTGTGTCTTGATGTTGTTATTACTGTAGCATCATCATTGTATCTTTGCTTTTCAATTTTGTGCCAAGTATAGCCTCTGATTGCAAGAAAGTTCAAAAGTTGTGACGTGCTGTCCAGGAAACTGATTCTGTCCTTGGATAGAAAAATTCGTATAAAATCACCAGATCATCTTTTTGGTCTGAATATTTTCGGCAGCGTGCTCTATATAATTGTCTTTCGTGCGTCTGTTCTGAGTTTTTTTATTAGAGTTGCAGAAGAGCCCCGAAGAAATCATTTACTACCTGCTGTTCTGTTTTTCACAGATTATGTCCTGTTTTGCCTTTCCTTCATTTTGCAAACCTAGAGCTTGCTTTTTCTTTGCAAAAACCTTTTGGCAATCTTGAGAAACAGTAGAACTTCAAGAATATCCTTATTTCCAGAAAGGAACAATTATTTTATTATGGGTACTAACCTCACTAATCAGATTATGATGAGTTATGTATGAAGGGAGTTTTCAAGTGTGCGAGGGAAGATGATAAAAAGAATCAGGAGTGTCAAACGCTCAAGCTTGTGGATGCCCCCGTGCACCCCCAAGAAATATTCAAGGAGACTCAAGCGTCTAAGATTGGGGATGCCCCCGTGCATCCCCTTCTCCATCAATATTATCAGTTCGTCTTTCGTTCCACTATATTTTTATCACTTCATGTATTATGTGCTATGCTTGGAGCGTCTTGCTTTTTAGTTTTCTTTAGCTTTTCATAACGAGTCGGAACTCAGCTTTCTTTATGTGGGAGAGAAACACGCTCCACTTCTACCTAGAACATAACATAGAATTTTCATGTCTATCCTTGTTGTGTGTGTTCTTTGTCTTTTAATAGCTACTATCATGTTCTGCTCTTAACTTTCATGCTTATCTTTTTAAAGAGCTTTTGTCTAGTTGGTTGCTTGAACTCTTTTTAATTATCATGCTCACCTTATTAAGAGAGTTTGCTTCCGTTGCATTGGTTGATATGTCTATGATAAAGATGCCACGTGCATGATGGCGCTTAGTAGTTCATGTTTTCTTATGGTTAGTCTCAAATAGCTGGGGGGTTTCCAATGTGTTATTGGAGTACCAACATGATTTGTTTGCCTATGATGTGGTATGGTTTAGTAATATCTTCCTTCAAGAATTTATTTTGATTGACTTGGCGTATGCTCACGCATATTTAAGACTGTAAAGAAAGTCTGTCAAGCCTTGATGATCTTTTATTTCTGAGTAGCGATATAACTTCCATGCCTAATTCAATGTTGCTTTGTCGCTCTGCATGATTATGACCGTCATTGCTCTCTTAGTTGGTCGCTCCTAGTCTTTTGCTAACATCCACCTGTACTAAGCGGACTGGCTGCTTGTGCATTCACATCCTTTTAATCCAGTTATTCCATATGAGTCCACCATATCTTCCTACATGGTATTTACCTGCCATTCCTAACGGAGACTTGCATGTGCCATCTCGAAATTATTCAAAGGACAAAAAAAGCATTCCTATTTTGTGCCTCTGTTGTAAGTTCATGAGGAAGTTGTAGTTAATTCATAATCTTTTTAAGTTGGACAAGCTTCACCCCGGGATTGCATGTATAATGTGCAAACCCATAATACGAGAAGGAACTAGCATTGAGTGCTCCCGGCTCAAAAAGATAAT
Source organism: Secale cereale (assembly GCA_902687465.1). NCBI lineage: Eukaryota > Viridiplantae > Streptophyta > Magnoliopsida > Poales > Poaceae > Secale > Secale cereale. The sequence continues at coordinate 654,186,297 of LR738713.1, forward strand.
ATAACAAACAAACCCTCCTTCACGCTTTGTTCATGAGAAATCAGAAAACTTTGGCAGTGATAAACAAAGGAGATTAAGAGGATGTGATCGTCCTCATTCGGGAGCCGTTCCTCGAAACTTGTCCATCTCAAGAAGTGATTGAGTTATCTGCTAGCATTCGTTGACGAAACATGCATGATCTAAAAAAAATTAGTACCTCTGTTTTAAAACCAAGAGCTCTAGTACATGTTTTGTCTTCGTTTCCGATTACGGGTTTTCAACCTTGCCAACAAAAGCCATGGTTCGAGAGTCTCCACCTTCTTTTAAAGCACCAACTACTGAGAGCATGATTGTCATTCTGAGTGTAATGTGCATTGTCCCAAAGTAGCATTGTCTTTTGCATGATTGTGATATCGTTTATTTTGAAATCATTGTATCTAGTCATCACTTAAACCTTGAAGGTGCCCCTGCATTTATGTTTTGCTTCACTAAAGGGGGCAAGCTAGATATCACTTTATCATATTTGCACATCATGTTCATTACAAATCTTTTTGATGTTTCAATATCATATTGTAAAACGTTCAGTTCTTTGTGATTTTCTCATGAGGCAACTTAATTACTACAGATTCATTGTCTCAGTAAGCTTTTGTCATATGACTATGAGTAAGTCCTATATGGTTAATAGCATGTCACCACAGAAATTATTCTTGTTATCATTTACCTACTCGAGGACGAGCATGAATTAAGCTTGGGGATGTTGATACGTCCAAAACGTATCTATAATTTCTGCTTGCTCCATGCCTCTTTTGGGTGATATTGCTATGTTATTTGTACACTTCCATACACTTTTGATCATATTTGAACTAACCTATTAACTCAGTGCACCCCAGTGCCAGTTTCTGTTTTCGGCTGTTTTTGTATTTCAGGTTTTCACATTACGAGAACTGCCAGGAAAAATCCAGAAAAATTATATAAAAAATCACTGTTCCAGAAACTTCCGTGCGCCCTAAGTACAGCCGGGGGGGGGACCAGGGCTCCAGGCTCCCTGGCGGCGCGCCCCCCTGGGCCGCGCCGGGGGGGCGCCTGGGCCCCTCGAGGCTCCCCTGATGCCCCTCTTTGGCATATATTTAAAGCGTCTCCCGAAACCCTCGAGACGGGAACTCTATTTCGCGATCTCATCTCTGTTCCGCCGCCGCCGCCGCTTCCAAGATCGGGAGCACCAGGAGAATTCTTCCCGGCACCCTGCCGGAGGGGAGGATCACCACCGGGAGCCTCTCCACCACCATGGACGCCTCCCGGATGAGTTGTGAGTAGTCTCCCTTGGACCATGAGTCCATGAACAGTAGCTATGTGATGTTCTCCTCCCGTTCTTGTGCTTCACTAATTAGTCCTCGTGAGCTGCCCTACATGATCGAGGCACATATGTAATCCTTATGCTGTTGCTATGATGAGTTTGCTGGGATCCGATCGATTATGAGATTATGTTCAGATTGTGTTTGAGTAATATATTTGATCTACCTCTTTTACATTTATGTTCGTAAGTAATTCTTGCATGTTCTCCGTTGTTATTTATTGCTTTGGCCAAGTAATAGGTAGTGACTCCAAGAGGGAACATTATGCTCGATTGTGGGTTCATGCCCCTCGATGACTAGCTTGAGTGACAGAAACATGAGTCTAGGGAATGTGCTGTTGCCACAAGGGGGAAAACAACGGTGCTTGTGCCCACGGGTGCAAGGACTGTTTACTTTACGCAAAGTTCTTTTAATGCAGTTGTCTGTTGCTTTGAGTTTACACTATGGGTGGGACTCGCAACTTAATATCAGCGAGATGTTCTGGATAGATATCTCAAGGTGTATGATTAGTAGTAGATGCAGATGGATTTCGGTCTACTTACCTCGGCGTACCGCCCATGCTTTGAACCTCTACCTTTCTTGCAACTTAGTCAACATTAGTCATGTCAATTGCCCAGCTGTAATTCGTTTACCTCACATAGCAGTTTTATCGTCTTTTGGGAGAGAGACATCACTTGTGAACATCATGAGACTCCGGTCCATATTACCATCATTGATCACATCCGCTATTTACTTTTCCGCTTTTACTTACTATTGCAATTATATCTATCACTACTATCACTTGCGTTTGATCCTTTGTAAACGACAAGGCCGGAGGGATTGACAACCTCTCTGTACTCGTTGGGAGCAAAGTTATTTGTATCTCTGTGCAGGTCCACGTTGATTGCTAATATCTGGTGCCGTTAGCAGTTGACACCTTCTTGTTGAAACTGGGAGTCTCAGGGAAAACGATCCTTGGTATTGCCAAGGGAAAACTTCTGCTACACTGCATCTCAAATCTTCCACTTGGGGTAACCAACGAGGGGTGAGAAGCCACCTAGCAATAATTAAAGAGATAATGGCAGCTAGCTAGCTAGCTAGTACTACTTAATTACTTACCTTGGATCGAAATCATCGCAGTTTTTGTTTCCATTCGCCTGGAGTGACGCTGATGAACCTTGTCCAAGCCCTGCCCGCCGACAAAGAAAATGAATAACTGGGTTATTAAATAGTTCATATCAGGAAATGACGAACTAAATAGGCCGAGAAATATAGTTAATAATGATTGAAATTACCTGTTGACTATCCCAAACAAGTTGGTGTAGTCACATTGTTTTTTAAGTAGTGAGTCGAGTACTTAAACTGTTCCGGCGTCAACTTTAATGATACACAAGATCCAGTGAAATCTGCATGCACACACGTTTGGATGTCTTAATTAAGCGGACATATGTAAGCAAAAACATGTAGCTAGCTAGTAGGAAAAAACAAAGAATTTGTAGTACAAGACAGTGTGACTCACCGGAAGTTGTAAGGAAGTAGTATATCTTCATTGTATTTGCAGCACTTCAAGAACTCTAGCATGTTGTCCTCTACATGATTTTCATAATATGCATCTATTTTCCATGTGTATTCATTAACGGTGTTTGGGTCATTGAACCCAATGCCATAGCGTCCACCTTTTTTCATTTCATACATCTTCATCCTACATAATACCACAGAAAAGAATATAGTGAGGATAATTACAGGTAATGATTGATCAAAAGGATCACTACAGCTAGCTTGAGACTTAAATTACAGAAAGAAATCACTTACAGACAATAGCAACAGACGATAGATTTGTCGAGTGCGTCTTGATTGTATAACTGAAACAGTTCATTATACTCAACGGACACAACGTTCTCATGGTAGTAATGATCCTTCTTGACTTCCACCATGAGGGACTCTCGATTGGAACTCTTGGTAATGTGCTTGTACCATTGATGCAATTCATACATTCTCATTATTAGCTTCTTGACCTCGTCTGGCTTTACCAATGGTTCGCCCCGGACATATTTCCGTTTTATTTCCTCCTCTGTAAGCACAGGCATGGGCTCGATCTCGAGGAGTTGTCCAACAATGATGTTGAGCATTTCAGCCTGCGTTATATGCTCCTCGGTTATTACCACATTGCCCTCCCCGGGAACGTAAACTGTTTGCCCACAATAATATTGGGCGCGCGTACTCTCATGTGTTGTTGGCACAACAAGCGAGGGGATCGATTGCGCCGCCTGTTCTCCCAGCTAGGGAACGGTTTTCCCGCATTTTTTTACAGCTGCATGTTTTTTGCTCGAGCTCGAGCTCGCCTCCTTCTATAGACGTGCTCGATTTATCTTCCTGATGTGGTAGGGTGAATGCAACCGCCATCTTCCTCGATTTAACTTGTTCTTGAATGCAACCGCCATCTTCCTAAGAGCAGCGTCCTTGACTTTCTGCACATCTTCTTCGGTGAAATGATCTGGTAGGGTGAAATGTTCCATGAGAGTATTCCAAAGCAGACTTTTTTGTCTGTCGTCGACAAAAGTAACATCTGGACGTGGCTTTGATGGCTTTCTCCATTCTTGAAGGGAGATCGGGAGTTACTTTTGATCTTTTTAGGCGCTAATGGTCCGCCATTAGGTCTTATTGCCTCGATATTGTTCTTTACGCCCTCCTTCAACAATTTGTTCGGGCCTCGTTTCGTCCTGTGCCTGAAGATTTGCTCGATATGGGTGGCTGAAAGAAGAAAGATCGATTCGTTAATATATCTTCAACTCATTTAAAACATGTGATGATCACCAGATGTGTCTGCTTATATAAATATATATACCTCGCCGGTCTTTGTTGTTTCAAGACCAACATTTTCTTTGTCATCATCATAATCGTCGTTCATGACTTCATCAATTCGGTCGTCGCGATCGAATATCATATCACCCTCTCCGCTGTTGTTTAGAAATTCGGAGCCGTCATAATCTTCTTCATTCTGATCATCATCTGGCCCGCGAGGATGGCGTATCATATCGAACAGGGTCTGTTCTCCCTCTCTGCCGGTATTGTCCGCCATAGCTTTTATTTACCTAATCCAAAAGAAATATAAAACAATTTAGTATTCAAATTATATCGTCTCGAATAATAGATATAATCTCGAATACATAGTCTCGAATAATATATAATCTCGAATACATCGTCTCAAATAATATATAATATCGAATACATCACTGGCTAGGTAGCTAATAAAGATCGAATACTACAGAAGAATCTAGGACACTCGCGGTTCCTGCGGCGCTGGCGGTGGACGCCCAAAGAGAAGGAACCCTCACATGATCATAGCTGAAGTGAGATTCCTGAAGAAACTGCCAGGTATTGGAGAACCTGCCGCCCTCTAACGCAACCATGTAGTGATGGACGTGCTCGTCCTCCTCCCTAACACGGCGACGTACCACCTCCGGCGGGGCCGGCTCCCTCCGCACAGAAACTGGCCCACGCGAACGCCACCAAACGAGATCAGGGTCGACGACGGGACCCGGGGCCGGGTTCCTCATCAAGCGGCGCGCCCCTCCAGGCAGCACCTCCCAGTGCCAGCCCGGCGGAGCCCAGTCCCGGACATGGGTCCGCCGGACGTCGTCGCAGACGGGTCGGCGGCGAGGATGCGGGCCGGGCATCGTCGAGAAAAAATACTAGCTATATGCCCGCAAAAGGTAACATCTTTTTAATGATTGGATATTGATAACTGAAATTTCTAACATTTCTATATTACTAACATTTCTATAACATTTCTAATATTTCTATAACTAAAAAACAGAAAAAAAAATTATAACATTTCTATATATATAACTAACATTTGTATAACATTTCTAATATTTCTAGAACTAAAAAAAAGAAAATTTTCTAACTTTTTTATAACTATTTCTATAACTAAAAAAAAATTCTAACAATTCCAACTTTTTTATAACTACTTCTATAACTAAAAAACAGAAAAATTTCTAACAATTCTAGCATTTCTATAACATTTCTAACAATTATAACAATTCTAACATTTCTAACATTTCTATAACATTTATAACAATTCTAACATTTCTAACATTTCTAACAATTCTAACATTTCTAATACATTTCTAATATTTCTATAACTAATAAATAGAAGAAAACATTATAACATTTCTATATATATAACTAACATTTGTATAACAGTTCTAATATTTCTAGAACTAAAAAAAGGAAAATTTTCTAACTTTTTTATAATTATTTCTATAACTAAAAAACAGAAAAATTTCTAACAATTCTAACTTTTTTATAACTATTCCTATAACTAAAAAACAGAAAAACTTCTAACATTTCTGTAAACATTTCTATAAATAATAAACATAAAAATTTCTAACATTTTTGTAAGTAACAATGTGTGTGTGTGTGTGCGTGTGTGGCCATGGCGGGGCAGGAGCTCACCGGCGAGGCGAGGCGCGACGGGGGCGGCGACGGGGACGGCGACGGGCGTCGACGACGGGATGGAGACGGGGGGCGACAGGGACGGCGACCAGCGGCGACGATGGGGATGGCGACGGGGACGGCGCGGCTACGGGCGACGGGGTAGAGGAGAAGAAGCAGAGGGAGAACCAAACTATCGAATTTTTTTGAAGTGTTTTCTTATATAGAACAGAACTTTAGTACCGGTTGGTGGCACCAACCGGTACTAAAGGCCTGTTTTGGCCAGGCCAAGCGGCGGGAAGCGCACCCCCTTTAGTACCGGTTGGTGGCTCCAACCGGTTCTAAAGACACCCCTTTAGTACCGGTTGGTGCCACGACCCGATACTAAAGGGGGTGTGCTGGCGCAGGTGCGGTGGGGCAAGTTTAGTCCCACCTCGCTAGCCGAGGGGCAGCCGCACAGGTTTATAAACCCCGCCACGACTGCTCCTTCGAGCTCCTCTCTACCGCAGGCTTGTGGGCCTAACTTTGCCGCGCGGCCTTGTGAGTCTGCTGGGCCTTAATGGCCCTGCAAATACAGGCCCAGGGCCTTGCAGGCCCACAGGGTAGCGCGCCACTACTAGAAAAAGGCCTACTAATGGCGCACCAGTTTTGGCCATTAATGGCGCACTACTGGTGCACCATTAGTACCACGCCATTAGTATTTTTTACTAATGGCGCACCACTGGTGCGTCATTAGTATCTGGTATACTAATGGCGCACCTGATAGGGCACGGTGCGCCATTAGTATGCCTCCCAGGGGGGCATATATACCCAGGTGCGTTGGCATACTAATGGCGCACTACATAGAAGTGCGCCATTAGTAAAAAAAATTCAATTTTTTTTTTCAAATTTTTTTTAAATTTTTTTTGTTTTTTTCTTAATCTCAGGTCATTATGGCTTAATATGGGGTCAATTTAGTTAATCTCAAGTCAAATCATACTCTATGGTCAAACTTCCCATAAGGTCACCCATCCTCACACTACTCCAGCCCGAGCACGCTTAACTTTGTAGTTCTATCCAATCCCGACACCAGCTCACTTCACAGGAACTTGTTGATATATCTATCATATCAATCCTATTAACCCTTCTTGATGTCTAGGAGTTTGTTAATGTTCATGAGTGTGATGAAATTTTGAAAATATATTTCAAACTTCCCAGTCATATTACGTACCATATTTTGGAAAAAAATAAAATAAAATTCGAAAATTTCATAAGCTTTTTTTCTGTTACTAGTGGCGCACCTAGCAAACGGTGCGCCACTAGTAAGTTTTAAATTTTTTGAATTTTTTTGCCTCTAGATTTTAAAAGCCCCGTAACTTTTTTCTGTAAGGTTTTTGGGGATTTTGACAATGTTTAACGGGGTTCCCCCGGTTAAATTCGGATGTAACTTTTCGAGTAGATGATTTTTCATATAAAAAACCTTTTTATCCGAGTTCGTATGCAAAACTTATGCCCGTTTTACTAAATCCAGAGATATTTTGCAAATAAAGTCAAAATTCATATGTGTAAATTTTCCCAACAAGTAGACCACATATCACATGGGAAACTTATTTTCTTTTATTTTTTTTGACATTTACGTCATTTTCTTTTATTTTTTTGAACTGGAAAAGGCGGTCCACAAGGGGGGGTGCAGTAACGGACAAGTTACTAATGGCGCACCGTGGGAGTGGTGCGCCATTAGTAGTTCAACTAGTAATGGCGCACCACTCCGACGGTGCGCCATTACTAGTTTTGAAAAAAAAAACACAAAATATCAAAAAAATACTAATGGCGCACCGTGGGAGTAGTGAGCCATTAGTAAGTTTAACTACTAATGGCGCACCACTCCCACGGTGCGCCATTAGTATTTTTGAAAATAAATTAAAAAAATAAAAACAAAATTTGAAAAAAAATTACTAATGGCGCACCGTGGATGTGGTGCGCCATTAGTAGTTAAACTACTAATGGCGCACTATCCACTTGTGCGCCATTAGTAGTTTTGAAAATAAAATGAAAAAAAAAATTGTTACTAATGGCGCACCACGTCAACGGTGCGCCATTAGTATTTGGATACTAATGGCGCACAAACACATGGTGCGCCATTAGTATATACTAATGGCGCACCGCATGTCTGTTGCGCCATTAGTAACAATTCTATCTATAGCTCTTTTCCTAGTAGTGCGCAAACAATTTTTTTATATGGTATTTCATTTTATATCTAACTAAATTTTCTATATCTAAAATTTATCTATTTAACATTGCCGCAAATATATCTAAAATTTCTATCTAACATTTCTATATCTAAAATTTTGTATCTAACTAACATTTCTATATCTATAATTATCTAACAAACATTTTATATCTCATTTAATTCTCTAAAAACAAATTAGTAAATGAATGAAAAATACCAAATGAATTCAGTAAGGGTTGATAATTGATTCTGTGGATTTGAATGGTGCATTTTGAACACACAACAAGTCTGGAGTTCAAAAAAGTTCAAAAAAATGAAATGCCTTTGTAACATATGAGTTTTCGTCCTAAACCCTGATACCTCGAAAGAGACTGTTCATTTTGTACACGAAGTGCATCCAGTTTTTGCCGTTACCCTCTCTACTTTTTTGCACATGCCATGTGGGTGAAATGATGATACCACGCCAAGTTTCAACCTTTTTAGACTTCAATTTGTAGTGCTTTTCAATTTCATGGTCATTTAGCTCTCTCAAAACAAATCAGTAAATGAATGAAAAATACCAAATGAATTCAGAAAGGGCTAATAATTGATGATGTGGATTTGAATGGTCCATTTTTAACACACAAAAACTCTGGAGTTCAAAAAAATGCAATG
>LR738713.1:654195094-654252820 GCA_902687465.1 Secale cereale
CCACGCCAAGTTTCAACCTTTTCAGATTTCAATTTGTACTGCTTTTCAATTTCACGGTCATTTAGCTCTCTCAAAACAAATCAGTAAATTAATGAAAAATACCAAATTAATTCAGAAAGGGCTAATAATTGATGATTTGGATTTGAATGGTGCATTTTGAACACACAAAAACTCTGGAGTTCAAAGAAATGCAATGCCTTTGTATCATATGAGTTTTCGTCCTAAACCCTGATACTTCGAAAGAGATTGTCCATTTTGTACACGAAGGGCATCCAGTTTTTGCCGTGACCCTCTCTACTTTTTTGCACATGCCATGTGGGTGAAATGATGACACCACAGCAAGTTTCAACCTTTTCAGAGTTCAATTTGTACTGCTTTTCAATTTCACGGACATTTAGCTCTCTCAAAACAAATCAGTAAATGAATGAAAAATACCAAATGAATTCAGAAATGGCTAATAATTGATGATGTGGATTTGAATGGTGCATTTTGAACACACAAAAATTCTGGAGTTCAAAAAATGCAATGCCTTTGTATCATATGAGTTTTCGTCCCAAACCTTGATACTTCGAAAGAGATTGTCCATTTTGTACAGGAAGTGCATCCAGTTTTTGCCGTGACCCTTTCTACTTTTGTGCACATGCCATGTGGGTCACTACAAGAAATATGTCAACTTATGACCTTTTTTTAGTGACCCTGGAAGAATTGGTCATAGATCTATGACCATTTCAGACCAATTGGTCAAAAGCTGTTCGGGGGGCTCCAAACCCTAAACTATAACGACCATATTGGTCAGAAAGGTCATAACTTCCTTACACGAAATGGTCATAAAGCAGATAGCACTAGTTCGCTGCCTTATTTCTAGCTGATCATGACCAATATAGATGGTCATAACCTTGTAAATTGTGGTGGGTTGCTACGACTAGGCGCCACCTCATCAGTTTTGCCTATGTGTCATGTCCATGTGGCAGTTTTTGCCCTAGGTTGTGAAGCAACCTATATTTCTGTCATTCCCAAAATTCCCCAAAAAATCTCATAAATTCTTTGGGTCATATCTTCGTCAAATATGTAAAAAACATTCCTTGCCTAGTTCAAAAATAATTCAAAAATATTCATTTTCCTATTCTGTTAAAAAAACACTTTGTGAAGGAAGTACCACTTTGGCATGTCCAAATAGTATCCATTTTCTACAGTGCTTTCCTATGCCCAAATAACTATCCTCCACCAAATGCCAGCTCAATCCATTCATTATTTTGAGTCCATCTTCAACATTCGTATTTATGTCCAGTGTGGTACTTTGCAAAGAAAGTACCACCTAGACTCCTCCTTTTGAGCTGAAAATTTGTGAAGACGGTCTTCTTAGTAACTGATCATCCTCAACCAAAACTCATGCCCATTAGCCATGTGCATTTCCCGTACCGCTAATAAAACACTTGGCTGCTAATTCATGTTTGAGCATCGATCGGTCTCCTCGTGAGCATCTGATGTTGTAATTTTCTTCCCAGCACCTACCTGGGGAGTGGCCAACCCACTAGACATGCCTGGTAACTTCGTCATATATAATGATACAATGCGAAGGTGTTCCAATTTTTTGAATTTTTTTGAATTTTTTATGCCCGTTTCAAAATGCGGCCAAAACGGCGGGAATGACCGTTCATAGCTAGTGGTTGAATCTTGGTATTTTTTTGGTGTTTCTCTGATTAAATAGATACATATGTACCTAGAAATGATTTTTGTATAAAATAAAGAGCAAACTACAAGGTACCTGCAGTTCAAATTTGACCCGCTTCCAGCTGAATCGGCCGAAATTTGTCTTTTTCACCAGAGGTGGATAAAAACTTTGGAAACCCAACCATTTTTTCAATTGTGCATTAAATATGTCCTAGTATTTTATAAAAATGATTTGGTACAAATTGGCAATAAATATATGGCAGGTCCTTCACAAAAAAACCTCCTTTTGGGCACTCGAAAAATGGAAAATGATTTTTTCGTCCAAAGAAAATGAAAACTTCCTTAAGCAATATTGTTTGCCATTCCAAGATGCACCCTTGTGCACAATATGAGATCATTTGAACAAACTATGCTATGAATGTGGCTATAGGATTGATCATTTGGCTTGAAAGCCATGAATCTTCACGCATGATAGCTAATTTCTGAGAACACTTTTTTAAAAGAATTGCCGTATTACAAGTTTATTATTTTTCTTGGTAATTCGGTCATATATAATGACACAATGCGAAGGTTTTCCAATTTTTTTTATTTTTTTTAAATTTTTTTATGCCCGATTCAAAATGCGGTCAAAACGGCGGGAATGACCGTTCCTAGCTAGTGGTTGAATCTTGGTATTTTTTGGTGTTTCTCTGATTAAATAGATACTTATGTACCTAGAAATGATTTTTGTAAAAAATAAAGAGCAAACTATAAGGCAGCTGCAGTTCAAATTTGACCCGCTTTGAGCTGAATCGGCCGAAATTTGTCTTTTTCACGAGAGGTAGATAAAACCTTTTTACACCCAACCATTTTGTCAATTGTGCATTAAATATGGCCTAGTATTTTATAAAAATGATTTGGTCCAATTTTGCAACAATAATTTGGGAGGTCCTTCACAAAAAAAACCTCCTTTTGGACACTCGAAAAATGAAAAATGAATTTTTCGTCCAAAGAAAATGAAAACTTCCTTAGGCAATATTGTTTTCCATTCCAAGATGCACCCTTGTGCACAATATGAGATCATTTGAACAAACTATTCCATGAATGTGGCCATAGGATTGATCATTTGGCTTGAAAGCCATGAATCTTCACGCATGATAGGTCATTTCTGAGAATATTTTTTTTAAAGAATTGCCGTATTACAAGTTTATTATTTTTCCTGGTAACTTGGTCATATATAATGATACAATGCGAAGGTGTTCCAATTTTTTGAATTTTTTTGAATTTTTTATGCCCGTTTCAAAATGCGGCCAAAACGACGGGAATGACCGTTCATAGCTAGTGGTTGAATCTTGGTATTTTTTTGGTGTTTCTCTGATTAAATAGATACTTATGTACCTAGAAATGATTTTTGTAAAAAATAAAGAGCAAACTACAAGGTACCTGCAGTTCAAATTTGACCCGCTTCCAGCTGAATCGGCCGAAATTTGTCTTTTTCACCAGAGGTGGATAAAAACTTTGGAAACCCAACCATTTTTTCAATTGTGCATTAAATATGTCCTAGTATTTTATAAAAATGATTTGGTACAAATTGGCAATAAATATATGGCAGGTCCTTCACAAAAAAACCTCCTTTTGGGCACTCGAAAAATGGAAAATGAATTTTTCGTCCAAAAAAAATGAAAACTTCCGTAGGCAATATTGTTTGCCATTCCAAGATGCATGCTTGTGCACAATATGAGATCATTTGAACAAATTATGCCATGAATGTGGACATAGGATTGATCATTTGGCTTGAAAGCCATGAATCTTCACGCATGATAGCTCATTTCTGAGAACACTTTTTTTTTTAAAGAATTGTCGTATTACAAGTTTTTTTGATTTTTTTTTGAAATTTTTATGCCCGTTTCAAAATGCGGTCAAAATGGCGGGAATGACCGTTCCTAGCTAGTGGTTGAATATTGGTATTTTTTGGTGTTTCTCTGATTAAATAGATACTTATGTACCTAGAAATGATTTTTGTAAAAAATAAAGAGCAAACTACAAGGCAGCTGCAGTTCAAATTTGACCCGCTTCCAGCTGAATCGGCGGAAATTTGTCTTTTTCACGAGAGGTGGATCAAAACTTTTTCTTGGTAACTAGGTCAGATGTAATGCCACAATGTAAAAGTTTTTTTTGTTTTTTATTTTCTTTCAAAATATTGTCAAAACGGTGGGTATGACTACGGGTCTTCGGTCACCGGGAAGGTGACGACGACGAACTCATCGCTCGCGACCACCGCCTCGATGCCCTGCAATTCTATGTGCCGAGGTCCTTCCTGGCGGCCTTGCCGGATAAAAATCCAGAGCTTCTTTATTTAGTATTGCCACCCCACCCCCGCTCCCGAAGTCGAGACGTCGGATGATCCAAAAACCTAAGTCATCGGCGGAGGGGAACCACCGAAAGACAGCGCCAAAAGAGTTGGTTCTCTTAGCCAAAGAGATCTGCACTTTATTTTTAGCCGATTACAACCTACTTAGATGGTCATGGACATCGCACAGATGTACTTTGTTTTGATTGGTTCACACGCATATCACGCGGATCATGGATCGAGCACCGTCCGATTCACCCGGATCCAACGGCAGCGTCCCTCCTCACCTTCTCACCCCACCCATAGGCCATAGCCCGCACTCCTCCCTTGTCCCCCGTGAACCCTAGCGCTCCCTGATCCATCCCTCCTCCCCTACCCTCGCCGCCACCCACCCCTCCCCTCGCTCTCCTCCCTTCCCTCCCTCCCCTCCGGCAAGATCCAGCCCACACTCCGGCAAGATCCAGCCGACACTCCGGCAAGACCCTAGCTTCTCATCGCCGGAGGCAGTGCCCTCCTTCCTGAGCCGTGCCTTCATCCTCTCCTCTCCCGCAACCCCAAACCCGTCCCCGCCGCCGATCTCCACTCCCCCAGCCCCAGCCCCGCCGACGACCTCCTCCCCACTCCGGCGACGTCCTCTCCTTCATACCCATCGGCGACCTCCTCCTTCTAATCAACACCCTCTCCTTCTCTCCATGCAGTAACCCTAGATCGACGCCATGGCCACCTCGCACGTGACGTGCGCAGGAAGAGCCCATCCATGGCGACACCGGTGAGATCTGGTATGGATCCCCCTTTCTTCGCCTTCTAGATTTCTTCAGCTTGCTCGAATCTCATTGCGTTTGTGCATTTTTTTGCAGATCGTCTGGTCAAGGAGGACGCCATGGACAAGCCCGATGCCATGGAGACCTCACACACATCACAGGAGGAAGCTAGACATGGCGACAACCAATCTGGTATGACCCCCCCTCCACCCTCTCTATGTAGGTTCTTCCTCACCTCTCCTTATCTCCCTCCCTCCAACTATCCGCTGATCCGATGCCTTCTCCTCGTGTAATATATTCATTCACGTGTTCCGCAAATGACCTGTGTGTTGCTGTGTGCTCGTAGGTCCCGTGGTCTCGGAGGCGATGTTCGTGAACCGGGAGGAGATCCCCGTGTACCCCCTGTACAGAGACCCTGTTAGTGCTTGTTCCATTCCATTCCGATTCTGTTTTATTTTATTTTGCTTAACCCAGTGACAATGGCGTATTGTTAATCCAAGTTTCCCCTATGATTTTGGTTTTTTCCGCTATGATCTGAGTGCCATAAAGTTCCTCAAGCACGAGGAGATCCCTCTAGACCCTGAAGCAGCATCTGTTGGGCTAGAAATCCGAGTTGTCAGCAATGCCAGCGGCGAAAAGGTTTCCTTACATGCTAGTTCATTCTATCCCTGGTTGCTGTTTATGAACTGTAGTATCCCGTATAGTGATGCAGCACAAGGAATTCAATTTTGGATTATGGGAATGAAGCATGTTTAATTGCTTCTTCCAAACCATCTTCTTATTTTGCCATCCTGTAAAACAAAGCATTTTCACTTACAAAATTCATATGCACAGTTCCTTGAAACCACACTAGTGAAATGTCGCATTATGCCATTTCAGCAAGATAATGGTATCTTAACTGTACGGAGTACTAAGCATTTGTTTTCCCCTCTTCCTGGAAAATTAGGAGAGACCCTACCTGAATCTTGATCTCCTTACTGCTATTAGCCATAATATTCCACAGATCAAATATGATAAAATGCTTGTGAGGGTAATGGTACACCCACCATCTTTCTATGTGTCCGACTCAACAGAAATATTTAGGTTTCAGTAAGATGAATGGGATGCTTAATTAGGAGCTTTTGAGCTCCAACCTTTCTATACTAAGACCATAAACTTAGTAGTAGTTGTAATTGTTAATATTCCTTGATGTAGAATGCACTTATTCAACTAGTTAATACAGAAACAATAGACATGTGCTAAACAACACTAGTGAGTAGTGACAACATTTGGCATGGTAGATGACAGCTAGAAAAGGAATTTGGAACAAATTGTTTATGTCGGCATTGAAACAAAGTCCTATTAAGTATGCAACTGAGGTTGTCACATCTGTCTTATTCGGCATGCTGGAGTTGATGTGGATCCCCCTAGATATGGAGGTTCATCCTTAACAAGGATGCATGTGAAAATTATAACTTATTAGCTGTGGAAAGTTGTTTAAATTGTGCTATGCTGTAAAATTTTCTGATTCATCTTTGTTGGATTTAGGTTTCAATTTTGGCGGGAACACTTGCTCGACTTGATAGAGAAGCGCCTCACTACAAGAAGTTTGCTGTCATCGTCGAGTCTCAGATCCCCATGCCCATTTATATGTTCTCTATGGTGAATTACTTCTATGTTGTGTGTCAAAATTTGAAGTAGATCCGAAGTCTGTATAGATTTGAAGTAGATCAGGTCATTTTTTTGAACTATGCATAGATATGTAACAATGAGCATAGGTGGTTATAGGTTGCTGTAATGATGAATATACATATTAAGAACTACTCATGCATGGAAGTATACCAGATACCATTGTTTTCACTGTTTTATCAACATGCCTTTGCTGAATCTTCGGTTTATATGTGTAAACTATACATTGTCAGCTACTGTGTACTTTTTAGTTATTGAACGAACTCATACTAGTTAGTGTTGGCCATATGCAAGTAAACTAGATACCCGCAAGACTTAACTATTTCCCAAAGCTATAGTGATACATTCTGTACTACACTACTAATGCTTATCCGAGTTCATTGTTTTATGTTCATGGTAACTAATTGTTGACATATTAGCTAATTGTGCGCCTAAATATGACCCAGGTACAATGGATATAGCAAGCTCATCCTCCTCAATCCCTAGCTACTGCACGACTGCCGAAGTGAATACTCCCTCCAGTTCCTGGAGCATCTGGACCTCATTAGTAGACGGTATGCTTGATGCGTGTATGTCCATGTTATTACTGTTTTGCTAGAACCATAAATCCTGATGCATGATGATCATGGTCTGGTTGGTTAGATCTATTCTGCTGGTGCTTAAAATTTGACATGCTTGGATTCTGAAACTCGTTCTTACAGTTCTTTTCATTTCTATGATCAATTTAGAGAGTTGCACTTGTCAGTATATTATATACCAAAAAATCCTAGCTAGTGAGAACATCTTAGTCACTCCATGAACGCATACTGGTTAGTGTTAGTCATACTATTTATGTACATGGCATTTGCTGTCAATTCTTGATTATAAGTTATTGGATCCCTCATTGGCTACTGTTTGATAATAGGAGTGTCCTTGTCCTGTGCCTATACTGCATTTTGACTCATATGTTTCTGTGCGCGTTTGTTTAATTGATGTTGTTTCAACTTTGAACTGCTTATGTATATGGCCAATACTGCAATTGAGATTTAAAGTTGTGGTTGTTCCTGTTTTACAGAAGCTCAAGCGTGAAATGTGAAGCAAGTGTGAAGCCGTGAAGTGTGAAGCCATCAAGTCCTACTCAGTGAAGAGTAGCATATTGTAGCATATATGTGTTGTAAAGATTGTAATAGATTTATTTAGTGGTATATTTGATGAATTTTATGTATGCTTTTTGATTATGTATGTGATTTGAAAACTTGTGAAATGGAAACTTGACCAATGGGGCCACTTATGAAAATAATCTGTCAAATTTGTACATTTCTGACATGTTGGACCAATTTGAGAGATGATCATGACAAGTGGGACCCATCTGACTAGTGGGACCAGCTTGAATATATAATGGCTGAAAATAGAAAATCAATAAACAATAAAAGGCCATGGGCCAACAATAAAAAATGCAGCAATGTTGGGCTTGGCCCATGAAGCCGACACAAAATTCACAGGGAAAATATATAAAAGGCCGAATTATTGGGATCGGCCCATGTAAAACAACGAATTGGACCGGGCTGATTCTTGTGCCACATCAGGTTGCCACGTCGGATGCCTACGTGGACTGGGGAGGCTGCTAGTGACCAAAACACGACAGTAGGCATATTTTGGTCAAAAACGTCTATGACCTTCTCACAGAGAAGGTCGCTATAGTCAGTTTATGACGACCTGCTTTTGACCTTATGTTTTTGGTCACAAAAAGGTCACAAATGGAAATTTGTGACCATTCAGTGACCAATAGTGGTGGTCACAAGTTGACATATTTCTTGTAGTGGGTGAAATGATGATACCATGCCAAGTTTCAACCTTTTCAGAATTCAATTTGTACTGCTTTTCAATTTCATGGTCATTTAGCTCTCTCAAAACAAATCAGTAAATGAATGAAAAATACCAAATGAATTCAGAAAGGGCTGATAATTTATGATGTGGATTTGAATGGTGCATTTTGAACACACAAAAAGTCTGGAGTTCAAAAAAAGGCGCAATCCTCGTGAATTAGCTTCAAGCCTTTCGGAAGAGTGTACAAAGCACTGCACATATATAGCTCCGTGCAGTCTACACTATTCCTCAAGGTTTGAAGCTAAGAAACGTGCAGGTGAACATTGTGCCTCTCCCACATTGTCTGTGCACTGAAGGCTTATAAACCGCTCCTAATGCCTCTCTCTTGGCGAGGTGGGACTAAAAATCAGCTTACTAAGATACTCTAGTACCGGTTCATGCCATGAACCGGTACTAAAGGTGCCTACCCTCACAACAGCCTGACACAACTTCATTAGTACCGGTTCGTGGCATGAACCGGTACTAGAGGGTTGCCCATGAACCGGCACTAATGATCTCCGCCCGCCTAGCCGTTGGAACCGGTACGGTACTAATTGTCCAGTTTGTACATGAAGTGTGTCCAGTTCAAAAAAATGCAATGCCTTTTTGTACATGTTATGTGGGTGAAATGATGATACCATGCCAACTTTTAACCTTTTCAGAGTTCATTTTGTAGTGCTTTTCAAATGATGTTAAAAAATGCATTGACCATCATTGATCTTTTTGTGTACAATTTAAATTGTCAATAGGAGTCCTCACTGGTTTAGGAACTGGTGATGACTCCTATTGCAGCCACAAATCATACACATAGAGTTCAATGAAGACCAAGTGGTTGTGATAGTATGATAAATAACATATTTAAGGTGGTAAAATCTCTGTTAGACGAGCGAGGTGGGACTAGAAAAGCGTTGTAGAACAAAGTGAGTAGAACCCTTTTGTACCGGTTCCTGGCACGAACCGGTACTAAAGGTTCTGGTGGGCCCCCAGCCTAACCACAACCTGCAACGGCCTCTTTAGTACCGGTTCGTGCCAAGAACCGATACTAAATGTTCACCATGAACCGGTACTAATGATCGCCGCTGGCCTAGCCTCCGGAACCGGCACTAATGGTCCCATTAGTGCCGGTTCAGTTGCAAACCGGGACTAATGAGCTCTACATTTAACCCTTTTTCTACTAGTGACATGTTCCTATGACTATGAGATTATGGAACTCCCGTATACCGGAGGAACACCTTGTGTGCTATCAAATTTCACAACGTAACTGGGTGATTATAAAGATACTCTACAGGTGTCTCCGAAGGTGTTCGTGGTGTTGGCATAGATCAAGAATAGGATTTGTCACTCCGAGTGTCGGAGAGGTATCGCTGGGCCCTCTCGGTAATACACATCATAATAAGCCTTGCAAGCAAATGACTAATGAGTTAGTCACGGGATGATGTATTACAGAATGAGTAAAGAGACTTGCCGGTAACGAGATTGAACTAGGAATTGAGATACCGACGATCGAATCTCGGGCAAGTAATATATCGATGACAAAGGGAACAACGTATGTTGTTATGCGGTTTGACCGATAAAGATCTTCGTAGAATATGTAGGAGCCAATATGAGCATCCAGATTCCCCTATTGATTATTGACCAGAGATGAGTCTCGGTCATGTCTACATAGTTCTCGAACCCGTAGGGTCCGCACGCTTAACGTTTGATGGCGATCGGTATTATGAGTTTATGAGTTTTGATGTACCGAAGGTAGTTCGGAGTCCCAGATAAGATCATGGACATGATGAGGAGTCTTGGAATGTCCGAGACGTAAAGATTGATATATTGGACGACTATATTCGGACACTGGAAGTGTTCCGGAAAGTTTCGGAATTAACCGGAGTGCCGGGGGGGGGGGTTACCTGAACCCCCCGGGGGAATATTGGGCTCTAGTGGGCTTTAGGGGAGAAAGAGGGCAGCGGCCCGGAGGTTGTGCGCCCCCTCCCAAGGGGTATTCCGAATTGGACTATGGGAGGGTGATACGTCCAAAATGCATCACTATTTTGTATTATAATTTATCCTTATTCATTGATATATTTCACGTTATGATGATGTTCTTATGTTGTTTTGGTCTATTTTACACAGTTTCCAACTCTCCGATACCGGAACAGCAGACGCAGGATTCAGCAGGAAAAAGTGGATGCTGAGTTGCTGAAGAAGAACACCTCCAAATTACCTGAAAATTGACGGGAGGTATTTTTCAGACGAATAACGAAGACACGCAAAAGGGGAGTCAGAGGGGGGCACAGGGTGCCCAGGAGGCCTGGAGGCGCGCCCCCCTGGCCGCGCCGGGGGGGCGCCTGGAGCCCCTGGCCCAACTCTGGTCGCCCCCTTTTTGCATATATGTTCTCCGTCCTCCGAAAACCCTAGGCACGGGACTTTTTACGGAGTTCCGCCGCCGCTTCGAGGCGGAAACCTACAGAGAAGAAAAGGGCATCTCCGGTGGGCAGATTCCGCCGGGGAGATCACCTCCCGGAAGGGGAGATCGTCACCATCGTCATCACCATCGTCACGGGCATCATCGAGATCATCATCAACATCATCCCCAACACCAGCACCATCTCCATCTTCATCCAAATCTCATCTTTCCATCGCAACTCGTGTTGTAACTCGTACTACCTATCCTCTCTACTCCATCGGTGTTGATTACTACTTTGTGGTGAATGCTATTGAGTTTTGTTGGAGAAATATTATTATGTCCAGATTGTCTATCACATATTTATCCCCACTGATCATGATCTCTTTTATGTCTTGTGAGTAGTTACCTTAGTTCTTGAGGACATGGGGGAAGTCTTGTTGTTAGTAGTCATATGTTGTTGAAGTAATATGTGTTGTTTGATACTTAAGTTGTGTTGTCATTCTACTAGTGGTGTTGTGTGAGTCGAACACCCAACACTTCGCCTTATTAAGGACCTAGGAGAATACATTGTGTATAAAGAATGCTTATGGTGGGTTGCCGGAGTGACAGAAAACTGAACCCCAGTTCGCACGCTTTTGCATAAGGGAATAATGGATCCTCGATCGTACTGCTATGGTTTGGCTTTTGCCTTAAATTCTATCTTGTATTTGCGGATGCTTGCAAGGTGTTTAATCATAAGAGTGCATTCATCTTAGTCTAGAGAGTGCACTATCATAGATCCACCCACTCAACACTTATCAACACATAACATAGTATCGATACGGAATATGGCGAAAGCACATGACTACCTCTCCCGTGTGTCCTCAAGAACGCTTTAGTCTTTATAAGTTCAGTTGCTAGGCCTCTCCTTTGCTAAGAAAGGATTGGGCCACTTGTTACTCTCAGTACCTTTTACATTACTTGCCTTTACATTCCTGTTGTTTATACCGAGAAAACCCCTAAAAGTTATCTTTCAGTGCTTGCAGTAATTTCTTGCTCAGAATCGCTTATCAATACCTTCTGCTCCTCGTTGGGTTCGACACTCTTACTTATCGAAAACGCTGCAACAGACCCCTTACGGTTGAGGGTCATCAAGTAACGTTTTCTGGCGCCGTTGCCGGGGAGCGTAGCGCTATTGGTAAAGTGAAACTGGTAAGGAAGTTTTTTTTATATAATTCTGTTTTTATTTTTGCTATTACTGCTCTTTGTCCTTATGAACAACCCTATTATTGGAGCGTGCCTTATAAAATACCAGCTGGCATTATCGATTATGTTTTGGCTAATCGTTATGCAGGAGACAGACATCCCGGTGAACACTTGCTATATTTGTCACGACTAAGTTCATTATTTAAGCTTGTAGGTGTATCGAGGGAGTTTGTCATGAGGAAATTGTTTGTCGTATCACTTATAGATAAAGCTTCAGATTGGTATGGGCTTCTCGATAACTCACACTTGCTGGACTGGCAGGAGCTTATGTCTCTCTTTTATACTAAGTTTTATCCTCTTCATGAAATTCATCGAGACAGGAATTATATCTATAACTTTAGGTCTCGTGACGAAGAAAGAATTGCTCAAGCTTGGGGGAGATTGAAGTCTCTAATGCTCAAATGCCCTATTCATAAGCTTCCCAAGGAAATTATACTTACAAATTTTAATGCCAGGCTTTCTCGTCAGGATAAGGAGATGTTGGATGCCTCCTCTAGTGGGGTATTTCAGAAGAAGAGTGTTGAAGAAAGGTGGGATCTCCTTGAAAGAATCCAGAGGAATACCGAAGATTGGTAAATTGATAAAGGTATTGAACCCGTTATAAATTATGAACATGATTATATTGAGAGCTATGTGGAAACTGATTACTTCAATACTTTTTGCTCTAAGATTGGTCTTGATTCCCATCTAGTGATTGATTTGTGTAAGAATTTTGCCTCTCACGTTGATTCTTTTAAAAAGAATAGAGACCAGCACAATGCACCTTTTAAAGAACCACCTATTGATATTTATGTTGCTGAGCCTATTTTGCCTGCAGTCATATATGAAAAGCCTCCTTTTCCCACGAGGATAAAGGAACACTCTCTTGTGACAGGCATAATAAATAAAAGTGAGAGAAGAGTTGATGAACCTGCAGTCATATTATGGAAGTGTTCATGGACGATTTCTCCGTCTATGGAACTTCATTTGACCATTGCCTTCACAACCTTAATAAAGTTTTGCAGAGATGCGAGGAGACAAATTTGGTACTGATGTCTACGCATGCTTCTACTCTTGTAGACTATGTTGGGCCTCCAAGCGCAGAGGTTTGTAGGACAGCAGCAAATTTCCCTCAAGTGGATGACCTAAGGTTTATCGAACTCAGGGAAGTAGAGGTTGAAGATGGTCTCTCTCAAGCAACCCTGCAACTAAGATACAAGATGTCTCTTGTGTCCCCAACACACCTAATACACTTTTCAGATGTATAGGTGCACTAGTTCGGCGAAGAGAGGTTAAATGGCAAGTGATATGGATGGCTAAACAAGGTAATATAAATATGTAATAAAAAGTGCAGCAAGCAAACAAGTAGTAAACGTGAGCACAAACGGTATTGCAATGGTGGAAACAAGGCCTAAGGTTCATACTTTCACTAGTGGCAACTCCCAACAACATTAACATAATTGAATCACATGATATTTCCCATAAAACATGCAAAGGGGACACACTCGAAGATCATTCCTTCGTGGTCAAGAGAGGACGAGAATTATGTAGGGCTACAAAAGCACACCTCAAAGTTCGCAGTTCTCAATCTAAGGATTTCCCAATGTCACCGCGGCCATCCAAAGAGAGTCCCACAATCACCACAACATATCTAAAGGATAGTCAAAGACAAGCACCAAGAGACTCTCAATCTTCAATCAACACACAAGAGAGGAAATCACTCATGAAAATATTGTTCTAATCCATGTCCAATAGACCGCTGTCACATTGGTCTCGGGGATTATACTAGATAAAGACAAGTGAGTACATCAATCCAATACATAGAGGAAGGGGAAACACCGTAGATTAACATAGCCTATGATCACAACGAAGATCACATCATGGGAGAGAGAATTGACCACATAGCTACTGGTAAGAACCTCAGCCCCCAAGTGGAACTACTCCCGCATCATGGAGGGAGGAAGCAACGTCGATTGAGAAGAATCCGGGAGCACTTCCCCGTCCCGGCAGGGTGCCGGCACAGGAATTCTGGTCTCCCGAAGCTTGATGGCGATGGCGGCGGAGATCGGAATCGCGTCTGGAGAAAAGTGGTCTGGAATCAGGGTTTCCTCGACACGCTTTAAATATATGCCAAAGGGGGCCACCAGACGGGGTCAGGGGTGCCCAGGCCCCCCCCCCGGCGCGGTCCAGGGGGGGGCGCCCACAGGGCGCCTGGAGCCCCTGTGGGTCCCCCCGGCTGTACTTTGGCCGCACGGTAGCTCCTGGAACGCTGATTTTTTATATATTTTTTCTGGATTTTTCTTGGCAGTTCTCGTAACGTGAAAACCTGAAATACAAAAACAGCCGAAAACAGAAACTGGCACTTGGGTGCCCTGGATTAGTAAGTTAGTCCAAATATGATCAAAAGTGTATGGAAGTGTATGAATATCATAGCAATATCACCCAAAAGTGGCATGGAGCAAGCAGAAATTATAGATACGTTTTGGACGTATCAACATCCCCAAGCTTAATTCCTGCTCGTCCTCGAGTAGGTAAATGATAACAAGAATAATTTCTGTGGTGACATGCTATTAACCATATAGGACTTTCTCATAGTCATATGACAAAAACTTACTGAGACTATGATTCTATAGTAATTAAGTTGCCTCAAGAGAAAATCACAAATGACTGAAAGTTTTACAACATGAAACTTAAATATCAAAAAGATTTGCAATGAACATGATGTGCAAATATGATAAAGTGATATCTAGCTTGCCCCTTTTAGTGATGCAAAACAAAAATGCAAGGGCACCTTCAAGGTTTAAGTGATGACTAGATACAATCATTTCAGAATAAACGATATCACAATCATGCAAAAGACCATGCTACTTTGGGACAATGCACATTACACTTAGAATGACAATCATGCTCTCAGTAGTTGGTGCTTCAACATAAAAGTAAAAGAAAGGTCATGTGCTAGAGCTTTTTGTTTTGAAAACATGGAAGCAATTGTGTCAACGGTAGTAGTACTTCATATGTGTCATGCATAAAACATCCTATAAGTTGCAAGCCTCATGCATCGAATAGTAATAGTGCTCGCTCCTTGTCCTAATTAGCTCGGATCCCCATGGGTTATCATTGCATTACATATGTTTTAACCAAGTGTCACAAAGGGGTACCTCTATGCCACCTGTACAAAGGTCCAATGAGATAGATCGCATTTGATTTCTCGTTTTTGATAGATCTCAACTTGAGGACATCCATACCGGGACAACATAGAAAATAGATGATGGACTCCTCTTTAATGCATAAGCATATTCTCATGAGAGACTGAGGATTAAGGTCCAAGCTAAAACTTCCACCATGATGCATGGCTTTGGTTGGCGGCCCAATGTTCTTCTCTAACAATATGCATAGTTATTCAACCCACGGTAAATCACCCTTACTTCAGACAAGACGAACATGCATAGCAACTCACATGATATTCAACAAAAGTGTGACAGTTGATGGCGTCCCCAGAAACATGGTTACCACTCAGCAAGCAACTTATAAGAAATAAGATACATAAGCAACATATTCTTTACCACAATAGTTTTTAGGCTACTTTCCCATGAGCTATGTATTGCATGGTTAATTTGCTTAGTACAGGTGGAGGTTAGCAAAAGACTGGGAGCGACCAACTAAGAGAGCACTGACGGTCATAATCATGCAGAGCGACAAAGCAATATTGAATCAGGCATGGTAGTTATATCGCTACTTAGAAAAAAAGATCATCAAGGCTTGACAGACTTTCTTTACAGTCTTAAATATGCGTGAGCATACGCCAAGTCAATCATAATAAATTCTCGAAGGAAGATATTACTAAACCATACCACATCATAGGCAAACAAACCAAGTTGGTACTCCAATGACACATTGGGAACCCCCCAGCTATTTGAGATTAACCAAAAGAAAACCTGAACTACTAAGCACCATCATGAAAGTAGCATCTTTATCATAGACACATTAACCCATGCAACCGAAGCAAACTCTCTTAATAAGGTGAGCATGGTAATTAAAGAGAGTTCAAGCAACCAACTAAATAAAAGCTCTTGAAAAAGATAAGCATGAATACTAAGAGCAAAGTATGATAGTAGCTATTAAAAGACAAAGAACATACACAGCATAGATAGACATGAAAATTCTATGTAATGTTCTAGGTAGTGGTGGAGCGTGTTTCTCTCCCACATAAAGGAATGCTGCGTTCCGAATCGTTATGAAAAACTAAAAAGAAAACTAAAAGCAAGACGCTCCAAGTATAGCACATAACACATGAAGTGATAAAAATATAGCGAAACGAAAGACGAACTGATAATGTTGATGGAGAAGGGGATGCACGGGGCATCTCCAAGCTTAGACGCTTGAGTCTCCTTGAATATTTCTTGGGGGTGCACGGGGGCATCCCCAAGCTTGAGCGTTTGACACTCCTGAATCTTTTTATCATCTTCCCTCGCATACTTGAAAACTCCCTTCATACACAACTCATCATAATCTGATTAGCGAGGTTAGTACCCTTAATAAAATAATAATACCTTGCTGGAAATAAGGATATTCTTGAAGTTCTACTGTTTCTCAAGATTGCCAAAAGTTTTTTGCAAAGAAAAAGCAAGTTCTTAATTTGCAAAGTGAAGGTAAGGCAAAACAGGACAGAATCTGTGAAAAACAGAACAGCAGGTAGTAATTGACCTGTTCGGGATACTTATGCCACTCAAATCAAAAAACTCAGAACTTACGCACGAAAGACAATTATATAGAGAACGCTGTCGAAAAATTTCAGACCAAAAAGATGATCTGGTGATTTTATACGAATTTTTCTATCCAAGGACAGAATCTGTTTCCTGGACAGCACCTCACAACTTTTGAACTTTCTAGCAATCAGAGGCTATACTTGGCACAAATTTGAAAAGCAAAGATACAATGATGATGCTACAGCAGTAAACAACATCAAGACACAACAAAAGCAAAAAAATTATTCATGTGGGCTGCCTCCCAAAAGCGCTTTCTTTTATGCCTTTAAGCTAGGCATAGGACTTTAATGATGCTCTCGTAAGAATAAGAGCTGAAGAACAAAAGAGGCATCAAGAAGCAAATGCTAAATACATTTAAGCCTAACATGCTTCCTATGCATAGGAATATTTCAATAGAATAATTCATTGAAGCACAAAGCAATAAGCATAGGAAGACAAAACAAGTGCAGCTTCAAAACCATCAACATAAAGAGAGGAAACTTCTTATTATTAAGATATTTAGAACCAAGCCTCCCTCTCTCATTATAAATTTCAGTGGCATCATGGATGAACTCAAAAATATAAGAATCACATAAAGCATCGTTACCATGATCCACATGCAAAAAGGTACTCTCACTCCCCACATAAGCATAATTTTTCTCATTTGTAATAGTGGGAGTAGGACTATCATAAACAACTTGAACACTATAGATTAGTTGTTTATTAGGAGGGTGGTGTTCAACAAGGGAGTAATTCCCTTCATGATTATGACAAGTTTCATAAGGATAATTTCTCCTTATGTCATAGGTACCTTTATAATCACTATAGATTGGAGTTATAACATCATCATGGTAGGGAAGAGCATTATCATTGCTAGCAACTATATTTGTAAACATGTTGTCTTTATTCTTACTAGCAAGAGAATTATCAATTATCACATCACTAGTGGGGATAGGATTTGCAATCCTATCATCTCCAAGCTTAGAGCTTCCCATATCTTCACTTTCAGAGTTGGTAGCAAAAAGATTTTCAAGATCATAAGCAGCATTATCATCATTTTCCCAATCACAATAAGTAACATGCACATCATAATCAAAATCATCTTCAATAGTACCTACGGACGTATCATCAAGATGATAATTAAGGCAATAAACTTCACCTTCTTCTTTACCGTTAGGATAAAAGTTGATGGGAGGAATATGCTCAGGCCAGGTTGATACCCGTTCTTCTTCCTTCTTGCTCCTCTTCCTCCTCCTCTTCTTTTTCTTCTTCTTCACCTTAGGAGGGAGTGGTTGGAGACGAAGCTTCTCCACATATCCTGGTTTATCACTAGAAACAATAGGGGAAACTTGGGAGAAACTCTCCTTTTTATTAGCACAAATATAAGAGACATTTTTATACTTTGGTAAAGTTCCCTCCTTTCTAATCTTACTTTTGTAGTCATTTTCATGGCAATTAACAACACAATAGAGATGGCAATTTTGCAAAGTGTTTTTTATTCCTATGGCATTATCATCCAGCCAAGAAGTCTTTTATGATAACTCTTCACACATGAAAAATAACATAAGCTCATCATAAAGATCAGAGGTGATCATGTCATCACACAACCGGTTAACAGTTATGTTTCGAAAGTTCATGCATTGAAAATTAAAGTGACCCTCTATACGGCAAAGTTCACAAGTAAAAGGATAAAGGTCACACAATTCTCTAGCAATTTCATTTAAATCTCTGACCCAAGTGATTGTTCTTTCATGCTTATGTTGCTTACAATACTTCTCTTCTTCAATCATAGGCCTTTCACAAGGTCTCTCCACTCCACAAAAATTAACATGCTTATATAAAACTTCATTTTTAGGAATTGGATCATGCATGTTGAAATCATCATGAACAATTTCATTTTCTTTGCAAGTCTCTTTAAAAGGTTTATGATACTTGATCCAATCTTCCTTAGGCATATTAAGATGTGAAGCAAAAAATTTGAGGAAATCAACAAGGAGTTGAGAATCAAGCCCAAACTTAGCACTAAACTTATTAAAACTTATAGTTTCAACAAAGGACTTAATGCAATCATACTCATAAATTATACCTAACTCTTTACCTTTGTCGATCTCCCAATTTTCAGTGTTGCGTTGAAGAACCCATAGAGGAAGCATCGAGCAAATCTTTATCCTGTCGAGAGAGCCTCGCATAGAAGTTAGTAATAATAATATCTTTGGGGAGCCCATGGTTAGGACATTTTAGCATTAACGTTTTCAGTTTCCCCCAAGCTTGAGCTATGCTCTCTCCGTCATGAGGGTAGAAATTATAAACATAATTCCTATTCTTATGGACTTCATGAAGAGGATAAAATTTGGAGTAAAAGAGAGACTGGATCTTTTCCCACTCCAGCAGGTGAGAGTCATTTAGTAGCCTATACCATTCCAATGCTTTTCCTTTCAGTGACAAGGCAAATAATTTCCTCATGACAAACTCCCTCGATACACCTGCAAGCTTAAATAATGAACATAGTTGTGACAGATATAGCAAGTGTTCATCGGGATGTCTGTCTCCTGCATAACGATTAGCCAAAACATGATCGATAATACCAGCTGGTATTTTATAAGGCACAATTTCAGTAGGGGGAGGATCAACCACCACAGGTGTGGGGCGTCCTCCCGCAAGCAACGATCCAATAGTAAGGTTTTCCATAAACATAACTAGTGAAATAAAAACAAGAAACAAAAAGATTTAATTGCAAGATCTAAAGATATACCTTCAAGCGCTCACCTCCCCGGCAACGGCGCCAGAAATAGCTTGATGTCTACGCACGCTTCTACTCTTGTAGACTATGTTGGGCCTCCAAGCGCAGAGGTTTGTAGGACAGCAGCAAATTTCCCTCAAGTGGATGACCTAAGGTTTATCGAACTCAGGGAAGTAGAGGTTGAAGATGGTCTCTCTCAAGCAACCCTGCAACTAAGATACAAGAAGTCTCTTGTGTCCCCAACACACCTAATACAGTTGTCAGATGTATAGGTGCACTAGTTCGGCGAAGAGAGGTTAAATGGCAAGTGATATGGATGGCTAAACAAGGTAATATAAATATGTAATAAAAAGTGCAGCAAGCAAACAAGTAGTAAACGTGAGCACAAACGGTATTGCAATGGTGGAAACAAGGCCTAAGGTTCATACTTTCACTAGTGGCAACTCCCAACAACATTAACATAATTGAATCACATGATATTTCCCATAAAACATGCAAAGGGGACACACTCAGAGATCATTCCTTCGTGGTCAAGAGAGGACGAGAATTATGTAGGGCTACAAAAGCACACCTCAAAGTTCGTAGTTCTCAATCTAAGGATTTCCCAATGTCACCGCGGCCATCCAAAGAGAGTCCCACAATCACCACAACATATCTAAAGGATAGTCAAAGACAAGCACCAAGAGACTCTCAATCTTCAATCAACAAACAAGAGAGGAAATCACTCATGAAAATATCGTTCTAATCCATGTCCAATAGACCGCTGTCACCTTGGTCTCGGGGATTATACTAGATAAAGACAAGTGAGTACATCAATCCAATACATAGAGGAAGGGGAAACACCCTAGATTAACATAGCCTATGATCACAACGAAGATCACATCATGGGAGAGAGAATTGACCACATAGCTACTAGTAAGAACCTCAGCCCCGAAGAGGAACTACTCCCGCATCATGGAGGGAGGAAGCAACGTCGATGGAGATGAATCCGGGAGCACTTCCCCGTCCCGGCAGGGTGCCGGCACAGGAATTCTGGTCTCCCAAAGCTTCATGGCGATGGCGGCTGAGATCGGAATCGCGTCTGGAGAAAAGGGGTCTGGAATCAGGGTTTACTCGACACGCTTTAAATATATGCCAAAGGGGGCCACCAGAGGGGGTCAGGGGTGCCCAGGCGCCCCCCGGCGCGGCCCAGGGGGGGCGCGCCCACAAGGCGCCTGGAGCCCCTGTGGGTCTCCCCCGGCTGTACTTTGGCCGCACGGTAGCTCCTGGAACGCTGAATTTTTATATATTTTTTCTGGATTTTTCCTGGCAGTTCTCGTAACGTGAAAACCTGAAATACAAAAACAGCCGAAAACAGAAACTGGCACTGGGGTGCACTGGATTAGTAAGTTAGTCCAAATATGATCAAAAGTGTATGGAAGTGAATGAATATCATAGCAATATCACCCAAAAGTGGCATGGAGCAAGCAGAAATTATAGATACGTTTTGGACGTATCAGGTACTCAACTGGGAGAAGTGCCACTTTATGGTTAATGAAGGAATTTTTCTTGGTCACAAGATTTCCGAAAGGGGAATTGTAGTGGACAAAGCCAAGATCGAAGCTATTGAGAGGATGCCCTATCCAAGGGACATCAAAGGTATTCGCAGTTTTCTCGGTCATGCAGGTTTTTATAGAAGATTTATTAAAGACTTTTCTAAAACCTCGAGACCCCTCACTAATCTTCTCCAGAAGGATGTTCCTTTTGTGTTTGATGAAAATGTAAGGAAGCTTTTGAAGTCCTTAAGAAAGCTTTAATAACTGCTCCTATAGTACAACCACCTGACTGGAATTTACCTTTTGAAATTATGTGTGATGCAAGTGATTTTGCTGTTGGAGCTGTTTTAGGACAAAGAATTGATAAGAAATTGAATGTTATACATTATGCTAGTAAAACCCTTGATAGTGCTCAAAGAAATTATGCTACTACTGAGAAGGAATTCTTAGCTGTAGTTTTTGCTTGTGATAAGTTTAGGCAGTATATTGTTGGTTCCAAAGTTATTATTCATACTGATCATGCTGCCATTAAGTATCTTATGACAAAGAAGGATGCCAAGCCAAGGCTTATGACAAAGAAGAATTTGATTTGCAGATTGTTGATAGGAAAGGGGAAGACAATCCGGTGGTGGACAATCTTTCAAGAATGGAAGATATACCGCATGACCCCATCCCAGTTAACGATAGTTTTCCAGACGAGCAACTTGCCG
Organism: Secale cereale; assembly: GCA_902687465.1. Taxonomy (NCBI): domain Eukaryota; kingdom Viridiplantae; phylum Streptophyta; class Magnoliopsida; order Poales; family Poaceae; genus Secale; species Secale cereale. The sequence continues at coordinate 654,216,718 of LR738713.1, forward strand.
TTGTATAAATACAACCTCTTTCCGACCCTTGGTATGCAGATTATGCTAATTTTATTGTTGCAAAGTATTTGCCTCCAGGTCTAACATTTCAGCAAAGGAAGAAGTTCTTTCATGATTTGAGGCACTACTTTTGGGATGACCCACATCTTTTCAAGGAAGGTCCCGATGGGATAGTGAGAAGATGCATTCCGGAACACGAGCAAAATAACATTCTCAGACGGTGCCATGATAGTCCCTATGGAGGACATCATGCCGGTGAGAGGACTGCACATAAGGTTCTTCAATCAGGTTTTTATTGGCCTACTCTCTTTAAAGATGCTAGAAATTATGTTTTAGCCTGTGATAAATGTCCGAGAGTTGGTAACATTAGTAGAAGGAATGAGATGCCTATGAATTACTCACTAGTGATTGAACCTTTTGATTGTTGGGGTTTTGATTTTATGGGTCCTTTTCCTTCTTCACACATGTACACTCACATTTTAGTAGCTGTTGATTATGTGACCAAGTGGGTTGAAGCAATCCCCACTGAAAGTGCTGATCACAAAACATCCTTGAAAATGCATAAGGATGTAATATTTCCTAGGTTTGGTGTACCAAGGTACCTCATGACCGATGGAGGATCACACTTCACGCACGGAGCTTTTAGAAAAGCTTTGGCTAAATACGATGTTAATCATAGAATTGCTTCACCTTATCATCCTCAAACTAGTGGGCAAGTTGAGCTCACCAATAGAGAGATTAAGTTGATCTTGCAGAAAACAGTAAACATAAATAGGAAGGATTGGTCAAATAAATTAGGAGATGCTTTGTGGGCATATAGAACTGCTTACAAAAACCCCATGGGCATGTCCCCCTATAAGATGGTGTATGGCAAGGCTTGCCATTTTCCATTAGAGCTAGAGCACAAAGCTTTCTGGGCTGTTAGAGAGCTTAACGCTGACCCAAAACTAGCTGGTGAGAAGCGTCTCATGAACTTGACTTCTCTAGATGAATGGACAAGTGAAGCTTAGGAGAGTGCTAAAATGTTCAAGGAAAAAGTAAAAAGGTGGCATGATAGGAAGATTCTGAAACGTGAATTTAATGTTGGTGATAAAGTTTTGTTGTTTAGATCCCGTTTCAGGTTTTCTCCAGGTAAACTAGTTTCCAGATGGGAAGGACCATTTCATATTGAAGAATTTTATCAGTCTGGTGCAATTAAGATTTATAATTTTGAAGGCACCAAACCTCAAGTTGTGAATGGGCAAAGACTTATACATTACATAGCAGGAGACCCTGTCGATGTTGATGTGAATATAATATACACAACAACCCACGAAGAACATGTTGCAGCCCTGTTTCAGACGCCAGCAGAAGCAGAATAAAGAAAAGGTATGTAGTACGGTAAGAAAACACCGCAAACCCTCATAAAAGTTCCGTATTACGAGTTTTCGCAAAATTAGTAAAATTCCGAGTAGAAGTGGAGCCGGAGACGACCTCCAGGGAGTCCTGGCGCCCCCCTGGCGCCCCCCCTGGGCCGCGCCGGCAGGCCGCCTGGACACCCTGGAGCCCGTCTCCAACCCCGCTTTGGTCCGTTACCTTCCTTTCTGTGCATAAATTTTTCCTATATATTTGCCCGGATTGTTCCGGCAACGTATCTTGCGATTCGCGTGTTTTCTCTTCGATCTGTTTCTGCCAGGAAATCTTTCAGCTAAATTTAGGTGTCATGGCTTCTCCAAGTTCCCCCAAGGACACGTTCGTCGTCAACGTCATCAACCCTTACCTCGCTGAGGTGAAGAAGCACCCTCAGGTTGTTCGGATGGAGGACGGTGTCCTTCATCAAGAAGATCTGAAGGGACCTATCAAGGAGGGGAGCATCCAGGCCAGGCTGGAAGAAGTGGAGTAGGAAGTCTTCGAGTACAAGAAGATGACCGAGCGTGGTGTCGAAGCTAACTTTGACATCACCAACGAGCTGAAGAACTACTTTCTGAAGGAGATGAAGGAGATGTGGGAAAGAATCGCCGCGTCTGAAGACAGAATTATAGAACTCCAAGGGCAAATTAATGATTTATATAACCAGAACTGTGAGTATGAACTAAGATTTATGCGCATGAGTTTGGGTGCTGAATGCAGGATTCAGGAGATGAGCCTCTCACAAGAGACTTTAGCAAGATATCCATGGAAGCGTTTCGCCAAGGACTACGTGATTAACGCCAACAAGCATGGGTGAAATCTCCGTGGGTAATGGCATTCCCTTGGCTTGTTCCAAGCTTGGGGGAGTGTCCGGTATCTTTATCTTTTACCTTTTGTCTTTTAGAGTCAAGTAGAGGCGTATCATGTCTAGGGAGGTTGTTATATGAGATAGGTGTGTGCATTGAGGTCTATCGCTCCTTCGGTGAGGAATTGTATCCGTGAGTGTGGAGTCGTTTATGATGCAATATTAATGAGAAGTTTATCGGTTCCTTTTGCTGCACTCGGTATTCTCTTCACGCAATCGACCTTATATGATGATTCTTATGGGGAGTATTGACCTTATGTCAGGTATGGCTATGAAACTTTATTTAATCTTGGCAAATATAGCTTTGGTCATAACAACAAGCATGCTTTTCTTAGAGTATCAACATAGCCAAAACCTTTATGTTATTATGCTTGAAGTGTTATGTTGACAAGGAAGACAACTTGATGTGTTAAGCTTATTTCAATGTTCATGCTTTATATTGCTTTGCATCTTAGTCATCATCAATTGTCTGCCCTCTCAAAACCTTTGCTAGCCTAACTCTGTACTAAGCGGAATTCTGCTTGTGCATCCATACCCTTAAGCCAATACCTTCCATATGAGTCCACCATACCTACCTACTCGTGGTACTCCACTACCACCTCCTAAAAGTATGTAATTTATGTGTTATCCTTAAAAGTTCAAAATCTTTTATTTTGTGCCTCTGTTTTAGCTCATGAGGAAGTAATAGCTAATTCATAGTCTTTTTGAGTTGGACAAGCTTCACCCCGGGATTGCATGTATAATGTGCAAACCCATAACACGAAAAGGAACTGGCATTGAGTGCGCCCGGCTTAAGAATAATATAACAAACAAACCCTCCTTCACGTTTGTTCATGAGGAATCAGAAAACTTTGGCAGTGATAAACAAAGGAGAATAAGAGGATGTTATCGTCCTCGTACGGGAGCCGTTCCTCGAAACTTGTCCAGTTCAAGAAGCAACTGAGTTATTTATTAGCATTCGTTGACAAATCATGCACCTCTCAAAACTTGTTTTCATTCTGTTTGATTTGAGGATAGCACATGACTTTTCCCTACTACCCTAGAGGAGGGCCTTTCTTTTAATTTTAAGTTGAGTTAGTTATTCCTACTTCCCTCTATTTCCCAAAGAGAGCAGACGTTTGATGTTGATAAGGATTCATTCATATAAAGCTGCATTAAGATTTGTCATATCATATCCTTGTTGACATTATCATTTGATAAGTAAGTTGTTTGTCATGCCCAGCTAAGGCAAATATCTTCCTTTTTGTTAACACTTTCACTTCTCGCTTATTAACATGTTATTCCAAAAAGCTTCAATTAATCCCATCAAAATATAAGAGCAAAAGTTAAAATTATTTGTTGTTCTTTGACCAAAGGACATGTTTGCCATGATATAATGAGTTTCCTTGGTCCTACTTTCGAATATAAGTGTTAACACTCTTTCATAAGAGCTATATGAGTTGAAGATTGCTGCTGAGGATATTTGAGTTGGTGAAGAGACTATGATGCTTCTTGTCCGTATTCTATTTATCGACACTTCACTCTCTAAACTTGTGGACAGGTTTACCGATTTCATATTCGCTTGGGGACAAGTGAGGTCTAAGCTTGGGGGTGTTGTGTTGGAAATATGCCCTAGAGGCAATAATAAATTGGTTATTATTATATTTCCTTGTTCACGATAATCGTTTATTATCCATGCTAGAATTGTATTGATAGGAAACTCAGATACATGTGTGGATACATAGACAAACACCATGTCCCTAGTAAGCCTCTAGATGACTAGCTCGTTGATCAATAGATGGTTACGGTTTCCTGACCATGAACATTGGATGTCGTTGATAACGGGATCACATCATTAGGAGAATGATGTGATGGACAAGACCCAATCCTAAGCCTAGCACAGATCGTGTAGTTCGTATGCTAAAGCTTTTCTATATGTCAAGTATCTTTTCCTTAGACCATGAGATTGTGCAACTCCCGGATATCGTAGGAATGCTTTGGGTGTACCAAACGTCACAACGTAACTGGGTGGCTATAAAGGTGCACTACAGGTATCTCCGAAAGTGTCTGTTGGGTTGGCACGAAACGAGACTGGGATTTGTCACTTCGTATGACGGAGAGGTATCTCTGGGCCCACTCGGTAGGACATCATCATAATGTGCACAATATGTGATCAAGGAGTTGATCACGGGATGATGTGTTACGGAACGAGTAAAGAGACTTGCCGGTAACGAGATTGAGCAAGGTATCGGTATACCGACGATCGAATCTCGGGCAAGTGCTATACCGATAGACAAAGGGAATCGTATACGGGATTGATTGAATCCTTGACATCGTGGTTCATCCGATGAGATCATCGTGGAACATGTGGGAGCCAACATGGGTATCCAGATCCCGCTGTTGGTTATTGGCCGGAGAGTTGTCTCGGTCATGACTACATGGTTCCCGAGCCCGTAGGGTCTACACACTTAAGGTTCGATGACGCTAGGGTTATAGGGAAAGTATGTACGCGGTTACCGAATGTTATTCGGAGTCCCGGATGAGATCCCGGACGTCACGGGGAGTTCCGGAATGGTCCGGAGGTAAAGATTCATATATGGGAAGTCCTGTTTTGGTCACCGGAAAAGTTTCGGGCGATATCGGTAACGTACCGGGACCACCGGGAGGGTCCCGGGGGCCCACCAGGTGGGGCCACCAGCCCCAGAAGGCTGCATGGGCTAAGTGTGGGAGGGGACCAGCCCCAAGGGGGCTGGTGCGCCCCCCCACCAAGTCCCTAGGCGCATGGAGAGTGGAGGGGGACAAACCCTAGGTCCAGATGGGCCTTAAGGCCCACCCTAGGGCGCCCCCTCTCTCTCCCCCCCTTTGGCCGCACCCTAGATGGGTTTCTAGGGCTGGCCGCACCCCTAGGGGTGGGAAACCCTAAAGGGGGCGCAGCCCTCCCTTTCCCCTATATATATGTGAGGTTTTGGGGCTGCTAGACACACGAGAACGTCTCCCTCTTGGCGCAGCCCTACCCCTCTCCCTCCTCGTCTCTTGCAGCGCTTGGCGAAGCCCTGCTGGAGTCCCGCGCTCCTCCACCACCACCACGCCGTCGTGCTGCTGTTGGATGGAGTCTTCCCAACCTCTCCCTCTCTCCTTGCTGGATCAAGGCGTGGGAGACGTCACCGGGCTGCACGTGTGTTGAACGCGGAGGCGCCGTCCGTTCGGCGCTAGATCGGATCTTCCGCGATTTGAATCGCCGCGAGTACGACTCCATCAACCGCGTTCTAGCAACGCTTCCGTTTAGCGATCTACAAGGGTATGTGGATCCAACTCTCCTCTCGTAGATGTGCATCTCCTAGATTGATCTTGGTGAGCGTAGGAAAATTTTGTTTCCCATGCAACGTTCCCCAACAGTGGTATCAGAGCCAGGTTTTTGCGTAGATGCAATCACGAATAGAACACAAAGGAGTTTGTGGGCGTTGATGTTTAGATTGCTTCTCTCCTTGGTCTTTTCTTGATTCAGCGGTATTGTGGGATGAAGCGGCTCGGACCAACCTTACATGTCCTCGTACATGAGACCGGTTCCATCGACAGACATGTGACTTTTGTTGCATAAGATGGCTAGCGGGTGTCTGTCTCTCCCACCTTAGTTGAATCGGATTCGACAAAGGCGGTCCTTGTAGAAGGTTAAATAGCAACTTAAATATCACCGTTGTGGCTTTGCGTAGGTAAGAAGCGTTCTTGCTAGATACCCATAGCAGCCACGTAAAACATGCAACAACAAATTAGAGGACGTCTAACTTGTTTTTGCAGGGTATGTTTGTGATATGATATGGCAATGACATGATGAGATATATTTGATGTATGAGATGTTCATGTTGTAATAGTTAATATCGACTTGCATGTCGACGAACACGGCAACCGGCAGGAGCCATAGGGTTGCATTTAATTTTTGTATGACCTGCGCACTACTAGAAAAAAGGCTATTAGTGGCGCACCCAATATTGCTATTAGTGGCGCACCATGGGTGGGCCACTAATACCACGCCACTAATAAGGAATACTAGTGGCGCACCAGTGGTGCGCCACTGTTAATCCCAATAACAGTGGCGCACCACTGGTGCGCCACTGGTATGCCTATGTGGTGCGCCACTGGTAACCCTAAGGGGTGCGCCACTGATAACCCTAAGGGGTGCGCCACTGATATCCCCACTAGGTGCGCCACTAATGTGCTATATGATGCGCCACTGATAACCCTAAGGGGTGCGCCACTGATAACCCTAAGGGGTGCGCCACTGATATCTCCACTAGGTGCGCCACTAATGTGCTATATGATGCGCCACTACTATTATTTCTAGGAATTTCTTTTTGCATTTCTGGTATTTGCACAGGTTACAAAATACAATACATCACAGAATATAAACAGCACATAATACAATACATCACAGAATATAAACAGCACATAATACAATACATCACAGAATATAAACAACACATAATACAATTCATCACATTAGTCTCCGAATTCGAAATAGCGAACAAAGTTCAAATATTAGACAAGTTTAGGTCTCGAGACCGAGTAGCGAGTTTGTCGTCACATTACAAAGTTGATATCATCTAAACTACCATCACATAGAAGAGAGCTGCGGTCACGATGAGCATCATCGCGATGAAACTAGTCTTCATCCGGTTCCTCCTCCGCTCCCTCCTCTCTCCCTCTAGATAGCGCTCGTATCTAGCTTCCGCCTCCGCCCTAGTGGTGTACCCTTTGTAACTGTTACCGCTGAAACGGTGAACCTGTCTCCGACACTCCTCCCAGTCGTCATAGACTCCGGGAACCCTACCCTTGTACACGACGTACGACGGCATCTCTATGCACTAGACAAACAAAACGTTAGTAGCAATTCACAGATAATATATAAGTATGCAACAAAAGGATCGGAAGAGAAAAGCAACACATTAATAGCACGGTTCATGGTCCTACTAATAAATAGCATCGATTACATATAAGTTGAACGACAGTCCAAACTAAAGAGACATACAAGTTCATTAAAGTTTAATTACTACACGAGCTAATCGACATTTCATAACTACATACCATCAATACTTTCTTCGACTCGACTCAGGGACCGGAGCGTGGATGAAGCCGCCGTCATCCGTCGGCGTCATGAATGTGCGGTCGTTGTCAGCCTGCATTTGTGGCGTTGTTTCTATTTCACTGTTGGACGGTTGATATTTGAGGTGGAACTGCCCCGAGGTACGAAGGACATCTTGACAGATGATTTCCGCAAACTCCGACTGGATGCGAAAGAATTCTTGTCTGATGTCCATGTCCTGGATTGCCGACAAGCGTGCGGCCCAATCTTGGAGACCCTTTGGTAGCATAAGGTGATTATGGTCCCGTACGATCGCCCGCATGTGATGGAGGGCGTAGTAGGCATCCTTCTGACTGCTAGGCGGCTGCTTGACGCAGGGGAACGTCGTTACGTGGGTGAACACGTGCTTGCCGTACCTACACATTTCCTTCCTGAAGGTGCCTCCAGATTTGGCGTAGCCGGGGAGAGCATCATCAAGAACTTTCTTGATATTTGTGTAGTTTTTCTTCGACTGACGGTCCGAGTCGAAATACGTGGCCGTGGAATATTTCGGGCTTAAGAGGATGAGTGTGCAACGTGTGTCACTGCACAAAACACGGAATGTTAGGGGAAAAAAAGAACGATCGAAATCTAAGAAATCATATGTTACGGGGGCGGTGAGGGGATGACTTACTCGGGAAAGTAAGGCACGAGGAAGGTATCCTTATCTTTGTTCGCCATAATGACGCCTTCGAGGTATGAACTCGCGACTTGCCGGTCCCCAGCGCTGTCCAAGTGCTTGGCACGCATGTAGAAGGGGTCGACTATCACGATGTCCGGGGTCTTGTCTCTAATGATCTGCATCTCCATATTGAGCGAAAATAGCCGAATGAAGGTGTAGTGCAGCGGATGAAGGTTAAACATAGCGAAGATGTCATCAAACCGCAGGACGATCATACTCCCGATGGTGCCATCGACAAAGCCCTTGCCCTCTGGCACCTTGGCCACGAAAACCGGGTATGAGTCATCTTTCTCGGAGAGACGCCGCTTCTCCATAGAAAGAACACTGTCATGCAGACTCCGCATAGCACCGGTTGCAGCCTTGAACAGATTAGCCGGTAGCATCGGCCTACCCGCCACATGCACCGCCCTCATGATATCCTTAGGTATTGGTGGCCCGTCCTGAGCACGGATCGTACTCGGTGCCGGCTGGCTCGCACCCTTGTTAGTTTTTCTTTTCCGTCCCTTCTTTGGATTCTGCTGATGTTATGGGATTGAGGTCTGCTCAGAGACCACCTTCTTGAGTGTGGTGGGGCTGATAATATTTCCCACCTCGGCTGCTTGAGTCTCGGTGAAGGCGGCAGCTGGAGGCGTCTCCTGAGAACCGAACAGACGACGCCTGTTGCAATTGGGTTTCTCCGCGGTACCAGCTAGATCGCGATCGACTTTTGCAGGGTTGGGTTCTTGAGAAGGAGGCGCCAAGAATTCGTCACCGTACCCACCATGTTCGTTGAAGTAGTCATCGACGTTGACAAATGTACCGTCGTCGACGTCCGGATCCTGTGCCATATGCATGCCCGGATCAGCTGACGGCGGTAGCGTTGCGGCGGTCTTGCCATGGCTTGGCGCCGGCAGGACTGGCGGTGTTGTCTGTGGGGTGGTGACCCCCGCCCCCAAACGAATCTGGCTCTTCGGCCAAAGCAATGGCCAGTTGAAGCAGGGGCCGAGGGTCATCACATCGTCTTCGTCGGCCCCATGGGGTCGATACGGAGGTAACAAGTCGTCGCAGCCCCGCAGCACCCGAACCAGTTGAACCCTATACACGGTGGGTGGCATCGGATTATGGTGGAACACGCGGTTGCCCGGTTCAACGATTTTGGCCTTGGCGACATCGATCAACTTGCCGTCCACGAAGTGCAGGAGAGTGCATGGAACTTCGTTGGCGGCGCCCTGCGAAAACATGTAGGGCGTCAGGGATGCCCAGTCAAAGGCAAGGAGATGAAGTCATCGGCCGAGGCTTAGTTACCGTGATGGCGTCGAGCTCGGCTAATGTCGAGGCACCGCCAACGACGGGCGTGCAAGTGACGGAGGGGCCGCTTGCTGCCGAGGTGCCGGCCGGCGTATTCTTCCCACACCCGGGTGCATCAAGCTCCAATGCCGGCGCCGGCACCGGAGACACCAATGACGCCTCCGCCGGAGACACCACTGCCGGCGCGTTGTGCGAGTTGCTGCCCGTCAAGCTGGGAATCGGGGGCGGCCCCTGTTGGCCGCCCGCAAACCACCCCCGCAGCCCCTCAACCAAGGTAGGCATAATGGCGGTGATCGTCGCTCCCAGTTGGTCTCGCACTTGGTCTCGCACTTGCTCTTCGACTATCTGAGAAATCTGCGCCACTTTTGCCTTGAGTTCTTTAACCTCCTGGCTTTCCAAGCTGGTCTTTCTCTCCTTTCGCCCAGTCTTATAGTATTCCGACCATTTCGTGGACAAGCCTTCGCCGGCCACACGACCAGCTGACGTCGGCTTAGCTAACTTATCCTTCTGTTTCATTACATTCAACGCCCTATTTAAAGTGGTGTCCCAAGGGGCAGACGGGGAGCTCTGAGACCCCGCGCTACTGCTTTCAGTTTCCTGCGGAAGTAACGTGAACCATTTAGAAATTTGGCTTCATTAATTAGAATGCAACCATATGGAGCTAATTACGCGGGGGTGTATTCCTTACCAGAACAAGCTCAAGCGCCTTCACCTTCGGATCCGTGGTAAGCTCCTTTGTTACCGGGTCCTCCTTGTACCGGGCTCTGATAAAGTTCCTGGTCTGCTTTTCATGGCGGTATTTATCGAAGAGGGGCGGTAGGCCTTGCTCGACACGCTCCGCGTCCTCCTTGTCCCATTTAGGTTCCGCCACTCTGTAACCGCCGGGACCGAGTGTGTGGACCCCTAAGTTCAATTCCCGCATTTCTTTCCCCCACTGACTTGATTCCACAGATGCGTTGCTCTCGCACTTGGTCTTGAACTCCAGGTAGTCAGCTTTGCTGATCGAAGGATTTTTCTCCTTGATCTTCTCATAACTATCACCTCTTTCAATCATTTTCTTCACCCGGGCTCTCCAAGAAGCCAGGGCCGTGCTCATCTTCGTGAGGGCGGCACTGTTCACTTTATTCCCTAAGAGGCGTGTGTTTGCGAAGTCACCGGGGAACTTGTATCGTTCGTGCAGCTTCGTGAAGAGGAGGATCCGCAAATTCCCTCGTTCACGTTGCCTTAGGTTCTCGGTGTTGATCGTGACGGTGCTCCGGACAATGCACCCGAGTTGTCCCGCGTACCCACTGACTAATTCTTTGGGCGCCGTTGGATGCCCACTGGAGGACACTTCAGTAAATTCCTCCTTGACGGTGCCGAGCACGTTCGGGCGCCGGTCCTTCCGTTGCCTCTTCGGTTGGCTGCCATCTGTGCGTTCGCTGCCATCATCAGTGGTGGCATTCCCGGCGGCACCATCAGTGGTGTCATCCCCGACGCCACTAGGGGTTGTGTAGTCGGGATCGGTGTCTTCCGCGGCGTCCTCATAGCGGTGATGGTATTCCTCCATCTCCTGGGACAGCTCCCAGAATGGCTTGCCGCCGCCCGAACCGCCGGCCTCATCGTTGTCGGCCATGTTCGCTCTAAATAGGAAAAAAGTTTGGTCAAAAAGTTGGTTATTGTCAAGGAACAAGATCTCATCATTTAGGGTTTGTGAGGAATTATCATGGTCTCATCACTTAGGGTTTGTCGACACCGAGGCATCCTAAAAGCTACGGTCTCATCACTTAGGGTTTGTCGACACCGAGGCATACTAAGATACCCCGGCCCATGCATTAGTCGCAAGTACCCCATATGTCCTATTTTTAGCAAAGTCATGCTAAAATTCACGGAAAATTTCAGCATGACCTTTGCTGAAAATAGGACATATGGAGTACCCGAACTTGCCGGAACGGAAGTTAATCGACATTCCGGCAAACTCAAGGGCCTCTCGGGGTACCTGCAAAATCACCATGCCAAAAAATGGCATATCTTCCATATATGCACAACAAAATTTTGCTGTTGACTGCCTTCCTGTAAAGGTTATTATTACCAGCACTTTCCCTCCTTAAGAACAGTCATACCAATCATAAGAAGTCTTTTCCATCAGTATTATGGGTTGTGCTTCATCAAAGATGCACTCATGCATCTATTCTGTGCACTGTTGTAGATAAAGGTGGAAATATATGATTGGGACATAGAATGGAGGAGCACAACACTTGGTTCTGTTACTGTTCCAGTTGAGTCTGAGATGCAGAGTGGACTGTTTTTTCCATTACAATATACCCTAATATTGCATCCAAATAGCCAAGTGAAGAAGATATTATCATTTTTTATCAGCAATTTTTCATAGTAGTTACAAAAACTTCTTTCCAAACTTTGAAGTACTATTAGAATGTTGGTTGCTGAACTTTTATTTGTGAAGCCTGTGTCGGAAACTCGAAATCAAACAAAAAGCTTGGCAGGTGCACTTGAGACACAAACATTCCGTTATGTAACCCCCTCAGTAAACTAATACAAGACCTTTTAGGTCACTATATACCTCTGTACCAGATTTTAAGATGCCTTGTAATTTGGAACATCGGAAGTATTTTATAGTATAATATGTAGATATATAATCAGTGACGTGTGCGTGGGTGTGAGCAACCTAGCAATGTCATTACCCCCTCTGTCGTGATCTAAACGATCTTATATTACTACTACAGAGGGAGTACAATGCAATCAGTAGCGCCCATCACCCTTGACTGCGAGAATCAATCGAACACACAGGACCACGGCTGGATAGGAGCAAAACAAGGTATAATTATAGACAGATCAGCAAACCAATTGGCCGGATGATATATTTACATCACCAATACAACCAGCGTTTGCATATACCCAAGAGCCTGGCTAGCCAATTAAGCTAGCGCATGAATGAATCGGCGTAAACCCTACGACGAATGCTTCACTGCCGGTTAACCAGGAGCTAACCAGCACATGACCCCAAAACAAAACAAAACAAAATCCAACCTAACTGAATATTATTGAGTTGCTGTTAACAAAACCAGGCAGTCCAAAATATAAACAAAACTGAGTTGCTGTTAATACATCATTATCAGTATATAAACAAAACTGACTTGCTGTTAACAAAACCAGGCAGTCCACTATATATTTTTATGACAAAATACATCATTATCAGGGCACATTATGGCCATTTTCTTACATGATGCTAACTGTACCTAACTGAATTTTTTGACAGTAGCTCAAGTAATGTTCTTGCTGTACCTAACTGAATTACATGATGCTAACTGTACCAAGACAATGGAGAAGCACTTGCTGCTAGTAATGTTCTTGAGACAAAGAAGCACTAATTTTTCTAAGTGTGATGAAGGGTCGTACCGCGCCGATGTGGTGCTTGGCCTCCGGCGAGGCCGCCGTCTCCTCCAGCCCCGGCCACGCCGCCGGGTCGATCTCCAGGAACCTGCTGCCGCGGGAGTCGTGCGTCCAGAGCGCCTTGGCGGCGTCCTCCCCGCTGCCGCCGGTGGAGCTGCTGCTGTCGCTGCCGCCGCTGGCGCTGCTGGCGCGCTCCTCGTCGTCGGCGGCGGAGGTAGGGGGGGAGCCGAGGAGGACGGACTGGTGGATCTGCGCCTGGCGGAGGTTACCTGGGAGGAGAAGGAGCGGAGGAGGGAGGCGGTGGGGTGGTGGTGGGGTGCGGCGGCGGTGGGGGACCGGCGGCGGGGCAGCAGGGGAGGGGAGGCGGCGGGGGAGACGGGGTCGGGACCCAGCGGCCGGCGGTGGCGTCGGAGGGGGCGGCGCCGCAGGGGATGGGGGGCTAGCTGTGGCGGCGACAGGGGAGGGGATAAGAGGAGAACAAGTGCGGCGACAGGGGAGGGGATAAGAGGAGAGGGTGGCAGCGCTAACAATGGCGCACATCTCTGGTAGTGCGCCATTACTGCCATGGCCTAGTGGTTAAAAGAGTCCGCGTCTGTGTTATGGACAGAAGTACTGCCATGGCCTAGTGGTTGGACCCTTGATGTATAACCCAGCCAGCCAGGGTTCGAATCCTGGCGGCCCCATTTTTTTCAATCTTTAAAAAAAATGTTTTTGATGTATATATGTCTATTGGTTGCACTAGTCCGGTCTTTAAACATTTTTTTTACCTTTTTCTGTGTTTTTTCTTTACTGTTTTTGTCAGTTCTTTTTTAGTTTTCTATTAAATATATTTGAATGTATTTGAGTATTTGAATGTATTTGAATGTAAATATTGTTAAACAACATACATTTGAATGTAAATATTGTTAAACAACATACATTTTAATGTATTTGAATATTTCCTATTAAATATATGTACATCTTTTAGGACAATATACGTGGGCTTATGTGTTTAGATTTAAGATTTGAATCATTGTGATAATTTAAGATTTGAGATAAAAGAATAGGAAAAAAAACATATACACCCTCCTCCAAGAAAGTCCCCAGCCGCCTCCTCCTCCTCCAAGAAAGGAAGTTAGGGTTTCTGCCTCTCGCCGGTGCCGGCGCAGGTCCGCCTCGTCTCCGGTGGCCCTAGGGCCATGGAGGCGCGGTGGATCCTGGCAAGGGCCGGCGGGAGGGCTTCGCAAAAAAAAAGAGATAAAAGAATAGGAAAATGCAAATGGAGTGATAAAACCATTGTGCAAAGATTTAGAATTAGATGACATGGTTGAAATCAAGTGATACATGTAATAATTTAGTTGCATGTAATAATTGAGCTTGCCACTGACACACACACACGCGGCCGACACGTCGTGATTCAATCTTAGCTATCTTTTCACAATCTTCTTGCCCTTCTTCCTCGCGGTTGAATAATTTAGCCCCGGAACCCCTTGAATTGATCTTCTCTTGAACGGACGTCCTTTAGGTAGGGTGGTCCTGCTTCTTCTTGTGGTGTATGGTACTTCATCGTCGTCGTCATCTTCCATCTTCGGGTCGCCGTACTTGTCAAAGTCTTGCTCATTGGCGACTCCATCCATTCCGATGATGTTCCTTTTGCCTCTCCTCACGACAACACGACTGGGCTTTGACGGGTCGGTAATGAAGAAGCATTGGTCCACTTTGGAAGCCAGTACCCATGGCTCATTTTTCGCGGTGACGTTTGCGCCCGCGGTCTTGGATTTGGCTTCTGGTATAACCATGGTGGTGAAATACCGGTCTTCTTTTAGGACGCTCTTGGCCCATCTGACACGGAACATCGGAACCTTCTCTCCAGTGTAGCTCAGCTCCCAGATCTCCTCGATCCTTCCGTAGTATCTGTCCTTGTCGTTACCGGTGTAGGATTCCATCGTTACCCCGGAGTTCTGATAATCGCTCTTCATGTCCTTTTCCTCGGTGTAGAATGTGTAGCCGTTGATATCGTACGCCTCATAGGTCATCAGGTTGTGCTCGGCGCCCTGTGACAAGGCGAATATGAGTTTTTCTTCCGCGGAAGAATCCTCATGTAAAGGGTACGACAGAAGCTTCTCCTTGAACCAACGCGTGAAACATGAGTTGTGCTCTTTGATTATAGCTCCCTCCGTCCTCTGTTGGCCTCGGTCATTGTACGTCTTCTCAATAAAGATTTTGTGCTCTACCACCCAAGGATCGACCACGTCTATGTGTTGTAGCGCGACTAGGTTTGCTCTTTCAAAGTCGGCGAGTCGACCCATGAAGTCGACATGCATTTCGTGGCGACCCTCGCGGTGACCCCATCCAGCGAGCCTGCCAAGGTGCCTGTTGACGGGCAGACCAACGGGGTTCTCGATGCCTAGATAATTCGTGCAGAAGGAGATGCACTCTTCGGTCAGAAAGCCCTTTGCTATGCTTCCATCTGGACGTGCCCTGTTGCGAACGTATCCTTTGATGACACCATTCATCCTTTCGAACGGCATCATGCTGTGCAGGAACGTCGGCCCGAGTTGGATGATATCCTCCACGATATGGACCAGCAGATGCACCATAACGTCGAAGAATGCGGGCGGGAAGTAGATCTCAAGCTCGCATAGTATCACCACGATCTCTTCCTGTAGCCTTCTGAGTTGCCTCACGCCAACAGACTTCCGAGAGATGACGTCGAAAAAGTTGCATAGGCCAAATAGCGTGTCACGGACGTGCGCGTCCATGATCCCACGGATTGCAACTGGAAGTATCTGCGTCATCAGCACGTGACAGTCGTGAGACTTCATCCCGCTGAACTTCTGCTTCCCTGAGTCTAGGTATCTGCTTATCTTCCCCGCGTAACCGTAAGGAAGTTTTACTCCTACGAGGCAGGTGAAAAACTGCTCGATCTCCTTCTGACTTAGAGTGAAGCACGCGGGAGGGTAGTCATATTCGATCTTCTTGGCCTTTTTGCCTTTGCGATGACTTTCCGTGTCCTTCGCCTCATCATCATCATCATCATCATTAGGGCGCCAGAGCTCCTCCCTGATGCCCATT
Source organism: Secale cereale (assembly GCA_902687465.1). Lineage (NCBI taxonomy): Eukaryota > Viridiplantae > Streptophyta > Magnoliopsida > Poales > Poaceae > Secale > Secale cereale. The sequence continues at coordinate 654,232,480 of LR738713.1, forward strand.
TTTTGCAAGTCTGCCCTTGCTTTCGGCCCATCTTTGGTCCTCTCTGGCATGTTGAGCAGGGTACCAAGCAGACTCTCGCACACGTTCTTCGTGATATGCATGACATCAAGGCTGTGAGGCACACGGAGGATCTTCCAGTACGGCAAGTCCCATAAAACAGACCTCGTTTTCCATACCTTCAGCAGCGGCTCTGGCGCCTTTCGCTTCTTTCCCGGCAGTGGGCACTCTTTCCAATTTTTCAACAGCTCGTCTATTTCCTCGCCGCTCCTCGTACGTGGGGGTCTTCGGGTTTCGGTTTCACCATCGAACAGATCCTTGCGTTTTCTCCATGCGTCATCGTCGCGAAGCCACCTTCGATGTCCCATGAACACGGTTTTCGAAGACCCGGGATCTCTATCTAGCTGGCGATACGTTGTGTCATCCATGCACCTGACGCATGCACAAAATCCGTGGACCACCTGCCCCGCGACATATCCGTAACCGAGATAGTCGTGCACCGTCGTGAGCAGTGCGGCTCTCATAGGGAAATATTCTTTCGCTGTGGCGTCCCACGTATTGGCTGGCGTTTTCCACAGCGTGTCTAGCTCCTCTTTCAGCAGCCCCAGATACAGATTGATGTCGTTCCCTGGTTGTTTCGGCCCTTCAATTAGCATACTCATGTGAATGTACTTCCTCTTCATGCACATCCAGGGGGGAAGGTTGTACATCCACACAAACACAGGCCAGGTGCTATGTGTGCTTCTCTGGCTGCCAAACGGATTGACTCCATCGGTGCTCGCGCCCAGCACGATGTTCCTTGGATCGTCCCCAAATTATGTGTCTTCGAAGTTCAACGCTTGCCACTGGCTCGCGTCCTTAGGGTGACTCAGCATCTTGTGTTTTTTATTTATCTCCGGATCATTTCCGTCATCTTCTCGCTTCTTCTCCTCCCTATCCGCGTGCCAACGCAGGAGCTTTGCTAGCTTAGGGTCCGCGAAATACCGCTGCAGACGAGGAGTGATCGGAAAGTACCACACCACTTTTCGAGGAGCTTTCTTCCTCTTCTTGTATCGACTGACGCCGCACATCGGACATATGGTAGACTCCGCGTGCTCGTCCCGATAAATGATGCAATCGTTCATGCACACATGGTATTTCACGTGCGGTAAATCCAGAGGACACACGATTTTCTTCGCCTCCTCGAAACTGGTCGGGCACTTGTTCCCCTTCGGAAGACGTTCGTGCCAGAATGACATGTTCTCGTCGAAGCATGCGTCGGTCATTTTGTGTTTTACCTTCATCTCCAGAGCCATGAGCGTTACTTTCAGGCGGGTATCCTCGGGCCTGCATCCTTCATACAATGGAGTAACCGCGTCTGTCTCCAGTTGATCCAGCTTGGCTTTCTCTCGGGCGGCAGCTCTTGCGTTACCCGTCTGCTTGCGAAGCAGCTCTTGAATATGAGGGTCATGCACCCAGCCCATCGATGGTCCATCGTCGTCTGCTCCGGCATCTTCATCTTCATGATCATGCCCTTCGTCTTGATCTTCCTCATCATCATGTCCGGCATCTTCTACATGATGACCGTGTCCTGCATCTACTTCGTGATCATGTCCTGGAGATTCTTCGTCTTCTCGACCGCCCTCGCCGCTATTGTCTTGCTGCCCTTCCTTTTTTCTGCTTGCCCGGCCCCCATGGATGACTTCATAGTCATCTTCATCACCTTGCCACCGATAGCCATCCATGAAACCACGCAAGAGCAAGTGGTCCTGCACCTGCCCGGAATCCGGGTCCGCAATAAGGCTCTTCAGCTTGCATCTTCGACACGGACATCTTATCTCCGTCTCGTTCTTTTGAAGCATCTCGGCCTTCGCGGAGCTCAAAAACCTATTTACGATGCCTTCGGTCATCGTGCGGACCATGGTCGCCTGCGGGGTAGAGCAAAATGATATTTTCGAACAAAAAAAAATTTGGCATGACTTTGCCTAAAAATAGGACCAAAAAGAATGCACATAGTGCCAAATTCTCGCCGAAACGGAAATGAATCAACATTCCGGCAAAATATTGGCAACTATCGCATTTCAAATACCGGTACCTGCAAACACAAACATATGCAACACCACAAACATATGTACATCTCTAGGCCACAAAATGATATGCAACACCACAAACGTTGTTGGAGACGGAGAGAAAAGTAGATCTAGAACATAAAGAAAGCTTTCCCCTTACTTACCTATCAAAAAAAGGAAATTTAACCACTTAATTTGGGTGAATCAATGGTGCAAATGAGGTGAGGAGGAGGAGCAAGACGACCAGATTTGTTTTGGTGGAGGGGGGAAAGTGAGTGTGTGTGGTAGGTGGTGGCTGCCTAAGTAGCAAATGCTCCCAGGTTACCAGTGGCGCACCCCTTCACTGGTGCGCCACTAGTATCCAGGAATACTAGTGGCGCACCAGTGAAGGGGTGCGCCACTGCTATATTTTTTTTTGGACCACCGCCATGCCCAGCCTTACCAGTGGCGCACCAGGGCAAGGTGCGCCACTACTATTTTTGATAGTAGTGGCGCATCTTGCCCTGGTGCGCCACTGGTAAGGCTGGGCATGGCTGGTATACTGTTCAAAAACTTACCAGTGGCGCACCAGGGCAAGGTGCGCCACTACTATTTTTGATAGTAGTGGCGCACCTTGCCCTGGTGCGCCACTGGTAAGGCTGGCATGGCTGGTATACTGTTCAAAAACTTACCAGTGGCGCACCGCACACCTGGTGCGCCACTAGTAATGTCACTATTAGTGGAGCACCTGTTTGTGGTGCGCCACTGCTATATAGTAGTGGCGCACCACATCTCTGGTGCGCCACTAATAGTGATATTACCTATAGCCTTTTTTCTAGTAGTGGCGTGTCAATCATTAAGCGCTATGTAATGCTTTACTTTATCGCTAAACGGTAGCAATAGTAGTAGAAGCATGGTGGGCGCGACAACCCCGATGGCGACACGATGATGGAGATCATGATGATGGGGATCATGGTGTTATGCCGGTGACGATGGAGATCATGCCGATGCTTTGAAGATGGAGATCAAAAGCACGAGTTGATGGCCATATCATGTCACTTATGATTTGCATGTGATGTTAATCCTTTTATGCATCTTATTTTGCTTAGGACGGCGGTAGCATTATAAGATGATCCTTCACTAAAATTTCAAGATGAAATTGTGTTCCCCCCGAGTGTGCGCCGTTGCGAAGGTTCGTCGTTTCGAAGCACCACGTGATGATCGGGTGTGATAGACTCTACGTTCGCATACAACGGGTGCAAGCCAGTTTTGCACATGCAGAACACTCGGGTTAGACTTGACGAGCCTAGCATGTACAGACATGGCCTCGGAACACAGAAGACCGAAAGGTCGAGCATGAGTCATATAGTAGATATGATCAACATGAAGATGTTCACCATTGACACCACCTCATCTCACGTGATGATCGGACTTGGGTTGGTGGATTTGGATCATGTCACGCTCGGATGACCGGAGGGATGTCAATTTGAGTGGGAGTTATAAGTAATTTGATTAGTTAAACTCACTTATCATGAACAATAGTCTAAGTTGCCTTTGCAAATTATGTTGTAGATCAATAGCTTGCGTTGTAGCTCCCTGTTTAATACGATCCTAGAGAAAGACTAAGTTGAAAGATATTGTAAGCAAGGATGCGGACTGGGTCCGTAGTCCGAGGAGTGTCCTCACTGCTGCACAGAAAGCTTACGTCTTTGATGCACCGCTCAATGTGCAAACCCCTACAACGTTGTCTGTGGATGTTGTGAACACCTGAGAGACACGTCCTGATGACTACTTGATAGTTTAGTGCACCATACTTTACGGCTTAGAATCGGGATTCCAATGACGTTTTGAATGCCATGGAACATATGAGATGTTCTAAGAGCTGAAATTTGGATTTCAGGCTCATGCCCGTGTTGAGAGGTATGATACCTCTAACAAGTTCCTTTGCCAAAAAGATGGAGGAGAATGGCTCAACTGGTGAGCATGTGCTCGGAATGTCTGGGTGCTAAAACCACTTGAACCAAGTGGGAGTTAATCTTCCAGGTGAGATAGTGGTTGACAGAATTCTCTAGACACTATCACCAAGCTACTAGAACTTCGTGATGAACTATGACATGCAAAGGATGGAGATGATCCCGGTGCTGTTAGCGGTTCTTAGTACCGCAAAAGTAGAAATCAAGAAGGAGCATCAAGTGTTGATGGTTTAACAAGACCACTGGTTTCAAAAGGGGCAAGGGCTAGAAGGGAAACTTCATGAATGGCAAACCAGTTGTCGCTCTAATGAGGGAACCCAAGGTTGCACCCAAACCTCGAGACTAAGTGCTTCGATTGTAAGGGTAACGGTCACATGGTAGCGGAATTACCCCAAATACATGGTAGGTAAGAAAAGCTGGCAACTTCAACAAAGTATATTTGATATACGTGTTATTGATGTGTACCTTACTAGTACTCCTTGTAGCACATGGGTATTGGATACCGGTTCAGTTGCTATTATTAGTGACTTGAAGCAAAAGCTACGGACTGAACGGAGACTAGCTAAGGGCGAGGTGACGATATGTTGGAAGTGTTTCCAAGGATGATAAGATCACCATCGCACGCTCCCTCTATTTTCGGAATTAGTGTTGAACCTAGATAAATGTTATCAGGTGTCTACGTTGAGCATGAATATGATTAGATCATGTTCATTGCAATACGGTTATTCATTTAAGTTAGAGAATAATGGTTATTCTGTTTACATGAATAATACCTTTATGGTCATGCACCCAATGGTTTATTGAATCTCGATTATAGCAATACACATGATGATAATATTAATGCCAAAAGATGTAGAGTTAATAATGATAGTACCACTTTCTTGTGGCACTGCCGCTTAGGTCATTTTGGCATAAAATGCATGAAGAAACTCCATGCTGATGGATGTTTGGAGTCACTTGATTTTGAATCACTTGACACATGCGAGCCATGCCTCATGGGCAGGATGACTGAGATCCCGTTTTCAGGTACAATGAAACGGGCAAGTGACTTGTTGGAAATCATACATGCTGATGTATGTGATCCAATGAGAATTAAGGCGTGTGGTGGATATCGTTATTTTCTCATCTTCACTGACGATTTGAGTAGATATGGTATATTTACTTAATGAAGCAAAAGTCTGAAACGTTTGAAAGGTTCAAAAAATTCAGAGTGAAGATTAAGAATCATCATAACAAGAAGATCATGTTCCTACGATCTGATCAAGGGGATATTATCTGAATTATGAGTTTGGCAATCACTTAAGACATTGTGGAATTGTTTCGCAGTTGAAGTCCCCTGGAACACCACATCGTAATGGTGTGTCCGGACATCGTAATCGAACCTTATGAGATATGGTGCGATCTATGATGTATCTTACCGATCTACCGCTGTTATTTTAAGGTTATGCATTAGAGACAGCTGCATTCACTTTAGATAGGGCACCATCTAAGTCCGTTGAGACGACGTCGTATGGTTTGGCAGGAAACCAAAGTTGTCGTTTTCTTAATGTTTGGGGCTGCGATGCTTATGGCTTCAGCCGGGAAAAGCTCGAACCCAAAGCGGACAAATACATCTTCATAGGATACCCAAAGGTAACAGTTGGGTATACCTCCTATCTCAGATCCAAGGGCAAAAATGTTTGTCCCTAAGAATGGGTCCTTTCTCGAGAAGGAGTTTCTCTTGAAAGAATTGAGTGGGAGGAAGATAGAACTTGATGAGGTTGTCGAACCCTCACTTCAACCGGATAGTAGTGCAACACAGAAAGATGTTTCTGTGGAACCTACGATAGTTGAAGAGGAAACTAATGATAGTGATCATGAAGCTCCAGATCAAGTTGCTATCGATCCTCGTAGGTCGACAAGGATATGTACTACTCCTGAGTGGTACGGTGATCCTGTCTTAGATGTCATGTTGTTGAACAACAATGAACCTACGAACTATGGAGAAGCGATGGTGGGCCCATATTCCGACAAATGGTTAGAAGCCGATAAATCCGAGATAGGATCCATGTATCAAAACAAAGTATGGACTTTGGTGGACTTGCCCTATGATCGGCAAGCCATTGAGACAAATGGATCTTTAAGACTAAGACGGACGTGGACGGTAATGTCACCGTCTATGAAGCTCGACTTGTGGCGAAGAGTTTTCCACAAGTTCAAGGAGTTGACTACGATGAGATTTTCTCACCCGTAGCGATGCTTAAGTCCGTCGGAATCATGTTAGCATTAGCTGCATTTATGAAATCTGGCAGATGGATGACAAAACAAGTTTCCTTACCAGTTTTCGTAAGGAAAGGTTGTATGTGATACAATCAGAAAGGTTTTGTCGATCCTAAGGATGCTAAAAGATATGCTAGCTCCAGCGATCCTTCCATGGACTAGAGCAAGCATCTCGGAGTCGGAATATACACTTTGATGGAGTGATCAAAGTTTTTGGGTATACAAAGTTTGTTGGAAACTTGTATTTGCAATAAAGTGAGTGGGAGCACTACAACATTTCTGATAAGTATATGTGAATGACATATTGTTGATCCGAAATGATGTAGAATTTCTGGAAAGCATATAGGGTTGTTTGAAATGAGTTTTTCAAAGGAAGACCTGGATAAAGCTGCTTACATATTGGGCATCAAGATCTATACAGATAGATCAAGACGCCTGATGATACTTTCAAAAGAACACACACCTTTGACATGATTTTGAAGGAGTTCAAAATAGATCAGTCAAAGAAGGAGTTCTTACCTGAGTTGTAAGGTGTGAAGTTGAGTAAGACTCAAAACTTGACCACGGCAGAAGGAAGAGGAAGGACGAAGGTCGTCCCCTATGCTTTTGTCATAGGCTCTGTACGGTATGCCATGCTAAGTACCGCACCTGATGTGTGCCTTGCCACATGTCTGGCAAGAGGGTACAAAGGTGATCCAGGAGTGGATTACTAGATAGTGGTCAAAATTATCCTTAGAGGAGTAAGGAAATGTTTCTCGGTTATGGAGGTGATAAAGAGTTCGACGTAAAGAGTTACGTCGATGCGAGCTTAACACCTATCCGGATAACTCTAAGTGGAGATACCGGATACGTATAATGGAGCAACAGTTTGGAATAGCTCCAAGTGGAACGTGATAGCAGCATCTACGATATGACATAAGGTTTTGCGAAGAACATAGGGATCTGAATGTTGCAGACCCGTTGACTACAACCTCTCTCACAAGCATAACATGATCAAACCCAGAACTCATTGAGTATTAATCACATATTGATGTGAACTAGATTACTGACTCTAGTGAACTCTTTGGATGTTAGTCACATGGCGATGTGACCTGTGAGTGTTAATCACATGGCGATGTGAACTAGATTATTGACTCTAGTGCAAGTGGGAGACTGTTGGAAATATGCCCTAGAGGCAATAATAAATTGGTTATTATTATATTTCCTTGTTCACGATAATCATTTATTATCCATGCTAGAATTGTATTGATAGGAAACTCAGATACATGTGTGGATACATAGACAAACACCATGTCCCTAGTAAGCCTCTAAATGACTAGCTCGTTGATCAATAGATGGTTACGGTTTCCTGACCATGGACATTGGATGTCGTTGATAACGGGATCACATCATTAGGAGAATGATGTGATGGACAAGACCCAATCCTAAGCCTAGCACAGATCGTGTAGTTCGTATGCTAAAGCTTTTCTATATGTCAAGTATCTTTTCCTTAGACCATGAGATTGTGCAACTCCCGGATATCGTAGGAATGCTTTGGGTGTACCAAACGTCACAACGTAACTGGGTGGCTATAAAGGTGCACTACAGGTATCTCCGAAAGTGTCTGTTGGGTTGGCACGAATCGAGACTGGGATTTGTCACTTCGTATGACGGAGAGGTATCTCTGGGCCCACTCGGTAGGACATCATCATAATGTGCACAATATGTGATCAAGGAGTTGATCACGGGATGATGTGTTACGGAACGAGTAAAGAGACTTGCCGGTAACGAGATTGAGCAAGGTATCGGTATACCGACGATCGAATCTCGGGCAAGTGCTATACCGATAGACAAAGGGAATCGTATACGGGATTGATTGAATCCTTGACATCGTGGTTCATCCGATGAGATCATCGTGGAACATGTGGGAGCCAACATGGGTATCCAGATCCCGCTGTTGGTTATTGGCCGGAGAGTTGTCTCGGTCATGACTACATGGTTCCCGAGCCCGTAGGGTCTACACACTTAAGGTTCGATGACGCTAGGGTTATAGGGAAAGTATGTACGCGGTTACCGAATGTTATTCGGAGTCCCGGATGAGATCCCGGACGTCACGGGGAGTTCCGGAATGGTCCGGAGGTAAAGATTCATATATGGGAAGTCCTGTTTTGGTCACCGGAAAAGTTTCGGGCGATATCGGTAACGTACCGGGACCACCGGGAGGGTCCCGGGGCCCACCAGGTGGGGCCACCAGCCCCAGAAGGCTGCGTGGGCTAAGTGTGGGAGGGGACCAGCCCCAAGGGGGCTGGTGCGCCCCCCCACCAAGTCCCTAGGCGCATGGAGAGTGGAGGGGGACAAACCCTAGGTCCAGATGGGCCTTAAGGCCCACCCTAGGGCGCCCCCTCTCTCTCCCCCCCTTTGGCCGCACCCTAGATGGTTTTCTAGGGCTGGCCGCACCCCTAGGGGTGGGAAACCCTAAAGGGGGCGCAGCCCTCCCTTTCCCCTATATATATGTGAGGTTTTGGGGCAGCTAGACACACGAGAACGTCTCGCTCTTGGCGCAGCCCTACCCCTCTCCCTCCTCGTCTCTTGCAGCGCTTGGCGAAGCCCTGCTGGAGTCCCGCGCTCCTCCACCACCACCACGCCGTTGTGCTGCTGTTGGATGGAGTCTTCCCAACCTCTCCCTCTCTCCTTGCTGGATCAAGGCGTGGGAGACGTCACCGGGCTGCACGTGTGTTGAACGCGGAGGCGCCGTCCGTTCGGCGCTAGATCGGATCTTCCGCAATTTGAATCGCCGCGAGTACGACTCCATCAACCGCGTTCTAGCAACGCTTCCGTTTAGCGATCTACAAGGGTATGTGGATCCAACTCTCCTCTCGTAGATGTGCATCTCCTAGATTGATCTTGGTGAGCGTAGGAAAATTTTGTTTCCCATGCAACGTTCCCCAACATGTTGATACGTCCAAAATGCATCACTATTTTGTATTATAATTTATCCTTATTCATTGATATATTTCACGTTATGATGATGTTCTTATGTTGTTTTGGTCTATTTTACACAGTTTGCAACTCTCCGATACCGGAACAGCAGACGCAGGATTCAGCAGGAAAAAGTGGATCCTGAGTTGCTGAAGAAGAACACCTCCAAATTACCTGAAAATTGACGGGAGGTATTTTTCAGACGAATAACGAAGACACGCAAAAGGGGAGTCAGAGGGGGGCCACAGGGTGCCCAGGCGGCCTGGGGGCGCCCCCCCTGGCCGCGCCGGGGGGGCGCCTGGAGCCCCTGGCCCACCTCTGGTGGCCCCCTATTGCATATATGTTCTCCGTCCTCCGAAAACCCTAGGCACGGGACTTTTTACGGAGTTCCGCCGCCGCTTCGAGGCGGAAACCTACAGAGAAGAAAAGGGCATCTCTGGTGGGCAGATTCCGCCGGGGAGATCACCTCCCGGAAGGGGAGATCATCGCCATCGTCATCACCATCGTCACAGGCATCATCGAGATCATCATCAACATCATCCCCAACACCAGCACCATCTCCATCTTCATCCAAATCTCATCTTTCCATCGCAACTCGTGTTGTAACTCGTACTACCTATCCTCTCTACTCCGTCGGTGTTGATTACTACTTTGTGGTGAATGCTATTGAGTTTTGTTGGAGAAATATTATTATGTCCAGATTGTTTATCACATATTTATCCCCACTGATCATGATCTCTTTTATGTCTTGTGAGTAGTTACCTTAGTTCTTGAGGACATGGGGGAAGTCTTGTTGTTAGTAGTCACATGCTGTTGAAGTAATATGTGTTGTTTGATACTTAAGTTGCGTTGTCATTCTATTAGTGGTGTTGTGTGAGTCGAACACCCAACACTTCGCCTTATTAAGGACCTAGGAGAATACATTGTGTATAAAGAATGCTTATGGTGGGTTGCCGGAGTGACAGAAACCTGAACCCCAGTTCGCACGCTTTTGCATAAGGGAATAATGGATCCTCGATCGTACTGCTATGGTTAGGCTTTTGCCTTAAATTCTATCTTGTATTTGCGGATGCTTGCAAGGTGTTTAATCATAAGAGTGCATTCATCTTAGTCTAGAGAGTGCACTAGCATAGATCCACCCACTCAACACTTATCAACACATAACATAGTATCGATATGGAATATGGCGAAAGCACATGACTACCTCTCCCGTGTGTCCTCAAGAACGCTTTAGTCTTTATAAGTTCAGTTGCTAGGCCTCTCCTTTTCTAAGAAAGGATTGGGCCACTTGTTACTCTCAGTACCTTTTACATTACTTGCCTTTACATTCCTGTTGCTTATACCGAGAAAACCCCTAAAAGTTATCTTTCAGTGCTTCCAGTAATTTCTTGCTCAGAATCGCTTATCAATACCTTCTGCTCCTCGTTGGGTTCGACACTCTTACTTATCAAAAACGCTGCAACAGATCCCTTACGGTTGAGGGTCATCAGAGGGGCGCGCCCCTCTTTCCCTCTCCCTCTCCCTCTCCTTCCTTCCCCCTCTCTCCTTCTTGGTGGACTCCTACTAGGAATAGGATTGGAAACCTATTCCTAGTAGGATTGCCTCTCCTGGCGCGCCATAGAGGGCTGGCCGGCCTCCCCCCTTGCTCCTTTATATACGGGGGCAGGGGGCACCCAAAGACACACAAGTTGATCTGTTGATCTCTCCCAACCGTATGCTGTGCCCCCCTCCACAGAAACACACCTCGTTCATATCGTTGCAGCGCTTAGGCGAAGCCCTACGATGGTAACTTCATCATCTCCGTCACCACACAGTCGTGGTGATGAAACTCTCCCGTGAAGCTCACCTGGACCAAGAGCTCGTGGGACGTCATCAAGCTGATCGCGGAGGTGCCGTACGTTCGGTGCTTCATCGGTTGGATCGCGAAGAAATTCGACTACATCAACCGCATCACTAGACTCTTCCGCTTTCGATCTACGAGGGTACGTAGACACACTCTCCCCTCTCGTTGCTATGCATCTGGTAGATAGATCTTGCGTGATCGTAGGAAAATTTTAAAATACTACGTTCACCAACATTGGCATCAGATCTAGGTCTATGCATAGATGATATGCACGAGTAGAACACAATGAGTTGTGGACAATAATAGTCATACTGCTTACCAGCATGTCATATTTTGGTTCGGCAGTACTGTGAGATGAAGCGGCCCGGACCGACATTACACGTACGCTTACGCGAGACTGGTTTCACCGTTATGAGCACACGTTGCTTAAAGGTGACAGGCGGGTGTCTGTCTCTCTTACTTTAGTTGAATCAAGTGTGGCTACGCCCGATCCTTGTGAAGGTTAAAACAGCACATACTTGAAAAAAAATCATTGTGGTTTTGTATGCGTAGGTAAGAACGGTTCTTGCTAAGCCCATAGTAGCCACGTAAAACTTGCAACAAACAATGTAGAGGACGTCTAACTTGTTTTTGCAGGGCATGTTGTGATGTGATATGGTCAAGACATGATGAGTTATACGTTATTGTATGAGATGATCATATTTTGTAAAGTTATCGGCAACTAGCAGGAGCCATATGGTTGTCGCTTTATTGTATGAAATACAGTCGCCATGTAATTGCTTTACTTTATCACTAAGAATTAGCGATAGTCGTGGAAGCAATTGTTGGCGAGACGACAACGATGCTACGATGGAGATCAAGGTGTCGCGCCGGTGACGAAGGTGATCATGACTGTGCTATAGAGATGGAGATCAAAAGCACAAGATGATGATGGCCATATCATGTCACATATTTTGATTGCATGTGATGTTTATCTTATTATGCTTCTTATTTTGCTTAGTACGGCGGTAGAATTATAAGATGATCCCTTACAAAATTTCAAGGTATAAGTGTTCTCCCTGAGTATGCACCGTTGCGAAAGTTCGTCGTGCCGAGACACCACGTGATGATCAGGTGTGATAAGCTCTACGTTCACATACAACGGGTGTAAGCCAGTTTGGCACACGCAGAATACTCGGGTTAAACTTGACGAGCCTAGCATATGCAGATATGGCCTCGGAACACTGGAGATCGAAAGGTCGAGCGTGAATCATATAGTAGATATGATCAACACAAGATGTTCACCATTGATAACTACTCCATCTCACGTGATGATCGGACATGGTTTAGTTGATTTGGATCACGTGATCATTTAGATGACTAGAAGGATGTCTATCTAAGTGGGAGTTCTTTAGTAATTTGATTAATTGAACTTTAATTTATCATGAACTTAGTCCTGTTAGTATTAGCATATCTGTGCTGTAGATCAATAGCTCACGATGTAGCTCCGGTTTGTTTTTATATGTTCCTAGAGAAAACTAAGTTGAAAGATGTTAGTAGCAATGATGCGGACTTGTTCTGTGATCTGAGGATTTTCCTCATTGATGCACAGAAGAATTATGTCCTTGATGCACCGCTAGGTGACAGACCTATTGCAGGAGCAGATGTAGACGTTATGAACGTTTTGACGAAAGCTCGGTATGATGACTACTTGATAGTGTAGTGCACCATGCTTTACGGCTTAGAACCGAGACAATGTTCTCCAATTTTAACATAAGCAAAAGGCATGACAACTACGGGCTTATTCTTATCTAATATATCTTGTTCATTTCTAACAGGTTTAGCAATTCTAGCAGCCTCATCGTGGAAGTAAATAACATGCCCATCAACATTATCAACTAAGAGATATTTACCATTGCAATATTAGATTCCAGTTTAATTTGTTCACTTGGTCTAGGTTTTCTAATGTTACTTTTATTAACCATAGTTGTATCTTTAGCATGTTCATTAATCCTAACTGGGAAAGCATGTTTCTCAATATAAGCAGTAGGCGCAACTCGATCAACATTGAAAATCTTCGGAGTTGCGCTTAATTCTTTCCAAAAGAGTCCATTTTAATTCAATAATTTTTTCGTAAAAGATACAACATGGATTCTTCATTATGTGAAAGCCGAGCATAAAAATTCTGAATAATTATTTCTCGTTAGAGCTCATGATTGGGCCATCTGTGCATCATGTACTTAAGTCTCCCCCAAGCTTGTGCTATACTTTCTCCTTCACGAGACCAAGAATTATATATATAATTTCAATCACGATGAAGCAAATGCATTATAGAGTTACCTGAGTGGTGTAAGGGACTGTTTCCAACATAGGAATTTCAAAGGAATCAGTCCATTTCCTGCAGGAACATAAATAAAAGTTAGTGTTCAAAACTTAGCACTAGAAGACCAGTCTCAAACTTTTCAAACAATGCATAGTTAAGGGAACAACCCCAACAAGCATCAGACATTTCTGAAGTTATGTTTAACTTGCAGAACAAAGTGACTTCTCAAAATAACAAGTTTTAATGATTGAGGGAAAACATTGTTGAACTGCAATTAGAGAATGGTCTCCAAGATGTATTAAACAGACACCTGTGAGTACTGGACAACTGATATATAGATGAGCTACACATTTACTGGTCACTTCAGAAGATCACATTACAAGAGATATATTAGACTATACATATATTTCCATTGTTGAAACAAATAGTTTGTCAACAAACTAGGAAGCATAAGAACTGCATATGCGTCTATCATTTCCTAACCAGAGAACACATCCTTGAACTTAGGATGACCTGACAAGATGCATTGATTTAAGACAAGGTAGTGCAACAACGGTGCATCATTAGTGACACATGTCCACCACAAAATCAAGCATGCCATGCCACAACTCTGAACTCAAGGAGGAAGCAGAGACAAGCTGTGACTTATAGTTGTAGCTTAGAAGCCAACCATAAGGGCAATTCAAGTACAAAACTCTGGAGTTAATATTTGGTTCTTGACAGACTTGGCCATCTTGCGGAACTCCTTGTGCACTAGAGTCTTGTGCTGGAGCTTGGAAGGGGTGTTCTGCTTCTTGGTCTTTGTCGTGGACTCCACAACAGCCTTATCCTCTCCCGCTGATGGCTGGACCGCCACAGTCTTGTTGTTCGCCAAGCCTGAAATCACATTTGCCCCACAGCAAGTTAGCTCCTTGCAGAGACACTAGCAAACAAAAGGGTTAAAACAGTGCAAAGAGCTACGGACCCGAGAACTTGTAGGAGTGGACATTGTAGAGGTTGTTTGGCTCCTTGCTGAACTGCACCTTGGCGTTGCTGTTGCCGAACTTCTTGATCAAGAAGCAGTTCTTCTTCACGAGCTCCCAGACCAGAGACCCTGGAACAGTAGTCATTTCCCTTGGCCTACATCACCAAAACAACAACCAAAAGTCAGATCCTACAGCTAGCAACAAGCAACAGGACGCACTAATCCTATAGAATCAAGGAAACATATGACCATTTGACACAAAATTGTATGCTGATTGCAATTAGAAATAAGTACAGAGCATCACCAGGATCAAAATCTAGCAATAATGGGCCAACGACAATGTACTACTAGAGTACGAGCTCTGACATGTGATGCGAAGCAATCAATAAAGTAACTAGATGGCTGCAAGATGATTTTTGCTTCATATAAAGTAACTAGAATTATCACCCAAAAACTAGAATTTACCAATGTGTTTGTCACACTACCAAAATTCAAGACAAACCATGACAGGGCGACGAGCAAATTGTAGCAGAGGAGGCATCTAATTTGACTACCACAATCATTGAGTAAAAGCAAACATCAAAGAATCCAGAAATTTGTGAACTGAATGCAAGCAAGTTTGCACATGACACAGCGGATCTGTAGTCCCTAATTAGATTAGATATTCCGACTAGTGATCCACATGCATAGACACTTACTAGAACCTGCTTATGCTTAAACTAGAAACAAAACAAAAGAAAACTGAACCTATCTATTCAACAGAGAGACATGTCCAGGGTGAACCATGTCGAGCTGTTGGCACTGCACCGCTCCCGACGCCACCTGCGGACTTGATGATCCAGGCCCCCACGACGACCACATCGTGATCCGTGCGAAGCTCCACCTCCTGCACGTCTGATCCATGCTCCAGTGGAGGCTCGGGCTCCACCCTCGAATCCGGCGGCGCCTGCAGAAAGATAGAGAGAGATTGAGCGAGTCAAACAAAGAGAGGGGATAGTCCATTATATAAGTTATCATGGACTATTAGCATTTGCAACAGACTAAATTGAGCACCCTGGTATGAGCAAAATGCATTACCATTTTTGTTAATAAATATGAGCAAAATACTTTACCATTTTTTAATAAATATGCATCATATTCAGGTACTAGTCATGCTATTGAAGCTGATCATTGTGACTAACACTAGCACGGTGCACGATTCCAGCAAATGCTGATTGACCAGTCACCTAGATCGGTATTGATTAACATTAACCAGATAAAAATGTATAATGTGCATGCATGGCAGTAAAAATCTTGCATATAATGTTTATTGCACAAACATTTTTTAGCTTATAAGTAGAAGCAAATTTCGGGCCATTCTTTCAATCATGATAAAATGATTGATCATAACCCCAAAATACGTTTGAGTGGCAGGAAAAAGCATAGGACAGGCCACTCCATAACTGAAATACTGAACTGGACTGTTAGAGCTAACCGTAGTGAGACTAGCAGAACAACAAACAGGATGAAAATATAAATAGAAGGCCAATTGAAACCTAGCTCACACATAATATGCGAGCGTGAGAATACTCCGGTATACTTAACTTGGGTTTAGTACAAAGGTACAATTTAAAAGCATATCAGATCAGGTATAAAATCATGCACCCGGGTTCAACTTATCAAGGTTCTTCACTTTCCATTTATACAACAGAACGGCTAAATTGATTACCCAAAACATGCATGCTAGTGGTCTACTGGAAGCATCGCATAGTTAATGTTTTGTTTACTACATTGCTGCTAGCTAGGTCTATCAGATTATGAAGTGAGGATGATCTGATCTACTAGCTCTGCTTTGTGTTACTTATCTTGAGAACATTCATAAAACTACCAAGTGACTGAGAGTAGAGCAACCTGACTATATGTTGAAAATTATTACAACCTGACTATGATAAATTAAACACTGGAAGGGCAAGACGTGGGAGCCCTCGAGGCCCTGGAACACCCTCCAGATCTGCTCGAGCCTCTGGCTCATAGTCCTGCGAGGCAACAAACAGATCTTCTCATGCCGCCCGGCCACCGAAACCGAAGGGGAATTGGATGTGGATGCGAAGGCTACCTTGAGGTCGAGGGGCTCTTCGACGGACTTGAAGAGGTGAGGAGCTGAGACGCACCGAGGCTGAGGCGTATCTTGGAGTCGAGGCTGCAGCTGTGCCGGTCGGGATTGGGCGCGGGAGCTGCCGCCGCGGGCGAGACGCGGTGAAGGGCCGAGACGGCTGGGGAGGCCGTGCGCGCCCGGCTGAGCCAGGCGGACGGGCGGCGGCCCCGCTGCTACAGCGCGAAGCGCCCCTCCTTGGCGTCTTCCTCGTCCTCCTCGTCGTTAGCAAAGCTGGGGCGGCTCGCACCCTGCGGCCTGGGCTTGGGCGAGGGCTGGGCCTTGTAGGAGGGCCTGGTTGCGGGGGCGGCGTCCTCGGGCTTGCCCCCGTCGTCGTCGTCCGCGCGGCGGCAGAAGTTCTTGCGGTGGTTGCTCATCCCGGTCACCCGGAAGTTCTCGGGGAGGAGGCGGCGACAAGGAGTGTGATGGGAGGAGGGATCGATGGGTGGCGGCCATGGCTAGGAGTGCGATGGGAGAAGGAGTGCGGCGGCGGGTGTGTACTCGGGGAGAGGGGGAGAAAGATCTGGATCGAGCGAGGAGAGGGGGGCCGCTAGTGTTTGGGTTGGGTTGGTGAGACTTGAGAGACGTCGGATCCGTCGGACGTGGATGGTTCAGATCGGCTAAGGGGGTGATCTGTTGTAACACTTCAAATTTTAGGGTTTGGTTTTTCTTCCAAAACTTTTGGTCTATTGGAAGGGGGTTGTTTGATCTTCTTTTAAGACCCTTCTAAAATCTCTTCTGGCCAAAGTTTGTGTGTTTTTCTCAAGCTTGGTTTTTTGTCTTGAAAGCTTCTTATGGTGTTAGCTCAACACAAGTTATTTTCTTAGAGATTTGTTTGATTCTTTTCCTTCATGATTTAAACTCCTCAGGTTTAACCTTAGGCTTATCTTCCTCTCCAACCTTCATCTTGCTATGACCCCAACAGAAATATTTCTCTCCAATACCTCCTCTACACCTTAGGACAAGTCTCTCATCAATTCCAGTGAGTTTCAACCTTATTGGAACTTTTTTCTCTATTTATTTTGCTCCAAATTCTATTTCTGTCATTTATAGTGGACCTTGGTGATTTACAAAGGAAACACCATATCCATCTTGTTATTTGATTCCAAACTAACTTCCCTAGATAGTCCTTAGTACCCACAACCTAAATCCATCTTGTTTCACTGGTCCACAGTTCAAAATTTTCAAATTTTACTTGCTGCAAGTTTGGACCAGATTTGCAAAATTTGGTGAAATTCATATTTATCTTCTTCCAAAAATTCTGTGAAAAATACGGCAGCCTCTAGATGCATCAAGAGGCCACTCCACCAAATATCAGCCCCAGAAACATTTCCAACATGCCAGAATCATTTCATCGAACACCTGGCTTACACTATGCTGTCAGTTTCAGAAACTGCTAAATGAAGATTCACTGTCGACAGTGCAGTTCGTCAGTTCGTCAGAGCCGCAGCGTCAATCTCACCAGTTCCCGCCTTGGATAGATGCTCACTGCACCTCCTGCTTATCCAGCACACCGCACGCTTGCTTGGCGGCTTCCGGGCGCCGGTGGCGCCCTGGCCCGACCACGTCGGCGACTTCCACGGCAACAGAACATCCCGTGGCGGCCGACAGGGAGGATCCTGCAGCTCGACGCCGTTTGGCGCCGCCCAAGTCACCCTAGAGCTCTGCGTGGCCTTCTCCACTGCCAGCGCATGCCTGCAGCACCATCGCCGTGGCCTGGCGCGCACAGAGCGCGTTCTCTGCCGCCGACGTGCCGCACGGCCGTTCCGTCGAGGGCAGCCCGTAATCACCCCTCCCCTGCTGAGTTAGGCACGAGAATGGAACCAATGCACCTCCTAGTCGATGCTCAAGCCCCTAAACCCGCCGTCCAGCCACTAAATCGCCGTAATCGCTCGTCGGACTTATCCCGTTCACGGAAACCACCTCGGGCCGGCTATATAAAGCGCCCCCGAGCTCGTTCTCGAGCCCGCACACCTCCACCATCTCCCTAGACCGCGGCCAGCCTCTGGAAGAGCCTCGAGGGGCCCTTCTTCCCTAACTCCGGCCAACTCCGTCAGCCTCGGGCTCCAGCAGCGTTCTCTCCGGTGAGAACTCCTCCGCCGCCCTGGACTCGAGCGTAGCGCCCTGGCACCTACCTAAACCTAACCCCCACTCCAATTTGACCCCAGGAGCTCTCTCCAATGAGGCCCACGACCACCTGAGCCGCCGTCCGCCGGAGACAGGGTCGCCGTCGACGTGGGGCTTGCCGACGCTCAACTCCACCACCAATCGACGTGGAAGAACACCAGGAAGCTATACGTACCACTCCCCTCCCCTAACTCGCCGTGGATCGGCGCCGGCGACCACCGCAGCTCCTGGCACTGGCGCGACTCTGTTTTAGAGTTTAAACCCGACGAGTGGGACCCCCTCGTCAGCCTCTTGTTTTCCCCCGAATCGTTTTTCTGGAAAGCGCCTTCAGGCAAAGTACTTCTTCGTCTTCAGTTGGCGTACTGCGTACCGGTTCGCTTTTATGTTTTCTATTCTAGCCCTTGGAAATTTTTTGTTTCATTACAAATGAGTCCCTGGACAGAAACTCTAATATCTTTTTAATTAAAGATGATTTTGAGTTAATTCTTTTTCTGTCCTCTTCAGTTTTCTGTCTAGTTTTTTTTCATATTTATGTGAAATTTTTTGGATCAACTTTCCTTGCACGCTCGGTATTTATGTTAGTATCCGTTTTGTTTGAATACGTAGATACCGAAGGACGTGACCGAGCCGCGAACCTCACCGAATTAGACTCCGACTACTCCGAACCAGGCAAGCATGTTTGAACCTTTGATATGATGGATGTGTTGCATGTTTGCTCGAGTAGTTCTTTTCATAAGCATGGTTATATAAGGATTTGTGTATGGTTATATTTCATGCAAACAAGCTTTGGGTGAGCCCCGTATGATAATGATTGAACCACCCCGATCATGTTGTGACATGATGGGTGGAGTACTCGTATTGTTGTAGCATGCTAGTAGTTGGTTAACTTAGTATCCGCGTGGATCGAGTCATGATACCGCTCATCTCCTTTTTGGTACTGTCATATGCCATCTGTTGTGATTGCGGTCTAGTCAGTTGTAAACCACTTTCCAAGTACACACCAAGTAGAGGGGCCGGGATGAGGGTTCCATGGCCCTGGATTAAAGCTCGTCATCCGGTCAGGTGGCATGGGTGTTTCTGGTTGGGACCGAGAGGGGGGCACCCCTTAGAGCGCGCATATATAAATTTGATCCCAAGCTATTCGAGGTTGTAGCCTCCCCACTTTAAAATTATTCGTGAATGTTGTCACGAGTGATTCCGGACAGCAGGATGTGAAATGGGTGTGTACTGGTCAGTTGGGTTTCTGCTAAAACACCGTAGACGGAACTAGTCCCTGTGGCTAGTAGAATCCGTTGGCTATGATTAAATAGTACAAGCTCTGTAGAGTTAAATCCTTCAAGTAGCCATGTTTATGGCCTAGGGTCAATCTTGTGTCAACCCGGTGACCGTCTTTGGTATATTCTTGATAGTAACAAGAGTAGTGACCTTTCTTTTTCTTTCAGGTTCATTTGGTAGATGAACTAACCAATTATCTCTGCATTGATTTACTTCCTAAAGTATTTCACCATTATACTATTGTTGTTTATAAGCCCTTTATGTGATGTCGCTCAGATGTCCAACTGTGGCATTCTTGCTATTTATAAGCCCTTTATGTGATGTCGCTCAGACGTCCGACTGTGGCATTCTTGTTATTTATAAGCCCTTTATGTGATGTCGCTCAGATGTCCGACTGTGGCATTCTTGTTATTTATAAGCCCTTTATGTGATGTCGCTCAGACGTCCGACTGTGGCATTCTTGTTATTTATAAGCCCTTTATGTG
>LR738713.1:654262581-654329138 GCA_902687465.1 Secale cereale
GTAACAAGAGTAGTGACCTTTATTTTTCTTTCAGGTTCATTTAGTAGATGAACTAACCAATTATCTCTGCATTTATTTACTTCCTGAAGTATTTCACCGTTATACTATTGTTGTTTATAAGCCCTTTATGTGATGTCGCTCAGACGTCCGACTGTGGCATTCTTGTTATTTATAAGCCCTTTATGTGATGTTGTTCAGACGTCCGACTGTAGCATTCTTGTTATTTATAAGCCCTTTATGTGATTTCGCTCAGACGTCCGACTGTGGCATTCTTGTTATTTATAAGCCCTTTATGTGATGTCGCTCGGACGTCCGACTGAGGCATTCTTGTTACTTAATTTCGCTATAATCCCTTTATGTGGTGTCGCTCAGACATCGACTGTGGCATATTTTCATTTCATTATTTCCTCACGAGGCGTCACTCAGACGCTCGTTTGGTTTCCATTTATTTATCTTATGGATTTCGGAAGGATTACCGCCCGACTTCTAATTATTTACATACGGCACATGAATATATGTGTCCGGTTGCATTTTGTTAGAATACTCACATGCATCATGTTGGCATTTATTATATCTTAAGTCTGAACTATCTTGCGAGTACATTCAAAGTACTCACCTGGCTTGTTGATTTGGCCCGATGTGGACGAAGGCGATCTCATGGATGAAGAGTTCGATAGCGAGTCCGACGTCTAGTGGAGTCCCAGTCAGTCTCTTGCGATCTTGGAGTTGATCACTTTTATATAACTGCTAACGCCAACCACCAAATAAATACATCGGGTCTCACTCCGACACTCGATGAACTGTATTATATTACGAGTTAGTAGTATGCCACCCTGCCATTGTGTCATATCCGCCTTTATGTACTATATTGGCGTACTTGTAATAAAATTGTTGAGCCACCTCAGCTCAACCTTGAATAATTATTCAGTATTCTGGAATTCTGTATCAAGGAATTGTCTGTCAGCAAGAAGTATTATTCCTCGCTGGTTTAATAAAAAGGTCGGTCTTTCGGTAATTATTTTACTGAAAACCGGTCCTCACATCCGCGGGAAGAGCCCTGAATGGTTCAGAAAAATTATGATTTAGAATAGTTTCTAAGTACTTAAATTAGGAGGGTTTTGTGAAGCATCTATCAAAAATATTTTACAAAACAGCACAACTAAAATATTCTCTCTACTTAGACCATATTTTATGGATGATCTCCAATTTGCATGATATTTTTAATCTTTCTAGCTATTTTTAATCATTTTTCGAGTGGCCAAAATGAGTTTTTTTGTGAAGGAACTACCTTATATTTGTTGTAAAATTGGACCAAATCAAATTTATAAAATACTAGGCCATATTTAATTCATAATTGACAAAATGGTTGGGTGTCAACAGTTTTGATCCACCTCTGATGAAAAAGACAAATTCCCGCCGATTCAGCAGGAAGCTGGTCAAATTTGAACTGCAGCTGCCTTGTTGTTTGCTCTTTATTTTTTCCAAAAATAATTTCTAGGTACTTAAGTATCTATTTAATTAGAGAAACACCAAAAGTTTTCCAAGATTCAACAACTAGCTAGGAACGGTCATGCCCGTCGTTTTGACCGCATTTTCAAACGGGCATAAAAAATTCAAAACAAATAAAAAATTGGAAAACCTTCGCATTGTGTCATTATATATGACCAAGTTACCAGGAAAAATAATAAACTTGTAATACGTCAATTCTTTTAAAAAAGTGTTCTCATAAATGAGCTATCATGCGTGAAGATTCATGGCTTTCAAGCCAAATGATAAATCCTATGGCCACATTCATGGCATAGTTTGTTCAAATGATCTCATATTGTGCACAAGGGTGCATCTTGGAATGGCAAACAATATTGCCAAAAGATGTTTACATTTTTGTTGGACGAAAAAATCATTTTCCATTTTTCGACTGCCCAAAAGGAGGGTTTTTTGTGAAGGACCTCCCAAATAATTGTTGCAAAATTGGACCAAATAAATTTTGTAAAATAATAGGACATATTTAACGCACAATTGACAAAATGGTTTGGTGTAAAAAGTTTTGATCCACCTCTCATGAAAAAGACAAATTTCCGCCGATTCAGTTGGAAGCGGGTCAAATTTGAACTGCGGATGCCTCATAGTTTGCTATTTATTTTTTCCAAAAATCATTTCTAGTTACATAAGTACCTATTTAATCATAAATACATGTTTTGGTGGCGATACGTCGAGGTTTGGGCGGTGGTCGAGGGCCCCAACTCTAGAGCGCGT
This sequence comes from Secale cereale, assembly GCA_902687465.1. NCBI lineage: Eukaryota > Viridiplantae > Streptophyta > Magnoliopsida > Poales > Poaceae > Secale > Secale cereale. The sequence goes on from LR738713.1 coordinate 654,264,835, forward strand.
AAACTCGCATGCCCGCCGCGTGGTCACCGCGTGACTGTGGCGTTGCCATGTGTTCTGGGCGGCCTAGCCATGTCTAGTGGGTTGGGCACTCCCCAGGTAGGTGCTAGGAAGAAAATTACAACATAAGATTCTCACGAGGAGACCGATCGATGCTCAAACATGAATTAGCAGCCAAGTGTTTGATTAGCGGTACGGGAAATGCACATGGCTAATGGGCGTGAATTTTGGTTGAGGATGATCAGTTACTAAGAAGACCGTCTTCACAAATTTTCAGCTCAAAAGGAGTAGTCTAGGTGGTACTTGCTTTGCAAAGTACCACACTGGACATAAATACGAATGTTGAAGTTCGGCTCAAAATAATGAATGGATTGAGCTGGCATTTGGTGGAGGATAGTTATTTGGGCATAGGAAAGCACTGTAGAAAATGGATACCATTTGGACATGCCAAAGTGGTACTTCCTTCACAAAGTCATTTTTTGAACAGAATAGGAAAATGAATATTTTTGAATTATTTTTGAACTAGGTAAGGAAGGTTTTTTACATATTTGACGAAGATATGATCCAAAGAATTTATGAGATTTTTTGGGGAATTTCGGGAATGACAGAAATATAGGTTGCTTCCAACCTAGGGCAAAAACTGCCACATGGACATGACACAGAGGCAAAACTGATGAGGTGGCGCCTAGTCGTAGCAACCCACCACAATTTACAAGGTTATGACCATCTATATTGGTCATGATCAGCTAGAAATAAGGCAGCGGACCAGTGCTATCTGCTTTATGACCATTTCGTGTAAGGAAATTACGACCTTTCTGACCAAAATGGTCGTTATAGTTTAGGGTTTGGAGCCCCCCGAACAGCTTTTGACCAATTGGTCTGAAATGGTCATAGATCTATGACCAGTTCTTCCAGGGTCACTGACAGAAGGTCACTAGTTGACATATTTCTTGTAGTGATAGGGTAAAATTTTGATGTAGTTCCAGCTTTAATCGGTTGCAGTCCCATGTTTCCAGTATCAGCAAATAGCATATACCATGTCAATGCCTTTCCCTGCAAATATAAAGGGAATACCTTCTTCTTAACTCCATCCTCTGATAAATCTGGAAGCTTAAACAATCCAAAAATTTCATCTGGAGATATCAAATGCATATCCGGATGTATCATTCCATCTCCTGCATAAGGATTAGCTCGCAGTTTCTCTAACATACCCAAAGGAATCTCATAATAAATATGTCCAATAGATTCAATAGGTTGAGTTGCAACTCTTATTGATTCCGGTCGAGGTGAAGATACCCCGAACAAACCCCTCAAAGGATTATTTTCCATAGTAACAAGTGACAGTAAATTTTAGTATGTAATATGGATGTTTCCTTACCAAAGGAGCTTCACTCCCTGACAACGGTGCCACAAAAGAGTCTTGATGACCCACAAATATAGGGGATCAATCATAGTGCTTACGACAAGTAAGAGTGTCAAACCCAATGAGGAGCAACAGGTAATGATAAACGGTTTTCAGCCTGGTATTTTTTGCAAGTACTGAATTGGTAGTGGTGATGGATAGTTTGGTAGAAAGATAATTCGTAACAAGTAACATGTAGCAATAGTAACAATGGTGCAGGAAGGTGACCCAAACCTTTTTATAGAAAAGGACAAGCCGGAATAATCTCTTACAATAAGCAAAGTGTTCTCATGGGCACATGGGAATTATCGTCTAGTCACTTTCATCATGTTTAGTTGATTCACGTTCGCTACTTTGATAATTTGATATGTGGGTGGACCGGTGCTTGGGTGTTGTTCTTACTTGAACAAGACTCTCACTTATTATTACCCCTTCTCGTAAGCATCTGCAACTACGAAAGAAAAATTAAGATAAACCTAACCATAGCATCAAACATATGAGTCCAAATCAGCTCCTTACGGAATAACGCATAAACTAAGGTTTAAGCTTCTATCACTCTAGCAACCCACCGTCTACTTATTATTCCACAATGCCTTCCCTTATGCCCAAGTATGGTGAAGTTTCATGTAGTCGACGTTCACATGACATCACTAAAGGAAGTGATAACATACATTCATCAAAATATAGAACGAATACCAATTTCACATGATTACTTCTATCAACATTTCTCCCATATCCTCAGGAACAAAAGTAACTATCACAAATCATATTCATGTTCAATATCAAAGGATTATTGAATATCATTAAGGATCTAAACATATAATCTACCACCAAATAAATCAATTAGCATCTACTACAAGGAGTAATCAACACTACTAGCAACCCGCATGTACCAATCTGAGGTTTTGAGTCAAACATTGGATGCAACAGATGAACTAGGGTTTCAGATAAGATGGTGTTGGTGAAGATGTTGATGAAAAATTATCCTCCCACAATGAAAGGGTCATTGGTCATGTCGATGGCTTCGAATTTCCCATCCCAAAGGTAAGTTTCCCCAGCGGAATAGCTCTGCCAAAGAGCAAAAGTGCTCATGCCCATGTTCCGGCGCTTCATCCCAAAAGTATTCTCTTTTTTCTAGCGAAAATGGCCTCATATAGCAGAAGATGGGCACCGGAGGCCTGCCAGGGGGCCCACACGCTCGGTAGGCGCGCCTAGGGGGTAGGGCGCGCCCCCCTAAGCTTGTCGCTCCCTGGTGGACTCCCTCCAGATGTTTCTTATGCCAATATTTGTTATATATTCCAAAACAATTCTCCTAAATTTTGAGGTCATTTCGAGTTGTGCAGAATAACTATCTCTGTTGTAGCCTTTTCCGGTCCAGAAAGCCAGTTGCCGCAATCTATCTCTTCACGTCAAACTAGCAAAATAGGAGAGAAAAGGCATAAAAATAGTATCATAAAGTTAAATAATGACCCAAAACATAATTAATAACAGTAGGAAAAATGATGAAAAATGGACGTATCATATCACACAAGGCATCCACTACAAGACATATTGCAATAAATAAATCTCAAGATGTGTTTTTAATGCTTTCTTCCTGCGATCTGGTCTCCATGTGTGAGTAGTTCGGTAAGGAATGGGCTGAGGCATAAGCCTTGCAACCCAAGGTATTAGTTAAGGGGATCAATGGTAGACTTTGACATAATGTCTCGTATGCGTGAAATAAAATTGTTCCTTGAAGAGGTCTCTTCTCTTATCCGCAATCTTATTCCATGTAGATACCTAGGATCATGGAGATCGACAACTGGTGAGGCTAGGAGCAAGGAGAGTGTGAAGTGTTATGACGAACACCGTGACATTACGGTTCGATACGATAACATGGATCATATCCTTGGGGATAAATGAGATGTCGTCATTAAACACCCAAAGCGCTTGTCTGGATTTATTATCTTAATTATGAAGGCAACCCTGTGCGACGGATAAGGCCTGCGGTAGGACAACTGATTCTTGATGCAGGAATCGTGCCGGTCAAGATGTTATTTGGACACGTTGAAAGCACATTTGCTCCCTGGGTGGTTTTGGTAATTAATGACAACATACTTTGTGGTTGGACTAATGCTTTTATCACGTATGTTTCAGGAAATTCAATCACATTGGCATGGCAAGATGACTGAAGAAGTGGACCCCTCAAAATGCTAAGGCAAGCATTGGCAAAAGCTCAAGACTTCATTTTTTGTTTAGTGATTCAAGATCACATTGAGTCCATAGGAAAAGCCAATACTATTAAAAGGGGATGAGGTTGTGTTGATGATCTGGTTGCTCAAGTGCTTAGTGATATATCTCCTTCAACTATCAGCAACTTTCACTACTATACACACTCATAAGTAATCTGGGACAAACCGATTTTCCAAACTCAGTCCCACCGAGATGAACCACCTCAGCCATAGGCCAAACCCTAGAAAAATCGGTCAATCCGAGTTTGAGATCGGTCTCACCGAAATATGGGTTGCCAAGCTTCTGTAACCGTTTGTCATCAAGTCGGTCTCACTGAGTTGATAAAATCGGTCTTATCGAAATTGGCATGTTCCTGTCTTTTCTCAAATCGGTCTCACCGAGTTTTCTTTCTCGGTCCCACCGAAAACCCCAACATTCATATTATTTACACTTTCGGTCTCACCGAGATGGTATTTTCGGTCCCACCGAAAACCCCAACGTTCACTATATTTGAACTTTCGGTCTGACCGAGTTTCCACTTCGGTCTCACCGAGATTGCTCAATTATGTGTGTAACGGTTGGATTTTGTGTGGAGGCTATATATACCCCTCCACCCCCTCTTCATTCGTGGAGAGAGCCATCAGAAAGAGCTACCACTCCTACCTTACACTTTCTGGGAAGAGAACTACCTACCCTTGTGTTGAGATCAAGTTGCTCCATTCCTACCATATGAAACTTGATTTCTAACCTTCCCAAGTTGCTTTCCACTCAATCCTTTCTTCCACCACAGCCATATCAGTGAGGAGAGTTGAGTGTTGGGGAGATTATCATTTGAAGCACAAGAGCAAGGAGTTCATCATCATCTACAACATCTATTACCTTTTGGAGGGTGGTGCCTCCTAGATTGGTTAGGTGTCGCTTGGGAGCCTCCGTCATCGAGATGTGGAGTTGAACCAAGAAGTTTGTAAGGGCAAGGAGATCGCCTACTTCGTGAAGATCTACCCCGAGTAAGGCTAGCCCTCCGTGGGCGTAGGCCATGATGGAATAGACAAGGTTGCTTCTTCGTGGACCCTTCGTGGGTGGAGCCCTCTGTGGACTCGCGCAGCCGTTACCCTCCGTGGGTTGAAGTCTCCATCAACGTGAATGTACGATAGCACTACCTATCGGAACCACGGGAAAAATCATTGCGTCTCCAAATTGCGTTTGATCTTCTCCACCTCTCTTTACTACTCGTGCAATTTACTTTCCGCTGCTCATACTCTAGAATTGCATGTGTAGTGTGCTACTTGACTTGTGTGCTATGCAAAAACTGTCAAAATCTGTCCTTGATAAAAGACAGAATTTTTATCTTGTCGAGTAGTCTAATCACCCCCCCTCTAGACACTCTCACCTTCTTCGATCCTACAATTAGTATCAGAGCCTTGGTCTCCATTGCTTTGGTTTACACACCATTGGAGGAAGATGGACGTGTCTACGTTTGGGAGTGTTAGCCATAGAGTGCCTGTTCTTAATGGAAGGTCCTATAACTCATGGAGGTCTGAAATGCTTAGTATCTTTAAGATGTGCAATTTGTGCAAATATGTTGAGACCCCCTATGTGCCTCCTTTTGATCCCTTGCACCCTACCATGGATGAAGAGCTTGATTTGCTTCGTAACCTTAGGACTGTAAATCTTATCATTAGAGGGTTACCCGATGATTTGCTGAAGCTTGTTACAAACTTTGAGTGTGCCTATGCTATATGGAAGTTCTTGGAAGAACTTTATCCGGACTACTCTATGAGAAGTCTTGATGAAATTCTATACAAGACTATTGAATTTGATAAGATGCACCCCAATGATCCCAACTTTGATAAATGCTTCTTTGAGCTTCGTGATCTTATGAAAAAGAAGGGTGATCCCGCTCTAATCAATGTTTTAATTAGAAATGCTCTTGCATTGCATTCCGAAGATTATTGTCACATTGACCAAACTAATGCAAGTACTTATCAAATTGACCTAGGTGTTGATGATGAACAATCTATGGGTCAATATGATGATGAGCATGAGCACGATGATGATTACTCCGATTCGGACACCGAGCTAGACAAGACCATGAAGAGTCTCAATCTTATGGCAAATCTGAGAGACTACATGTCCGGCGGAAAAGAGTGGATTCTTGATAGTGGATGCACCGACCACATGACCGGAGACAAAGACATGTTTCGAGAGCTTGCAAAGAACGATGGTCCACGCAAGTATGTGACTTTTGGAGACAACTCCAAGGGTAAGGTACTTGGCCTTGGTAAGGTGGCCATATCTCATGATAGCTCTATTCAAAATGTCTTGCTTGTAGAATCTCTTGGATACAATTTACTTTCCGTGTCTAGATTAGCTGACTTTGGATTCAATGTGCTATTCACCAAAGTAGATTGCCAAGTCTTTCGTCGTGACAATCAAAATATGGCTTTTACCGGTATCCGTAGAGGTGATCTATATATTGTTGATTTCACTAAGAAAGCCCAACCTAGAGCTTGTTTCATTGCTAAATCCTCTAAAGGTTGGTTATGGCATAGAAGGCTAGGACATGTTGGTATGCGTAATCTAGACAAGCTGATCAAAGGTGATCATATTCTTGGTGTTAAAGATGTTCTTTTTGACAAAGATAGACTTTGTAGTGCTTGTCAAGCAGGAAAAAAAGTTGGTGGAAGTCATCCCGTGAAAAACATCATGACCACAAGGAGACCGCTTGAGCTTCTTCATATGGATCTCTTCGGTCCCAATGCTTACAAAAGCCTTGGTGGTAACTCCTTTGGTCTAGTCATAGTTGATGATTATTCCAGATTTACGTGGGTATTTTTCCTTGATGATAAATCGCAGGTTCAGAGAATCTTCAAGACCTTTGCCAAAAAGGCCCAAAATCAATTTGAGGTGAAGATCAAGAAAGTTCGGAGTGACAATGGAACGGAGTTCAAGAACGCCAATGTAGACTCTTTTCTCGATGAGGAAGGAATTCTACATGAGTTCTCGGCTACGTACACTCCTCAACAAAATGGAGTTGTTGAGAGGAAGAACCAAACGCTCATAGAGATGGCGAGAACGATGCTTGATGAATACAAGACACCGAAGCATTTTTGGGGAGAAGCGGTCGAGACAGCTTGTCATGCTATCAACAGGCTTTATCTTCATAAGCTTCTCGGCAAGACATCATACGAGCTTCTCACCGGTAACAAACCCCAAGTGGGATACTTTCGTGTCTTTGGTTCAAAATGCTATATCCTTGATAAGCATCGTCGGTCTAAATTTGCTCCTAAATCTCATGAAGGCTTTCTTCTTGGTTATGGATCAAACTCCCACACCTACCGTGTCTACAATAATTTCACCCGAAAGGTTGAAGAAACGGTAGATGTGAAGTTTGATGAATCTAACGGCTCGCAAGTAGAGCAAATGCCCATTGATGTAGGAGACAAGGACCCATCGTAAGCTATCCAAGACTTATCTATTGGAAAGATCCGTCCCATGGAAGTGAAGGAGAGTACCTCATCTACATATGTGGAGCCACCTACCTCGCGGCGAGATGAACCTCAAGGAAACATGGAGGCCTCCACAAGTGGAACTCACCAAGATGAGGAAGTGCAACAAGAAGATCCACCACAACCTCCTTCTCCACCGCCTCAAGACAACACCAACAACAATGAAGAAGAAGAAGAGGAAGATGAAGATGATGAGGAAGCTCAGCCACAACATCAACAAAAGCTATCCCGAGTTCGAGCAAGAGTCAAGAAGAATCATCCCGTGGAACAAATGATGAACGACATCAACTCCGGGATAATTACTCGCTCTAAAACTCGCTTAGCTAACTTTTGTGAGCATTACTCATTTATCTCTAGTATTGAACCTATGAAGGTAGAAGAAGCACTTGAAGACCCGGATTGGGTGAACGCTATGCACGAAGAACTACACAACTTCGAGAGGAACAAGGTATGGACTTTGGTAGAGAAGCCCAAGGATGATCAAAACATCATTGGAACCAAATGGGTGTTTCGGAACAAGCAAGATGAAGATGGACAAGTCATCCGCAACAAGGCTCGTCTCGTAGCTCAAGGTTACACACAAGTCGAAGGTATGGACTATGGTGAGACCTATGCCCCCGTTGCTAGACTTGAGTCCATTCGCATTCTTCTTGCTTATGCCAATCACCATGATATTACTCTCTATCAAATGGATATCAAAAGTGCTTTCCTAAATGGTGAAATTGAGGAGGAAGTATTTGTGAAACAACCTCCCGGATTTGTGAATCCCAAAAAGCCTAATCATGTTTACAAGCTGCACAAAGCTCTTTATGGTCTTAAACAAGCTCCTAGAGCTTGGTACAAATGCTTAACTAGCTTTCTTCTTGAAAAAAGGCTTTGAAATTGGAAAGATAGACTCAACGCTGTTCACAAAAAGGGTTAATGGTGAACTATTTGTGTGCCAAATATATGTTGATGATATTATCTTTGGTTCAACTAACCCTCATTTTAGCAAGAAGTTTGGACAGCTCATGTCGGAGAAGTATGAGATGTCCATGATGTGTGAACTCAAATTCTTCCTTGGGTTGCAAATCAAGCAATCTAAGGAGGGTACCTTTGTATCACAAACAAAGTACACTAAGGATCTCTTCAAGAAGTTCAACATGCAAGAAAGCAAAGGTATGAGTACCCCCATGCCTAATAGTGGACATAATGACTTGACAAAAGATGGAGAACCCGTTGATCAAAGGGTTTACCGATCTATGATTGGTTCTCTACTATATCTTTGTGCTTCTCGTCCTGACATAATGTTGAGTGTATGCATGTGTGCGCGATATCAAGCAGCCCCTAAAGAATGTCATCTTAAAGCTGTTAAAAGGATAGTGAGATATTTGATACACACACCAAACTTTGGCATTTGGTATCCTAAGAGGGCCTCTTTCGACCTTGTTGGCTATTCCGATTCGGACTATGCTGGTGACAAGGTTGATAGAAAGTCAACTTCGGGTACGTGTCAATTTCTTGGTCGATCCCTTGTATCTTGGTCCTCCAAGAAACAAAATTCGGTATCATTATCCACTGCCGAAGCAGAATATATTGCTGTTGGTTCGTGTTGTGCTCAATTGCTATGGATGACACAAACGCTTAAGGATTATGGGATACATGTGAGACATGTTCCTTTGCTTTGTGACAATGAGAGTGCAATTAAAATTGGACACAATCCAGTGCAACACTCTCGAACAAAGCATATTGAAGTTCGTCACCATTTTATTCGTGATCATATTGCCAAGGGTGATATTAATCTTAAGCATGTTCGTACTGACAAACAACTTGCTGATATCTTTACAAAACCTCTTGATGAGAAAGTGTTTTGTCGCTTAAGGAGTGAGTTGAACATCATTGATGCTTCAAACTTGGAGTGATAACTCCATTGATGCATGCAAGGCATGAGCCTACTTGACTAATCCTTGATATTTCTCTTATGATGATAATCATATGTCTTGGACACATTTGCCTCCTTGTATTGCATCTAACTCCTTGCAGGTACTTGGATGATCTACATTCCACAAGATTGCCACTCACTCAAATCTTGAGTAATCTTGTCATTTACCAAGTATCTAGCCCTTTGGGATGTTGAGTTCAAGGAACAAAATTCCACATATCCTTTTTGACATCTTATACATCTAGTATTTCACTCTTGTCATCTTGGATATTCTTGAGTATTTCCTTGCTTGCCTAACCCATGTAGGAAGATGAACTACACAAGTAGAAATGGCGCTCCAACTTCACATTCAATGAGCACCTACATCAAGCTTACCTACATGAGTAAAGCAACAACAAGCCCAAGGTATGTTCTTCACATCTTTGAGGAGCTTTGCTCAAAGTCATGAGTACAAGCAGCTTCATAAGATGTGATCACATCAAATGCTTAATCGAAAAATGGCAACCCCATTTTGAGCTTAAATGATGAGTATGACCTATGATCAAATGTCCTCATTTGACTCCTAAGTCAATATACTCAAACATAGGTGACCTTGTCGCCGACCTTTATCTAGATGAAGTACATATGTTTTTTGGAGTCTTTATGTTTTCTCTCATTGAGTTTTCTTTAAACAAAAAAAAACTTCATCTATGAATTCTTTTTTTTCTATTCTTCTGTCTCTGTGTATATCATTCTGGCTCTGATCAATTCCCCGAAAATCTTTCACAAATTCATTGCAAATCCTTTGAAACATTCCTCGCAAAAGTGAGCTGAATTATTCCTGTATTTCCTTGGAATTAAACTCGGCGTCACCGATTTAAATATTTCGGTCTAACCGAAAAGGATTCGGACCCACCGATCCATCTAATTCGGTGTCACCGATTTATCTTCCAGGATATCAACTTATGCAACTCCACTCAATGTTCCTATTTGCCCTGTTGTGATTCTTAAGGATCCCACTTCTTTCTTTCCTTCCATCTTTCCTGCCCTACCTAGTTTGCTGTCCTTTTCGGCACTTGATGTCAAAGGGGGAGAAGACTTAGGGGGAGTAGGGGGAGAAGAGAAGACTTAGGGGAAGAAGAAAAGCAATCTTATCTTAAGGGGGAGAGAATCACATCAAAGCTTTGCCGTATTTTACATTTGGACATCATTCTCAATTGGCATCATTCTTTTGATTTTTGCTCTTTCCATCAAAACCCCTTGTTCTGAGAGAACTCAAAGGGAGAGGAATCTTCACAATTGATATCTTATGGAAAGAAAAATTTCTCAGAATTCATTGAAAATCTTTTAGTTTCGGAGACATGTTTGCTGATTCAAGCTTGTGCTCAATATGAGACACTCTTTATACATGTCCTCCCTGGCTTGGTACTCTTGATGTTCTTGAAGTTGGTTGGAGGAATACTCTTGTGTTATCTAACCTTGTTTTCCCAAGTTTATCCCTTCAGGTACAATGCCAAAGAACCTCAAGGTAAGTATATGCACCTTGCAGAATGTGCATGATGGTGACTTGCTTGTAAATACTTGTTTGCAAGAAATCACCATGCACATATGCATTATCACTCACTTCCCTTTCATCTGCTCTGATGCATATAGCCAAGCTGCATGTAGCACATCTTGCTTATCTCTCTTGTGTGCTTGTGGTAGTCCAAAACCATAATCTATGAAAATCTTGCACACTTGTAGGGGGAGCCTGTGTACTACATGCTTGTCAAAGCTTTCGTGATAATTCTGTCTTTCTTTCAATAAGCTTTGATGTTTTGTTTAGTGTGATTTTAGTGTGTTGCCATCAATTACCAAAAAGGGGGAGATTGAAAGCACATTTGCTCCCTGGGTGGTTTTGGTAATTAATGACAACATACTTTGTGGTTGGACTAATGCTTTTATCAAGTATGTTTCAGGAAATTCAATCACATTGGCATGGCAAGATGACTGAAGAAGTGGACCCCTCAAAATGCTAAGGCAAGCATTGGCAAAAGCTCAAGACTTCATTTTTGGTTTAGTGATTCAAGATCACATTGAGTCCATAGGAAAAACCAATACTATTAAAAGGGGATGAGGTTGTGTTGATGATCTGGTTGCTCAAGTGCTTAGTGATATATCTCCTTCAACTATCAGCAACTTTCACTACTATACACACTCATAAGTAATCTCGGACAAACCGATTTTCCAAACTCAGTCCCACCGAGATGAACCACCTCAGCCATAAGCCAAACCCTAGAAAAATCGGTCAATCCGAGTTTGAGATCGGTCTCACCGAAATATGGGCTGCCACGCTTCTGTAACCGTTTGTCATCAAGTCGGTCTCACCGAGTTGATAAAATCGGTCTTATCGAAATTGGCATGTTCCTGTCTTTTCTCAAATCGGTTTAACCGAGTTTTCTTTCTCGGTCCCACCGAAAACCCCAACGTTCATATTATTTACACTTTCGGTCTCACCGAGATGGTATTTTCGGTCCCACCAAAAACCCCAACGTTCACTATATTTGAACTTTCGGTCTAACCGAGTTTCCACTTCGGTCTCACCGAGATTGCTCAATTATGTGTGTAACGGTTGGATTTTGTGTGGAGGCTATATATACCCCTCCACCCCCTCTTCATTCGTGGAGAGAGCCATCAGAAAGATCTACCACTCCTACCTTACACTTTCTGAGAAGAGAACTACCTACCCTTGTGTTGAGATCAAGTTGCTCCATTCCTACCATATGAAACTTGATTTCTAACCTTCCCAAGTTGCTTTCCACTCAATCCTTTCTTCCACCACAGCCATATCAGTGAGGAGAGTTGAGTGTTGGGGAGATTATCATTTGAAGCACAAGAGCAAGGAGTTCATCATCATCTACAACATCTATTACCTTTTGGAGGGTGGTGCCTCCTAGATTGGTTAGGTGTCGCTTGGGAGCCTCCGTCATCGAGATGTGGAGTTGAACCAAGAAGTTTGTAAGGGCAAGAAGATCGCCTACTTCGTGAAGATCTACCCCGAGTAAGGCTAGCCCTCTGTGGGCGTAGGCCATGATGGAATAGACAAGGTTGCTTCTTCGTGGACCCTTCGTGGGTGGAGCCCTCCGTGGACTCGCGCAGCCGTTACCTTCCGTGGGTTGAAGTCTCCATCAACGTGGATGTACGATAGCATTACCTATCGGAACCACGGGAAAAATCATTGCGTCTCCAAATTGCGTTTGATCTTCTCCACCTCTCTTTACTACTCGTGCAATTTACTTTCCGCTGCTCATACTCTAGAATTGCATGTGTAGTGTGCTACTTGACTTGTGTGCTATGCAAAAACTGTCAAAATCTGTCCTTGATAAAAGACATAATTTTTATCTTGTCGAGTAGTCTAATCACCCCCCCTCTAGACACTCTCACCTTCTTCGATCCTACACACGTCCCCCACTTCGATTTGTAACAAGCACATCTCGATGGGTGACTTCCAGCGCACAAAATAATATCTTATCTTATCTCAATGCAAATACAAGGACATAAGCACAATACCTGATACACGTACCTATTTTTATTATAAGTGTTTGAAAAATTATTTGCTTGGTAATCTGGTCAAAAGCTTGATTTGACACCGACAAAAGTTTGCTAGACCATCGCTTCAAGGGAATCATCCTCTCGTGGGTCACCTCTAGGGAAATAGGTGCGTGGTACCCTTTTCGATTCAAAGACCAGATCAATTAAAGAAGGTATCATATGTTCCCACCCTCACGGAAGGTAACCACGATGCCCACATGATGACAACGCGTCAAATGTGGTCAATCCTAAGGCGGTGGCTCATACTTCTAGTCTATTCTCTACGATCAATCAATTATTATTATGAATCAGGATTAGCCAGGTGGGGCGCGACACATCACCGAAGATGAAATGCTCGTCGATTGCAAAGTGAGAGGGAAGGATGTACATGCTGGACGTCACATGATCAGATGTGACGTGGGTGTTCCTGCTTCCCTTTGTTGGAGAGGATGTGTAGTGCCCCATTGACATTGACATAGTGAGCGGCGACCATGGTTTGTGCGTGTATAGTCCATAGCATTGTATGTACATGCATCGTGCATGTAAAATCTAGCTTCTATCAGCTAGTGACGCATATCAAGGGTAGCGTCGAAAAGCCGGGGCTTCACTGAAGGAGCTCCTAGTTGAGCCGACTCACGTAGGTGTCGCTGTTTTTCCATTTCTTTTTGTTTTCTATTTTCTTTTACGTTTCGGTTTTTCCTTTTTGAAATAGTTGTTCTCAAATTTAAAATATTGTTGGAATGCTAAAAAAAAATCTCGTTTTCAAAATTTGTTAATAAGTTCCAAAGATGTTTGCATTTTATGACATACTTTTATTTGTGAAAAGTGTTCTTGTATTAAAAAATGTTCATCTTTTTACTTTTATTTTCAATTCAGAATTTTTCAGCGTATATCACAAATTTCTTAATGTAAATTTAAATATTGTGTAATGTATATATGGTCAGTGTGTATTTAATAATTGTTCAGCTTATATTATAAAAAATGTTCAAAATACATTTAGAAATTGTTCAATAAGTATTTAACTATTTTCAAGTATATCACAAAAATGTTCAATGTGTATTTAAAAAAAAATCTGAGTATAACACCAAAACATTCAGTATATATTTAAAATTGCTTATCATATAAAAATCAATAATTATTTGGAATTTCAAAATTTGTTCATGTTTTAAAAAAAATCGTCTTCCAAAAAATGTTCAGGTTTTAAAAGTTGTTCGAAAGTCTAAATTTATTCACGATTTTCAAACATTTTTCAAATATTTTAAGGAAAAAATTCACATTTTTTTCCAAAAATTGTTGGAAAAAGAAAACAGATCTGCGGGTGTACATACTACTTTAAAGCTGCTATTTGGCGGTACTCACTCGCTAACTCTTCTGGTTGGCTACGGTGATACAGCCTGAGGTCGCTTGTTTAACACCATTGTGCGTTCTTTTGTTTAAAGTACTAGTAAGTTTGTACGTGCAACGCACGTCTCAACTACCACCGAACAAGTACCAAAATAATTATTTAATTTTACATCTCTTACAATCAATATACAAGTTTTAGAACCAATAATAGTGTTTGTTGGGCTGGAAAACAAAATAAATCGTATTAACAAACTGAACGAATCATCACTATCATTGTCAAGTTCATGCTCTCGGTAGTCCAACAACTCATCCAAAGATGATAACTTAACGGCTTGTAAAAAAATGCTAATCTTCATTGCAAGAAAGCAGTAATGTATAAATATACAAAATCTTTCAAACAACAAAAGAGTAAAAAATACTGATTAAGTTACCAATATGCTTCATGTATCCATCATATGTTTTTTTCATGTGTACCGTGATGAACTTCCATAAAACAAAACCAATAAAAAGGAAGACTATCAATCAAAAACAGTGCCTTAATTGCAGGGTATAACCCGAGCTTTCCCTTGGTTAGTACCTACAGCTCGGTGAAAGCCACGCTCCATCCAACTAACTAAACAAATGAGTGTCATCCAAATCTCATAGCTTACTTATGTGGTGCATTTATTGGCAGAAAACGTTACTTGTACAACCACTCCTCAGTTTAAAGCAACAAGATGGGCATCAGCGCCACTATGGATCCTCTAAAATGCCACAGACCCAATGTTTAGTTTAGGCTGAGGACACTTGACGTCTCTTTGTCCGACACCGCTCTGAGCCTTACTGGATTTAGTCCTAAAATCTAGAATTAATAGTCTAGGAATAATTCCTATCGACCTAGCACCAAGAGCAAAGGCATGTGTACGTGAAAATCTTGTAAATCAAATTGATAAACCTAATTTGCACCAATTAATGCATGCCATGTCACAAATAAATGGTTAAGTGCCACATCCAAAAATACCATTTGGTTGATGTATGCTCCTAACATGAAAACACAAAACATTAGATGATAATTATCCCAAGCTTTTGCTTGTTTTATGAATATGACGTTAAGGATTTCTCGAGCATGGTGTTATACCACATCACAGAACACATTTTCAAGTGCAATTTTGCTCAGCTTTGTGACACCACTCAAACTTAAAGCGTAAGAAAATGCCACCAAAGTATAACTTTTACAACAAACATAAGTGAATCTTCTCAATTTTTGACATTTAAATGATGGCTCGACTAAAAAAGTGCTTCTTGATCTGGGCACTACTTCTCTGAATTTTTTCCTTTTCATTCATCCACCCATGACATATTTGACTGAACATGATGTCTACAAGTAGTAATAAAGTGCATATAGGATTTAACCTTTGTGTTTGGCCTAATAAGATAGCGTAATGCATTTGTGCATTTGATCAGCGGAGGGGTGTCCCTGGAGCCTAGAGCACCATGGCTGCAGCACATGTCACTGCACAAATGGAGTAGTGGTGCTGATCAGACAGAAGCATAAGCAAGGTACTGAGAAAAGAGGAGGTCGAATTGAGTGAATCACACAGACATAGATGGCATGAATACCCCGACCATCTCCTCCGGAATCCATCTGTCTTCCCACCATGCATCTATGTTCCCACCGTAGTGCCACAGTTGCTGGCGAACGGGCACCGCTGCAGCCGTTGTGCTGCTCATCGGTGGCTGCCTGCTGCCCCCAACGTCGGCTCCTTCCCTCATGGGAGGTCGGCCGGCGGCAACAATGAAGTGGCGGCGGGCGGTGATGAAGGAGCCGGCCGGATCTGCGGCGGGCGGGTCTCGCACGGGGATCCGGCAGCGTTGCGGTGGTCGAGGGAGGCAGCGCAGATCGCGAAACGGCAGGGGGGCTCCGCGCCGCCATGCCGCGGGCACATGCATGGCTGTTCGTGGGCAGCGGCGGGTGGGGAGGTGCGTGGCCAGTCCTCACCCGCGGTGTCGCATGAGTGAGGAGGCGTGGCACCTGTTCATCGACGGGCATGTGTGCACGGCGCCAAGGGTACTTCCTGGGCGGCGCAGACGGGGTGGCGCGTGCAAGAACGACGATGAGTGTAGTTGGGCGATGAGGGAAGATAGGGACGGCAAGCAGGACGCGATGACGTGATTCATTTGGAGAAATCGCATCCACGGTTCCGCGCTCCACAATAGCCAGATCCGTTCGGGATGTCCCACGTCCATAAGTCAAGGAACATTACGTTTAATCTTCCTTTTCTTACCATAAATCCTCAGAGAAATAAATCCTCGTAGCGAATTCTCCGGATGCGGCCGTGCCGACCTTTTCGCTCGTTGGCAGAGTTTCGTCCGCTGTGGTAATTGCTACGGGTACTTTTTGGTGTTGGTTAGTTTTTATACTGAAGGTCAGATCTAATTAAATGAGTCTAATAGTGTGGTGGTAATTCTTTTTCGTTGTTCTGTGTACACGTGTTGGGGGGCGTTTAGCGAAGAATATGTTTGGTTGTTTAATAGTAGTAGAGATGAAGGTTAGATCTAATTAAATGAGTCTAATCGTGTGGTGGTAATTCTTTTTCGTTGTTCTGTGTACACGTGTTGGGGGCGTTTAGCGAAGAATATGTTTGGTTGTTTAATAGTAGTAGAGATAAATCCTCAAAGAAATAAATCCTCATAGAGAATTCTCCGGATGCGGCCGTGCGGACCTTTTCGCTCGTTGGTAGAGTTTCGTCCGCGTGTGATAATTGCTACGGGTACTTTTCGGTGTTGGTTAGTTTTTATACTGAAGGTTAGATCTAATTAAATGAGTCTAATCGTGTGGTGGTAATTCTTTTTCGTTGTTCTGTGTACACGTGTTGGGGGGCGTTTAGCGAAGAATATGTTTGCTTGTTTATAATAGTAATAGAGAAGTAGAGATAGAGATGAAGTTAAGTATTTCCGTAGAAAAAAATCGATCAGAAAGAAACAATTAGTTCCTGAACTTCCGGGGTGTTATTCTATGGCAATAATTTATTGATTGACTCAGCCATGTTTGGAACCAAATTACCCAAGGGCGACATATATGCATGCATGGGCGAAAATTATCCAGCTTTAATTAACGTAGACGTATATATAGCACCTAATAATTTTCAGAATTAATTGGCATATATCTCCTACTTAATTAAGAATCCAACCCTCTATATATTGTTCGGTTCATCGCAACCAAGGCCATCGCTCCTTCTTCTCACCTAAGCCGCCCCACTGCAGAGAGTTAACTACATCGACTAGGCAAGCACTAAAGAGTTAACGAAAATGAGAGGGATTTATGCCATGACCTTCTTGTTCTTGGGATGGCTCATGGTCACTGCACAGTGTTAGTACTACTTCTTCCCTTGATTTCTTTTCTTCAGTTTTTATTACGTGTATGAACTTAATTAGTACTGACAATTTGAACACTACATGCATGATTTTAGGTCGTCCCGAGGCCGGAAGGAGGAGCTACCTAGATGGTGGCGATAACAACGCTACCGTGCTCAACTCAACATCATCGTTAGATGATGTCAAGTTTAGCCTGAATTTTTGCGGGGATTATGTTTGTAACTATGGTAAATGTTACTGCTGTGACAACCAGAGGGGTCGTCCGTGTTACAGGACGTTTGCTGAGTGCAATACCAATTGCCCTAGGTGCAATCCCAAGTGCCCACTTGAATCAACGATAGAATTACAAGCATGACAAAATGGCACGTTCTCGTCCCTAGAAACAGGAACAATAATTGTAGATTCTCATTGTACTACCTGTTGACACCTTCAATGATATATTATGCTCCTTCCAATAAAGAAATATTCATATAGGTGCCATTGTTTTTTTTACGTGTAAAACACTTTATTTCTCAAATACTAGACATGACATTTACAAGAGAATGAGAAATAAAATCTGGAATCACATATTCCCAAGTACTAGATGATTTACTAATAAACTAATTCTTTGCTAACTCATCCGCCACTTGATTTGACTCATGGTAGCAATGCTTGAAAGAAATGCTTCCGAACTCCATCGCTAGTTGATTGCAATCAGCCACTATTGCCACATGAGGACCCAAATAATCCATGGAGTTCAAGGTGTTCACAGCAAATAAGCAATATGATTCAACCTTCACTGAATTGCACCCGAGGCTGGCTGCTAGAAAAAAGACCGTTCCTGAGTTCAGCAGCATCAACGTCTTGTATATGTTGGATAAACCAATCTGCAGCAGCAATAAAGATCTATTTTTTCATCGCGAGCTATGGCTCTAGAAGCACCTGACAAAGTACCTCCATGAAACGATGCGTCCACATTTATTTTCACCACACCGTGACTTGGCTTCTTCCACATGCAACAATCCTTTTTGCTTGTCATTTTAGGTGATACCGACCTGATATAATTAGTCGCTAGGACCCTGATCGACAAAGCTGTCCTTTCTGGTGTTTGAACCTCAATACCATTGACACGTTGACGACGTTGCCACCAGATATACCATGCAGCGACGGCTACGTACCAACTCGGCATTTGGTATTTCAGCTGATCAATCCGGTAATTTCATCAATATTTCCATGGTAATTGATATGGATCTATCATCAACTACCGCCCTCTGGACTGCTTCCATTAGGGCAAGCTGCATTCTAATTTCTTTCACTCGGTGATAGTGAAACAAATAGTGTTGTATATCATCTACCCCGACTAAACACACTGGGCATTGAGGTGAACAGGGGATATGATGTCCAACAAGCACACAAAAACAGGGAAGAACACCATGTAATACCTTCCATACAAAGTGCTTCATTTCCCTGGAACCCGTAGCTGCCACACATCCTTCCAAACATAATTGATATGAACACTTCCTTGCCCATCTGCTCTTGTCCAGTTAGAGCCGAATTGATGCTCAAACTCTCTACGGTATGCCGATCTCACAGAGAAAGTACCTGACCGAGTATAGTTCCAACCGATGAAATCATCACTTTCATCAATGAGACATCATATAGCAAGTTGGTCACTACTCATAATCATAACTGCTCATCATAATCATCAACTCTAACACATTATAGCACACAGTAACACATAGTACCTGGGACCTACTCCTCTTAGGTAAAATAGCATAAAGCAAGTTAGGCCCTGACTCTCCATTATGGAGAATGGAGATTATCCTGTCTCCAATTCTTGCGCTTCGCACAATGTTGCTTCCAAGTACCTCCCTACAATTGACCATACATTTTTTCCAATATTTGATTGTCATGTCTTCATCGGTTTTAGAAATATGGTATGAACAACTAAGGTTCGTAGGATGACCTGGTTTTAAGTTCATAACATCAAGGCGACCTTTCGAAAACATCAGATGAGGCACACAATTCTTCGGGATTTTCAGTTGAAAAACATAGCAATAACTTGGTAGTTAGCAATGTAGTTGAGTTTTAGAAGAATTTATGCAAAAGATGCACGGATGTCGTAATAGTAAAAAATCTTACCATGACATCTCCATGGATGTTACTGTAGTTCAACACGTGCACTAGTGGCACGTATTGACCATAATGTGGAGGAGTTTGATAATAGATATTGTAATTCTCAAGATCATTAATAAATGAGATCACATGATTTTTCTCCTGATAAGTAAATTCTGAGCCATCGGTGTAGTAGGTTCTGTCTACCAACTTCCGCACATTCTTTGAAGAATGAAAAAAAATCTATCAATGGAAATAAGCTGTCAACTATTTTGAGATAAATAATATAAATTACTTAAAATTTATGTTTGAGAAACTCACATAGCGATAGATTTGGAAGCATATCAACAAGGACCCAAATGTCCATATTGCCTTGGACGATGTTAGGATCACCAAGATCCATGGTGACAAGCATACCCTCATGAAAAGCATACATCTTGCAAAGTGCTTCCCAATTCGGGCAACCAAAATGGGTTACGGTCTCAGAATTGTATAGATTTACATCAAAATCAATACCATGATGGGTCCTTAGGTGAATTATCTTTGTTTCCATACTTTCATGATCTTCAAAATCCACATTCACCAAGACATAACGTCTTGCATGGCATGGGATCACTACTAGGGAAAACCCTAGTAGTAGCGTTGGGTCGAGCGCTACTGCTAGCGCGCTACAACTAAGTTGTGGCAGTAGCGTGAATGAAATATGCCCACGAGGCAATTATAAAGTTATTATTTATTTCCTTATATCATGATAAATGTTTATTATTCATGCTAGAATTGTATTAATTGGAAACTTAGTACATGTGTGAATGCATAGACAAACAGAGTGTCACTAGTATGCCTCTACTTAACTAGCTCGTTAATCAAAGATGGTTAAGTTTCCTAGCCATAGAAATGAGTTGTCATTTGATGAATGGGATCACACCATTAGAGAATGATGTGATTGATTTGACCCATTCCGTTAGCTTAGCACTTGATCGTTTAGTATGTTGCTATTGCTTTCTTCCCGACTTATACATGTTCCTATGACTATGAGATTATGCAACTCCCAAATACTGAAGGAAAACTTTGTGTGCTATCAAACGTCACAACGTAACTGGGTGATTATAAAGATGCTCTACATGTGTCTCCAATGGTGTTTGTTGAGTTGGCATCGATCGAGATTAGGATTTGTCACTGCGATTGTCGGAGAGGTATCTCTGGGCCCTCTCGGTAATGCACATCACTATAAGCCTTGCAAGCAATGTGACTAATGAGTTAGTTGCGGGATGATGCATTACGGAAAGAGTAAAGAGACTTGACGGTAACGAGATTGAACTAGGTATGATGATAACGACGACCGAATCTCGGGCAAGTAACATACCAATGACAAAGGGAACAAGGTATGTTGTTATGCGGTTTGACCAAAAAGATCTTCGTAGAATATGTAGGAGCCAATATGAGCATCTAGGTTCCGATATTTGTTATTGACCGGAGATATCTCTCGGTTGTGTCTACATAGTTCTCGAACCCGTAATGTCGCGGATTTAGCACGGCAGATGTCCTAGCAAAAGGACTTAGTTGTGAGGCCATCGCAACGGGTTAGCTCAAAGGGGTTAAAGCGGACGAAGGACACATGGATTTTATACTAGTTCGGCCCCTTCGATGAAGGTAAAAGCCTACGTCTAGTTTGGTGTGGTATTGCTTGGGCTTCGATGACGAGGGAGCGAATCTGCTTTGCCTGTGTCTCGAGCTGTTGTTTCCTGTCCTAAACCGTCATCGATCGGGTCGTCCCTTTATATAAGAGGTGACGACCGGTCCAGTTTACAGAGTCCCGAGGCCGGCTCATACACGTGTCCGCCCCGGTCTCTGCTCTTTCTATCTTACATCCCAAGTTACATAGTATGACGGTTTAAAAATTATGGGCCCTAACATATGGGCTCTAAGCCTCTTGGGCTACAATCTTTTACTTCATACTCCGCTAGTTTTTGATAATATAATCTTGATGACTTAAACCGGACCCTCCTGGCTAGTTTATATCTGGTAGTAATATCCCTAATATTAGGCCCCAGATTGATTCGAATCTATTCATGTCAATCTCCAAAGTCTTGTACATCTATTCCTTTCTGCAGCTTCAATATGCTTGGTAAACCGGCATGACGTCATCCCCTCGAGTCGCTTTAAATTGTCGTGACATCATCTGCGCATTTAATGCATGTACCTGTTCTTTTACCTTTATTTATTAAAGCTCCGAAGATCGAGGCGACAACTCGATCCATATCCGATTTTTGGTCTCCTCGATTCCCACGCTTGCCGTTTTATCTCCTCGGCCTATAAATAGGGCCGAGGGCCATCTCTTTTATCCCCCTTCGCTTTCTTCTTCCTCAGACCTCTAGCGCTCAAGCTCCGCCACCGTTCTTCGAGCTCATCGTCTTCACCAAGCCCGGCCACTGCATCAAGCTGAGCGTGTCAAGTGTTTCGCCGCCGGCCTTCTGCTTATGCTGCCTTAGGTATGTTAATTCCTTCTTCCCTGTAGATCTCAGTTCTAGGGTTCCTCGGGAGCTCACCCACGAACCCTTGTTCTTCGCAGTTCATCACCATAGGCAGTTCTTAGCTGTAGACGTAAAACTTTTTAGGCCAACTCTCGTGCGCATGACTCCGCTCCGTCTTCATAATCTTAGTTCCCCCAATACTGCTAGTTAGGCTGGATCTGTAGAAACCTTCGCTGCCTTCAATGAATATGACTTGAATTATCTTGAGTTTTCATCCTGCTGTAGATCCATATTTTGCTGCTGCTCATGTTAAAGTTGTTTCACACACTTTAGATCTGCGTCTTATTTGCCTATGTCAACGGTTCAACCTTGAATCTGCATGTCACATGCCCGGTTCCTGGTTTAGCTTTAGATCTGCACCTCACCTGCCTGTATTTGGCGGTTTAACCTTTCCTTCCAAGCTTCATAATCCGGTAGCTGTTTTATTCATAGTTGTTCCGGATCAGTAGATACCTTTAGTCCCCTGCTTAAACCGTCAATTAGATCAGTGACTTCATAGAACATTGCCGGTTTATATCTAGTCGATCGTAAACCGGATCTTGTATTGCATTTTTCAGCATTCCCCCTTTGAAAAGATGACTTCCACGGCGAAGCAGTTTGTTGCCTGCAACTGGGTCCCATCCCGGATTACCGAGGATGACTTAGAAAAGCTGGCCTCAATTGGCACTTTAGGCCGCAAGGAGGTTCTGCACTGGAGGGCTCTTGGGAAAGAGTGCCCTCCTCAGCCTAAAGAAGGAGAAATAATAGTGTTTTTTGACCACCTGGCCCGGGGCTTTAACCCTCCAGGGTCAAAAAATTTCCATGATGTGTTAGCAGACTTTCAGCTCCACCCCCAAGACATAGGTCCCAATTCCATATCAAACATTTGCAACTTTCAAGTCTTCTCAGAAGCTTATCTGCAAGAAGAGCCGTCTGTAGAGTTATTCCGGGACTTCTTCCATCTGAACCGCCGGACCGAATTTCATGATGGGACAAACACTGAACTGGGCGGAATGCGTATCCAGAAGAGGAAGGATGTCAGCTTTCCTCATGCTACCCTTCATAGCCATCCCAAGAATTGGAACCAAACTTGGTTCTATTGTGTTGATACTTCACCAGAGGGATAGAATCCACTACCGGGTTACCGCTCCTATCGTCTGACAGCGGATCACCCTTTCCCGCAGCGTCTGAGTGCCCAAGACCGGGCTCGATATGCTCCCCAGCTTTCCAAACTCAGGGCTTTTGTAGCCAATGGTTTAACCGGGGTTTACTTTGTCCATTGCTGGCTCTCTTGGAGCATTCTCCCGTTAAGCCGACGTTCCGGCTTAATGTGCGAGTATATCGGTAATCCGAAGGATCCTCAGCGTCACACAGCTACGGTGCTTCCAGACAATGAAGTTACTGAGTCTGCTAAGAAGATGTTGAATATTCCTCTGGAGGAGTGCAGCCAGACCGGTTTAGCACCCTTCTGCGTGAACAATAAACCGACATCGGTAAAATTCCTCTGTCCCTTTCTCTTTGTTTTAATCCTTCCATATTGCTTGTCTTCAACATGTTTTTATTCCTTTAGACAGGCCAATGACCACTTCTGGAAGAAGAAGGCCCAGGAAAAATCGGCGAAGCCAACTCGCAAGAAGAGCTTGGTCGTAAAGAAACATAAGAAAAGACATGCTGCTGCTTCCGGTTCAAGCGCTGAAGAAGATGATCCGCCTTCTGAGGTACTGCTTGATTCTTATGTCTTTAAACTTTCCCTCGTTTGTATTTGTATTAATAGTGACCTTTCCCAGGATCCAGCGGAAGGGAGTAAAGCGGATGAAGTTGAGGTAATCTCTCTTTCCTCTGATTCAGAACCATTACCTCCCAAATTTCGTTGGGTAGCCCGGAAATACCCATTTTCTCACCCTTATGCTCAATTGGATCCCAATTTTCTTTTGAAGAAGCCGCAACATGAGGCTCGCCGAACCACACGCCACAGTGGCCATGTGGTTGAGTCGACCGGATTACCCCACACTCTGGCTCGAAGACGCCGTTCAGAGGTTTTACTTACTCCAACTCTTCTTCATCCTAAAGCGGGTCTTTTCCGTAAACCACTTAAGCCGTCTGATCCAAATTACCAGGAGGCTCCTCTCTCATCCTCCAGCGAGTCAACCGCCACCCAAGTCCCGGTGCTCAAGACTGTTCATGGGTAAGCCGTCTTTCAATATATACGGTTTATCTTTTCAATTTAACTTGTGATTTTCATTATTCCCTTAATCTTTTCAGTATGCCCAAGCCTAGCAAGAAAGCAAAGCTGAATAAACTGGCGGCCGAAAATACTTCTGATCCGGCAGAAGATCAGGAAGCTGCCAATCCTCCGGAAGAAAACGTCGAAGTTCCACATGATGATCCTTCCCCTATGGATCAAGAAGATCTTGCTGCTCCGGGGGGTGAAGCCATGGAAAGTACTGCTGAACCGGCTAGCCCTATCCGGGTTAGTCCTCCCCGGGCTAGTACA
This sequence comes from Secale cereale, assembly GCA_902687465.1. Classification (NCBI taxonomy): domain Eukaryota; kingdom Viridiplantae; phylum Streptophyta; class Magnoliopsida; order Poales; family Poaceae; genus Secale; species Secale cereale. Next base: position 654,289,220 of record LR738713.1, read on the forward strand.
GCTCCTGTTAGTCCGGTGCAGACTAATCCTGTTGCTGCTGCTGATCCGACCAGGCCAACTACTGCCTCGACAGACGATGTCGTGATCACTGGAACCGGTTTTACCATCCCGGCAGAACCGGTTGACTTGGCCAAACATACGGCCAAAGAAGAAATTCTCCAAAAGGACAAAGGCAAGTGGAGCACCAACCTGTCTAGTTATGACCAACTCAGTGCCCAAGAACTTCATTCTGTGTACCTGAACCGTCTCTTCACCAGCCGTGACCATGAGGCCGGTTTGGTGAATTTAATGAAAGAAAGATATGAGGTAACTTCTTTTCCTTTGCACTTCATTACTGCTTGTATCTTTTAGCTGTACCTTTATTCCATTATAGCCCAAGTGCCGGTTTGGCCTTTATGGTAAACTGGGACTTCGATAGATCAACTGTAATATTGTGATTTGCACATGTAGCCCCCAAGGGCCGGTTTACTTCATTGCGGGTGAACCGGGACTTCTCTTATGTTTGAGAATGACCTTACATTAGCCCCCAAGTGTCAAGGGCATAACTTGTTATGTGCTTGGGACTTGTCTAAAAAAGTTGCTTTCTTTCACTTCAATTGTACATTAGCCCCCAAGTGTCGAGTGCATAACTTGTTTATGGGCTTGAGACTTTTGATTGAATTATCTTCATGAATAACTGATATATTTTTTATCCTCTGCAGACTGACTTAAACCGGAGGGCTTCTGAGATAATCGAGCTCCGGAATAGCCTGACCTTCCAAGAAACTGCTTCGACTAAAGCCAAAGAGGAACTTACCCTTGCTTTAGCTAGTATGGAGAAGCTCAAGAAAGATTTCGAAGCGGAGCGGTCCACTTGGGAGGTACAGAAGGCTGCCTTAGAGAAAAGAGCCAAGGATGCTGAGGCCGCTCTTAACCCGGTGACGGAGGAGTTATCCGGGTTAAGGCAGCATATAGACGATATGACATCTGCCATCTTCGGTAAGTACTTTTTTTCATACGCTTTATCCTTGCTATCTTATACTGCTCCGGCTTAACTCATCACTTGTACATAGGGAGGCGCGTGACTCATCTTGGGGATGATGTACAGAGGAAGCTGAAGGCTGCTTACACCTTGGTGGAACAACTCTATGCTGGTGCTCAGAGGGCCATCAGTGCTATTTCGCATAATAAACCGGTGCCAACCACCATCCAAGGTACTCTAGAGAAATTATCCATCTTGCCTACCCGAATTGTTGACGTGAAGAAATCTTCTGCAAGAGCTAGTTCCCTCATGGCGTTAACCCGGGCCAAGGCATGGGTTCCCGATTTTGATCCGGTGGAGGCCATGAATGGTTATCCCAGTATGAAAGAAGACATGTCAGCTTTCTTCGCTGAAGATCTGCGCGCCTTAACTAAAGACATGCGGCCGCTTGCCAGTAAGCTTGCTGACGAAGCGGACTTGTCAAGGTATCATCCGGATTATGATCTGGAGAATGTGCGGGTGGAGCGGCCGTCTTATGACATCGAAAATCTGATTCCACCCGTTCGTAAGCATACCTTCGCTCCTGACATTGAACCGTCAGAACTTATAAACGATGAAGTATATTTCCGCGCCCTTGCCAAGATTGACTGGAGTACCCCTGATTTCCAGCAGCTGCCAGAAGTCATCGAAGACCCGGGACAAGCTGACCCTCAGTCTTCACAGCGAGCCGAATCAGAGTCTTAAGCCGGTCCGATTTATCTTCATATGTAGAACACTTGGTGCAAAAAAACTAATAATTCTTTTGGGACTGCCAGTGCCTTGTAATAGAATAGTTGAAATACTATCTTTGTCCCGCACTTTGTGTCATGGCATTATTCAGTTCGGCAACTCCTAAATTATCTCCAGCTTGCAATCCTTTGACAGTTTATATTACTTGTGTCTGCATGAAGAAAGCTAAAATTGTCCTGGCGGTTTACCACCGGACGGGATATACTGCCCAAACACATGATCTAAGTAAAATACTTGAACCGTGTAAAAAATAGAAGCATGTGCCATACCTGCGATTAAGTGTATCTTCAAACCTTAATCCGGTACAAACGATCCAAGGCATGAGTGTTGATGACTCCCCTGGCTCTCTATCGGCTTATTATGAAGGCCGATCCGGGTTACAATAAACACCGGTTTAATTGTAAACTAGAACTGGTGTTCATGACCCAGACTATATCTCTATAAATACATAGGTATTGACAACTTTGTAGTTTATCCAGTCTTGAATCAATGGACTTGGTTGAAAAACCAATGACCTTGAAGATAAAGATTTGAGAAAACATAAAAAATGAAAAATAAAGTTTTTGGGCAAATAAGACCATGTAGTCAAGGCTTTTTACGAGCTGCGAGGCTCCAAATTCGAGGCTTTTTATGAGCAGCCACGCTACTGTCATTAACCATTTTAGCAAAGCCTGTTAAGATGATCCGCAATCTTTAACCAAATCATCAATGTCAAATGCTACCAATGTTCAAAATCTCATAAAGATTTTGGCTTGTGTAATCACTTGATGATCGTCAATTTAACATGACCAAGTTCAGGGTCCCAAAGGATTGACTTGTGATAGGTTCGACAGGTCATACCAGGTTTACCTGGACGGCGCAATTTACTTGATGCAGGCGGGTTAATCCGGGGTTTGAGGTGTATACACCGGGCTTCCAAGCCGTGTTCACTACAAGAGTTTTCAACTCGCTAATCAACTTGCATCAGGAGCCCCTAGGTAGCGTGTGAGCATTGCTCGTCGGGGCATATGTTTGAGTTGTGCTAGGCATCAAACCCTCTTTTGCCCCTCATCATCATGTGGAAATTGCCGAAGCAACCAGAGCAGTGCTCTTATGATGGTCTTCATATGGCCGACGGTTTAAGAGGCCATGGGAAACTTCCTTGCCCGCGGAAGCCCCCATGTGATTCTTTTTTTGTACAGAAAGGACGGCTGATTCCTTGATTTATCAAGGGCGCCGGTTTAAGAGGCCATAGAAAACTCCCTTGCCCACGGAAGCCCCCATGTGATACTCTTATGAAAAGGTTGGCTGATTCCCCGGTTTACCGGGGGCGCCAGTTTATTTTATTAATCACGATATATACATTGTACATAAAGCAGAGCCGATAGCTCAAGTATAGTAAGGTCGAAGAAGTGCGATGTTCCACGGCCTCTTGGTCTCCTCCTCCTCTGTGCGTGAGTTCTTATGTTCTCGAACGTCGACGAGGTAGTATGATCCATTGTGCAGGTTCTTGCTGACCACAAAGGGTCCTTCCCAGGGTGGGGATAACTTGTGCATATCTGTCTGGTCCTGGATGAGCCGGAGCACCAGATCTCCTTCCTGAAATGTCCTGGTCTTAACCCGGCGACTGTGGTACCGGCGCAGGTCCTGTTAATAAATCGCCGATCGAGCTGCTGCCGTGTCCCGTTCTTCGTCCAGCCGGTCTAGGGCGTCTTGTCTTGCTTGTTCATTATCCGCTTCAACATAAACCGCCACCCGCGGCGAGTCATGACGGATATCACTAGGGAGTACCGCTTCAGGTCCATATACCATGAAGAATGGCGTGTACCCTGTGGATCTGTTAGGTGTAGTGTTGATGCTCCATAAGACAGAAGGCAACTCCTCTACCCAACAACCCGGTGTTCTCTGCAAAGGAACCATAAGCCGGGGTTTGATGCCTCTCAAGATCTCTTGATTGGCTATTTCAGCTTGGCCATTAGACTGAGGGTGAGCTATTAATGATACATCAAGACGAATATGCTCTCGTTGATAGAATTCCTCCATAGCCCCCTTGGACAGATTGGTGCCATTATCAGTTATAATACTGTGTGGAAAGCCAAACCGGAAAATCACCTTTTTGATGAACTGAACTACTGTTGCTGCATCACACTTACTGACAGGATCCGCTTCAATCCATTTTGTAAACTTGTCCACTGCTACCAACAGATGGGTTTTCTGGTCTTGGGATCTCTTGAAGGGGCCAACCATATCGAGCCCCCAAGTCGCAAACGGCCAAGTAATTGGGATCATCCTTAGCTCCTGCGCCGGTATATGAGCACGCCGTGTGAATTTCTGGCAAGCTTCACATTTTTCACCAAGTCCTCTGCGTCGGCATGAGCCGTCAACCAGTAGAACCCATGACGAAAAGCTTTAGCCACCAAAGATTTTGAACCGGCGTGATGACCGCAATCGCCTTCATGAATCTCTTTAAGGATATCACAGCCTTCCTCTCGTGACACACATCGCTGAAATGCTCCTGAAACGCTGCGGTGATGAAGTTCTCCATTGACAATATTCATAGATTTAGATCTCTGGATTATCTGCCGGGCCTCGACTTCGTCCTCCGGTAACTCTCCTCGGTTCATGTATGCCAAGTAAGGAAGCGTCCAATCCGGAATGACATGAAGTGTCGCGACCAATTGTGCTTCCGGATCAGGAATAGCCAAGTCCTCCTCTGAAGGTACTTGCACCGACAGATTATACAACTCATCCAAGAAGGTATTAGGTGGAACCGGTTTACGCTGGGAGCCCAGACAGCTTAATGCATCCGCTGCTTCGTTTTTCCGCCGGTCTATACGATCCACCTGATATCCTTTGAAGTAACCAGTGACAACGTCCACCTCCCGTCTATATGCTGCCATGAGCGGATCCTTAGAGTCCCACTTGCCAGAGACCTCCTGCGCCACCAGATATGAATTGCCAAAACACTTGACCCGGCTTAAGTTCATCTCCTTGGCCATCCGCAGACCATGTTGGAGAGCTTCATACCCAGCAGCATTATCATTACAAGGGAACATTAAAAGGAGGACATAGCAGAACATATCACCTCGTGGGGAAGTTAACACAACTCTAGCCCCCGAGCCCTCCAGCTGCCTTGAACCATCAAAGTGAATAGTCCAGTATGTATGATCTGGCTTCTCCTCCGGTGCTTGCAACTCTGTCCAATTGTTGATGAAATCCACTAGTGCTTGGTACTTTATAGCAGTACGGGGCACATACTTTAATCCGTGTGGGCTAAGTTCAATCGCCCACTTTGCGACCCTACTAGTGGCTTCTCTGTTCTGGATTATATCCCCCAACGGAGCTGAACGGACAATGGTAATTGGGTGGCCCCGAAAATAGTTCTTCAGTTTCCGGTTTGCCATGAACACTCCATACACTAGTTTCTACCAATGTGGATATCTCTGTTTTGACTCAACGAGCACCTCACTGATGTAGTAAACTGGCCGTTGAACCGGATACTCCTTGCCTGCCTCCTTGCGCTCTACCACAATAGCAACACTTACTGCACGGGCGTTAGCAGCCACGTATAACAACAGCGGCTCATTGTCAACTGGGGCAGCAAGGACCAGCGATTCTGCTAATTGTCTCTTCAAATCCTCAAATGCAGCATCAGCGGCATCACTCCAGACGAAATGGTCTGTCTTCTTCATCATCTGATAAAGCGGAATTGCCTTCTCCCCCAAACGGCTGATAAACCGGCTGAGTCCTGTAATACGGCCTGCCACGCGCTGGACATCGTTGATACACGCCGGTTTAGCCAAAGACTTAATCGCCTTGATCTTCTCCGGATCGGCTTCAATTCTTCTGTTTGATACTAGGAACCCTAGGAGCTTGCCTGTCGGAACAACGAAAATGCACTTCTCCGGATTGAGCATCATTTTATAAACTCGGAGATTATCAAAAGTTTCCTTCAAATCATCTATCAGCGATTCCTCCTTCCTGGATTTCACCACAATGTCATCGACATATGCATGAACATTCCGCCCAATCTGCCCTTGTAGGTAGTTCTGCACACTAGCTGGTAGGTTGCCTGGGCACTCTTAAGCCCTAATGGCATAGATACATAGCAGAAGGCTCCAAATGGAGTTATAAAGACTGTCTTCTCCTGGTCCTTAACTGCCATCTTGATCTGATGATAACCTGAATATGCATCCAAAAAACTCAGCCGCTCACATCCTACCGTAGCATCAATAATTGATGAATATGGGGAGAGCAAAAGGATCAGTTGGGTAAGCCTTATTCATATCTGTGTAATCAACACACATTCTCCAAGTTCCATTTTTCTTAAGTACTAGTACCGGATTAGCCAACCACTCCGGATGAAACACTTAAACTATAAAGCCTGCAGCCAAGAGCCTAGCCACTTCTTCTCCAATAGCCTTGCGCCTCTCCTCATTAAATCGGCGCAGATACTGCTTGACCGGTTTAAACTTAGGATCGATATTAAGATTGTGCTCAGCGAGCTCCCTCGGTATACCTGGCATGTCAGAAGGCTTCCACGCAAAGATATCCCGGTTCTCACGGATGAATTCGATGAGAGTGCCTTCCTATTTCGGATCTAGGTTAGTGCTGATAGTGAACTGCTTGGATGAGTCGCCAGGAACGAAGTCCACCTGCTTGGTCTCTTCAGCTGATTTGAACTTCAACGCCGGATCATGCTCTGTGGTTGGTTTCTTTAGTGGAGACATATCTGCCGGATCAACATTGTCCTTATAGAACTTCAGCTCCTCAGTTGTACAAACGGCCTCGGCATAAGCTGCATCACCTCCTCGCACTCCAAAGTGATTTTTCGGCTCCCATGAACCGTGATAGTTCCTTTGTGGCATGGCATCTTGAGCTGCAGATAAACATAACATGGTCTAGCCATGAACTTGGCATAAACCGGCCGCCCAAACAGAGCATGGTATGGACTTCTGATCTTCACCACCTCAAAGGTCACAGTCTCTTACCTAGAATCATGCTCATCTCCAAAGGTGACCTCCAGATAAATCTTTCCAACTGGATAAGCCGATTTACCGGGCACCACCCCATGAAACACTGTGTTGGATTGCCAGAGCTTTTTGTCTGTCAGCCCCATACGCCGAAAGGTCTCATAATACAAGATGTTAATGCTGCTACCTACATCCATGAGCACTTTGGTGAACTTGTAGCCACCCACCTGTGGTGCCACCACCAAAGCTAGCTGACTCGGGTTATCAACCTGGGGTGGATGATCCTCTCTGCTCCACACAATGGGCTGCACCGACCAACGCAGAAAACGTGGCACTGCCGGTTCAATAGAGTGTGCTGCCCTCTTCAGAACCTTCTGATCCCGTTTGCACAAACTCGTGGTAAAGACGTGATACTGCCCACTGCTTAGTACCTTCGGATTATTCTGATATCCGGATTGCTGCTGACGCTGTTGGTTCCCTTGGTTGTTGTATCCGCCCTGACCATGCTGCTGGTTATGCTGATGCTGATTGCTCCCATTGTGGTTACCGTTACTGCCGTGGTATCCTGAACCAGATCCGCCACCTTGATAACCCGGACCTTGAAAACCGAGGCCTGATCCGCCGGGGGGTCCGTGGTCATACCTAGTCTGTTTCATGAATTCTTGCATAATGAAGCAGTCTTTCCAGAAGTGCGTAGCCGGGTTTTCCGCTGTACCGTGCTTTGGGCAGGGCACGTTCAACTGGCGTTCTAGATTAATAGGCGGCCTCCCATTGCGTGGGGGCGGTCTACCCTTACGGTGTTGCCCATTTTCCTGAGCGTTAGTGTTGGCCACAAAGTCTGAGCTGCCATCCACTTTACGTTTGCCATTGTATCCTTGGCTCGCCGGATTGGCCTGCGGCGGCTTACCGTTCTTGCTCGTCTGCCCTGACTTGTCTCCATCAGTATCCGGATGCTTGGTGTTATCAAAGTCTCCATACTTCACCAAAGCGCCCATGAGGGTCCCCATGTCATTGCAGTCACATTTAAGCCGTCCCAACTTCTGTCTCAAAGGTTCAAACCGGCAGTTACTTTCCAAGGTTACCAGTGATGTACTTGGGTTGATGCTATTGGAAGAGTGCAAGATTTTTGATACTCGACGGACCCAACTGCTTGCAGACTCTTGCTCTCTGTCGGGGAAACTAATCGCCCACGAACACCTACGGGACCGGAGCCCCTCTTCGGTACGGCAAGGGAGCGGAGGGTGCACGAAGAGCAGATCGAGGAGAGCGCGCGGGCAGTTTACCCAGGTTCGGGCCGCATGGAGGCGTAAAACCCTACTCCTGCTTGGTTTGTATTGAGTTCTTGGCTCGGGAGCAAGAAGAGGTACAGTACTGGTTGCTAGCTACACCGAGCGTGGGAGTGATCAAAGATCGGAACCCCTTCTACGTTGCGCATGGGCCTCCTTTTATAGGTCAAGGGGTCACCGACAGGTGTCAACATAGATGAGGGTAAAAGTGTAAAAATGGTGGTAGTTGTAACAGTGTACGTACAGTGCTCAGTACCTAACCCTGATGGTGGGGGACAAGGGCATTGAATGCCCGTCACCGTCGCCCCAAACAGTGCAAAAAGCGCCCGTCCGGGCGTCTCCGTTCGCCACGACAGTAGCTTCGTCATCGTGGCTTGCCACCGTGTCCCCCAGGCTGCACAGCCTTCCGCCACGTGCCCCTGGAAGGGCACCAGGGCGACGCGTGGTCGGATGAGCTGGAGCGCGGGTACACAGTGGAAGCTTGCCGCGGCAAGCACCTTGCCGCGGTCGCTACCTTGCCGCGCCCGGAAGCTTGTCGCTCCCGGGGCCTTGCCGGGGCGCGCGATGCGTCACTGCAAGTCTTCTTGAAATGCCATGCTTTGGTCTTCCTGGCAAGCTCCTCTTGCCAGGGTCTTGTGCTAAAGGGGTGGCTATGAGCCTGGAACGGCCTTCCCGGCAAGCTCCTCTTGTCGGGGCCTTGTTTCTTTAACTTGAATACTTTGTTCTTGAATGGCTCCAAAGGAACCAAAGCGGGACTTGGCGGGCGCGTGACAAACCCTGCCGCGGGACGCTGCTACTGCCCGTGCATAAGTTGGGATATTAAGGTACCCCTACTTTAGTACACCGACAGGAGCCCCCTGGCCTGGGCCACACACGGTGCCGAGCGCTGTTGGGCCAGGCCCAAAACAGTGCACGGGCACACGCAGCCCACGGCGCGCCGCAGCCCTCTCCGTATCCGCCGCATCCCTCCCCAACGGCACGCATCGATTGCGGCGTTGTGGGAGAGATCATGGCCTGTTTCTTTAATGGAAAAATGCGGAACGTCCCCCACTCCCCCTTAAAAGCAGAGGAAACAGGGGCAGTTTCCCCCATTGCTTCATTGCGTCTGCAACCTCCAGAAACCCCCGCCGCTCTCCTCCTCCCCAAAGGTCGAAAGAGAGCTGGCCTCCACCCTTCTTCCGCTGCCGCCAGCCTCTCCCGCGCCGTCGACCCCGCTCGCCGTCTCCCCCATGGCCCCGAAGAGCGAGAAGGCGAAGTCCGCGAAGACCGACCGGGCGCAGAAATTAGCAGCAATGCGGAAGAAGATGGTGGTCTTCCCGCCGAGGCTCGGCGCGAGGGAGCTGAAGGACAAGTTCTACCTCTTTTGGTCGAGGGAGACGAAAGCTCACCCGCGCACCAGGGTCCTCCCTGCCGAAGCCTGCGACATGTTCCCGGGAGGGTATGCATATTTCGCTCTGTTCTTCCATTGCGGACTCTGCCCTCCGTATTCTGAGTTCTTCTGCGATGTTATGAACACGTATGGATTCCATCTCCTTGATTTCACCCCGAATGCAGTGCTGACCATGTCCGTTTTCGCACATCTGTGCGAAAACTTTGTCGGAGTCCACACCAACGTAGCCCTCTTCCGCCACTATTTCACACCTCGAGTAGAGTCTGGGTCTCCTCTATCCGGTGGGATTTCTTGGATCTTTAGGCTCAATAAGAAAGAGGCGTACTTGAATGGAGAGCTCCGCGGCAAGTGGGAGGAGTGGAGGGCCGACTGGTGCTGGGTCATGGAGGATGGACCCCGGCAGTTTACTTCCCCGCGCCGAGCCGCAATAGTGCGCGGCAAGGACTGGAGTGACCTGGCCTCGGAGGATGACAAGCTGAAGATAGCCACCACTAGGATCCTTCGCCTCCGGCAAGCCAGACTCACCGTAGGGGTTGTCGGAGCAGATTTCCTTCGCCGGCGTATTGCTCCCTTGCAGGAGAGGAAGAGGCCTTCTTGGGACTTTGGTAATGCGGCAATTGTATGAGGCTGCGCTCAGGCCTCAACTATAACTTCACAGTCCTGGAGCTCAAAGGGATGCTCCGTGAGCTGTTCAAGCACGACGGCAAGCACCCGGAGTGGTTCAGCTTGCCGCGGGGGGTAGTTCCACTATGCAACAATTCGTTGCTTAGTGCTATCCGCGCGGCAATGCCGTGGTGTGACTCCCACGGGATTGACCCCACTTGGCTGGCGCCCTCTGATGAAGCGATGCAAACATTCTTTCATAACTTGGTGGAGCTGCCCATCAATCCCGACGAGAAGAAGGGCCTCACCCGCGACACCACCGACCAGGAGATGGCCTATATGGCCACCAGATTGGAGGAGGCTGCCGCAATCGAGGCCGCGGGCAAATTTGGGTGTACCTTGGATGAGGCAGACGCAGCGGATGCGGTAAGTCGAGCCGAGGAGGTAGAGATCCTCAAACTGCTGAGGCCTGCCGGGCAACCTGCTGAGACAAGCGAGGCTGCCGGACAGGGCACAGAGTCGAGTGAGCCCGCCGAAGAGGACGCCGAATCGGGCGACTCTTTGGAAGACTCAGGCGGGTCTCTGGGCCTTGACGACTCCTCCTCATCCCCGGGGAGTTCGCCGCCACCGCCAAGTCCCCCAGCTCCAGCGAGGAGGCGCCCCCGCAAGGCTGCAGTCGTGGCGGAGCGTCCGGCGGCCCCGCGGCCTCAGCGCCGCCCGACGCGCGCCACTGCAGCGGGCAAGGCCGTCAAGGGAGCGCCCCGCGCCTCTGCAGCGGCCGGAGGAGGGTCTTCCCGCTCCGGCTCCACGGCTCCTTCCGCCCCTTGGGCCTCGGCGTCGACCGGAGCGAGGTCTTCGCAGACCACTGTTCCAGCGCCCGCCAAGCGCCCGAGGGAGCCTTCTCCTCCAGCTCCTCGCGCCGGGACGCGCGAGGCGGACTTCGACTTCTCCGTCCTCAGTTCCGACGAGGAGGAGGAAGAGTAAGTGGAGCAACTCTTGTTTTCCTCAATTTGTTGTTCTTGTCTTGAATCTTCCTTTGCCTGATCCTGTTTGACGTCTGTCTTCCAGGACCCTGGCCCAGAGGATGGCGAAGAGGGCCAAGATCCCGGTGGTCGATCTTGAGGATGAGCCTGTCGCAGCGGCAGGGGATGCGCCTGCGACAGGCTTGCCGGACCAGCTGGCTGCCCCGCAGGGCAGCCCCCAGCGTAAGTCTTCTTGTTCGCTCTTTACTCGTCGGGCGCACGTGGACTTCTTATCCTTATTAACGTTTTGCTTGCTTGTTGATTTGCGCAGAAGCAGAGCCGCAGCCTCAGGAGCGCCAGGAGACTGCTCCCGACGAGCTGCACGTCTCGACCTCCCCGCCAAGGAGGAGCTCCCCGGCAAGGGAGAATACTCCGCCAAGGGTGGGTACTCTGCCAAGGGCGAGTACCCCGCCAAGGGCGAGCACCCTGCCAACGGTGGGCACTCCGCCAAGCGAAGGCGCCAGCGGTCCTCCACCGGCGGGGGCCACTACCACGCCGCCGAGGGAGAACTCCCTGGCAAGGGACCCCGTCGTTGAAGAGGCCCGCGCAGGTAACCCTTGAACTCTTTCTTTCTTGAATTTTTCTTTTTGGATATTTGCTTGATCATTCTTATTTCTTTTTCTTGTCTTCAGACTCGTCCGTCCCAGAGCCTATGGAGACGGAGGCCGCCACCGAGGAGGCCGCGCGCGGCAACACTGGCGGTGCCACGGCCGCCGAGGAGGCGATCGGCACCGAGGAGCCCGCCGTCGAAGAGGCAACCAGGAACGCCGACGCGGCAGGCGAAGAGGGGGCCGGCGGTCGCACTGACGGCCCTGAGGCCGCAGGAGCGTCCGACGCTGCGCCGACCGCCGACCCTGCCGCTGCCGCGGCGGGGACCGGTGCCTACTTGGAGGCTGGGAACGGGGTCTTCATTCAGATCCCGTGGGCTTCTACGTCAAGGGCGCCCGCGGAGGGGGAGGTCTTTGATGGAGAAGTCCTCGCCTCCGCGGGGTTGAAATTCCTCGACGCGCCCGGCAGCAGCAGCGAGCCCGAGGAGGAGCAGTTCCTGCGCCGTCTTCTGGCCTTGTACCGCGCCAGGCAGGCTAAGCTGGAGTCCCGAGAGGCTCTGGCTGCCAAAGCGGGCGCCGACATGGAGAAGCGTGCCGAGGAGCTCCGTGCCGCCAACCAGGCGGCCCTCCGCTCCTTCGCGGAGGAGCGGGAGGAGCTCGCCGAGGCGCACCAGGCGTTCATCATCGAAAAGGCCGAGGCAGAGGAGCAGCAAAGGCTTGCCGTCGAGGACCTGTCTCGGTGGGAAGGTGAACTGAGGCAGCGGAAGGTTGACCTCGATAGTCATGAGGACGACCTTACCGCACGTCAGCAGTCCCTTGGCGGGGCTCTCCAGGAAGCGAGGGATGCCGCTACAGCTGCAGAGACCGCCAAAGAGAGACTTGGAGGCGAGGGTGGCACAGTTGGAGCTCAACTTGAAGACGAGCGAGGAGAAGGTTGACGCGCTCACACTGGAGAGGGAGAAAGACGCCCACAGCCACTCGGAGCTGCAGGACCGTCTCTCCGACAAGGGCAAGGAGCTCGCCATCGCCAAGGATTCCATCGCGGACTTGGAATTGACGCTGTCCACCCTCACTGAATCACTTGAAGGCGCCAGGAACAGGGAGAGAAAACTGAAGGAAGACCTCCGGGTTGAGAGGGCACTGTTGGACAGCGCCGCCCTCACCCAAAATAATTTCAGGCCGGCGGTGGAGCAGTGGACTGAGGAGCTCGTCGCCGCTGCCGCTGACATCGACAGGGAGATGGCGGCGCTAGGGACGGAGCACCTCGGGTACTCCCCTGACGCGAACCTCCCTCATAGCGCCAAGCTAAGCTTATTCTTCAGGGGAGTAGCGCCGGCCCTCGAGCAGCTCCGGGAGAGGATCCCCACACAGCTGGCTAATGAGGCGCGCATGCTCTGTACGGGGGTTGTGGAGAGAGTGTTGACGAAGATCGTCTACCGCAACCCCGGGATCAATCTTGAGAACGTCCTCCGGACCTTGCCGCCCGACGCCGACCAGGAGGCGCTGAAGGCTCTTGTCGCCCCCATCGTGGCCAAGGTGGGCAAGATCAGAAGAGTCGACGGCGACCGCGTGGATTAGACTGTCTTTCTTTTTGCTTCCCTTGTCGCTGCCAATTAAGTCATGGACAGTAGTTTATTAGAACAGCGACAAGTCATCTTGTAATATAACTTCATTTTGGGTAGTTAAATGCAGTGTTACTCCCTTTGTTCGACTCCTTTACTTTGTATTGTTTTTACCCTACGCTTTTAGGGGACTTGCCGGTGAAGGGGCCCTTGCCTCGAGCTCTGAGTGTGGGACTTCAGTGGCCTGCTGGCAATGCCTCTGCCGGCAAGAAACCTTGCCGCAGCTAGTCGCAGCACACTTAGGTTGTTGAGCGAACTCGAAAACGAAGTAAGGGCGCGACACTTGTCGCAGCTCACTTAAGCCGTTGAGCGTGCTCGAAACAAAGTAAGGGCGCGGCTAGCCACGGGTAGGTTCCTCCGCGCATAGGTTTTCCATACAAAGCGTGGCCGTTCAAGGAAGATAAGATTAAAATTTAAAAATTTGAATGCTCAAACTTTGGCAACTTAGCTTTTGTGTTGTTTGTTTCCCGGCAAGGCGAGACTTTCTTGAATGGCACTTGGTTCATACCACTGTCTCCTTCCCCCCCAGCAAACTTGTGCACGAGGAACAATTTGTTTCTGCTTGAGAGAGAAAGCAAAAGGGTGGAAACATATGCATGGAGCTTTGCGGCCCATTATTGCTTACCGGGGGCGTGTGCTGCACAAAGTGTCAGACAACATATGCAAGAAAAACCAGAAAGCATGAAATGACAAGTCGTGCAAGGCACAAAAGTTTTACTGATGCACGGGGTCTGCGCCCGGCTTTGTACAAAGGTTTACGTGCAACAGCGGCAAGAATTGTACAAAAGATGGTTGCCGGAGCGGATCACGGCAACCGCGCCTTATGGGTGAAACTTGCGAAGGTGCTCAATGTTCCAGGAGTTGCTCACCGGTAAGCCCTCTTCGGTCTCAAGGCGGACAGCGCCGGGCCTTGTGACTTGTCTCACTCGATAAGGGCCTTCCCACTTCGGCGTCAACTTGTTGGAATTCTTGGCGGACTGAACACGCCGAAGAACAAGGTCGCCTTCCTCGAGACTTCTGGCCTTGACTTTGCGGCTATGGTAGCGGCGCAAAGCTTGCTGGTATCGAGCAGCTCGTACAGCGGCATGAAGAAGGTTCTCATCGAGGAGCAGTGCATCATCTTGCCGCAGCTGCTCTTGCTCGAGCTCATCGTAAGCGAGCACTCGAGGAGACCCGTATACGAGTTCCGTGGGGAGAACTGCCTCTGCTCCATAGACAAGAGAAAATGGTGTCTGTCCGGTGGCTCGATTTGGTGTCGTCCTGATTGACCAAAGAGCCGCCGGCAACTCCTCAATCCAGTTTCTTCCACACTTGTGCAGCTTGTCGAAAGTTCTTGTCTTGAGTCCGCGCAGCACGTCAGCGTTTGCCCTCTCCGCTTGACCATTGCTCCTTGGGTGTGCAACAGAAGCGAAGCAGACCTTGGCGCCAAGGTCTTGGACGTACTGCATGAAGGTGCGGCTTGTGAACTGTGTGCCGTTGTCGGTGATGATCCTGTTAGGGATTCCGAAACGGCAAACAATTGACCTGAAGAACTTGACTGCTGACTGTGCGGTCACCTTTCTCACTGGTTCCACTTCCGGCCACTTTGTAAACTTGTCGATGGCGACGTACAAGTATTCAAAGCCCCCGACTGCGCGGGGAAAAGGGCCGAGGATGTCGAGCCCCCAGACCGAAAATGGCCAGGACAAAGGAATCGGCTGGAGAGCTTGAGCTGGCTGATGTATTTGCTTAGCATGGAACTGGCATGCTTCACACTTGGTTACTCGTGCAGTTGCATCTTCGAGGGCTTCTGGCCAAAAGAAACCTTGCCGGAATGCCTTCCCGGCAAGTGCTCTTGCGCCAATGTGGTGACCACATATGCCTCCATGTATCTCTACCAACAGCTTTTGTCCATCTTCCCGAGAGATGCACTTCAATCTGACACCATTGAGTCTTCTTCTGTACAGTTCATTGCCGACAAACTGATACATACTTGATTGCCTGGTTATCCTTTCTATTTCTTCTGGCTCATCGGGAAGTTCTCCATTTTGAAGAAAACGGACAATTTGCCGCGCCCATGGTGGAGCCTGAGGCTCAACAACAAGGACTAAAGGCATCAGTGCTGCTGCGGGAACGTCAGCTTCTACGGTCAGAACCTGTGGCTCAGCCGGAGCTTGACGCTCCCCGGCAAGCCTGCCGGGGCAAGGCTTGTCGGGAACGCCTGCTTCAACTGTACAAACCATAAGGTTCGCAGGAGCAGACTGTTCCTCAGTAACTTTGTCGTTGATCTTGGGGACCTTGGCGGCGGCTTCAGGAAGATCCGCCGGCAAGTAGTCGCCGGAGACCAACTTTCTCTTTTTGCTTTGCCCAACTGGCGGTGTAACGGATGGTT
The DNA here is from genome assembly GCA_902687465.1 of Secale cereale. Taxonomy (NCBI): domain Eukaryota; kingdom Viridiplantae; phylum Streptophyta; class Magnoliopsida; order Poales; family Poaceae; genus Secale; species Secale cereale. Next base: position 654,304,764 of record LR738713.1, read on the forward strand.
GAGTTAACTTGAGCACAAAGGTCCCTGGTTCCACAGGTAGCTTTAGTGCAGCACACTTTGACAGGCCGTCTGCGATGTCATTTTGAGCTCTCGGGACGTGCTCCATCTGCAGGCCTTCAAAGTGTTCTTCAAGCTTCCTCACTTCGTCGACGTAAGCCTCCATCAATGGGCTCTGGTAGCTCTTGTTCACTTGTCGGACAACCAACTGCGAATCTCCCCGCACAATCAGCTTCTTGATCCCAAGTTCTGCTGCTATTCTAAGGCCGGCAAGCAAACCTTCATACTCTGCAGTATTGTGTGTTGCTTGCTCCTTGGGAAAGTGCATTTGGACAACGTACTTGAGGTGCTCTCCGGTGGGTGCGACAAGTAGCACACCAGCGCCGGCGCCTTGCAGCGAGAAGGCACCATCGAAGTACATTATCCATTCTTTGCTTGCTTCTTTGACGAGGATGTTTGTCTCTGGAACTTCTTCATCTGGCGTTGGTGTCCATTCTGCTATGAACTCTGCCAATGCTCTGCTCTGGATAGTTGAAGTACTTTCAAACTTAAGACCAAAGCTTGACAGCTCCAGTGCCCACTCGACAATCCTGCATGTTGCTTCTGGATTTTGCAATATCCTCTTCAGCGGAAAGCGAGTGACCACTGTTATCTCATGTGCTTGGAAGTAGTGGCACAGCTTTCTCGAGGCCATAAGAAGGCCGAAGAGCAGCTTCTGCACCCCAGAGTATCTTGACCTAGCCCCCTGCAATAGGAAACTGACAAAATAGACTGGGCGCTGCACCATCTTCTTTCGCACTTCTCCTTGCATCTGCGCAGACTCATCCTTGTCGGGGCCAGAGTTTGTCGGGGAAGCCCCCTGCTTATCGCTGGATGCGCTTGCCGGGGCTGTGGGCTCCTCATCTGCCTCCCTTTCCGCTACTAACTCAGCACTAACCACTTGATTGGTTGCTACTAAATATAACAACAACTTCTCTTGTGGCTTAGGTGTGACAAGTATTGGAGTGGAGGACAGGTATCCTTTCAAGTCTTGCAGCGTTGCCTCCGCTTCCGGAGTCCATTTCATCGGACCTGCCTTTTTCAAGATTTTGAAAAACGGCAGGGCGCGTTTTGCAGACTTAGAAATGAACCTGCTGAGAGCAGCCACACAACCAGCAAGCCTCCGCACATCCTTGACGCGCTTCGGAGCTTCGATCTGCTCGATGGCTTTAATCTTGTCGGGATTGGCTTCAATCCCCCTATGGGAGACAAAGAACCTGAGAAGCTGGTCGGAGGGGACTCCGAAGATGCACTTCTCGGGGTTGAGCTTGAGTTGTATCTTGCGCAGATTTACGAAAGTTTTCTCTAAGTCCTGAATCAGAGTGTCCTTGTCCTTGCTCTTGACCACTATATCATCCATCTAAGCTTCTACATTCCTGTGTATCTGTGGCTCAAAAGCGGTGTGGACTACCCTTACAAATGTCGAACCCGCATTCTTCAATCCAAAGGGCATGCGTATGAAGCAATAAGTGCCACATGGAGTAATGAATGCGGTCTTCTCTTCATCCTCTTCAACCATAAATATCTGGTGGTATCCGGAGTATGCATCAAGGAATGAAAGCAACTCACATCCAGCCGTGGAGTCAACGATCTGGTCAATGCGCGGCAAGGGAAATGGATCTTTAGGGCAAGCTTTATTCACATTAGTGAAGTCTATACAAAGCCTCCATTTCGCATTAGCTTTGCGCACGACCACAGGGTTAGCCAGCCATGTGGGATGGAGTACACCTCTAACAAGGTCTGCCGCTTCCAACTTCTTGATTTCCTCGGCAATGAACTCTTGGCGCTCCACCGCTTGCTTTCTGACCTTCTGCTTGACGGGCCGCACGTGAGGACAAACAGCAAGCTTGTGCTCAATTACTTTCCTGGGAACGCCGGGGATGTCAGACGGTTGCCATGCAAACATGTCGACATTCGCCCGCAGGAAAGCAACGAGCGCGCTTTCCTATTTAGGATCGAGCGTAGCACTGATGGTGAAAGTACCACCAGTGCCATCCTCCTTGGCGGACACCTTCTTGGTTGCAGGTGGAGCAGTCATTCCCATCTTGCACTTGCCGGTGGAGCTCGATGGCGCGTCCTCGATGGCAGCGCAGCACTCCGAAGAGGTGCGTTTGCCGGAGTGGGCCCCAGAGCTCTTGCCGGACTTGGTCTTGTTCTTCCCCCCGGGAGCTTCAGCGGCAAGTGTTTTGCTATCTGTTGCAGCTGCTGCGTCCCGGTAGATCTTGTCGGCGCAGATAAGCGCGTCCTTCTTGTCGCCGGGGACAGAGATGACGCTTATCGGCCCTGGCATCTTGAGCATGTTGTAGGCGTAGTGAGAGGCTGCCATGAACTTGGCGAGTGCTGGACGGCCGAGTATCCCGTTGTATGGCAACGGGATATCGGCGACGTCAAAGGTGATCCTCTCAGTCCTGAAGTTTAGCTCTCCGCCAAAGGTTACTGGCAACGTGATCTTCCCCTTCGGCTTGCTCCTTCCCGGGTTGATTCCTTGGAAAGTTCCAGTTTCCTCGAGCTCGCTGTCGGGGATCTGTAGCTTCCGGACTACAGCAGAGGAGATCAAGTTCAGGCCGGCCCCGCCGTCGACCAACATCTTGGTGACCTTGAGGTTGCGGATGGTTGGTGAAACCAACATCGGCAAGCACCCGACCGCCGTTGTGCGGTCAGGGTGGCCCTCAAGGTCGAAGATGATGGGCGTGCTGGACCACTTCAGGAGCTTGCGCGACTCGACGGGTGGCTCTGCTGCAATAACTTCCTGCACCCATTGTTTGAGTTGGCGGTGGGAAGTATGCAGAGAGGCACCTCCATCGACGAACAGAACTTCTGTGGCCTTCTGGAACTCCTGCTCGCTGTTGTCTCCGTCGTCCATGTCCTCGTCGTCGTCTTCGTCTTCGTCCTTGTCGCGACCGCGGGGAGGTCTGTCTCCTTGCCGCTGCTTGGCCTTGCCGCGGCGTCCTCCCCGGCCATTGAATGGCCGCTTCTTGCCGGACTCTCCTCCGCCTCCCTGGGCCTTCTCCTTGTCGCGTCGCTCGTACTCAGCCTTCTGCTGCTCGACGAGGTACTCGACCCTTTTGCAGTTCTGGAGATCGTGGCCCTTGTGCGGTGGATCTTGCAGTACTGTTTGTCGGAACCGTCCTGCTTGTCGGTGGCCGCTACAGTGGCGGCTTCCTTGCCGGAGCCACCAGCCTGAGCTTTCTTGGCGCCAGCCTCCTTGCCGGACTGCTCCACATCCAGTACTTCCTTGTTCTTCTTTTTCTTGTTGTTCCGCCGCCGGTTTTTCCTTGCCGGGGCGGCATCCTCACTGTCCGTTCCTCCTGCTCCAACATCCTCTCCGAGGAGTCTCCTCCCCTCTTCTGCATGCGCTCACTTGTCGGCCAGGGCATAAAGCTCACTGACGTCTCGTATCTTGCACATCGCCATTTCCTCCCTCATCCGGCGGTTACGCACGTTCTGATGGAACGCGCTAATAACCGCGGCAGGGTGGACGTCCGGGATGTTGTACTGGACACGGCTGAATCTCTGGATGTATTTCCGCAGGTACTCTCCTTCCTTCTGGGCAAGTATGTGGAGGTCACTTTCCTGGCCATGAGGCTTGTGGCAGCCCGTGAAGGCGCCGACAAACTGATGGCACAGGTCGGCCCAAGAAGAGATGGAGTTTTCCGGCAAGTGCATGAGCCAAGATCTGACATTTGGATTGAGCACGAGCGGGAAGTAGTTGGCTAATATTTTCTCGTCTCATCCCCCGGCAGCCTGCACCGCATTGGTGTAGATGCTGAGGAACTCTGAGGGATGGGTTTTGCCGTCGTACTTCTCGGGTACGTCGGGCTTAAAGTTCTTCATGCTGGGCCACAGGACTTGCCGCAGCTCACGGGTGAACGCAGGGATCGGACTGTCGTCGCGCTTCTCTTCGACGCTCGATGCGAGTTCGAGCGTCTTCTTGTCGCCTGTCGTCAAGGACTTGGCGTTGATCGCGGCAATCTCACGGATCCGACGACGCCGTGGAGTCGTCGTCGATGTTGATCCGGCGAGTCGGCGATTTCTGCTTCCGCGGAGGGGAGTGCATGGTAGTTGCACCACCGGCGGTCTTGTCTCCATCAGCCCGCGCCTGGCTGACTTGCCGTGACCGTGACGTCGCTGGCTGCTGCGGCGTGTCGTTGTTGGCGAAGGCGATGAGGCTTTGGATGGTGGCCCTCCAGTCTTCGGCCTTGTCCGCCGCTGGAGGGAAGTCGAGGAGCAGCTGATCTCTTGCTAGAGCTTCAGCTGGAGTGGAGGGGAGCGGTGGCGAGCGCTGCGAGGAGCGAGACACGCTCGGACTTCTAACCGCGTTAGAAGGAGCATGTTCTCGCCCCGGCGACCACGCCTTGCTCGTGCCAGCGCGTTAGCCTTGAGCGTCCCGCGACCCACCAACTTGGCCTTGTCCCCGCAAGCGTATGGTACCTTGGGTACCACGCCGCTGCCGGTCCGGCACCTCCTGAGAGGGGCGCGGTGCATGCACGGACACCGAGGTCTTGGAGTGCGCTCGGTCGTCCGTCTTGTCCTTGGACTTGACGGCGCCGTGAGTTTCCTCGCCGGCGTCCGTCCTTCCGCCAGCGTCTACCCCACCAACCGTTGGTTCTGGTGGTGGCGGGATCGACGCGGACGGGCCTCCTACCTCCAAAGCTTTCTTCTTCGGCGGTATGTCGATGAAGTTAACGAGGTTGATGAAGTTGCTGAAGATTTCGCCCGCGTGAACGCCAGATCAGGTTCACGCAACCTCGACGCACCCCTACCTGGCACGCCAAATATGTCGGGAAACTGATCGCCCACGAACACCTACGGGACCGGAGCCCCTTTTCGGTACAGCAAGGGAGCGGAGGGTGCACGAAGAGCAGATCGAGGAGAGCGCGCGGGCAGTTTACCCAGGTTCGGGCCGCACGGAGGCGTAAAACACTACTCCTGCTTGGTTTGTATTGAGTTCTTGGCTCGGGAGCAAGAAGAGCTACAGTACTGGTTGCTAGCTACACCGAGCGTGGGAGTGATCAAAGATTGGAACCCCTTCTACGTTGCGCATGGGCCTCCTTTTATAGGTCAAGGGGTCACCGACAGGTGTCAACGTAGATGAGGGTAAAAGTGTAAAAATGGTGGTAGTTGTAATAGTGTACTTACAGTGCTCTGTACCTAACCCTGACGATGGGGGACAAGGACATTGAATGCCCGTCACCGTCGCCCCAAACAGTGCAAAAAGCGCCCGTCCGGGCGTCTCCGTTCGCCATGATAGTAGCTTCGTCATCGTGGCTTGCCACCGTGTCCCCCAGGCTGCACAGCCTTCCGCCACGTGCCCCTGGAAGGGCCCCAGGGCGACGCGTGGTCGGATGAGCTGGAGTGCGGGTACACAGTGGAAGCTTGCCGTGGCAAGCGCCTTGCCGCGGTCGCTACCTTGCCGCGCCCGGAAGCTTGTCGCTCCCGGGGCCTTGCCGGGGCGCGCGATGCGTCACGGCAAGTCTTCTTGAAATGCCATGCTTTGGCCTTCCTGGCAAGCTCCTCTTGCCAGGGTCTTGTGCTAAAGGGGTGGTTATGAGCCTGGAACGGCCTTCCCGGCAAGCTCATCTTGCCGGGGCCTTGTTTCTTTTACTTGAATACTTTGTTCTTGAATGGCTCCAAAGGAACCAAAGCGGGCCTTGGCGGGCGCATGGCAAACCCTGCCGCGGGACGCTGCTACTGCCCGTGCACAAGTTGGGATACTAAGGTAGCCCTACTTTAGTACACCGACACTCTCCTTGAACGCAGGAAGCTAAGTCAACGACAAACATTGGCTGCTTGCATGTGTCCTTAAATTTTTTGATAAACCGGCTCCGTAGCTCAGCCCATGATCCGATGGAATTAGGTGGTAAACCCTTCAGCCATGTTCGGGCCGTGCCCTCAAGCATCATTGTGAAGTACTTAGCGCATGCTGCCTCGTCCACATCGAGCATCTCCATTGCCATCTCATAACTCTCAACCCATGCCTCTGTGCAAGATCCGCCGTGTAGTTGGGCACCATGCGTGGACCTTTAAAATCTTTGGGTAGTTTCACGTTCCGTAAAGCGGGGATGAGACACTTTACGCCGAGAGAACTAGACATGACCCCCGGTTCAACTGTGGTGGTGGGATGAACCGGCGTCGCCTGACGGGCTTCGTATTGTGCAGTTGCCTCGGCCTTCCGACGCGGCCTGGCCTGATCCACCACCTCTTGAGCGTGTGCTCCGTCTCCTGCCAGATTATCCTGCCTTTGCCGATGACGTCTCCGTGCGCTGCTTGATACGGCCGGTTCATCTAGACGCCTCGTGTAACTCCGGCTCGGGCGGGGGGGTTGAATGGATCCTCTCCTAGCTGTAGGAATAAGCTTGCTGCTGAGTTAACGCCGTGTCCAATAACTCTTTGGCCCGTCGTGCCTCAACTGCTATGGGGGATGTTCCTTCAATGGGAAGGGCGGCCAGCCGTGAAGCGGCAGCAACTATGTTATCCAACGGATTAGAATAATGACCAGGAGGGGTTGGCACATGCTGGGTCGGCACAACTCGGCGATTTGGCTCTGCGGCCGGTGGCTGAACCGACGCACCTGTTCCTGGTGCTTCTCCCCGGTTTACCTCTGGTTGGTTACTGGTTCCTGCGCCTGGCGTGCTAAAGAGATTCCTTGCCTCATAAACCGGCGGCAAGTGAGATCGTTGTCTTCTCATCATTACCTCTTGTGAAGCGGTCTGATCTAACCTGAGTCGATAAGCTTGAAGATCCAGCTCTGCCTGCTTTGTAGCCATCCTAGCTTTCTCAGCAGCCAGGACCAACTTCGCTTGTTCAATCCGGATCTTCACCTGAGCGATCTCCGCGTCGTGCTGCTCCATGTTGGCATGTTCCACCTCTGCTGTTGCTAGTGCTGTCAAAGTATCGACCAAGGTAGGTAAAGTATCAGACGGCGACGGGGGGGGATCTCCAGCCCTTGCTCCCATTGCCTGTGACATCAACGCCCCTGTTGTTGAGGTCTGCTGCACGGGTAGTAATCCGGCCATGAAGACAGCAACCCTGTTTGGCGGATCAAGGGGCTCCGGAATACTATCGCCGTCGGAACAACCCTCAGACCGGCCATCATGCAGCAGATACAAAGACTCGGTCTCTCCTGAAGATGATTCATTGCCAGAATAAACAACGGTCTCGCCGCTAGAGTCCTATCCGTCCTCGGCTTGTACTCCATGCACTGCTCCAACGAAGATGCGCTTTACGGCGGGATGAACCCGGGCGGATCTCGCACGCTGAGCCGGCTCGACGATGTTGGGGAAGATGTCCGGCTCAGGGCCCGGTTCGCCGATCTTGCCAATGAAGACGTGGATGCCGCCGAAGGGGACCTGGTACCCGTATTCAATTGAATCTTCCTCGGGGCCCCAGCCTGGATCGTCGATGTAGATCCGGCCGCGACGACTCTTGGTCATCCGGCCCACTGCGTAGCCCTTGAGTCCTTCAAAGCTGCCCTTCAAGAACTCGAAACCATCGTGTGATAACCCCACGGTGGGTGCCAACTGTCGTGGATTTAGCACGGTAGATGTCCTAGCAAAAGGACTTCGTCATCAGGCCATCGCCATGGGTTAGCTCAAAGGGGTTAAAGCGGACGAGGGACACAAGGATTTTATACTAGTTCGGCCCCTTCGATGAAGGTAATGGCCTACGTCTAGTTTGGTGTGTTATTGCTTGGGCTTCGATGACCAGGCAGCGAATCTGCTTTGCCTGTGTTTCGAGCTGTTGTTTCCTGTCCTAAACCGTTGCCGGGTCGTCCCTTTATATAAGAGGTGATGGCTGTTACGGTTTACAGAGTCCCGAGGCCGCCTAATAAATGTATCCGCCCCGGTCTCTGCTCTTTCTATCTTACATCCCAAGTTACATAGTATGATGGTTTACAAATTATGGGCCCTAACATATGGGCTCTAAGCCTCTTGGGCTACAATCTTTTACTTCATACTCCGCTGGGCTTCTGATAATATAATCTTGATGACTTAAACCGGACCCTCCTGGACGGTTTATATCTGGTAGTAATATCCCTCACACGTAGGGTTCGCACGCTTAACGTTCGATGACGATTTGTATTATGAGTTATGTGATTTGATGACCAACGTTTGTTCGGAGTCCCGGATGAGATCATGGACATGACGAACAGTCTCGAAATGGTTGAGATGTAAAGAACGATATATTGGAAGGCTATATTCGGACATCGGAAAGGTTCCGAGTGATTCAGGTATTTTTCGGAGTACAAGAGAGTTACGAAAATTCATATTGGGCCTTAATGGGCCATACGGGAAAGGATAGAAAGGCCTCAAGGGTGGCCGCGCCCCTTCCCCATGGACTGGTCCGAATTGGACTAGGGAAAGGGGGCACCCCCTTCCTTCCTTCTCCTTCTCCCTTCCCCTTTTCCTATTCCATGTGGGAGGTGGAATCCTACTAGGACTAGAGAGTCCTAGTAGGACTCCACACTTCGGCGCACCCTATGAGGGCCGGCCTCCTCCTCCCTGTGCAGTGCCCCTCCCCACAGTTACACAACTCGGTCATATCGTTGCAGACGAAGCCCTGCGCCGGTAGCTTCATCATCACCGTCACCAGGTCGTCGTGCTGACGAAACTCTCGCATGATGCTCAACTGGATCAAGAGCTCGTGGGACGTCATCGAGCTGAACGTGTGCTGAACGGGGAGGTGCCGTACGTTTAGTGCTTGGATCGGTTGGATCACGAAGACGTTCAACTACATCAACCGCGTCATTAGACGCTTCCGCTTTCGGTCTACGAGGGTACATAGACACACTCTCCCACTCATTTCTATGCTTCTCCTAGATAGATCTTGTGTGATCGTAGGAATTTTTTTTGAAATACTACATCCCCAACAGTGGCATGATGAGCCAGGTATATGCGTACATGATATGCACGAGTAGAACACAATGAGTTGTGGGCAATAATAGAAATACAGCTTACCAACATGTCATATTTTGATTCGGTGGTATTGTGAGATGAATCGGCCCGGACCGACATTACGCGTATGCTTACACGAGACTGGTTTCACCATTTCGAGCACTCGTTGCTTAAAGGTGACCGGCGGGTGTCTGTCTCTCTCATTTTAGTTGAATCGAGTGTGGTTATGCCCGGTCCTTGTGAAGGTTAAAACAACACACTTGACGAAAAATCGTTGTGGTTTTATATGCGTAGGTAAGAACGGTCCTTGCTAAGCCCGTAGCATCCACGTAAACACATGCAATAACAATGTAGAGGACGTCTAACTTGTTTTTGCAGGGCATGTTGTGATGTCATATGGTCAAGATGTGATGAGTTATAAGTTATTGTATGAGATGATCATGTTTTGTAAAATTATCGGAAACCGGCAGAAGCCTTATGGTTTTCTCTTTATTGTATGAATTGCGAAGGCCATGTAATTGCTTTACTTCATCACTATGAGTTAGCGATAATACTAGTAGCAATAGTTGGCGAGACGACCACGACGCGACTATGAAGATCATGCTGTGTAGTCGGTGAAGATGGAGATCATGACGATGCTTTGGAGATGGAGATCGAAAGCACAAGATGATGATGGCCATATCATGACACATATTTTGATTGCATGTGATGTTTATTTTATTATGCTTCTTATTTTGCTTAGTACGGTGGTAGCATTATAAGATGATCCCTTACAAAATTTCAAGGTACAATTGTTCTCCCTGAGTATACACCATTGCAAAAGTTCGTCGTGCCGAGACACCACGTGATGATCGGGTGTAATAAGCTCTACGTTCAAATACAACGGGTGTAAGAAAGTTTTGCACATGCAGAATACTTGGGTTGAACTAGATGAGCCTACCATGTACAGACATGGCCTCGGAACACTGGTGACCGAAAGGTCGAGCATGAATCATATAGTAGATATGATCAACATAAGATGTTCACCGTTGAAAACTACTCCATCTCACGTGATGATCGGAGATGGTTTAGTTGATTTGGAACACATGATCATTTAGATGACTAGAGGGATTTCTATCTAAGTGGGAGTTCATTATTAATATGATTAATTGAACTTTAATTTATCATTAACTTAGTCCTGGTAGTATTGGCATATCTATGTTGTAGATCAATAGCTCGCGATGTAGCTCCCTGTTTATTTTTATTTGTTCCTAGAAAAATATAAGTTGAAAGATGATAGTAGCAATGATGCGGAATTGTTCCGTGATCTGAGGATTTTCCTCATTGCTGCACAGAAGAATTATGTCCTTGATGCACCGCTAGGTGACAGACCTATTGCAGGAGTAGATGCAGACGTTATGAATGTTATGACAAAAGCTCGGTATGATGCCTACTTGATAGTTTAGTGCATGATACGTCTCCAACGTATCTATAATTTTTTATTGTTCCATGCTATTATATTATCCTTCTTGGATGTTTTATGGGCTTTATTATACACTTTTATACTATTTTTGGGACTAACATATTAACCCAAAGCCCAGTGCCAGTATCTGTTTTTCTCCTGTTTCAGGGTTTCGCAGAAAAGGAATATCAAATGGAGCCCAATTGACCTGAAAATCAACGGAGATCATTTTTGGACCAGAAGGAGCCCACGGAGTGCCGGAGGGGGACGAAAGGACCCATGGGCTGCCCACGAGGGTGGGGGGCATGCCCCCCTGCCTCGTGGACAGCCCGTAGTCCCCCTTTGCTCGGCACCGACTCCAACACCTCCTATATATATAGATAACCTCGGGAAAATAACCTAGATCGGGAGTTCCACCGCCGAAAGCCTCTGTTACCACCGAAAACCAATCTAGTCCCGTTCTGGCACCCTGCCGGAGGGGGGAATCCCTCTCCAGTGGCTATCTTCATCATCCTGGCACTCTCCATGTCGAGGAGGGAGTAGTCCACCCTCGGGACTGAGGGTATGTATCAGTAGCTATGTGTTTGATCTCTCTCTCTCGTGTTCTTGAGATGGCACGATCTTGATGTATCGTGAGCTTTTCTATTCTCGTTGGATCTTATGATGCTTCTCCCCCTCTACTTTCTTGTAATGGATTGAGTTTTCCCTTTGAAGTTATCTTATCGGATTGAGTCTTTATGGATTTGAGAACACTTGATGTATGTCTTGCGCGTGCTTATCTGTGGTGAGAATGGGATATCATGTGATCCACTTGATGTATGTTTTGGTGATCAACTTGCGGGTTCCGTGACCTTGGGAATCTATGCATAGGGGTTGGCACACGTTTTCGTCTTTACTTTCTGGTATAAACTTTGGGGCAGTCTTTGAAGTTCTATGTGTTGGTTGAATAGATGAATCTGAGATAGTGTGATGCATATCGTATAATCATGCCCACGGATACTTGAGGTGACAATGGAGTATCTAGGTGACATTTGGGTTTTGATTGATTTGTGTCTTAAGGTGTTATTCTAGTACAAACTCTATGATAGATTGAACTATACTACAGACTCTTGAATAGGTCGATCAGAAAGAATAACTTTGAGGTGGTTTCATACCCTACCATAATCTCTTCGTTTGCTCTCTGCTATTAGTTACTTTGGAGTGACTCCTTGTTGCATGTTGAGGGCTATTAATATGATCCAATTATGTTATCCCTGTTGAGAGAACTTGCACTAGTGAAAGTATGAACCCTGGGCCTTGTTTCCTATCATTGCAACATCGTTTATGCTCACGTTTATCACTTGCTACCTTTCTGTTTTTATATTTTCTTACTACAAAAACCTATATCTACCATCCATATTGCACCTATATCACCATCTCTTCGCCGAACTAGTGCACCTATACAATTTACCATTGTATTGGGTGTGTTGGGGACAGAAGAGACTCTTTGTTATTTGGTTGCACGGTTGTTTGAGAGAGACCATCTTCATCCTACGCCTCCCACAGATTGATAAACCTTAGGTCATCCACTTGAGGGAAATTTGCTAATGTCCTACAAACCTCTGCACTTGGAGGCCCAACAACATCTAGAAGAAGAAGGTTGCATAGTAGACATCGAGCTCTTTTCTGGCATCGTTGCCCAGGAGGTTAGTGCTTGAACGTATATCTTTATATATTGCAATCGAATCTTTTAGTTTCTTGTTTTATCACTAGTTTAGTTTATAAAAGAAAACTACAAAAAATGGAATTATGGTTGCCTCATAAGCTTTATCTTTTTAATATCTTTCGTGAAAATGATGGAAAGGAAAATTGTGCTCAAGTAATAGAAGAATAATTACATAGAATGCTCGGCACTAAAGACTTGAATGATGAGCATGCTTGCAATATTGTTAGTGTGAATCCTTTGAATATCCATGGTACTAATGATGATTGCACTAGTCATGATGAAAATATCTCATATAAGCATGTTGATTTTTGTGGAGTGCATAGAGTTTCCAAGTACATACCAAATAGGGAAGATAGATTCTGCAAGAGGCATAAATATTTAGAAACTAAATGGTTGCTACAGATGCTAGATGATTGTGCTGAAAATTTAAAATTTCTTAGCCGTACTTGTGAACTTGGCAATGAATGTGGTCATTTCATTACCCAATGCGAATTGTTTCATGATCGAATTGTGTCCAAAAATTGTGATGACTTGATTACCCTTGCACATCATAATGAACTTATCTTTCTTTTGGGTTATGAAGAAATCAAATGTAGAACTAACCATCTTCCAGGATTTAATCTTGATAAACTTCTTGATTTTGATATAGAGGAAATTTATATGTATTGTGCATTGAAAATCCTTATATTGCCAATTACCTTAAGTCAAGAAAACAAATAGGAGATGCAGAGAATACTAATGAAAGGGAAGATATTTCCCAATATCCTCCTATTATTTCTAATGATGAAATCAAGTAACGAGGAGGAGCCTCCTATTCTACCAATCTCATTAATAAGGAGCTCCAAAAAGAAGATTAAACCCATACTTAATGTGAAGAAGAAAAAGAAAAGACGGAGAAGCAAAGACAAAAAGGTATCCCTCCCAAATGATGTTGCTCCTATTACTCATTGTGATAATGATAATTGCTATACAATCGGTGCTATCCATACTATTAACAATGAGAGTGATTATGCTTATGATATGAAAAGTCCCAAGCTTGGGGATGCTATGTTTGATGAGAATGATATATTTGAGAATTTATTTGCTGCAATTAATGTTTGTCCCAAGATTGGGGATGCAACGCTTGATGAAAATAATATTTTTTGCCTCCCAAGTCCTGATATGCAAATCTATTATGATGAAAGCATGCCTCCTATTTATGATGATTACTATGATACCACTTATGGTATAAAAAGTAGTGATGTTTTATCAAACTTGTCATGATTATGATTACCCCTTTCCTGAACATTACACTTTTAATGTGGAAACAATCTATTGTATCCAAGTCTCTTATAATACTCCCACTATTCCGAATGAGAAGAATTTTGCTTATGTGGAGAGTAATAAAATTTATATGCTTGGGGATCATGAAAAGCATGCATTGTGTGCTGGTTATATTGTTGAATTCATTCATGATGCTACTGAAAATTATTATGAGAGAGGATCATATGCTCGTTGGAATTGCAATAATATCAAGTTTCCTCTCTATGTGCTTAAAGTTTCGAAGCTATGCTTGTTTTGCTTTCCTATACTGGTTGATTATTGTTCCCATAAGTTGTTTGCTTAAAAAATTCCTATGCATAGGAAGTGGGTTAGAGTTAAATATGCTAGTCATATTCTTCATGATGCTCCCTTTATGTTTCCATTCTTATCTTTTATGCGAGCATCATTGAAATCATTGTGCCTAGCTAGGGGCGTTAAACGTTAGCGCTTGTTGGGAGGCAACCCAATTTATTTTAGTTTCTTTGTTTTTGCTTCTGTTTAGGAATAAATATTGCATCTAGCTTCTGTTTAGATGTGGTTTTGTGTCTTGTTTAGTGATTGTGCCAAGTAGAACCTTTGGGAAGACTTGTGTGAAGTTTATGTTATCTTGCTGTAAAAAAACAGAATCGTTAGCGCTCGCTAGAATGATCACCAGATTTTACTGGAGCATGCTATTTAGTTGGTTCTTTTTGAAGATGATTAATAGACAAATTCCTCACGTTTACCAGTTTAGTTTGAATATTTTTGGAGTTACAGAAGTATGCGAAACCTGCAGATTACTGCAGACTGTTCTGTTTTTGACAGATTCTGTTTTTCGTGTGTTGTTCGCTTATTTCAATGCATCTATGAGTAGTATTGGGAAGTATGAACCATAGAGAAGTTGGAATACAGTAGGTTTAACACCAATATAAACAAAGAATGAATTCATTGTAGTACCTTTGAGTAGTGGTTTGCTTTCTTATACTAACGGAGCTCGCGAGATTTTTGTCTAAGTTTTGTGTTGTGAAGTTTTCAAGTTTTGAGTATTGCTTTGATGGACTCTGGAACAAATAGTGGCAAGAGCCTAAGCTTGGGGATGCCCATGGCACCCCAAGGTAAAATTCAAGGACAACCAAAAGCCTAAGCTTGGGGATGCCGCGGGAATGCATCCCCTCTTTCGTCTTCTTCCATCGGTAACAATACTCGGAGCTATATTTTTATTCACCACATGATATGTGTTTTGCTTGGAGCGTCAATTTAGGTTATTTTGTTTTGCTTGCTGTTTGAATAATATCCCAAGATCTGAAATTATTAAATGTTAGAGAGTCTTCACATAGTTACACAATTATTCAACTACTCGTTGATCTTCACTTATATCTTTCGGAGTAGTTTGTTGTTTGCTCTAGTGCTTCACTTATATCTTTCAGAGCACGGCGGTGATTATATTTTGAAGAAATATATGAACTTTCATGCTTCACTTATATCCTTTTGAGAGTCTATTAAAACAGCATGGTAATGTGCTTTGGCTATAAAATTAGCCTTCACATGATAGACATCCAATATCAATGTAGTAAAAACTATCACACTAAGTGCATTGAATATGATGAGAGGTTAGATGCTTGATAATTGTTTTGAGATATGACGATATTCATATTAGAGTTATGCTAGTGGAGTTATTATGAAATTGAGAAATGCTTGTGTTAAGGTTAGTGATTCCCGTAGCATGCACGTAATGTGAACCGCTATGTGACGAAGTTAGAGCGTGAGGTATTTGTAAAGTTTCAACCTTTATGTGGAGGTCGGGGGCGCGCGATGGTTAACTCCTACCAACCTCCCCTCCAGGGCATTGATTGCTTTGTTTTGATGACTCGTAGATTTTTGCAATAAGTATATGAGTTCTTTATGACTAATGTTGAGTCCATGGATTATACGCACTCTCACCCTTCCACCGTTGCTAGCCTCTCTTGTACCGCACAACTTTCGCCGGTACCATACACCCACTATATATCCTTCCCCAAAACAACCACCATATATATTCCTCAAAATAGCCACCATACCTACCTATCAAGGCCATTCTGAGATATATTGCCATGCAACTTTCCACCGTTCCGTTCATATGACACGCTTCATATTGTCATATTCCCATGCATGATTGCTACTTCTTGAGCTTGCGTTGTATTCCCTCGAAGAGGAAAGGGAGATGCAGCATAGTAGCGTAAGTATTTCCCTCAGTTTTTGAGAACCAAGGTATCAATGCAGTAGGAGACCACGCGCGAGTCCCTCGCACTTGCACAAACAAATAAGAACTTCACAGCCAACGCGATATGGGGTTGTCATCGCCTTTACGGTCACTTACGAAAGTGAGATCTGATAGAGATGATAATTTATATTTTTTGTATTTTTGTTTATAAGAACAGAAAGTAAAAGCGGAAAAAGTAAAGTAGATGTGGATTGATATGTTGAGAATAGACCCGGGGGCCATAGTGTTCTCTAGTGGCTTCTTTCATGATAGCGATATTCTACGGCGGGTAAACAAATTACTGTCGAGCAATTGATAGAAAAGCGAATAATTATGAGACTATCTAGGCATGATCATTGTATATAGGCATCATGTCCGAGACAAGTAGACTGACTCCTGCCTGCATCTACTACTATTACTCCACACATCGACCGCTATCTAGCATGCATCTAGTGTATTGAGTTCATAAGTACAGAGTAACGTCTTAAGCAAGATGACATGATGTAGAGGGATAAACTCAAGCAATATGATGTAAACCCCATCATTTTATCCTCGATTGCAACAATACAATACGTGCCTTGCTGCCCCTACTATCACTGGGAAAGGACACCGCAAGATTGAACCCAAATCCAAGCACTTCTCCCATTGCAAGAACTATAGATCTAGTTGGCCGAACCGAACCAATAATTCGAAGAGACTTGCAAGGATATTATGAGCACACATAAAGAGTTCAGAAAAGAACCAAATATTTCTCATAGATAATCTTGATCATAAACCCACAATTCATTGCATCTCGACAAACACACCGCAAAAAGAGATTACATCGAATAGATCTTCTCGAAGACAGAGGAGAACTTTGTATTGAGATCCAAAGAGAGAGAAGAAGCCATCTAGATACTAGCTATGGACCCGAAGGTCTGTGGTAAAACTACTCACAACTCATGGTGAGGCGATGATGATGATGTAGAAGCACTTCGTGGTAGATTCCCGCCTCCTGCGGAGCTCCGGAACAGGCCCAAAGATGGGATCTCACGAGAACAGAAGGTTACGGCAGTGGAATTAGGGTCTTCTCTGTTGCTCTGTTGGTTTCGGGGTACGTAGGCTTATATAGGAGGAAGGAGGGCACGGGGGGCCTCACGAGGGGTCCACGAGGCAGGGGGCGCGCCCCCCACTCCCGTGGGCACCTCGTGGCCCCTACTCCGCGGTTCTATAGTCTCCCATGCGTGATTTTCTCCAAAAATATCTCTCCCGAAGGTTTCATTCCGTTTGGACTCCGTTTGATATTCTTTTTCTGCAAAACCATGAAACAGGCAAAAAACAGCAATCTGGAATGGGCCTTTGGGTTAGTAGGTTGGTCCCAAAAATAATATAAAAGTGTATGAGAAAGCCCATTAAACACCCAAAACATCATAAATAATAGCATGGAACAATGAAAAATTATAGATACGTTGGAGACGTATCAAGCATCCCCAAGCTTAATTCATGCTCGTCCTCGAGTAGGTAAATGATAGAAACGGAATTTTTGATGTGGAATGCTAACCAACCTATTTTTCAGTGTAATTCTCTTAATTGTGGCATGAATGTTCAGATCTGAAAGATTCAAGATAAAAGCCTATATTGACATAAGAAATAATAATACTTCAAGCATACTAACAAAGCAACCATGTCTTCTCAAAATACTATGGCTAAAGAAAGTTATCCCTCAAAAATCATATAGTCTGGCTATGCTCCCTCTTCATCACACAAAATATTTATATCATGCACAACCCCGATTTCAGCCAAGCACTTGTTTTCATACTCTATTATTTCAAACCTTTCAACTTTCACGCAATACATGAGCGTGAGCCATGGACATAACACTATGGGTGGAATAGAGAGGTGGTTGTGGAGAAGATAAAAAGGAGGGAGATAGTCTCACATCGACTAGGCGTCTCAACGGGCTATGGAGATGACCATCAATAGATATCAATGTGAGTGAGTAGGGATTGCCATGCAACGGATGCACTAGAGCTAAATATGTATGAAAGCTCAACAAAAGAAACTAGTGGGTGTGCATCCAACTTGCTTGCTCACGAAGACCTAGGGCATTTGACGAAGCCCATCATTGGAATATACAAGCCAAGTTCTATAATGAAAATTTCCCACTAGTATATGAAGGTGGCTAAACATGAGACTTACTATCATGAAGAACATGGTGCTACTTTGAAGCACAAGTGTGGAAAAAAGATAGTAGCAATTGTCCCTTTTTTGGGCCTGTTTTTTCTTTGGCCTTTCTTTTTTTTCTTTTTTTTTCTTTTTTTGTGGAGGGGCTTTATTGATTTAGCCTTTCCTCCCATGGGACAATGCTCTAATATTGATGATCATCACACTTTCATTGAATTACAATTCGATATTACAACTCGATATTATAACTAAGTATGACTCTATATGAATGCCTCCGGCGGTGTACCGGGATGTGCAATGAAACAAGAGTGAGATGTATGCAAAATTATGCATGGTGGCTTTGCCACAAATAGATGTCAACTACCTGGTCATGCATGGCAATATGACAATATGAAGCGTGTCATATGAACGGAACGGTGGAAAGTTGCATGGCAATATATCTCGGAATGGCTATGGAAATGCCATGATAGGTAGGTATGGTGGCTGTTTTGAGGAATAATATGGTGGCTGTTTTGAGAAAGGATATATAGTGGGTGTATGGTACCAGCAAAAGTTGTGCGATACAAGAGAGGCTAGCAAATGGTGGAAGGGTGAGAGTGTGTATAATCCATGGACTCAACATTAGTCATATAACTCATATAATTATTGCAAAAATCTACGAGTCATCAAAACAAAGAAATCAACGCATGCTCCAAGGGGGGAGGTTGGTAGGAGTTAACCATCGCGCAGCCCTGACCTCCACACAAAGGTTGGCACTTTACAAATACCTCATGCTCTAACTTCGTCAGATAGCGGTTCACCGTACGTGCATGCTACGGGAATCAATAACCTTAACACAAGTATTTCTCAATTTCATAATAACTCCACTTGTATGACTCTAATATCACTATCCTCATATCTCAAAACAATTATCAAGCATCCAACTTCTCATCATATTCAATGCACTTAGTGTGAAAGTTTTTACTACATTGATATTGGATGTCTATGATGTGAAGACTAGTTTTTTAGCCTAAACACATTACCATGCTGTTTTAATAGACTCTCAAAAGGATATAAGTGAAGCATGGGATTTCAAAAATTTCTTCAAAGTATTATCACCATCGTGCTCTAAAAGATATAAGTGAAGCACTAGAGCAAAAACTATTCAACTCAAAAGATATAAGTGAAGCACATTGAGTGTTCTAACGATTCCTAGGCCATATTTAACTCTCTCAAATAGGTGTGTCCAGCAAGGATAATTGTGTCAAACTAACAAGAAAAGACTCAAATTATACAAGACGCTCCAAGCAAAACACATATCATGTGGTGAATAAAAATATAGCTCCAAGTATAGTTACCGATGGATGAAGACGAAAGAGGGGATGCCTTCCCAGGGCATCCCCAAGCTTAGGCCTTTGATTGTCCTTGAATTTTACTTGGGGTGCCTTGGGCATCCCCAAGCTTAGGCCCTTGCTACTCTTTGTTCCATAGTCCATCAAAGCAATACTCAAAACTGAAAACTTCACAACACAAAACTTAGACAAAAATCTCGTGAGCTCCGTTAGTATAAGAAAGCAAACCACTACTCAAAGGTACCGCACTGAATTCATTCTTTGTTTATACTGGTGTTAAACCTACTGTATTCCAACTTCTCTATGGTTCATACTTCCCAATATTACTCATAGATGCATTGAAATAAAGAAACAACACACGAAAAACAGAATCTGTCAAAAATAGAACAGTCTGTAGTAATCTGCAGGTTTCGCATACTTCTGTAACTCCAAAAAATTCAAACTAAATTGTTAAACATGAGGAATTTTTCTATTAATCGTATGCAAAAAGAATCAACTAAATATCACGCTCCTGTAAAATTTGATGACCATTCTAGCGAGCACTAACGATTCTGTTTTTCACAGCAAGATCACATAAACTTCACACAAGTCTTCCCGAAGGTTCTACATGTCACAAACACTAAAAAAAACACAAAACCACATATAAACAGAAGCTAGATGTAATATTTATTCCTAAATAGAAGCAAAAGCAAAGAAAATAAAATAAAGTTGGGTTGCCTCTCAACAAGCGCTATCACTCTGTCGCATCACTACTCCCCGCCCACCGCTGCTGCGCCCGCGAATCCAAGGGGACTGGATCCGGTCTTCGATCCATCCGGTCTTCGAATCCAAGAAGGTGAACCGAGGGTCAACGTCGAGAACCGGGCTGCCACCCGGCTAGATCCAAGGGGACTGGATCCGGTCTTCGATGCAGTTGGAGGACATGGCAGAGCTGGTTGACGGGGCCCTGATCGCCCACAAATCTTGGAGGTTGCCGGGGGACGAGCTCGAGTCGCAGCCGCAGGAGGGCGAGTGCGTCCTCCTCACGAACCACGTCGACCAAGGTTTCTCTTTGCCTCCGCATCCTTTCTTTCGAGATTTTTTGAACTTCGACGATTCCCAGCTGCACCACTTTTCCCCCAACACTAACACATATCTTGCTGCCTTCATCTCTGTGTGTGAGAATTTCTTGGGGTGTCGACTGCACTGGGTCTATTCAAACACATTTTCACTTGCCGCTCCCAATCCGTCAAGAAGGCGAACCCGACTGACGAGAATACGCATGAGATTCAGTTGTGCGGTGGCTTAGGCATACAGACCAGGGGTAGGAGCAACTTTCCTTCCATGACTCTTCCTGAGTCGGTCAGAGGGTGGCAGTCGACCTAGTTCTACTACAAGGATATCCAGACCCCTGGTCAATCGACAGGTCTTCCTCCTTTCACCTTAGATCGAGTCAGTCAGCCTCCTACGTTGGTTGTGAGTCGGGCTAAGAAAGTAGAAGTAGATATGTTGGTCGAGCGAGTGGTCCAACTAGTCCACGACGGTGGGACTGGGATGGACCTGCTGGAGGTATTCCCCAGTCGACGGATTCATCCCCTTCAAACCCGTGATCATCCGATGTGGATGTACTCGGGCACCAATAACACTGCTCGGGTCCACCCAGAGGAAGTCACTGAGAAGACGGTGGAGCAGTGGTTGCGGAGCATAACAGGGAACAAGGACAACTCCAGGGGGACCAGGGGAGTCCGTCCATTCGACGCAGAGCACGTGCCGGACAAGGTATGACCTCTGATTCCGAATGAATTTTCTGTTACGATTTGTAGCTGTCTCTAAATCCGATTTGACGTTTGATCAACTCTTTGTCTTGCAGATATATACTGAGACGTACTCGGTGCCCAACGGAGAGCAAGTCTAGTAGGGGGTGGAGGGCGTTGGGGAGGTCACCGACTGGAAGTCTGATGAGGAGACCGACGAGGAAAGTGAGGACTCCAGCAGTGCTGAAGAGGTCGAGTCGCCGCCTCGCATCGAGGGGCGCTCCAAGCTGACCCACGATCCAGAAAGTGCGCGCGCCAAGATAGCTCCCTCCAGTTCTCAGGTAAAGAAACGACTCGGACGACTTCACCTGATCCGACTGAGAAGGCCCCGAAGCGGCCTAAGGTTGTGGCTTCAAAGCCTCAGAAGGCCCTGCCTAAGATCAAGGTGGACGTTCCGATTGCTTCCACGTGAGTGTCATTCTTCCATGTTCTTCTCTTGTTCAAGAAATCTTATGTATCTTGTCGATTCATCTGTCTGTGTGATCGAGTGAGTTCTGAAACTGCTAGTGCTGCTGCTTCTGCGACGTCTATGGATATTGATAAGGGCCACAATGATGAGGAGACTACGAACGTGGTGACTTCCAATGCAGGTATAACTCTTCGGACATGTCTTCATCTTGTTGACTGCTCTGCCGGTCGACTGAATATTCTTCTTGGTCGAATGTCTTGCGGCACCACCCAACGTTATTGACCTGCCGGATGATGATGACGAGTATGTAGAAGTGCCTCAGAGGAACAAAGGGAGGAGGGGTAGGAAGGTGCCTGCTACCTCATACGCTCAGCCACAGGTTGACTCGGTTCGGGCAGCTGTTTTTTTTTGTCGTTCATGTGTCGACTATTCATACTTCGGCGTCGACTATCCAAGTTGTTGCCTCGTCCGTGCGACCCCAAGCTTCAGATCCTCTAGCTGCTCCGATAGCTCCATCGTCTTCGCTCTTTGCTTCCCACCATGTCCCGCAGGACCCGGTGAGTGCAGCTAAGGAAGCTATTGACCAAGCAGGTCTGATGATGGAGCATACGAGGGCAGCCTATGAGGCCAGCATGGCTACTTATAATGCCAGTTCAGCTCTTCGGACCAACGTCCAGGTGAGTCATTTTCTGACCGAGTGTTGTTCTGTTAGGATATTCTACCTGAAAACCGCTGCTTTGTTTGTAAGATGATGTCCGTGGATGAGTGTTTGAAACTTGAGACTATCCTTGTTTCACTCACACACCAACTGGGTGTTCTAGCTTATGCTATGTAAGTCTTGTATTTAAATCGGCCCGGGTGTGTCGATAGAACCAGTGGGGGCACGCAGAGTGCACCCACTGGGTGTAGTCTCCGAAACCATGGTAGACTGCGGGCAGTTGGCTACGGTCTAAGAACAAATGTTGTTGCTGTCTTTTGTACTCATTCCACTCGTACTGGACGGACCGAGTCGAGTGGGAACCGGTGGGGGCATGCCAAGTGCACCCACTGGGTGTAGTCCCCGAGACCATGGTCGACTGCAGGCAGTCTTTCGTGGTCTAAGAAAAAATGTAGCTCCGTTTTTTACTCCTTCCACTCGTACTGGTCGGATCGAGTCGAGTGGGAACCAGTGGGGGCACGCCAAGTGCACCCACAGGGTGTAGTCCCCGAGGATATTGTAGAGTGTTTTACTCAGCTAATAGTCTTAGAACTCTTTTGGTGTAGTAATTCGCTCTCTGCACTTCTTCAAGTGGAAACAACTGTCTTTATGCTTGTCGTCTGACTTGTCTTTTTTGTTTGACTATAGAAATCTTGTGAGTTCGGGACTCAGTTTGCGGATCTTGTGAAGAAGCAGATCCAACTCAATCTTGATCAGGGTTTGGCCAGGGAGAACTTGCAGAAAGCTAGAGATGAAGCATCTGGTATGAAATGTATAGAGCCTGTCGTGTGTATTTGAATGAACGTGTCTAGCAGAAAAAAAATTGCTCACTTCAGGCTCATCTGACGAGCACTATCTCTTGCAGATCAATTGAAGAAAGACTTGGAGCAGAAGGATCTCGACTTGGCAGCGGCGCAGCAGAAGGCGCAGGAGAAGACCGAACTTGCTGACCAGAACCTAGCTTCAGTTGACAAGTTAGAAGAAGAAAATGCTAAACTTAAGACTTCCCTTGGCGAGGCCAATAGAGAAGTGATGCGACTGCAGAGGGATAAGCTGGCCCTGGACGACAAAGTTGGAGACCTCACCCAGAAGATGGATGAGCTGGAGACTTATCTGGGAGGTCTTGCCAGAAAGATGTTACTCATGCTTGAAGGTATTTTCCTTTGTCAAACTGAATCATAACTGTCAACTCACCATCTAACTGTCGACTCACCATATCTCTGAATGTGCAGAGCTCTGCCAAAACTATGAGGAAGAGACTGGACGGATCGAGATGGGTCTGGATCCTGTCAATTCTCTTGTCAAGGATGAGGTTGCGATGAACGCCTTGCGGCTGGAATCTCGTCTTGCCAGCGCCACTTGTTATCTTCCACGGCTGAAGGCGGTGATGTCGCGCACTGACGTGGCGCTCTGACGGGGAATGGTGCTCGAAAATGACCTCGAGTCTCTGATGACTCGGCTTAATGAGATCCCCGGCCTAGTGCAAGAATGGAAGAAGTCATTTGCTCTGTGCGGCGCTGATGTGGCTGTCTCTGGTACGTGTCCATTGTAAGGAGGTCAAGGAAGAGAGGTTGGCAGCTCTCAAGGTTGCCAACACTAAGAAGCTTCATTTCCAGTCATTCATGGAGACTTTCCTCAAGGCCGCCACCGGCATTCTGACGGAATCGACCTGGAGGAGTATGTTGCGCCTGCAAGCCCTCCTCCTCCTGAGGAGTGAACAAACTTTATGCCCTAATTCAATTTGCCTTGGAATGCCTAGTGGTTTTGTAACCGTTAAACTCTCTCGGGCCTCATGCCCGAGTACTTCTGCCCGAACCTTGCGGCTTTTATCTGAACTTCGTTTTCTTTGGAGTATGCTTGCTTTGTTTCCGCTGTTTTTGGACCTTTTGATTCCGAATGGACATTGTACTTATGGTGCATATCAGAGAGCCAAGGTACATTGTACTTATGGCGCAACTCGGAGAGCCAAAGTACATTGTACTTATGGCGCAGCTTGGAGAGCCAAGGTACATTATACTTATGGCATAGCTCGGAGTGCTACCAAACCCCCGAGTAGGAGGGTTGCTCTTGACTTGGAATGTCTCGTAAAACTTAGGCTATTACGGGGCCACATCTAAGCCCCCGAGTGAGAGGGTTGCTCTTCACTCGAAGTATTTTGTAAAACTTAGGCGAGTACGGGGATCGCAGCTAAGCCCCCAAGTGAGAGGGTTGCTCTTCACCCAGAGTATTTTGTAAAACTTAGGCGTGTGCGGGGTCGCAGCTAAGCCCCCGAGTGACAGGGTTGCTCTTCACTTGGAGTATTTTGTAAAACTTAGGCTAGTACGGGGACGCAGCTAAGCCCCCGAGTGAGAGAGTTGCTCTTCACTCGGACTATGTTGAAACTCAG
>LR738713.1:654329511-654417304 GCA_902687465.1 Secale cereale
GCTCTTCACTCGGAGTGTTTTGAAACTTAGGCGATTACGGGATAGCAACTAAGCCCTCGAGTGAGTGGATTGCTCTTCACTCGGAGTGTTTTGAAACTTAGGCGATTACAGGGTCGCATCTAAGCCCCCGAGTGAGAGGGTTGCTCTTCACTCGGAGTGTTTTGAAACTTAGGCGATTACGGGATCACAGCTAAGCCTTCGAGTGAGAGGGTTGCTCTTCACTCGGAGTGTTTTGAAACTTAGGCGATTACGGGATCACAGCTAAGCCCCCAAGTGAGAAGGTTGCTCTTCACTGGGAGTTTTTTTGAAACTTAGGCGAATCAAATTCGCGGCTAAGCCACACCTTGGGGGATTTGAACACGTCTGTCTTTGGAACAACAATCATTATGATACTGCCACAAACTTGTCTGTGAAAAGCAAATTCAAGGATTCTTATTACAAGTCGTCTGTTCGAGTGTTTTAAGTGTAAAAGCGGCGGAGTAGATCCGCAATCCATGAGCGTGGCTCATCTATTTTCTTGGCCACGTTTTAGAGGTGATACGCCCCGTTGTGGAGCACTTTGGTGATGATGAAGGGGCCCTCCGAGGCGGGTCGAGCTTGTGAGGTCATTTCTGTCGTCCTCGGAGCACAAGATCTCCTTCCTAGAATGCTCGGCCTCGGACATTGCGGGTATGGAATCGACATAGGTCTTGTTGATATATGGTCGACCAGATCAGAGCCATCTCGCGCTCTTCCTCCAGGAGGTCGACTGCATCTTGGCGTGCGTGTTCAGCTTCAGCTTCTGAGAAGAGTTCCACCCGGGAAGCGTTGTGCAGTAAGTCACTCATAAGTATGGCCTCAGCACCATATACCATGAAGAAGGGGGTCCGTTCAGTTGACCGGTTCGGAGTTGTTCTCAGTCTCCACAAAATAGATGGCAACTTAGTCACCCAAGCTCCTGCGGCATGCTTGAGATCGCGCATCAGCCGTGGTTTCAACCCTTGAAGGATCAAACTGTTTGCCCTTTCTGCCTGCCCATTCAACTGCAGATTTGCAACGGATGCGTAGTCGACTCGAGTGCCCTGGGAAGCGTAGTATGCTCTGAATTCATACGAATCAAAGTTGGAACCATTATCTGTGATGATGCTGTACGGGACTCCATATCTGAATATCAGCTCTTTGATGAAGCTGACGGCGGAGCCTGCACCAAAGTTCTTGATAGGCTTGGCTTCGATCCATTTGGTGAACTTGTCGACTGCCACAAGCAAATGAGTGAAGCCGCTTCTGCCAGTCCTGAAGTGTTATGCCCAGTATGTTACTATGCCTCCCACGTGTCGAGGCACAACTTAAAGGCATAATCACATATTAGAATGATCTCATGTATGGTATCTTTGCACAACTCATGTAAAAGAGGGGATGCAACTATAAAAGAGTAGTTGGCTTACACTCGCCACGTCACACAATGTAATACCTTAACACACATCATCCAAAACATCATAGTCCGACTATGGACGAAGATCCAAATGAAAGATACCATAAATAAAGCAACACAAGCTCCCGATCATCCTAGTAAGAGCCCTACTGATCCTTGGGGTAAGACACGTAGTATCGCCCACGCTCTTCATCGAACTCCCAATACAACTCTGAACCACCACCTGTGTAGTTCTCAACGGTACCTGCATCTGGTGCTGTGTAGAATCTGTGTGCCACGGAGGACTCAGCAATCCCGTTCTCGGGTAGCAATACTATCAAAGCCTTAGGTGTGGAAAAAGCTTAAACAAGGTAGCAGCAGCACTAGCACTAAGTTACGGGTTTGGAGCGAGAAGAGAAAGTGCCAACGATCGTCAAAGTGATCACGAATGATCCTAACTACTCACGTCAGACATAACCCCACCGTGTTCGCTTCCCAAACCCCTTCGGAAAGAGACCGTCACGGTTACTCACGCTGGTAGTGTATTATGTACATGGTGTCAAGTTATCTACAACCGGATATTAACAAATTCTCATCTGCCACATAATCGCGGGCACGGCTTTCGAAAGATCAAACCCTGCAGGGGTGTCCCAACTTAGCCCATCACAAGCTCACGATCTGCGGAGTCGCAACTCCAAGGTGTGAAGACCCGAGTATTCTCGGAATCCCGTGCTCAAGATATTCCGACATAGGTAAAACTAATCCAGCAAGACCTCCCGGCGTGCCGACACCCTGATAGTAGCCGCGCGTATCACGTCTCAGGCCATGACCGGATGGGACAAGCTACAGGTTATTACCAGCCCTTGAGTTTCCCCGAGGTGGCCCCGCAGCACGCCCAGTTTGGACCAACACTCAGGAGGAGCACTGGCCCAGGTTGTTAATTAAGAAAATGGGTTTGCAACGCCCTATGCAAGTTTTAGTTATTAGGCAAATGTAAAACCAATGTTGGGCCTTGCTGTAAAAGCTTTAGCACTAAGCGGGTTATCGAGGGGGGGCCATAAACCCCAACCGTGTTAGGGACGCAAAATCAAGGAACATAACACCGGTTTAATGGTTCCAAGGGTGGCATGAGTGGAACAAAACACCAAGCACGAGGCTTTGTCTTCCACCCATTACCAATATATAGATGATTTAGTTTAACAGATTATATATTGTGATATCCCAACAATAACTTCATCATGAAGCAAGAATATTCAAATCTTCACCTGCAACTAACAACGCTATAAGAGGGGCTGAGCGATGCTTACATAGCCAAACAACAGTTTGCTAGGTGGGTGGTTAGAGAGTTTCATGGCAACAATAGGAGGCTGACAAACAGACATAGGCATCGGGGCAATATCTAAAGAGCGAGACATCTAGCATAGGCAAAGATAGTAGTGATATCTAGGTAAGGTCAGCTTGCCTGTTGATTACACGGAGGGATCGTAACCTTGCTCCTCAAACTCAAACTCGGTAGGAACCTCGTACTCCGTATCGTCATCGGGCTCTAACCAAACACAACATTGCAACAACGGAACACAATCAATTACAATGCAATGCTCAGGTACATGATGCATGAACATGATGAACAAGGATAAGAGTAGATATGATGCATGGCCTAGGTCACAAGAGAGCAACATCATCAAAACAACAAGATCACCCACAGGAAAGAAACAAACAAAAGAACAACTATCAAGTTTATGTTGATTATTCAAACAAGCATCCAACAAGTTTTAAAGGAGTTGGTTAACATGACAAGGTGCAACTAACATTACAGCAACATGCTAGCACATTTAAATGGGCTGGAAATAATAAACAACAATTTCCAGAAACTCCCATATTAATTTAGTTGCATTTGGGACTGATCTGAAAAACTTCTGTCATAGAGTTGTCAAACATGCTAAACAACAGCACCAAAATATTCTACACATTTTCCACCCCAAATACATATAAAGTTTGCTAGATTTGGAGTAGTAGATATTTAGTTATGATTTTTACAAGTTTAGGCATATTTAAATAAAGATTAAATTCAAACAGCATTTTAAATGTTTTTAAACATGGCAAGAAACATCATATTCATATACTACATGAAAATCTAAGCACTCTTCATATAGGACTTATTTCCATCAGAAGAATATTTTCATAGATATTAAATAAACAAGAAAAACAGAAGAAGAAAAAGAAAAACACAAAACAGGAAAAAAATAACAAAACAAGCGCAAGGGCCAGAGTGACCCAGGGCTCATCTAGCCAGAGCCACTCACAAGAGGGCCCGGCCTCGCTGAGCTGGCGAGAGCGGGTGCGCGCGGGGGCTGGAGAAGGGCTGTGAGGCTAGCAGGTGGGGCCTACCTGTCAGCCACACGCGAAAATAAAATAGGGGGCGAAACCCACTGCCCCGCACCGGATTCGAACACACGACCTGGTGCTTATCTGACGGAGACACAACCACTATGCTAGCATATGCACTTGAAAGATAATAGGTGCTCACCCTCAAGAGGCAACTGCAGAAGCAGCTGACTGAAGAAAGCCAGAGGCTCGTCGGAGCTGCTCGCCGGAGCTGCTCCGGCGACCAAACGAGGCGGCGGAGGTGTGCGGGGTGCTCCTGGAGGAGCACCGCATCCAAAAGACGCACACGCAGTACCTAGCAACTGCTGCAACGACGGCGGCGAGCACATGGTAGATCTGCGGCGGCGGAGCTCTACGCGGCGCATGGGCCTAGGCAGGGTCGGCGACGAGCGGCGGGCGGCACGCGAGCAAGTACGCGAGTGAGCGGAGCACTACTAGGAGAAACAGAGCCCACGGACGCGCGGGCGCAGCTGCGAGCTCCTCTGACAGACGAAAATGATAGGCAGTCGTCGGAGAACTGGGAGCACGGCTACGGCAATGCTACGGCGACGCGTACACGGGACCATCAGCGATGAGCAAAAGGCATGGAGGAGCTGGGTATACCTCCTTACCCTTGGACAGGACTGAGTCGACGGAGACGAGCTGGAGACGACGACGGCGAGATTTGAACCTTGGCGCTGTTCTGTCCCGAGAAGAAGAGGAAGAAGTTGCGACGGCGAGTTGGCGCCCGATCTGTGTTGTAGGGGAAGTAGTCGACGACAGGGACGAAGGGGAAGCTGGAGGACTCAACGGTGGCGGCTGGAGGTGACCGAAGTACGACAGCGACCGCGACGTGCTCTCGGTAGCGCTCGGTCGTTCGTGGGGAAGGAGAAAGAGGGAAGGGGAGGATTCCCTCGGAGGTAGCGGTGAAGGGGAAAACCTAGAGGAGGCTCTGTGGGTTAAATAGGGGGGCGGCGACCCGGCCTCGACGTCCGTGAGTTCACGGCACGACGGCGCGGGCGCGCTTTGCCTCTGGACGCGGCAGACGGAGGAAGACGGCGACTCGGGGGCGTGAGACCGACAGGTGGGGCCAGGGGAAAAAAGGCACGGCTCGACTGTTGTGCCCTGCTAGCTGGGCCTGGGGGTGGAGTTGGGCCGCTGGGAGAGGCTGGGCTTGGGCGGAAGAAGGAGAGGAAGCCCAGGCCACTGCGCTAGCTGCTGTATTCTTTTCTTTCCCATTTTCTTCAGACAGAAAAGAAAAAGAAAAGCACGGACTAAAAGAAAAAGAGTTAGGGGAAAAGAAAAATATCCCCATGCTCAGTCATTTATGCCCGATTTAATAAAATTGACTTGGACATTTTTGGAGGCAGAAAAATAAAAGGAGTTTGAATATGGTTCAAACTTTAGTCATTTTAAAACTCAACCAAATCAATTCTAAATGGGGTGATATTTGGTGGAGAGGTTGTAGGCATGGTGCAAGATTTTTAGGAAAAGAGAGAACAAGAATGGGCTTGGCTAGGTGACTTGCACATAGGAGTAAAGAAAGGACAGAAAAGAAAAGAAAGAAAGAAGAAGAAGAAGAAGAAGAAGAAGAAGAAGAAGAGGGGTTTAGGGTTTAGCTAGGCATAGCTAGAACCACTCACACAACATCACAAGGCCTCACAAACACTCATCAACAAAAGTAAACTAAGATGCCATGATGCCATGATGATGAAGCAATGCAAGGAATGCAAAATAAATAAATGACATGGCAATGCAAAATAAAAAGAGCTCAAAAGACAAGAACCCCCAAGGATCAGGACAAGGATCAAATGAGAAAGCTTTATTGCCCTAATTGGAAAGTATTACACATGGGGTGTTACAAACTCTCCTACACTACAAAAAGATCTCGTCCCGAGATCTAGCACTGGAAGAAGGAAGGATACTCGGAACAAAGGTGATCTTCTCGTTCCCACGTAGCTTCTCAGTCGGTATGGTGTGACAACTTTACTTTCAAGAACTTGATGGACTTGTTGTGGGTTTTGCGCTCAGTTTCCTTAAGAATAGCAATAGGGTGCTCGCGATAAAACTAGTCTTGGTGAAGATCAATCTCCTCGAACGGAATGGTGCGTTCAGGTGTCTTCAAGCACTTGCCGAGTTGAGACACGTGAAACACATCATGAGCATTTGCAAAGTTGGAGGGAAGCTCGAGTTGGTAGGCTAGATCGCCTCTTTTACCAAGAATATTGAAAGGGCCCACGTATCTCGGAGCAAGCTTTCCTTTGATATCGAATCTTTGGGTTCCTTTCATAGGAGAAACACGGAGATAGACCTGATATCCAATGTCGAAAGCCAAATCACGATGCTTGCCATCATTGTAACTCTTTTGACGCGATTGAGCGGCTCTGAGATTCTCACGTATGACTTTGCACATTTCTTCGGCTTCTGAGATCAAATCATTACCAAGAAGTTGACGTTCACCAGTCTCAGACAAGTTGAGAGGGGTACAACACTTTCTGCCATAGAGGATTTCAAAAGGAGCTTTGCCGTCACTTGCTTGGAAACTGTTGGTGTATGAGAATTCGGCAAACGGGAGACAATCTTGCCACTTCATACCGAAAGAGATGACACAATCTCTCAGCATGTATTCGAGGATCTGGTTCACTCTTTCGACTTGACAACTAGTCTGAGGGTGAAACGCAGTGTTGAAGCGTATTTTTGTGCACATGACTGACTGAAAGGAGTCCCAGAACTTGGATGTGAACAAACTTCCACGGTCTGAGGAGATGACTTGAGGAATGCCATGCAAAGAGACAATTCTTGAGGTGTACAGCTCTACCAGCTGAGCTGTGTTGATGGATTCTTTGACGGGAAGGTAATGAGCTACTTTAGTTAGCTTGTCAATCACTACAAAGATAGCATCATTCCCCTTCTTGGACTTAGGAAACCCAGTGACGAAATCCATTTCAATGTGATCGAATTTCCACTCGGGAATAGATAGAGGTTGAAGGAGATCAGCTGGATGTTGATGCTCTGCCTTCACTCTTATGTAGACATCACATTCATTCACGAATTGGGCAATCTCCCTTTTCATTCGAGTCCACCAGTATGATTGCTTGAGGTCTTGGTACATGTTAGAACTTCCGGGATGAATCAAGAGGAAGGAGTCATGTGCTTCGTTCATTATGAGCTTCCTGAGATCACCCTTGGGAACTACAATTCTTTCCTCAAAGAACAAGGTATCTTTCTCATCAACGCGATAGCACTTGCATTTGGGAGTACCCTTTGCAATACCATGTTTCACTTTCTGCACCATAGCATCACATAGTTGGGCCTCACGGGTCAGATCTTCCAAGGTAGGAGCAACTTGAAGGTTTGCAAGAAAGCCTTGCGGAACAACTTGGAGGTTGAGCTTCCTGAATGATTCACAAAGTTCAGGCTGGAACGGTTTGAGAAGGAGACTGTTGCAATATGCCTTTTTGCTCAAGGCATCTGCAATTACTTTGGCCTTGCCAGGTGTGTACTCAATGCTTGGATCATACTCTTGGATCATTTCAACCCAACGAGTCTGACGAAGGTTAAGGTTTGGCTGTGTGAAGATGTACTTCAAGCTCTTGTGATCGGTGAAGATGTCCACTTTTCTGCCCAACAGAAGGTGTCTCCACATGATCAAGGCATGTACCACTACTGCTAGCTCGAAATCATGTCTGGGGTAATTCCTCTCATTTGGTTTCAACTGACGAGAAGTGTATGCCACAATCTTCTTTTCCTACATGAGAACATCACCAAGTCCTTGCAAAGAAGCATCACAAAAGAATTCATAGGGCTTGGACTCATCCGGAGGAGTAAGAACCGGAGCAGAAATGAGCTTCTATTTGAGTGTTTTCAATGCCACATCACAATCAAGAGTCCAGGAGTACTTGACATTCTTCTGCAATAGGTTGGAAAGAGGCTTGGCAATCTTGGAGAAGTTCTCAACGAACCTTCTGCAATAGCTAGCGAGACCAGGGAAGCTTCGGAGTTCCTTGACATTATGCGGGGGTTCCCAGTTAACAATAGCTTCAACTTTCTCGGGATTCACAGAAATGCCCTCGGCAGAGATGATATGGCCAAGATATAAGTCTTTATCCATCCAGAATTCACATTTGGAGAACTTCGCATAGAACTTGTGTTCACAGAGCTTGTCCAGGACCAAACGGAGGTGCTTGGCATGGTCCTCTTCATTCTTGGAAAATACCAAGATGTCATCCAGATAGACAAGAACAAATTCATTGGTGCAAGGGTTGAATATGACGTGCCCCATCTTCGAGAAGGTGGGTGGAGCATTTGCGAGGCCAAAAGACATGACCTTGTATTCATAGGAGCCATAGCTTGTTCTGAATGCGGTCTTATGAATATCCTCTTCACGGATACAGATCTGGTGGTAACCCATTCGGAGATCGATCTTTGAGAACACATTTGCTCCTTTGAGCTACTCGAACAATTCATTGATGTTGGGGAGCGGATACTTGTTCTTTATTGTCTTCTTGTTCAATGGCCGGTAATCAACGCAAAGGCGTTCCATGCCATCCTTCTTCTTGACAAATAGAACACCACAGCCCCAAGGAGAAGTACTAGGCCTGATTAGACCCATACGTTCTTGCTAATCAAGTTGTCTCTTCAGCTCCTTCAACTCATTAGGGGAAAGCTTGTACGGACGCCGACATGCTGGCTCGATACCGGGCTCGAGTTCAATGGCGAATTCAACTTGACGATGGGGAGGCATGCCTGGAAGCTCTTCAGGGAAAACATCTTCATATTCATTGTCCACCGGAATCTGAGAAATGGCATTAATATCGCCCTTTTCATTGAGAGAGAATAGCCTGATTGTGTTATCTCTAGAGGCAAAGATAATCACGTCTTTGTCAGCATGAGTAAGCTTGACTTCGTTATTTGCACAATAAATGTTTGCATCATGCTTGGAGAGCCAATCCATCCCAAGAATAAGATCAATGTCGGAGTTGCCAAGAACAACCGGAGAAACCAGAAAACAGTAATCACCCATATGAATTGATACATCCGGAACAAAGTTGTTGGAGTTCATTAGCAAACCCGGAGAAAGCACATACATTGGACTAGGCAAAGCTTGCAGTGGCATATCATGTGACAATGCAAAAGGTCTTGACATGAAAGAATGTGATGCACCAGAATCAAACAGGACTTTTGTAGGAATAGAGTTTACTGGAAGGTTACCAAGTATCACATCTGAAGAATTCTCTGCTTGAGCTGCATTCATCAGATTCACTCTTGCTGTCTTGGGATTGTGCTTGAAAATAGCAGTGCTGACAGGTGGAGGAGGTGGAAGGCGCCTTGGGTTGGGACACTTGTTAGCATAGTGACCCTTCTGGCCACACTTGTTGCAAGTCACTTCGGAGAGAGGACGGTGATAAGGACCACTTGATATTGAAGCTTGAAACTGAGGCTTGGACTGATTGCTTGGGTTGGGTGGGTGGGAGAAACTACGGCCACCTGAGTGATTTTTGTTGTTTGGAGGATGGAGCACTAGAGGAGGTGGTAGCCAGAACTTCTACTGCTTGGCAACCACTTGAGAAGACGAGGAGGAGTGAACAACATCTCTGATCCACTTTTAGGAAGCTTCAACCTTGAGCTGGGATGCCTCTTGCTTAAGAGCCATATTGTAGAATTGGTCAAATTCATCCGGCTCGAACAAGGTGAGAGCTAGTTGGAGTTCATCCTTGAGACCAACACGGAACTGATAAATCTTGCTCTTAGCATCTGGGATGTCTTGCTTGGCATAACGGGCAAGATTCTGGAAATTGACATTGTATTGATAGACGGACATGGTGCCTTGCTTCAGGTTGCGGAATTGCTCATGCATGCCTTCAATGACACTGGTTGGAATGTGGTGAGAGCCAAAATGCTTGCAGAAGTCACTCCACGAGATCTCACGTCCACCTCTAGAATCTTTGTACTGTTGCCACCAATCAGCAGCTTGATCTTTGAGTTGGAAGGTGGCAAACTTGACATAATCCTCAGGTCTCACGTTATTGCATTCAAAGTGCTTGGGCGGAAGAAGGAGAGGAAGCCCAGGCCACTGCGCTAGCTGCTGTATTCTTTTCTTTCCCATTTTTTTCAGACAGAAAAGAAAAAGAAAAGCACGGACTAAAAGAAAAAGAGTTAGGGGAAAAGAAAAATATCCCCATGCTCAGTGATTTATGCCCTATTTAATAAAATTGACTTGGACATTTTTGGAGGCAGAAAAATAAAAGGAGTTTGAATATGGTTCAAACTTTAGTCATTTTAAAACTCAACCAAATCAATTCTAAATGGGGTGATATTTGGTGGAGAGGTTGTAGGCATGGTGCAAGATTTTTAGGAAAAGAGAGAACAATAATCGGCTTGGCTAGGTGACTTGCACATAGGAGTAAAGAAAGGACAGAAAAGAAAAGAAAGAAGAAGAAGAAGAAGAAGAAGAAGAAGAAGAAGAAGAAGAAGAAGAAGAAGAAGAAGAAGAAGAAGAAGAGGGGTTTAGGGTTTAGCTAGGCATAGCTAGAACCACTCACACAACATCACAAGGCCTCACAAACACTCATCAACAAAAGTAAACTAAGATGCCATGATGCCATGATGATGAAGCAATGCAAGGAATGCAAAATAAATAAATGACATGGCAATGCAAAATAAAAAGAGCTCAAAAGACAAGAACCCCCAAGGATCAGGACAAGGATCAAATGAGAAAGCTTTATTGCCCTAATTGGAAAGTATTGCACATGGGATGTTAAAAATTCTCCTACACTACAAAAAGATCTCGTCCCGAGATCTAGCACTGGAAGAAGGAAGGATACTCTGAACAAAGGTGATCTTCTCGTTCCCACGTAGCTTCTCGGTCGGTATGATGTGACAACTTTACTTTCAAGAAATTGATGGACTAGTTGCGGGTTTTGCGCTCAGTTTCCTTAAGAATAGCAATAGGGTGCTCGCGATAAAACAAGTCTTGTTGAAGATCAATCTCCTCAAACGGAATGGTGCGTTCAGGTGTCTTCAAGCACTTGAGGAGTTGAGACACGTGAAACACATCATGAGCATTTGCAAAGTTGGAGGGAAGCTCGAGTTGGTAGGCTAGATCACCTCTTTTACCAAGAATATTGAAAGGGCCCACGTATCTCGGAGCAAGCTTTCCTTTGATATCGAATCTTTGGGTTCCTTTCATAGGAGAAACACGGAGATAGACATGATATCCAATGTCGAAAGCCAAATCACGATGCTTGCCATCATAGTAAC
Source organism: Secale cereale (assembly GCA_902687465.1). Classification (NCBI taxonomy): domain Eukaryota; kingdom Viridiplantae; phylum Streptophyta; class Magnoliopsida; order Poales; family Poaceae; genus Secale; species Secale cereale. The sequence goes on from LR738713.1 coordinate 654,340,526, forward strand.
TCTTTTGACGCGATTGAGCGGCTCTGATATTCTCACGTATGACTTTGCACATTTCTTCGGCTTCTGAGATCAAATCATTACCAAGAAGTTGACGTTCACCAGTCTCGGACAAGTTGAGAGGGGTACGACACTTTCTGCCATAGAGGATTTCAAAAGGAGCTTTGCCGGCACTTGCTTGGAAACTGTTGGTGTATGAGAATTCGGCAAACGGGAGACAATCTTGCCACTTCATAACGAAAGAGATGACACAAGCTATCAGCATGTATTCGAGGATCTGGTTCACTCTTTCGACTTGACAACTAGTCTGAGGGTGAAACGCAGTGCTAAAGCGTATTTTTGTGCACATGACTGACTGAAAGGAGTCCCAGAACTTGGATGTGAACAAACTTCCACGGTCTGAGGAGATGACTTGAGGAATGCCATGCAAAGAGACAATTCTTGAGGTGTACAGCTCTGCCAGCTGAGCTGTGTTGATGGATTCTTTGACGGGAAGGTAATGAGCTACTTTAGTTAGCTTGTCAATCACTACAAAGATAGCATCATTCCCCTTCTTGGACTTAGGAAACCCAGTGACGAAATCCATTTCAATGTGATAGAATTTCCACTCGGGAATAGGTAGAGGTTGAAGGAGATCGGCTGGATGTTGATGCTCTACCTTCACTCTTATGCAGACATCACATTCATTCACGAATTGGGCAATCTCCCTTTTCATTCGAGTCCACCAGTATGATTGCTTGAGGTCTTGGTACAAGTTAGAACTTCCGGGATGAATCAAGAGGAAGGAGTCATGTGCTTCGTTCATTATGAGCTTCCTGAGATCACCCTTGGGAACTACAATTCTATCCTCAAAGAACAAGGTATCTTTCTCATCAACGCGATAGCACTTGTATTTGGGAGTACCCTTAGCAATACCATGTTTCACTTTCTGCACCATAGCATCACTTAGTTGGGCCTCACGGATCTGATCTTCCAAGGTAGGAGCAACTTGAAGGTTTGCAAGAAAGCCTTGCGGAACAACTTGGAGGTTGAGCTTCCTGAATGATTCACAAAGTTCAGGCTGGAACGGTTTGAGAAGGAGACTGTTGTAATATGCCTTTCTGCTCAAGGCATCTGCAATGACTTTGGCCTTGACAGGTGTGTACCCAATGCTTGGATCATACTCTTGGATCATTTCAACCCAACGAGTCTGACGAAGGTTAAGGTTTGGCTGTGTGAAGATGTACTTCAAGCTCTTGTGATCGGTGAAGATGTCCACTTTTCTGCCCAACAGAAGGTGTCTCCACATGATCAAGGCATGTACCACTACTGCTAGCTCGAGATCATGTCTGGGGTAATTCCTCTCATTTGGTTTCAACTGATAAGAAGTGTATGCCACAATCTTCTTTTCTTGCATGAGAACATCACCAAGTCCTTGCAAAGAAGCATCACAAAAGACTTCATAGGGCTTGGACTCATCCGGAGGAGTAAGAACCGGAGCAGAAATGAGCTTCTCTTTGAGTGTTTTGAATGCCACATCACAATCAGGAGTCCAGGAGTACTTGACATTCTTCTGCAACAGGTTGGAAAGAGGCTTGGCAATCTTGGAGAAGTTCTCAACGAACCTTCTGCAATAGCTAGCGAGACCAGGGAAGCTTCAGAGTTCCTTGACATTATGCAGTGGTTCCCAGTTGACAATAGCTTCAACTTTCTCGGGGTTCACAGAAATGCCCTCGGCAGAGATGATATGGCCAAGATATAAGTCTTTATCCATCCAGAATTCACATTTGGAGAACTTCGCATAGAACTTGTGTTCACGGAGCTTGTCCAGGACCAAACGGAGGTGCTTGGCATGGTCTTCTTCATTCTTGGAGAATACCAAGATGTCATCTAGATAGACAAGAACAAATTCATTGGTGTAAGGGTTGAATATGACGTGCACTATCTTCGAGAAGGTGGGTGGAGCATTTGCGAGGCCAAAAGACATGACCTTCTATTCATAGGAGCCATAGCTTGTTCTGAATGCGGTCTTGTGAATATCCTCTTCACGGATATAGATCTGGTGGTAACCCATTCGGAGATCGAGCTTTGAGAACACATTTGCTCCTTTGAGCTACTCGAACAATTCATTGATGTTGGGGAGCGGATACTTGTTCTTTATTGTCTTCTTGTTCAATGGCCGGTAATCAACGCAAAGGCGTTCCATGCCATCCTTCTTCTTGACAAATAGAACACCACAGCCCCAAGGAGAAGTACTAGGCCTGATTAGACCCATACGTTCTTGCTAATCAAGTTGTCTCTTCAGCTCCTTCAACTCATCAGGGGAAAGCTTGTACGGACGCCGACATGCTGGCTCGGTACCGGGCTCGAGTTCAATGGCGAATTCAACTTGACGATGGGGAGGCATGCCTGGAAGCTCTTCAGGGAAAACATCTTCATATTCATTGACCACCGGAATCTGAGAAATGGCATTAATATCGCCCTTTTCATTGAGAGAGAATAGCCTGATTGTCTTATCTCTAGAGGCAAAGATAATCACGTCTTTGTCAGCACGAGTAAGCTTGACTTCCTTATTTGCACAATCAATGTTTGCATCATGCTTGGAGAGCCAATCCATCCCTAGAATAAGATCAATGTCGGAGTTGCCAAGAACAACCGGAGAAACCAGAAAACAGTAATCACCCATATGAATTGATACATCCGGAACAAAGTTGTTGGAGTTCATTAGCAAACCCGGAGAAAGCACAGGCATTGGACTAGGCAAAGCTTGCAATGGCATATCATGTGACAATGCAAAAGGTCTTGACATGAAAGAATGTGATGCACCAGAATCAAACAGGACTTTTGTAGGAATAGAGTTTACTGGAAGGTTACCAAGTATCACATCTGAAGAATTCTCTGCTTGAGCTGCATTCATCAGATTCAGTCTTGCTGTCTTGGGATTGTGCTTGACAATAGCAGCGCTGACAGGTGGAGGAGGCGGAAGGCGCCTTGGCTTGGGACACTTGTTAGCATAGTGACCCTTCTGGCCACACTTGTTGCAAGTCACTTCGGAGAGAGGACGGTTATAAGGACCACTTGATATTGAAGATTGAAACTAAGGCTTGGACTGATTGCTTGGGTTGGGTGGGTGGGAGAAACTACGGCCACCTGAGTGCTTTTTGTTGTTTGGAGGACGGAGCACTATTGGAGGTGGTAGCCAGAACTTCTACTGCTTGGCAACCACTTGAGAAGACGAGGAGGAGTGAACAACATCTCTGATCCTCTTTTTGGAAGCTTCAACCTTGAGCTGGGCTGCCTCTTGCTTAAGAGCCATATTGTAGAATTGGTCAAATTCATCCGGCTCGAACAAGGTGAGAGCTAGTTGGAGTTCATCCTTGAGACCACCACGGAACTGATAAATCTTGCTCTTAGCATCTGGGATGTCTTGCTTGGCATAACGGGCAAGATTCTGGAAATTGATATTGTATTGATAGACGGACATGGTGCCTTGCTTCAGGTTGCGGAATTGCTCATGCATGCCTTCAATGACACTGGTTGGAATGTGGTGAGAGCGGAAATGCTTGCAGAAGTCACTCCACAAGATCTCACATCCACCTCTGGAATCTTTGTACTGTTGCCACCAATCATCAGCTTGATCTTTGAGTTGGAAGGCGGCAAACTTGACATAATCCTCAGGTCTCACGTTACTGCATTCAAAGTGCTTTTTGATGTCTGTTATCCAGTCTTCAACATCTAGCGGATCCACACAGTAACTGAAAGACTTCAGTTGGTTTGCCAGGAATTGGTTGAGGGTTGCATAGTGAGGTTGATTGAACAGATTGCCTTGGTCTTGGTTCCCATGATTGCCTTGATTTTCTTGGTTGGCTTGAAAGTTCTGCATCATTTGCATAAGCATTTGGTTGTTCTGGTTGGTCGCTTGCATAATTTCTCTCCAGGCCTTAGACGGAGGAGGAGGGGAAGGAGGACGTTCGGGAACACACTCTTCTTCACCCTCTGGGTTAGCGTTGGGAACCTTTTTAGGAGCCATCCTGAATGAGATGACAACTACTAGCCATTGATTGAAAATATATAAGCTGAATCAACGGCTAGAATTGCAACATAAGTCTTCATAAGAACATTCGAACAAAATGAACGAATGTAATCTACATTTTAATGACACAACAATCTTCTCGAGAAGCCACTTGGGAGAACAAAATGTAAAATAAAAACAACAAGGAGTAGATAGAACAAATACGAGATAGAAGCTTTGTTCCACATGTTCGTGCAGAAAGCTCATGGAACGTGTTAAAAAGGGTTTTGCAATCCCCGGATCAGCATAGCCAAGGACCCTTTAAGATGCAACTCCCGATTGGAACAACGCCCATAAAACCACTTCACTCAATGTTGAACCCCTAACTCCATATCATGCACTCGTTGGAAGAATGCCTACGAGCAACTATAAGAACCCACCTATTAATTTTCGAAGGTTTCCGGTTATGCAATCTGGTGTTGGGGATACAGGGGAAGCACCGCGCACTCAACTCTAATCATACATCCAGCTATATCCATCCTTCAACACATAATCAGTCATTTTCGGAAACCGTTTACCTCAGACCTTTGAAACACATCTGCTATACAATCTGTGGCAATACTCCCAAACTACCTCCCCAATACTGGGTGATGTCGGGGTTATCTCACCACTAACCGCATACAAGAGTTTTCGATGTCGGCCGTCTTAAGTATTCTAGAACTGCTGCGATACATTTGTGACGACAACACCTCGGAGCTCAACTCCCCGGGACACTGCCACAAGCCCTAAATGACAGGAGGCATCGAGAGAAATGTTCTCGTCACAAAGATATCGGAACAATCCAAACAATACTCGCGTGATCCTAAAAAAATATTTAGTGAATTTTTTGAGAGTAGAAGAGATAGAACATCGTCAGGAGTCCTGACCAGAGCGATGAAGGGATGAGGAGTAAAAAGAAATCCTACTCTCCGATATATAGATAGGACTCAAAACATTTTCATGTGTGCGCCTACACTCAACCGTCAATGATTCGATCAATCAGGGGGGCTCCTAGGTCGAAGAAGGCTCTGATTACCAACTTGTTATGCCTAGTATGTGACTATGCCTCCCACGTGTCGAGGCATGACTTAAAGGCATAATCACATATTAGAATGATCTCAAGTATGGTATCTTTGCACAACTCATGTAAAAGAGGGGATGAAACTGTAAAAGAGTAGTTGGCTTACACTCGCCAAGTCACACAATGTAATACATTAACATACATCATTCAAAACTTCAAAGTCCGACTACACAAGGTCCCGATCATCCTAGTAAGAGCTCTACTGATCCTCGGGGTAAGACACGTAGTATCGCCCACCCTCTTCATCGAAATCCCAATACAACTCTGAACCACCATCTGTGTAGTTCTCAACGGTACCTGCATCTGGTGTTGTGTAGAATCTATGAGCCAGGGAGGACTCAGCAATCCCGTTCCCGGGTAGCAATACTATCAAAGCCTTAGGTGTGGAAAAGGCTTAAACAAGGTTGCAGCAGCACTAGCACTAACTTACGGGTTTGGAGCGAGAAGAGAAAGTGCCAACGGTCGTCAAAGTAATCACGAAGTGATCCTAACTACTCACGTCAGACATAACCCCACCGTGTTCACTTTCCGAACCCCTTCGGAAAGAGACCGTCACGGTTACTCATGCTGGTAGTGTATTATGAACATGGTGTCAAGTTATCTACAACCGGATATTAACTAATTCCCTTCGGCCACATAACCGCGCGCACGGCTTTCGGAAGATCAAACCCTGCAGGGGTGTCCCAACTTAGCCCATCACAAGCTCACGATCTGCGGAGTCGCAACTCCAAGGTGGAAAGACCCGAGTATTCTCGGAATCCCGTGCTCAAGATATTCCGACATAGGTAAAACTAATCCAGCAAGACCTCCCGGCATGCCGACACCCTGATAGTAGCCGCGCGTATCTCATCTCAGGCCACGACCGGAATGGACAAGCTACAGGTTTTTACCAGCCCTTGAGTTTCCCCGAGGTGGCCCTGCAGCACGCCCAGTTTGGACAAACACTCATGAGGAGCACTGGCCCGGGTTGTAAATTAATAAAACGGGTTTGCAACGCCCTATGCAAGTTTTAGTTATTAGGCAAATGTAAAACCAATGTTTGGCCTTGCTGGAAAAGCTTTAGCGCTAACAGGTTATCGAGGGGTGCCCATAAACCCCAACCGTGTTAGGGACGCAAAATCAAGGAACAAACACCGGTTTAACGGTTCCTAGGGTGGCATGAGTGGTCCAAAACACCAAGAAAGAGGCTTAGCCTTCCACCCATTACCAATATATAGATGATTTAGTTTAACAGATTATATATTGTGATATCCCAACAATAACTTCATCATGAAGCAAGAATCTTCAAATCTTCACCTGCAACTAACAACGCTATAAGAGGGGCTGAGCGATGCTTACGTAGCCAAACAACGGTTTGCTAGCGGGGTGGTTAGAGAGTTTCATGGCAACAATAGGAGGCTGACAAACAGACATAGGCATCGAGGCAATATCTAAAAGAGCGAGACATCTAGCATAGGCAAAGATAGCAGTGATATCCGGGTAAGGTCATCTTGCCTGTTGATTCCACGGAGCGATCGTAACCTTGCTCCTCAAACTGAACCTCGGTAGGAACCTCGTACTCCGTATCGTCATCGGGCTCTAACCAAACACAACAATTGAACAACGGAACACAATCAACCACAATGCAATGCTCAGGCACATGATGCATGAACCTGATGAACAAGGACAAGAGTAGATATGATGCATGGCCTAGGTCACAAGAGAGCAACATCATCAAAACAACAAGATCACCCACAAGAAAGAAACAAACAAAAGAACAACTATCAAGTTTATGTTGATTATTCAAACAAGCAACCAACAAGTTTTAAAGGAGTTGGTTAACATGGCAAGGTGCAACTAACATTACAGCAACATGCTAGCAACTTTCAATGGGCTGGAAATAATAAACAACAATTTCCAGAAACTCCCATATTAATTTATTTGCATTTGGGACAGATCTGAAAAACTTCTGTGATAGAGTTGTGAAACATGCTAAACAACAGCACCAAAATATTCTACACATTTTTCCACCCCAAATGCATATAAGGTTTGTTAGATTTCGAATTGTAGATATTTACTTATGATTTTTACAAGTTTAGGCATATTCAAAACAAGATTAATTTCAAACAGCATTTTAAATGTTTTTAAACATGGCAACAAACAACATATTCATAAACTACATGAAATTCTAAGCACTTTTCATATAGGACTTATTTCTATCAGAAGAATATTTTCACAGATATTAAATAAACAAGAAAAACAGAAAAAGAAAAAGAAAAACACAAAACAGAAAAAAACAAAACAAGTGCAAGGGCCAGAGTGACCCATGCCTCATCAAGCCAAAGCCACTGACAAGAGGGCCCGGCCTCGCTCAGCTGGCGTCAGCGGGTGCGCGCGGGGGCTAGAGAAGTGCTGTGAGGCTGGCAGGTGGGGCCTACCTGTCAGCCACACGAGAAAATTAAAAAGGGGGCGAAACCCACTGCCCCGCACCGGATTCGAACACACGACCCAACGCTTATCTGACGGAGACACAACCACTATGCTAGCATATGACACTTGACAGATAACAGGTGCTCTTCCTGAAGAGGCAACTGTAGAAGCAGCTGACTGAAGAAAGCTAGAGGCTCGTCGGAGCTGCTCGTCGGAGCTGCTCCGGCGACCAAATGAGGCGGCGGAGTTGTGCGGGGTGCTCCTGGAGGAGTACCGCATCCAAACGACGCACGCGCAACACCTAGCAACTGCTGCAACGACAGCGGCGAGCACATGGCAGATCTGCGGCGGTGGAGCTCTACGCGGCGCAGGGTCCTAGGCAGGGTCTGCGACGAGCGGCGGGCGGCACGCGAGCAAGCACGCGAGCGAGCGGAGCACTACTAGGAGAAACAGAGCGCACGGACGCACTGGCGCGGCTGCGAGCTCCTCTGACAGACGAAAACGAGAGGCAGTCGTCGGAGCACCGGGAGCATGGCTACGACAAGGCTACGACGACGCGTATAGGGGACCATCGGCGATGAGCAAAAGGCAGGGAGGAGCTGGGTATACCTCCTTACCATTGGACAGGACGGAGTCGACGGAGACGAGCTGGAGACGACGACAGCGAGCTCTGAACCTTGGCGCGGTTCTGTCCCGAGAAGAAGAGGAAGAAGCTGCGACGGTGAGTTGGCGCTCGATCCGTGCTGTAGGGGAAGTAGTCGACGACTGGGTCGAAGGGGAAGCCGGAGGACTCAACGGTGGCGGCTGGAGGTGACCGGAGGACGTCGGCGACGGCGACGTGCTCTTGGTAGCGCTCGGTCGTTCGTGGGGAAGGAGAAAGAGGGAAGGGGAGGATTCCCTCGGAGGCGGCGGCGAAGGGGAAAACCTAGAGGAGGCTGTGCGGGTTAAATAGGGGTGCGGCAACCTGCCCTCGACGTCCGTGAGTTCACGGCACGACAGCACGTGTGCGCTCTGCCTCTGGAAGCGGCAGACGGAGGAACACGGCGACTCGGGGGCGTGAGACCGACAGGTGGGGCAAGGGGACTGCTGCGTCCTGCTAGCTGGGCCTGCGGGTGGAGTTGGGCCGTTGGGAGAGGCTGGGCCTGGGGGGGAGAAGGCGAGGAAGCCCAGGCCACTTCGCTAGCTGTTGTATTCTTTTCTTTCCCATTTTCTTCAGACAGAAAAGAAAAAGAAAAGCACAGACTAAAAGAAAAAGAGATAGGGGAAAAGAAAAATATCCCCATGCTCAGTGATTTATGCCCTATTTAATAAAATTGACTTGGACATTTTTGGAGGCAGAAAAATAAAAGGAGTTTGAATATGGTTCAAACTCTAGTCTATTTAAATGGGGTTATATTTGGTGGAGAGGTTGTAGGCATGGTGCAAGATTTTTAGGAAAAGAGAGAACAAGAATGGGCTTGGCTAGGTGACTTGAACAAAGGAGTAAAGAAAGGACAGAAAAGAAAAGAAAGAAGAAGAAGAGGAAGAGGTGTTTAGGGTTTAGCTAGGCATAGCTAGAACCACTCACACAACATCACAAGGCCTCCTACACACTCATCAACAAAATTAAACTAAGATGCCATGATGCCATGATGATGAAGCAATGCAAGGAATGCAAAAATAGATAAATGACATGTCAATGCAAAATAAAAATAGCTCAAAAGACAAGAACCCCCAAGGATAAGGACAAGGATCAAATGAGAAAGCTTTATTGCCCTAATTGGAAAGTATTACACATGGGGTGTTACATGAAGGGTCCACCCATGTCCAATCCCCAAACAACAAATGGCCAGACCAACGTGATAGTCTTCAAGGCAGACGCATGCTTGTGGGACATGTTCGAGTAGAACTAACAGCCTTCACATTGGTCGACTATATCTTTCACCATCTTATTCGCACGTGGCCAGTAGAATCCGACTCGGTATGCTTTGGCAACAATGGTCCGAGAGGACGCATGGTGACCACAGGTCCCCGAGTGGATTTCATTCAAAATCATTCGACCTTCCTCCAGGGTAATGCAATGCTGGGCGACTCCCGTGCCGCTCTCTTTGTAGAGCTGCCCTTGTATCACCGTGAAGGCTTTGGATCAACGGACAATTTCGCGAGCCTCATCCTCATCCTCTGGAAGTTCCTGTCTGATCAGGTGCGCGATATACGGCATTGTGCAGTCGGGTGTGATCGCTAAAACATCCAAGATCAAGTCGACCATAGTCGGGATTTCCATTCCAGTCGGGTTGGATGCACTTATCGGTTGTGGGGGCTCTTCCGTGAAGTGGTCTTCCTTGATTGAAGGGGTGTGTAGATGTTCCAAGAACACATTCCCGGGGATGGGTTTCTGAGTGGAACATATCTCGCCAGATCGTCAGCAAGCTGGTTCTTGATTCTAGGCACATGGTGGAGCTCCAACCCTTCAAACTTATTCTCCAAATTTCTCACTGCGTTGCAATAACCGGTCATCGCTGGGCTCCTGACATCCCATTCTTTCATCACTTGATTGACCACTAAGTCTGAGTCGCCGTATACTATTAGGCGACGGACGCCAAGTGAGATGGCCATACGCAACCCATACAAAAGTGCCTCATACTCAGCTTCATTGTTCGAAGAATCAAAGTGAATTTGAAGGACATAGCTAAGCTTGTCACCTCTAGGGGACACCAAAACCACACCTGCACAAGATCCACTCAGCAACTTGGGATCATAAAAAAACATAGTTCAACTATCCGGCTGAACTTTGAGTCGATTGTTCTTGCTCAATCCACTCGGCGACGGAATCTGCAATTCTTGATATCTAACGGAAGGAGTTCAATTGCCCATTTAGACACTCGACCGGTTGCATCTCGATTGTTCATAATTTCAGATAACAGAGCGTCGCTGACGACTGAAATTGAGTGATCTAAGAAGTAATGCGCAACTTTCTTGGCGGTCAAGTAGATCCCATACACAAGCTTCTGACAATGCGGATATCTCTGCATAGATGGGGTCAAGACTTGAGAAATGTAGTAGACTGGGCGTTGAACTTTATAGGCCTTGCCTTCTTCTTCCTTCTCGACCTTGAGCACTATGCTGATAACTTGTCAAGTGGTTGCGATATATAATAACAAAGGCTCTCTGCTGACTGGGGCAGCAAGCACCGGCTGGGTGGTGATACGTCCAAAACGTATCTATAATTTCTGCTTGCTCCATGCCTTTTTTGTGTGATATTGCTATGATATTTATGCACTTCCATACACTTTTGATCATATTTGGACTAACCTACTAATGGTTGCAAAATTGCACAATGTTCTTGTTTTACACTTTATTGTGCAGGAATTACTTGGAAATTGACAAAAACGCAAAAGGAGTCGTATTGGAGTATGACTCTGACTTTCTTGAAATCTGTCTGAGAACGTTTTTTAAAGATGGTCACGTTCCGGCCCGAAGACGATGTCAAAAGGAAAAAGTCTAGTTGCGAAACTTGTGGGGAATTTCTAGGCGATGCTTCTGGATATAAAATTCGTCCAAATCGAAGTCCGGACGGCCGAGTAAAGCCCGTTTTACTGAGGCCCAAAATCTGATAACGGGAATCCGAGAGTCTATATAAAGAGAGGAAACATAGGTCACCAAGGGCCACGAATTTTCCTCCTCCCGAGCCGCCGTCTTGGAGGGGAGGACCAGCACCATTGCAACACCATCCACAAGGAAGAAGGGGCGCCAAGGAGCCGCTGCCCCCTAGGGCCGCCGCCGCCCCGAGGGCCGCCACCGCCGCCTCCGTGGCTGCCGCCGTCCGTCTCCTCCTCGCGGGGCTGCACCTCTCCATCAACACCATCATCAGCCTCCTCCTCACCATGTCCATGTGTGAGTAGTCTTCTCCGGGGCCGAGGGCTCGTACGTGTAGCTATGTGGTTATCTCTCTCTCACATGATGTTATCTTCGTTGTGATCATAGGCTATGTTAATCTAGGGTGATCCCATGATATTTCCCCTTCCTCTATGTATTGGATTGATGTACTCACTTGTCTTTATCTAGTATAATTCCCGAGACCAAGGTGACAGCGGTCTATTGTACATGGATTAGAAAAATATTTTCATGAGTGATTTCCTCTCTTGTGTGTTGATTGAAGATTGAGAGTCTCTTGGTGCTTGTCTTTGACTATCCTTTAGATATGTTGTGGTGATTGTGGGACTCTCTTTGGATGGCCGCGGTGACATTGGGAAATCCTTAGATTGAGAACTACGAACTTTGAGGTGTGATTTTGTAGCCCTACATAATTCTCGTCCTCTCTTGACCACGAAGGAATGACCTCCGGGTGCGTCTCCATTGCATGTTTTATGGGAAATATCATGTGATTCGATTATGTTAATGTTGTTGGGAGTTGCCTCTAGTGAAAGTATGATCCCTAGGCCTTGTTTCCACCATTGCAATACCATTTGTGCTCACGTTACCACTTGTTTGCTTGCTGCACTTTTTATTACAGATTTATATTACTTTGCTTTGCCACTCCTATCATCCATATTTTACCATCTCTTCGCCGAACTAGTGCACCTATACAACTCCTAGTTGTATTAGGTGTGTTGGGGACACAAGAGACTTCTTGTATCTTAGTTGCAGGGTTGCTTGAGAGAGACCATCTTCAACCTCTACTTCCCTGAGTTCGATAAACCTTAGGTCATCCACTTGAGGGAAATTGCTGCTGTCCTACAAACCTCTGCGCTTGGAGGCCCAACATAGTCTACAAGAGTAGAAGCGTGTGTAGACATCAAGCTATTTCTGGCGCCGTTGCCAGGATGGTGAGTGCTTGATGGTATATCTTTAGATCTTGCAATTAAATCTTTTTGTTTCTTGTTTGTATTTCACTAGTTATGTTTATGGAAAACCGCAATCTTAGTTCGTTGCTTGTGGGAAGACGCCCCACACCTGTGGTGGTTGCTCCTCCCCCTACTGAAATTGTGCCCTATAAAATACCAGCTGGTATTATCGATTATGTTTTGGCTAATCGTTATGCAGGAGACAGACATCCCGGTGAACACTTGCTATATCTGTCACAATTATGTTCATTATTTAAGCTTGCAGGTGTATCAAGGGAGTTTTTCATGAGGAAATTGTTCGCCGTATCACTTATAGATAAAGCTTCAGATTGGTATAAGCTTCTCGATAACTCGCACTTGCTTGATTGGCAAGAGCTTATGTCTCTCTTTTATACTAAGTTTTATCCTCTTCATGAAATTCATCGAGACAGGAATTATATCTATAACTTTAGGTCTTGTGACGGAGAAAGCATTGCTCAAGCTTGGGGGTGACTGAAAACGTTAATGCTAAAAAGTCCTAACCATGGGCTCCCCAAAGATGCTTATGTGGAGAGTAAGAGTACCTTTTTGCATGTGGATCATGGTTACAATGCTTTATGTGATACTTATATTGTTGAGTTTATTCGTGATCCCACTGAAAATTATTATGAGAAGGGAACATATGCTTATAGATATTTCAATAATATCAAGTTCCCTCTCTTTATGTTGAAGGTTTTGAAGCTGCACTTGTTTTGTCTTCCTATGCTTATTGCTTTGTGCTTCAATGAATTATTCTATTGCAATATTCCTATGCATAAGAAGCATGTTAGGCTTAAATGTATTTGGTATTTGCTTCTTGATGCTCTCTTTTGTTCTTCAACTCTTATTCCTACGAGAGCATCATTAAAGTCTTAAGCCTATCTTTATGGCTATAAAGAAAGAGCTCTAGGGAGACAACCCTTGTTATCTTTGCTTTCACTTTGTTCTTTCAGTTTTTAGTGGTCTTGATGTTTGTTACTACTGTAGCAACATCATTGTATCTTTATTTTTCAGCTTTGTGCCAAGTGTAGCCTCTGATTGCAAGAAAGTTCAAAAGTTGTGACGTGCTGTCCAGGAAACAGATTCTGTCCTTGGACAGAACAATTCGTATAAAATCACCAGATCATCTTTTTGGTCTGAATTTTTTCGACAGCGTGCTCTATACAATTGGCTTTCGGGCGTCTGTTCTGAGTTTTTTGATTTGAGTTGCAGAAGTGCCCCGAAAAAATTATTTACTACCTGCTGGTCTGTTTTTCACAGATTCTGTCCTGTTTTGCCTTTCCTTCGTTTTGCAAACCTTGAGCTTGCTTTTTCTTTGCAAAAACCTTCTGGCAATCTTGAGAAACAGTATACCTTCAAGAATATCCTTATTTCCAGCAAGGAAAAATTATTTTATTAAGGGTACTAACCTCGCTAATCAGATTATGATGAGTTATGTATGAAGGGAGTTTTCAAGTGTGCGAGGAAGATGATAAAAAGATTCAGGAGTGTCAAACGATCAAGCTTGGGGATGCAACCATGCACCCCCAAGAAATATTCAAGAAGACTCAAGCATCTAAGCTTGGGGATGCCCCCGTGCATCCCCTTCTCCATCAACAATTATCAGTTCGTCTTTCGTTCCACTATATTTTTATCACTTCATGTGTTATGTGCTATGCTTGGAGCATCTTGCTTTAGTTTCCTTTTTAGTTTTCTTTAGCTTTGCTTGCTGTTCATAACGAGTTGGAACTCAGATTTCTTTGTATGGGAGAGAAACACGCTCCACTTCAACCTAGAGCACAACATAGAATTTTCATGTCTATCTTTGCTGTGTGTGTTCTTTGTCTTTCAATAGCTACTATCATGTCAGCTCTTAGTTTTCATGCTTTATCTTTTTAAAGAGCTTTTGTTTAGTTGGTCGCTGGAACTCTCTTTAGTTATCATGCTTATCTTGTTAAGAGAGTTGGCTTCTGTTGCACTGGTTGATATGTCTATGATAAAAACGCTATGTGCGTAATGGTGCCTAGTAGTTCATGTTTTCTTGTGGTTAGTCTCACATAGCTGGGGGATTCTTAATGTGTTATTGGAGTACCAACATGATTTGTTTGCCTATGATGTGGTATGGTCTAGTGATATCTTCCTCCAAGAATTTATTTTGATTGACTTGGCATATGCTCACGCATATTTAAGACTGTAAAGAAAGTCTATCAAGCCTTGATGATCTTTAATTTTTGAGTAGCGATATAATTTCCATGCCGGATTCAATGTTGCTTTGTCGCTCTGCATGATTATGACCGTCATTGCTCTCTTAGTTGGTCGCTCCCAGTCTTTTGCTAACCTTCGCCTGTACTTAGCGGACTGACTGCTTGTGCATCCAAAATTCTTCAAACCAGTTATGCCATATGAGTCCACCATACCTTCCTATACATGGTATTTACCTGCCATTCCTAACGAAGACATTCATGTACCATCTCGAAATTATTCAAAAAAGCATTTCTCTTTTGTACCTCTGTTTTAGCTCATGAGGAAGTAGTAGTTAATTCATGATCTTTTTAAGTTGGACAAGCTTCACGCCGGGATTGCATGTCTAATGTGCAAACCCCTAATACGAGAAGGAACTGGCAACGAGTGCGCCCGGCTCATTAAAAAATAATACAACAAACAAACCCTCCTTCATGCTTTGTTCATGAGAAATCAGAAAACTTTGGTAGTGGTAAACAAAGGAGATTAAGAGGATGTGATCGTCCTCATGCGGGAGCCGTTCCTCGAAATTTGTCCAGCTCGAGAATTAATTGAGTTATCTACTAGCATTCGTTGACGAAATATGCATATTCTAAAAAAATAATTTTTACCTCTGTTTTTTAAACCAAGAGCTCTGGTACATGTATAATTTTTGTTTCCGACCACGAGTTTTCAACCTTCCCATCGAAAGCCACGGTTCGAGAGTCTCCACCTTTTTTAAAGCACCAACTATTGAGAGCATGATTGTCATTCTGAGTGTAATGTGCATTGTCCCAAAGTACCATTTTCTTTTGCATGATTATGATATCGTTTATTCTGAAATCATTGTATCTAGTCGTCACTTAAACCTTGGAGGTGCCCCTGCATTTATGTTTTGCTTCACTAAAGGGCGCAAGCGAGGTACCACTTTGTCATATTTGCACACCATGCTCACTACAAATTTATTGAGTGTTTCAATATCATATTGTAAAACTTTCAGTTCTTTGTGATTTTCTCATGAGGCAACTTAATTACTACAGATTCATTATCTCAGTAAGCATTTGTCATGTGACTGTGAAAAGTTCTTATATGGTTAATAGCATGTCATCACAGAAATTATGTTTATTATCATTTACCTACTCGAGGACGAGCAGGAATTAAGCTTGGGGACGTTGATACGTCCAAAACGTATCTATAATTTCTGCTTGCTCCATGCCTTTTTTGTGTGATATTGCTATGATATTTATGCACTTCCATACACTTTTGATCATATTTGGACTAACCTACTAATGGTTGCAAAAGTGCACAATGTTCTTGTTTTACACTTTATTGTGAAGGAATTACTTGGAAATTGACAAAAACGCAAAAGGAGTCGTATTGGAGTATGACTCTGACTTTCTTGAAATCTGTCTGAGAACGTTTTTTAAAGATGGTCACGTTCCGGCCCGAAGACGATGTCAAAAGGAAAAAGTCTAGTTGCGAAACTTGTGGGGAATTTCTAGGCGATGCTTCTGGATATAAAATTCGTCCAAATCGAAGTCCGGACGGCCGAGTAAAGCCCGTTTTACTGAGGCCCAAAATCTGATAACGGGAATCCGAGAGTCTATATAAAGAGAGGAAACATAGGTCACCAAGGGCCACGAATTTTCCTCCTCCCGAGCCGCCGTCTTGGAGGGGAGGACCAGCACCATTGCAACACCATCCACAAGGAAGAAGGGGCGCCAAGGAGCCGCTGCCCCCTAGGGCCGCCGCCGCCCCGAGGGCCGCCACCGCCGCCTCCGTGGCTGCCGCCGTCCGTCTCCTCCTCGCGGGGCTGCACCTCTCCATCAACACCATCATCAGCCTCCTCCTCACCATGTCCATGTGTGAGTAGTCTTCTCCGGGGCCGAGGGCTCGTACGTGTAGCTATGTGGTTATCTCTCTCTCACATGATGTTATCTTCGTTGTGATCATAGGCTATGTTAATCTAGGGTGATCCCATGATATTTCCCCTTCCTCTATGTATTGGATTGATGTACTCACTTGTCTTTATCTAGTATAATTCCCGAGACCAAGGTGACAGCGGTCTATTGTACATGGATTAGAAAAATATTTTCATGAGTGATTTCCTCTCTTGTGTGTTGATTGAAGATTGAGAGTCTCTTGGTGCTTGTCTTTGACTATCCTTTAGATATGTTGTGGTGATTGTGGGACTCTCTTTGGATGGCCGCGGTGACATTGGGAAATCCTTAGATTGAGAACTACGAACTTTGAGGTGTGATTTTGTAGCCCTACATAATTCTCGTCCTCTCTTGACCACGAAGGAATGACCTCCGGGTGCGTCTCCATTGCATGTTTTATGGGAAATATCATGTGATTCGATTATGTTAATGTTGTTGGGAGTTGCCTCTAGTGAAAGTATGATCCCTAGGCCTTGTTTCCACCATTGCAATACCATTTGTGCTCACGTTACCACTTGTTTGCTTGCTGCACTTTTTATTACAGATTTATATTACTTTGCTTTGCCACTCCTATCATCCATATTTTACCATCTCTTCGCCGAACTAGTGCACCTATACAACTCCTAGTTGTATTAGGTGTGTTGGGGACACAAGAGACTTCTTGTATCTTAGTTGCAGGGTTGCTTGAGAGAGACCATCTTCAACCTCTACTTCCCTGAGTTCGATAAACCTTAGGTCATCCACTTGAGGGAAATTGCTGCTGTCCTACAAACCTCTGCGCTTGGAGGCCCAACATAGTCTACAAGAGTAGAAGCGTGTGTAGACATCAAGCTATTTCTGGCGCCGTTGCCAGGATGGTGAGTGCTTGATGGTATATCTTTAGATCTTGCAATTAAATCTTTTTGTTTCTTGTTTGTATTTCACTAGTTATGTTTATGGAAAACCGCAATCTTAGTTCGTTGCTTGTGGGAAGACGCCCCACACCTGTGGTGGTTGCTCCTCCCCCTACTGAAATTGTGCCCTATAAAATACCAGCTGGTATTATCGATTATGTTTTGGCTAATCGTTATGCAGGAGACAGACATCCCGGTGAACACTTGCTATATCTGTCACAATTATGTTCATTATTTAAGCTTGCAGGTGTATCAAGGGAGTTTTTCATGAGGAAATTGTTCGCCGTATCACTTATAGATAAAGCTTCAGATTGGTATAAGCTTCTCGATAACTCGCACTTGCTTGATTGGCAAGAGCTTATGTCTCTCTTTTATACTAAGTTTTATCCTCTTCATGAAATTCATCGAGACAGGAATTATATCTATAACTTTAGGTCTTGTGACGGAGAAAGCATTGCTCAAGCTTGGGGGAGACTGAAAACGTTAATGCTAAAAAGTCCTAACCATGGGCTCCCCAAAGATGCTTATGTGGAGAGTAAGAGTACCTTTTTGCATGTGGATCATGGTTACAATGCTTTATGTGATACTTATATTGTTGAGTTTATTCGTGATCCCACTGAAAATTATTATGAGAAGGGAACATATGCTTATAGATATTTCAATAATATCAAGTTCCCTCTCTTTATGTTGAAGGTTTTGAAGCTGCACTTGTTTTGTCTTCCTATGCTTATTGCTTTGTGCTTCAATGAATTATTCTATTGCAATATTCCTATGCATAAGAAGCATGTTAGGCTTAAATGTATTTGGTATTTGCTTCTTGATGCTCTCTTTTGTTCTTCAACTCTTATTCCTACGAGAGCATCATTAAAGTCTTAAGCCTATCTTTATGGCTATAAAGAAAGAGCTCTAGGGAGACAACCCTTGTTATCTTTGCTTTCACTTTGTTCTTTCAGTTTTTAGTGGTCTTGATGTTTGTTACTACTGTAGCAACATCATTGTATCTTTATTTTTCAGCTTTGTGCCAAGTGTAGCCTCTGATTGCAAGAAAGTTCAAAAGTTGTGACGTGCTGTCCAGGAAACAGATTCTGTCCTTGGACAGAACAATTCGTATAAAATCACCAGATCATCTTTTTGGTCTGAATTTTTTCGACAGCGTGCTCTATACAATTGGCTTTCGGGCGTCTGTTCTGAGTTTTTTGATTTGAGTTGCAGAAGTGCCCCGAAAAAATTATTTACTTCCTGCTGGTCTGTTTTTCACAGATTCTGTCCTGTTTTGCCTTTCCTTCGTTTTGCAAACCTTGAGCTTGCTTTTTCTTTGCAAAAACCTTCTGGCAATCTTGAGAAACAGTATACCTTCAAGAATATCCTTATTTCCAGCAAGGAAAAATTATTTTATTAAGGGTACTAACCTCGCTAATCAGATTATGATGAGTTATGTATGAAGGGAGTTTTCAAGTGTGCGAGGAAGATGATAAAAAGATTCAGGAGTGTCAAACGATCAAGCTTGGGGATGCAACCATGCACCCCGAAGAAATATTCAAGAAGACTCAAGCATCTAAGCTTGGGGATGCCCCCGTGCATCCCCTTCTCCATCAACAATTATCAGTTCGTCTTTCGTTCCACTATATTTTTATCACTTCATGTGTTATGTGCTATGCTTGGAGCATCTTGCTTTAGTTTCCTTTTTAGTTTTCTTTAGCTTTGCTTGCTGTTCATAACGAGTTGGAACTCAGATTTCTTTGTATGGGAGAGAAACACGCTCCACTTCAACCTAGAGCACAACATAGAATTTTCATGTCTATCTTTGCTGTGTGTGTTCTTTGTCTTTCAATAGCTACTATCATGTCAGCTCTTAGTTTTCATGCTTTATCTTTTTAAAGAGCTTTTGTTTAGTTGGTCGCTGGAACTCTCTTTAGTTATCATGCTTATCTTGTTAAGAGAGTTGGCTTCTGTTGCACTGGTTGATATGTCTATGATAAAAACGCTATGTGCGTAATGGTGCCTAGTAGTTCATGTTTTCTTGTGGTTAGTCTCACATAGCTGGGGGATTCTTAATGTGTTATTGGAGTACCAACATGATTTGTTTGCCTATGATGTGGTATGGTCTAGTGATATCTTCCTCCAAGAATTTATTTTGATTGACTTGGCATATGCTCACGCATATTTAAGACTGTAAAGAAAGTCTATCAAGCCTTGATGATCTTTAATTTTTGAGTAGCGATATAACTTCCATGCCGGATTCAATGTTGCTTTGTCGCTCTGCATGATTATGACCGTCATTGCTCTCTTAGTTGGTCGCTCCCAGTCTTTTGCTAACCTTCGCCTGTACTTAGCGGACTGACTGCTTGTGCATCCAAAATTCTTCAAACCAGTTATGCCATATGAGTCCACCATACCTTCCTATACATGGTATTTACCTGCCATTCCTAACGAAGACATTCATGTACCATCTCGAAATTATTCAAAAAAGCATTTCTCTTTTGTACCTCTGTTTTAGCTCATGAGGAAGTAGTAGTTAATTCATGATCTTTTTAAGTTGGACAAGCTTCACGCCGGGATTGCATGTCTAATGTGCAAACCCCTAATACGAGAAGGAACTGGCAACGAGTGCGCCCGGCTCATTAAAAAATAATACAACAAACAAACCCTCCTTCATGCTTTGTTCATGAGAAATCAGAAAACTTTGGTAGTGGTAAACAAAGGAGATTAAGAGGATGTGATCGTCCTCATGCGGGAGCCGTTCCTCGAAATTTGTCCAGCTCGAGAATTAATTGAGTTATCTACTAGCATTCGTTGACGAAATATGCATATTCTAAAAAAATAATTTTTACCTCTGTTTTTTAAACCAAGAGCTCTGGTACATGTATAATTTTTGTTTCCGACCACGAGTTTTCAACCTTCCCATCGAAAGCCACGGTTCGAGAGTCTCCACCTTTTTTAAAGCACCAACTATTGAGAGCATGATTGTCATTCTGAGTGTAATGTGCATTGTCCCAAAGTACCATTTTCTTTTGCATGATTATGATATCGTTTATTCTGAAATCATTGTATCTAGTCGTCACTTAAACCTTGGAGGTGCCCCTGCATTTATGTTTTGCTTCACTAAAGGGCGCAAGCGAGGTACCACTTTGTCATATTTGCACACCATGCTCACTACAAATTTATTGAGTGTTTCAATATCATATTGTAAAACTTTCAGTTCTTTGTGATTTTCTCATGAGGCAACTTAATTACTACAGATTCATTATCTCAGTAAGCATTTGTCATGTGACTGTGAAAAGTTCTTATATGGTTAATAGCATGTCATCACAGAAATTATGTTTATTATCATTTACCTACTCGAGGACGAGCAGGAATTAAGCTTGGGGACGTTGATACGTCCAAAACGTATCTATAATTTCTGCTTGCTCCATGCCTTTTTTGTGTGATATTGCTATGATATTTATGCACTTCCATACACTTTTGATCATATTTGGACTAACCTACTAATGGTTGCAAAAGTGCACAATGTTCTTGTTTTACACTTTATTGTGAAGGAATTACTTGGAAATTGACAAAAACGCAAAAGGAGTCGTATTGGAGTAGGACTCCGACTTTCCTAAAATCTGTCTGAGAACGTTTTTTAAAGATGGTCACGTTCCGGCCCAAAGACTAGGTCAAACGAAAAAAGTCTAGTTGCAAAAGTTGTGGAGAATTTCGAGGCGATGCTTCTGGATATAAAATTCGTCCAAATCGGAGTCCGGACGGCCGCGTAAATCCCGTTTACTGAGGCCCAAAATCTGATGACGGGAATCCGAGAGTCTATATAAAGAGAGGAAACATAGGTCACCAAGGGCCACGAATTTTCCTCCTCCCGAGCCGCCGTCTTAGAGGGGAGGACCAGCACCATTGCAGCACCATCCACAAGGAAGAAGGGGGGCCAAGGAGCCGCTGCCCCCTAGGGCCGCCGCCGCCCCGAGGGCCGGCGCCACCCCCTAGGGCCGCCGCCGCGCCCCCAAGGGCCGCCGCCGCCTCCGTGGCTGCCGCCGGCCGTCTCCTCCTCGCGGGGCTGCACCTCTCCATCAACACCATCATCAACCTTCTCCTCACCATGTCCATGTGTGATTAGTCTTCTCCGTGGCCGAGGGCTCGTACGTGTAGCTATGTGGTTATCTCTCTCTCACATGATGTGATCTTCGTTGTGATCATAGGCTATGTTAATCTAGGGTGATCCCATGATATTTCCCCTTCCTCTATGTATTGGATTGATGTACTCACTTATCTTTATCTAGTATAATCCCCGAGACCAAGGTGACAGCGGTCTATTGTATATGTATTAGAAAAATATTTTCATGAGTGATTTCCTCTCTTGTGTGTTGATTGAAGATTGAGAGTCTCTTGGTGCTTGTCTTTCACTATCCTTTAGATATGTTGTGGTGATTGTGGGACTCTCTTTGGATGGCCGCGGTGACATTGAGAAATCCTTAGATTGAGAACTACGAACTTTGAGGTGTGCTTTTGTAGCCCTACATAATTCTCGTCCTCTCTTGACCACGAAGGAATGACCTCCGGGTGCGTCTCCATTGCATGTTTTATGGGAAATATCATGTGATTCGATTATGTTAATGTTGTTGGGAGTTTCGTCTAGTGAAAGTATGATCCATAGGCCTTGTTTCCACCATTGCAATACCATTTGTGCTCACGTTTACCACTTGTTTGCTTGCTGCACTTTTTATTACAGATTTATATTACTTTGCTTTGCCACTCCTATCATCCATATTTTACCATCTCTTCGTCGAACTAGTGCACCTATACAACTCCTAGTTGTATTAGGTGTGTTGGGGACACAAGAGACTTCTTGTATCTTAGTTGCAGGGTTGCTTGAGAGAGACTATCTTCAACCTCAACTTCCCTGAGTTCAATAAACCTTAGGTCATCCACTTGAGGGAAATTGTTGCTGTCCTACAAACCTCTGCGCTTGGAGGCCCAACATAGTCTACAAGAGTAGAAGCGTGTGTAGACATCAGGTGGAAAGGAGGGTCTTGATTTCCTCTAACACTGCTTCAACTTCAGAATTCAACTCGAACTTGTCAGACTTCTTCATTAGTCAGTAAAGAGGTAATGCCTTTTCACCTAGATGTGAGATGAATGGACTCAATGCAACCAAGCAACCAGTAAGCTTCTGATCGTCATGCACACGCACAGGGCGTTTCATTCGGAGGATTGCGCCGACCTTTTCTGGGTTTGCGTCGATTCCCCATTCGGAAATGACAAAACCGAGTAACTTTCCGCCTGGGAATCCGAATGTGCACCTCAACGGGTTGAGCTTGATATCATAACTTCTCAAGTTTGCAAATGTTTCGGCGAGGTCAGTCAGTAGGTCGGAACTTTACGTGACTTGACCATGATATCGTCCATGTATACTTCCACATTCCGACTGATTTGCTTCAGCAGGCACTTCTGAATCATGCGCATGAATGTCGCGCCAGCATTCTTAAGGCCAAAAGGCATGGTAACATAACATAAACACCCGAAAGGGGTGATGAAGGCTTTTTTTATTCCGTCAGGCCCAAACAGTTGGATCTGATGGTATCCAGAATATGCGTCCAGAAAGGACAAACGCTCACACCCCGCGGTTGCATCAACAATTTTATCGATGCGAGGGAGAGGGAAGTGATCTTTCGGGCAGGCCCGATTGATATGTTTGAAATCGATGCACATGCGGAGTGACTTGTCCTTCTTGGGGACCATGCCAACATTGGCGAAGCACTCGGAGTGGTATATCTCGAGGATGAACTCAGCTGCAAGAAGCCAAGCCACCTCTTCGCCAATTGCTTTTCTCTTCTCCGCGGTGGACCGATGGAAATGCTCCATGACATGTTTCACTTTAGGGTCGACTCGCAAACGGTGCTCAGCCAGTCCCCTGGGTACACCTGGCATGTCGGATGGTTTCCATGCAAAGATGTCCCAGTTCTCACGGAGGAACTGGATGAGTGCTTCTCCCTATTTGCTGTCAAGCGTTGTTGAGATGTGAGTCCGAGCGGCATTGGGGTCAGTCGGATGAATGTGCACAGGCTTCGTCTCCCCGGCCGACTGAAACGCTCACTCAGAAGCAGGTTTCTTGGTTTGCAACAAATCATTCAGATATGTCTTTTCTGGTAATCTTCCATCTCCACTGTCGCCATCTGCTCATCAGCAATTTTCGAGCCCTTCTGGAAGCACCCTTCTGCTTTTTGCCGATCTCATGTGACTGTGATCACGCCATTGGGGCCTGGCATCTTCAGTTTGAGATACACATAACACGGTCGAGCCATGAAACGGGCATAGGTAGGTTTGCCCAGGATAGCATGGTAAGCACTGTCGAAATCCACCACCTCAAATGTCAACTTTTCTTTGTGGTAATTAGTCGATTCACCGAAAACTACGTCAAGAGTGATCTGATCGAGTGAGTCGACCTTCTTCTCGGGGATGACTCCGTGGAACCTCATGTTGCTCTCACTCAGCTCGGACATCGGAATGCCCATCCCATGGAGGGTTTCATCATACAAGATATTCAGACCACTACCGCCATCCATCAGAACCTTGGTCAAGCGCGTGCGATCAACGACTGGGTCGACAACCAACGCTTGCCGCCCGGGGGTAGCAATGTGTGTCGGATGGTCTGACTGGTCGAATGTAATGGAAGTCTTCGACCACTTCAGATATGTTGTCGTTGCTGGAGCAACCATGTTGAATTCTCTGTTGATAACCTTCAGTCGACTCTTGCTCTCGACGTCAGCAAAAATCACCAAAGTGGAGTTGATATGGGGGTGACCTCCATCTTCATCTTTGTCCTCATTCTCCTCAGATTCCTTCTCCTTCTCATTCGGCTGGTCCTTCTGGAAGTTCTGAATCAGGAGTCGACACTGTCGAGTGGTATGCTTGGGGTAAATGAAATTCCCCTCCTCATCCTTCTTGGTATGTATAGAACATGACAAATCAAGCACATCATTTCCTGCTTGATACTTCACTTTCTTGGGGATCCAGGGGCCTTTGGGTTTCCCTTTGTTTTCCCCTGGTTCACGACTGCAGCCTCTCCTGGAGTCGTGGGTTCTGCTTTGCGCTTCGGTTTCCGATTGGAATTTCCATCATCTTGGCCGACTAGTTTCTTGCCGCTACGGAGTCGATCCGCTTCTTCTCCGTTACCGTACCGACTGGCTATATCAATCATCCGAGTTAGGGACATATATCCTCTCCGACCAAATTTTAGTTTCAGCTCCCTGTACCGTACACCCTCTTTAAAGGTGTATAATGCCTGATGCTCTAACACATTCTCCACTGCATGATGTAGAGTGGTCCACCTCTGGATATAATATCTCAAAGTTTCATTTGGTTTCGGGACGCAATATTGTAATTCCGCCAGTCCGGTAGGCCGTCTGCAGGTGCCTTAAAAGGTCCTGACAAACACTCGGGCCAATTCTTCCCAGCTTAATATGCTACCAGGGGCCAACTGATTCAGCTAACCTCTCGCTGAGCCTCCTAGCATCAGGGGGAGGTGCTTCATGGCCACATCGTCGTTGCCGCCGCCAATCTGCACGGCAACTCGGTAATCTTCCAGCCAAGTATCTGGCTTTGACTCACAAGTGCCCATACTCACCCCCGCCGCCAACCTGAAGTTGGGGGGAATCTCTACTGCCCTGATGGCGCTACTGAAACACTTGGGCCCAGAAATGTACGCTCTCCTGCCACTCGGACGGTCTCTGTCTTGCCCTTCTCTGTGGGCTCGGTTCCTGGCGACCAGACCTCGCACAAGAATCGATCTCGCATCGAAGCTAGGTCT
The DNA here is from genome assembly GCA_902687465.1 of Secale cereale. Classification (NCBI taxonomy): domain Eukaryota; kingdom Viridiplantae; phylum Streptophyta; class Magnoliopsida; order Poales; family Poaceae; genus Secale; species Secale cereale. The sequence goes on from LR738713.1 coordinate 654,365,714, forward strand.
TCGGGGATCGACCAGGATCCTTCGCTCGTCACCATGCGGGCGCCTGCCATCATACCACCGAGGCGAGTACGATCCACTCCTCGGAGGTGGCGTAGGCACTCGACGACGGTCATTATGACCGAGTCGACGGTCATATGATCATAATTTCGACCAAGATGTTGCTCTTGGCGGGGCCCATGACCTTCACGCCGCGGGGGTGACCTTGGGCTATGCGCCGACCAGACTGTGTCCGGTGCCACATACCTGTTGTGAATTCTGTTGCGCGAATGGGAAACGGCTGCATTTTGCTCACCAGCTGTTCGGAGCAGCGCCCGAATCTGCTGCAGACCTCTTCCAGCTTCCGATTGGGAGGGCTGGATTGACTCTGCAATATGGGCCGCAGCTGCGAGGTTCTGAATCGGAGTGCAGAATACCTATGGCTCAGCAGGAAACAACTGTTGCGACCGTCGACTGGATTCGGGATTCAGTCGGTGGGCTCGATCGTCGCGTGAACGCCGAAGGTTCTCCAAACGCGCGTGTGATGTCTACTACACAACCTTATTCTTGTAGACGTTGTTGGGCCTCCAAGTGCAGAGGTTTGTAGGACAGTAGAAAATTTCCCTCAAGTGGATGACCTAAGGTTTATCAATCAATGGGAGGCGTAGGATGAAGATGGTCTCTCTCAAACAACTGTACAACCAAATAACAAAGAGTCTCTTGTGTCCCCAACACACTCAATACAATGGTAAATTGTATAGGTGCACTAGTTCGGCGAAGAGATGGTGATACAAGTGCAATATGGATGGTAGATATAAGTTTTTGTAAACTGAAAATATAAAAACAGCAAGGTAACTAAAGATAAAAGTGAGCATAAATGGTGTTGCAATGATAGTAGACAAGTCCTAGGGTTCATACTTTCACTAGTGCAAGTTCTCTGAATAAGGATAACATAATTGAATCATATTACTAGCCCTCAACATGCAACAAAGAGTCACTCCAAAGTCACTAATAGCGGAGAACAAACGAAGAGATTATTGTTGGGTACGAAACCACCTCAAAGTTATTCTTTCTGATTGATCTATTCAAGAGTCATTATTAACGTTCAATCTATCATAGAGTTCATACTAGAATAACACCTTAAGACACAAATCAACCAAAACCCTAATGTCACCTAGATACTCCATTGTCACCTCAAGTATCCGTGGGCATGATTATACGATATGCATCACACAATCTCAGAAACATATATTCAACCAACAAAAAGAACATCAAAGAGTGCCCCAAAGTTTCTACCGGAAAGTCAAGACGAAAACGTGTGCCAACCCCTATGCATAGATTCCCAAGGTCATGGAACCGGCAAGTTGATCACCAAGACATACATCAAGTAGATCACATGATATCCCATTGTCACCACAGATAAGCACGTGCAAGACATACATCAAGTGTTCTCAAATCCTTAAAGACTCAATCAAATAAGATAACTTCAAAGGGAAACTCAATCCATTACAAGAGAGTAGAGGGGCAGAAGCATCATAAGATCCAACTATAATAGCAAATCTCGCGATACATCAAGATAGTGCCATCTCAAGAACACGAGAGAGAGAGAGAGAGAGAGAGAGGGAGAGGGAGAAAGAGAGATCAAACACATAGCTACAGGTACATACCCTCAGCCCCGAGGGTGGACTACTTCCTCCTCGTCATGGAGAGCGCCGAGATGATGAAGATAGCCACCGGAGAGGGATTCCCCCCTCCGGCAGGGCGCCAGAATGGGTGTAGATTGGTTTTCGGTGGCAACAGAGGCTTTCGGCGACGGAACTCCCGATCTAGGTTATTTTCCGAAGGTTTCAGTATTTATAGGAATTTTTGGCGTAGGTCCCACGTCAGGGGGGTCTCCGGGCTGTCCACGAGATAGGGGGGCACCACCACCTGGAGTGGGCGCGCCCCCCACCTTCGTGGGCAGCCCGTGGCTCTACTGGCCCAACTCTTTTACTTTGGGGGCTTGTTCTAGTCCCGAAAAAATCATCAAAAATTGGCACGTCAATTGGACTCCGTTTGATATTCCTGTTCTGTAAAACTCAAAAACAAGGAAAAAAACAGAAACTGGCACTGGGCTCTAGGTTAATAGGTTACTCGCAAAAATCATATAAAACTATATATAAAAGCCCATCAAACATCCTAGAAGGATAATATAATAGCATGGAACAATAAAAAATTATAGATACGTTGGAGACGTATCAAGCATCCCCAAGCTTAATTGATGCTCGTCCTCGAGTAGGTAAATGATAAAAACAGATTTTTTGATGTGGAATGCTAACCAACATAGTTTTCAATGTAGTTCTCTTAGTTGTGGCATGAATGTTCAAATCTGAAAGATTCAAGACAATAGTCTATATTGACATAAGAAATAATAATACTTCAAGCATACTAACAAAGCAATCATGTCTTCTCAAAATACTATGGCTAAAGAAAGTTATCCCTACAAAATCATATAGTCTGGCTATGCTCCCTCTTCATCACACAAAATATTTATATCATGCACAACCCCGGTTTCAGCCAAGCAATTGTTTTCATACTCTATTCATTCAAACCTTTCAACTTTCACGCAATACATGAGCGTGAGCCATGGATATAGAACTATGGGTGGAATAGAGAGGTGGTTGTGGAGAAGACAAAAAGGAGGAAGATAATCTCACATCGACTAGGCGTATCAACGGGCTATGGAGATGACCATCAATAGATATCAATGTGAGTGAGTAGGGATTGCCATGCAATGGATGCACTAGAGCTAAAAATGTATGAAAGCTCGACAAAAGAAACTAAATGGGTGTGCATCCAACTTGCTTGCTCACGAAGACCTAGGGCATTTGAGGAAGCCCATCGTTTTAATATACAAGCCAAGTTCTATAATGAAAATTCCCACTAGTACATGAAAGTGACAAAACAAGAGACTCTCTATCATGAAGATCATGGTGATACTTTCAAGCTCAAGTGTGGAAAAAGATAGTAGCATTGTCCCTTTTTTTCTTTTTCTTTTTTTCATTTTTCTTTTTTTGGGCCTTTCTTTTCTTGGCCTTTCCTTTTTTTTCTTTGGGACAATGCTCTAATAATGATGATCTTCACACTTATATTGATTTACAACTTGATATTACAAATCGATACTAGAACAAATTATGACTCTATATGAATGCCTCCGGCGGTGTACCGGGATGTGCAATGAATCAAGAGTGACATGTATGAAGAATTATGCATGGTGGCTTCGCAACAAATACGATGTCAACTACATGATCATGCATGGCAATATGACAATATGAAGCGTGTCATATGAATGGAACGGTGGAAAGTTGCATGGCAATATATCTCGGAATGGCATTGGAAATGCCATGATAGGTAGGTATGGTGGCTGTTTTGAGGAAGGTATATCGTGGGTGTATGGTACCGGCGAAAGTTGCGCGGTACGAGAGAGGCTAGCAATGGCGGAAGGGTGAGAGTGCGTAAAATCCATGGACTCAACATTAGTCATAAAGAACTCATATACTTATTGCAAAAATTTATGAGTCATCAGAACAAAGCAATCAGCGCATGCTCCTAGTGGGAGGTTGGTAGGAGTTAACCATCGCGCGCCCCTGACCTCCACACAAAGGATGACAATCAATAAATACCTCATGCTCTAACTTCGTCACATAGCGGTTCACCATACGTGCATGTCACGGGAATCACAAAATTTAACAAAAGTATTTCTCAAATTCATAATTACTCCACTAGCATGACTCTAATATCACTATCCTCATATCTCAAAACAATTATCAAGCATCTAACTTCTCTTCATATTCAATGCACTTAGTATGATAGTTTTTACTACATTGATCTTGAATGTCTATCATGTGAAGGCTAGTTTTATAGCCAAAGCACATTACCATGCTGTTCTAATAGACTCTTAAAAGGATATAAGTGAAGCATGAGATATCAACAATTTCCACAAAATAAAATTACCATCGTGCTCTAAAAGATATAAGTGAAGCACTAGAGCAAACTATTTAACTCAAAAGATATAAGTGAAGCACATAGAGTGTTCTAACAATTCCTAGGCCATATTTATCTCTTTCAAAAAGATGTGTACAGCAAGGATAATTGTGGCCAACTAAAAAACAAAGACTCAAATTATACAAGACGCTCCAAGTAAAACACATATCATGTGGTGAATAAAAATATAGCTCCGAGTATAGTTACCGATGGATGAAGACGAAAGAGGGGATGCCTTCCCGGGGCATCCCCAAGCTTAGGCTTTTGGTTTTCCTTGAATTTTACCTTGGGGCTCCATGGGAATCCCCAATCTTTGGCTCTTGCCACTGTTTGTTCCATAGTCCATCAAAGCAATACTAAAAACTTGAAAACTTCACAACACAAAACTTAGACAAAAATCTCGTGAGCTCCGTTAGTATAAATAAGCAAACTAGTACGCAAAAGTACTACAATGAATTCATTCTTTGTTTATATTGGTGTTAAACCTACTGTATTCCAACTTCTTTATGGTTCATACTTCCCAATACTACTCATAGATGCATTGAAATAAGCGAACAACACACGAAAAATAGAATCTGTCAAAAACAAAACAGTCTGTAGTAATCTTCAGGTTTCGCATACTTCTGTAACTCCAAAAAATTCAAAATAAATTGGTAAACGTGAGAAATTTCTCTTTTAATTCTATGCAAAAAGAATCAACTAAATATCACGCTTCAGTAAACTCTGATGACCATTCTAGCGAGCGATAAGGATTCTGTTTTTCACAGCAAGATCACATAAACTTCACACAAGTCTTCCCAAAGGTTCTACTTGGCACAAACACTAAACAAAACACAAAACCACATCTAAACATAAGCTAGATGCAATATTTATTCCTAAATAGAAGCAAAAGCAAAGAAAATAAAATAAAGTTGGGTTGCGCCCAACAAGCGCTATCGTTTAACGCCCCTAGCTAGGCATAATGATGCTCACATAAAAGATAAGAATTGAAATATAATGGGAGCATCATGAAGCATATGAATAGCACATTTAAGTCTAACCCACTTCCTATGCATAGGGATTTTGTGAGCAAACAACTTATGGGGACAATAATCAACTAGCATAGGAAAGCAAAACAAGCATAACTTCAAAACTTTAAGCACATAGAGAGGAAACTTGATATTATCGCAATTCCTACAAGCATATGTTCCTCCCTCATAATAATTTTCAGTAGCTTCATGAATGAATTCAACAATATAACCAGCACAAAAAGCATTCTTTTCATGATCTACTTGCATAGAAATTTTACTACCCCCATCATAAGTAAAATTCTTCTCATTCAGAATAATGGGAGTATCATAAGAGACTTGAATAATATAGATTGTCTCCACATTAAAAGAGTAATGTTCATAAAAGGGGTAATTATAATCATGAAAAGTTTGATAAATATAATCATCACTACTTTTTATAGCATAAGTATCATCACAATAATCATCATAAATAGGAGGCATGCTTTCATCATAATAACTTTGCTCATCAAAACTTGGGAGGCTAAAAATATCATCTTCATCAAACGTAGCCTCCCCAAGCTTGGGACAAACATTAACTGCAGTAAATAAATTCTCAAATATATCATTCTCATCAAACATAGCATCCCCAAGCTTGGGCCTTTTCATATCATAAGCATAATCACTCTCATCATTAATAGTATGGATAGCACCGATAGTAAAGCAATTATCATCATCACGATGAGTAATAGAAGCAACATCATTTGGAAGGGATACCTTTTTATCTTTGCTTCTCCGTCTTTTATTTTTGTTCTTCACATTATGTGTGGGTTCAATCTTCTTTTCGGAGCTCTTTATTAATGAGATTGGTTCAATAGAAGGCTCCTCCTCGTTACCTGATTCATCATAAGAAATAATATGAGGATATTGGGAAATCTCTTCCCTTTCATTAGTATTCTCTTCATCTCCTATTTGTTTTCTCTTCTTAAGGTAATTGCCAATATAAGGATTTTCAATGCAATTCACCGCACAATACATATATATTTCCTGTATATCAAAATCAAGAAGTTTATCAAGGGCAAATCCTGGAAGATACTTAGTTCTACATTTAATTTCTTCATAACCCAAACGCAAGATAAGTTCATTATGATGTGCAAGGGAAATCCAAGTCATCACAATTTTTGGACACGATTCGATCATGAAACAATTCGCATTGGGTAATGAAATGACCACATTCATTACAAAGTTCACAAGTACGGCTAAGATATTTTAAATTTTCAGCACAATCATCTAGCATCTGTAGCAACCATTTAGTTTCTAAATACTTATTCCTCTTGCAAAATGTATCTTCCCTATTTGGTATGTACTTGCAAAATCTATGCACTCCACAGAAATCAACATGCTTATTTGAGATATTTTCATCATGACTAGTGCAATCATCATTAGTACCATGGATATTCAAAGGATTCACACTAACAACATTGCAAGCATGCTCATCATTCAAGTCTTTAGTGCCAAGCATTCTATGTAATTCTTCTTCTAGTACTTGAGCACAATTTTCCTTTCCATCATTTTCATGAAAGATATTAGAAAAGATGAAGCATATGAGGTAACCTTAATTCTATTTTTTTGTAGTTTTCTTTTATAAACTAAACTAATGATAAAACAAGAAACTAAAAGATTCAGTTGCAAGATCTAAATATATACCTTCAAGCACTAACCTCCCCGGCAACGGCGCCAGAAAAGAGCTTGATGTCTACTACACAACCTTCTTCTTGTAGACTTTGTTGGGCCTCCAAGTGCAGAGGTTTGTAGGATAGTAGCAAATTTTCCTCAAGTGGATGACATAAGGTTTATCAATCCGTGGGAGGCGTAGGATGAAGATGGTCTCTCTCAAACAACCCTGCAACTAAATAACAAAGAGTCTCTTGTGTCCCCAACACACCTAATACAATGGTAAATTGTATAGGTGCACTAGTTCGGTGAAGAGATGGTGATACAAGTGCAATATGGATGGTAGATATAGGTTTTTGTAAACTGAAAATATAAAAACAGCAAGGTAACTAAAGATAAAAGTGAGCATAAACGGTGTTGCAATGATAGTAGACGAAGGCCTAGGGTTCATCATTTCACTAGTGCAAGTTCTCTCAAAAAGGATAATATAATTGAATCATATTACTAGCCCTCAACATTCAACAAAGAGTCACTACAAAGTCACTAATAGAGGAGAACAAACGAAGAGATTATTGTAGGGTATGAAACCACCTCAAAGTTATTCTTTCTGATCGATCTATTCAAGAGTCCTTATTAATGTTCAATCTATCATAGAGTTCATACTAGAATAACACCTTAAGATACAAATCAACCAAAACCCTAATGTCACCTAGATACTGCATTGTCACCTCAAGTATCCATGGGCATGATTATACGATATGCCTCACACTATCTTAGAAACATCTATCCAACCAACACATAGAACTTCAAAGAGTGCCCCAAAGTTTCTACCGGAAAGTCAAGACGAAAACGTGTGCCAACCCCTATGCATAGATTCCCAAGGTCACGGAACCCGCAAGTTGATCACCAAAACATACATCAAGTAGATCACATGATATCCCATTGTCACCACAGATAAGCACGTTCAAGAAATACATCAAGTGTTCTCAAATCCTTAATGACTCAATTTGATAAGATAACTTCAAAGGGGAAACTCAATCCATTACAAGAGAGTAGAGGGGGAGAAGCATCTTAAGATCTAACTATAATAGCAAAGCTCGCGATACATCAAGATCATGCCATCTCAAGAACACGAGAGAGAGAGAGATCAAACACATAGCTACTCGTACATACCCTCAGCCCCGAGGGTGGACTACTCCCTCCTCGTCATGTAGAGCGCTGGGATGATGAAGATAGCCATCGGAGAGGGATTCCACCCCTCCGGCAAGGTGCCAGAACGGGTGTAGATTGGTTTTCGGTGGCAACAGAGGCTTTCGGCGGCGAAACTCTCGATCTAGGTTATTTCCCGAAGGTTTCGGTATTATATGAATTTTTGGCATAGGTCCCACGTCAGGGGGGTCTCCGAGCTGTCCACGATATAGGGGGGCGCCACCACCTGGAGTGGGCACGCCCCCCACCCTCTTGGGCAGCCCGTGGCTCTCCTGGCCCAACTCTTTTACTTTGGGGGATTTCTTTTGGTCCAGAAAAAATCATAAAAAATTGGCACGTCAATTGGACTCCGTTTGATATTCCCTTTCTGTAAAACTCAAAAACAAGGAAAAAAACAGAAACTAGCACTGGGCTCTAGGTTAATAGGTTAGTCCCAAAAATCAAAAGGCCATAAAACATCCTAGAAGGATAATATCATAGCATGGAACAGTAAAAAATTATAGATACGTCGGCGACGTATCGGCGTGCCCGGCCACGGTGGCCAGACGCGTGGCTTCCAAGGCCCGAGCCTCAGGAGTCTCTCCCAAGATAGGAGTATACATGGCTTCTTCCTTACGGTGACACATGTCTTCTCTTTGCTCTGCAGTGAAAGGTTCAGGCACGTACCCATCGTGATCATACAACTGACCATCGTCGCTGCCGCCGCCATCACCACGAGGGTACCCAGGTGTACTACACCGAGAACCGACCATGAGGACCTCCGCCGCGGGGTCGCTCCTCCCGTACTCGGAAAGCTTATCTACGGAACCAGTCGACCAGCCCGTAGAGGTATTCGTCGGGCTCGATGGCCGCGACTTGGGGGTGGTCGACTGGCGTGCCACCGCGTGCTTCACCCACCGCTGGAGCCGTGACCGAACGGATCGCTTGCGACGGCGTGTAACGGGGAGAGCAGATGACGAGGGAGCCGACCGATACTGGGTTGACAGCTGCTGGAGAAGGATGCCATATGCACTCGCACGAAAGTGCGCTCCCCGCGGACGGGAAGTGCCTCGACATCGAGGGGGCCCTCTTGGAACCAAGTGGAGTCGCCGGCGATGAAAACGAGCACGCCGAGTCGGATCTCACGGCCCAACGCCAGACCGCCGCCGGAAACCATGCTGATGAAGATCGGAGAAAAACTTGCAACCTCACCGGAAGTCGCTAAGATACCTGCCCCACGGTGGGCGCCAACTGTCATGGTACTAGGCCTGACAGTGAGAGTAGGGGTACGCTGGAGGAGGCAAGGTCCTAGCTATGGCAGGGTTGTACACATGAGCTTTACGAGTTCAGGCACCTCTCAGAGCAGGTAAAAGCCCTACGTCTCGCTGTCCGGAGGTTGTCAACTGGAATATACGTGTATGTGTTACAGGGGATGCGAATCCTTGTACCGGAGGAGGGGGTGGCTTATATAGAGTGCGCCAGGACCCCAGCCGCCCCACGTTATAGAGGGTTCAATGTACATAAAGTCAGGACGTTACTGATAACGCCTTTAATAAAGAGCAGTAAAGTCCATTAAGACCGCGGAGTGAATGCCTGACCGTTGCTAGCCTTGTGTGACCTTAGACCTTCTGTGTGTCTAGTGGTTTCTTGTATGGCTGAGTGGCTTCATAGTGGTTTCTTGGATTGCTCTCCTTGATCATTTCAGTCGGTATCTTTTATCATTCTTAGAACATCTTTGATCCCAGGGCAGTGACCTTGGGTAGGGTACCTAGGTCAGGCCTGTGACCCTACCCTAGGTCCATGGTATCATCAGACCTGGTGCGACCGTGGACAAGGAGATAAGGCACATGGAGGCGGCTCGAAGCACATCACAACATCGGCGACTCGATGAGGTGACAGAGCGGGCCACTACGGCGGAGCGAGGCAGGTGGCTGAGACCACGATAGAGGAACCGGTGAGGCGGGCCACAACAACAGTGAGTCGGCCGCCGGCGAGGCGATTCTCGGCAGAGGCTCGTCAACGGAGGCAAGCGCAAGTGGTGATTGCGCAGCGGATGTGTAGTCCGACGGTTCAACTAGGTGGCGATGCAAGCACAACAACGGCTTGGAAGTAGGCGACTGTGAGAGAAGTCGAACCACAGAGGCGTCCGGGCGAGCACGACGATTTGGGCGAGCCATTCAGCGAAGTGAGGCTGGGGCTGGCGAGGCATGCCATTACAGCGGTGGCAAAGAGGCCGGTTTGTAGGTGGTGGCTTGGCAGCCGCGATGGCTTCGGTGGCTTCGAGGTCATGTAACGGTAGAAGAAAATCTAGGCCAAGGCAGTAGAACGAGGCCAAGGTGGATCGGGGCCACTTCTATACGTAGCAGAGCCAGAGGCCAGGGTGCAGACACACGGTGGCAAAGCTATGGCGACTTGCAGTGACGGCTTGGCAGCAGAGGCCAAGGGGGGCAACTCGAACTGGTGAGTCGTCGGGGCGAGGCGACGACTACCTGCGGCGAAGGCATGACGGTGGCTTGAGGAGCCTGCTTCAGAAGTGGATGTGGGTTTGGCTGTGGAAGCGACGCCGCCGAGGGGAGGCCACCGACGGCAGAGGCATGCGGCGGCTCGTGACATCAACGGCTCGGAGCGGCCATGCATCAAAGAAGCGACCCACCAGAGGCGACTTGAGGGCACGGCAGCTCAAAGTGCGAGAGTTTGACCGCATCAGCACCTAAGGAAGTGGCCGAAATAGTTATTGAGCGACGACGGTGGCTTGAGCCGGCTACTCGAAGCCATGGAAGCGAGGCCGGGGCAAGGCCTCAACTATGGAGGTGACAGAGGCAGGTCCACGTGGCACGACGGCAGAAAGGAACGTCGGAGGCGACGAGTCATGGCAGAGTGGGAAGCGAGGTTGGCTAGGCGCGATTGAGGCAGCGCCAGGGGCGCAGCGGTTGCTCGAGGAAGAGTTGGCGGTGGAATCCGAGTCCGTAGACATATCTGACTCGCTCCACTATTGCACACTGGAATCTCGGGTTGATGTTTCCTGTTAGGGCATGTACAATGGTTCTATCTTAGCAATGCCACGTAGGATGAATGATAAGGTGGAAAGAGAGAAGGGAGAGAGAAATCATAAGAGAAGGCTTGTATTCTCTTAATTAAGAGAAGGCAAGAGATGATCTCTTAGCACAATATGGCTAACCATGTTTTTAGGAATAACTAGTTATTGAAGATAAGGCTAAGATATGATCCATTGTAGAAATGTTATTTTGTCATCTCTAAATTACAAGCAAGAGTTAAGATAAGACCGCCTTATCAACCATTGTACAAGCCCTTAGAAGGGAGAGAGAGGTTTGGTGGAATAGTTTTTGTATTGCTTGAGCCTCATGGGCATATATATAGGAGTACAATGATCAACTTGGAGTGCAAGACAAGGGAGGACAAATCCTAGTCTATCCTATGTTTCCTAATTAATCTATATACTCAACATCGCCCCGCAGTCACAACGGTAGCGACGCAGACGATGAGACTGGAAACGAATCCGAAGGCAAGCCAACAGACTCCCCCCACAGTCGTAACGGTCAATGCATCGCGGAATCGTGGCTGGAGTGGAAACCGACGAGGTTGCTCAAGCAAGGTGGTAGCCCTTTGTGCCGTTAGTCGAAGTAGCCAAGAGCGTAGGTCGTGTAGCCATTGTCGAGGTTGCCGTGCGAAGAATGCCGTGGTCGATGTCGAGTCGAGGTAGCCTGTGTCGAGGAAGTCACCGAGAAGCCACGTGCGCAAGGAGGCGCCGAGTTAGTATGGGCGCAGTGACGTCGAAGTAGTGGTGTGCCGGGAGGAACACGGTGTTGACGATGCGTCGTGGCAGGTTTCCAAGCCCGGTGACACGTCGAAGACGAAGGCACACATCGGTGTTGCCAGCACCGGGCATGCATAGACGGACGAAGACGAAGTTGACGAAGCGCCGCACCAGGCCTGCCAGGCATGGGGACACGTCGTGCGGACGAAGGCACGGTGTTGCCAGCACCGGGCATGCGTAGACTGGGACCTGCACGAGCTATATGCCATGTCGAAGATGTCAAAGAGGCCAGCAGAGAAGGACTCAACGACAGTTGCGACGCCAATAGGCGCGGGGCCAATGTCACCCGCGGTTGCCGGAGTAGCTGAAGCGGTCGGGTAGATGACAGCGATGCTGGCGACGGGCTAGTGCTGGACGAAGACGAAGGGGGTGGACGGGCGGCTGCGGCGGCTGAGGCAGCTACGGGGGTAGCGGTGGCCTGACTAGGAGCGTGGTAGCAGCCTGACTAGGAGCATGGCGGCGATGCTCGATGTAGGCGAAGAACCCTGACAGCATGATGAAGACAGGCGCGGAAGGTGGTGTTCCCGCGCCCAAGGAGACGGTGCGGCGCATACCATGGGAATTCGACGCGCGGAGACGGCGGGGGACCGCGGGCCGCGGCGCTACGGCCCGAAGGGGCGACGTAGCGGCAGCGGGCAGGTCCGGGCGACGGCGGAAGACCTTGGGGCGGTTGTAGGGATTGCGGACCACGGCGCAACAACCCAAAGGGGCGGTGTAGTGGCGGAGGGCGGGTCGGCGCAACCGTGGGAACGGCCTCGGGCGACGGAGTGGATCACGTGTCATGCTCGCTACGGCCCGACGGGGCGACGCAGCGGCGGCGTGATGGTCGGGGCAACCACGAGGACGGCCTGGAGCTGACGCCTCGGGGCGGCGGTGGACCGCGGACCGTGGCACTACGGCACGAAGGGACGACGCAACGGTGACGCGGATCGGTGCAGCCACGGAGAGAACCATAGGGTGGCGACGTTGCAGCCCGACGGGGCGACGCACCGGCAGCCCGTTGCTCGATCGGTAGAGGGGTGCGTCGAACTCGGGACGGTCTTCACGGGGCCTGCGAAGGCGCGCGCAACCGACGGGCCAGGTCGGTTGCACGGCGTAGATGAGGCCGATCGCGGCGGCGGGCGGGTGAACAATCCGATTGCGCGGGAGGTCAGGGACGACGCTTGGTGAAGATGGGGTAGCGGCGGTGTCCGAGATGAAGCCGAGGAGGACAGATGGCGTGGGACGTCGTGCGACCGGCACCCGGGCTGCCAAAAGCGGCGCCCGACCTGAGACATTCGACGAGCGTGACGCCGTCGGAGACGAGACCGGCGAGGCAGACCGTAGGGACGCCGTGGAGACGCGGCGGAGGCGGGTGGTGTGGATAGATGGGCGGACCGTCACGCAAACGGCGGCTATGATTGGCCGCCGCATGATGCAAGGCCACCAGGTGCGCGATGCAAGTGTCTCTGTCGGAGCAGGGCGGGACCGCCGGCACACGGCGACGGGTGGGCTGGCGCGCGGACGAGGTCCCCGAGTCGGTGAAGTAGCCGGCCAGTCACTGCCGAAGCCGGAGTAGAGGCGCTGGGTGTCGACGGCGGCGGCGGGCGACGTAAACCGATCAAGAAAAGATCGGAAAACCAAATAGAAAACGCCGATCAAAATGACCGGCGAGAGAGCAAAAAACCTGGAGCGAGGGAAAAAGACTCTCTAGAGCAGCCGGACAACACGGCCGGCAGACGAACCCTCGGTACGGGTGGCACGGCCCCCGGCGTCAGTCATGGAGGCCGACCGCCGGCGACGGCTAGGGTTTAGAACCCGGAAACTAATACCCTATGTTATAAGGGAGAGAGAGGTTTGGTGGAACAGTTTTTGTATTGCTTGAGCCCCATGGACATATATATAGAAGTACAATGATCAACTTGTAATACAAAACAAGCCAGAACAAAGCCTAATATATCTTATGTTTCTTAATTAATCTATATACTCAACATTTCCGATAATATGTCTCGATGGTAGGCAATGGTTGAAGACCAAAGAATATGATCTATACAGAATTAGTACTACAGGAGACGAAAGATCTATCTTGTAGACCAGCCTTGACCACCACCATAGGAGTAGTAGTACTACAGTTGTCGGTGTATAGAAAGGGGGTACACTTTTTTGTACCCCTATGACTGTGCACGGGCAGTCTGAGCCACGGGCACCGCCGCACCAAGCAAGGCAAGGGAGGTAAGCCAGGGTAAGACCGAAGCTCAAGAGAACTAGAACGACACCAAGGGCAAGACCACAAAGAGCAAAGGGATGAAGCGAGTTCCCCCGGCAAGATCCTTGCCCGGAGCCAGTTTTAGTAGCCCCAGCAAGACCCTTGCCGCGGCAACTCGCCCCACGCCTATGGAGCAAATCACCCTTGAGTCCGCTGCCACCATAGGGCAAGGATACGGGAGACATCCCCGTAGTGGCATGCAGATCTTTGTGAAGACATTCAAGATCAGATACGCACTAAGAAGGCGACGACCCTTGGCGGGATCCTAGTCGAGGAAGATCACAAGACCTCCGGCAGGCGCCTTGCCGGGGATGGCAGCAGGCGCCGCGGCAAGACCCTTGACGGGGCCCCGACAAGGCCCTTGCCAAGGACATCAGTAGGGCCACCATCAGGCCCACGCCGACTAAACTTCCACCGCCTTATGCAGCTGCCGACCCAACCAGCTGGGCAGGCACCTGCGTGGCGACATGCAGATCTTCGAAGAAATCCCACCATTGCGACACCTCAGCTGCCTGCCTACCTACATGGCATTTCAGGCATCGCTGGCCAGGGCGCGTGTCGACACAAGAAGGAGCGGCGACGGACAAGACAGATCTCTCCCCCGTCCCCGATAAAGCAAGGACACCTAAGCAAGACGCATTAAATGCGCCTTGTCATGTAATGCGAGGGATAACCTCGCATGCGACCACGGGATCGTGATAGAGCTCCTCCTGACATGGTCAGGTGTCGAAGCGCGTCGCGGTCCGTGCTGGTTTCGCTACCGCTAACCCCAGCAGAAGCCCTGGCGCGCGCGCAGTTGCTCCTCGAGTTTCCTCCCGTTACGAGGAAACTCGACGAATGGAGAACCACCATCCGAAGCCTTGTCGTGGTCGCCAACAAGGATGAACCAAGTCCAGCGAAGCCCCCGGGTCGACGCTCCGATGGGATCCCATGAACCAGTGGCGGGAGGACCGGCGGCATCGTGGCCATGGTGCATTCGCCTCCTCCTCGCCCGGTATCGCGTGTGTCGACTCGTCGAGACGTCACGGGTGACGATATCTCCATAGCGTCGTCCGACCCACGGACCCCCGGCGACCAGCGTCAAGTTCTTCAGGAGCGAGCTCATGAAGACGCTCGAACCACCATCGAGCGCCGGCGCGGAGCGCACCACCAGTAAGACAGGCAAGCAGGGCCTGCTATGAACCGCCCAGCACCGGAGAGCCCTGGAGGTCTACCCTACAAGGTAGGCTGTCTGGCTTTTACCCGTGAGCGGCGGCAGTTCTAGTGTCCCACTGACCGCACCTTCAAGCCGGACGTTGGCGAGAAGTACAACGGCAAGACCCACCCGTGGGAGTTCCTCAGCATCTACACCATCGCGATGCAAGCTGCCGGAGCCCACGACGATAAGGTGCTTACGAATTACTTTCCATTGGCTCTTAAACCCAACGCCATGTCGTGGTTGATGCACTTGCTAGTAGACTCTATTTCCTCGTGGTCGGATTTGTGCCATGAGTTTGTTGGCGCCTTTACTGGAGGTCACCAAGCCCATGGCCAAGCAAGTGACCTGCACGTCATTCCCTAGAAGGGAGGCGAGAATCTGCGCAAGTATATACAGAGGTTCAGCCGGGTACAGTACAATATCCCTGATGTTCACCCTGACGACATCATCAGCGCGTTTCATCAGAACATGTGTAACCGCAAGATGCGCAAAAAGCTGGAAATGAACAAGGTGAAAGACGTGGCAGAACTCTATGTTCTTGCTGACAGATGTGCCCGGGCTGAAGAGGGAAGGAAATACCCCGGCGAAGATGCCGGCGTGGAAACCGACTCTTCAGATGAGGATGCTGTCGCGTCGGCAAAGAAAGGCCGGCGCCGCAATAGGAAGCGCAAAGGTAAAGCCGTGCTTGCCGTCGAGGGATCTGATGACGCCGGCTTCGCTAAGAAAACCAAGGTGGATGACCCCGGCAAGGAAATTGCCGGGTGTGTCGCCTGCTGGGCCTTGGCGGCTGCCGAGAAGCCAGGAAACTTCGACAAGCAATACTGCAAGATCCATCGCACCAAAGGCCATGATCTCCAGAACTGCCGATAGGTTGAGCTCCTTGCTGAGAAGCAGAGAGCTGAATATGAGAGGCGGGACAAGGAGAAGGGCCAGGACGGTGCTGAGGGGTCCGGCAAGAAGCGTGACGGCCAAGCAGGCCGTCGCGGCAAGGATAAACAGCAGGAGAGGCCCGCCCGGGGCCGTGACAGAAAGCCAGAAGACGACGATCAAGAAGAAGGCCACGGAGGCCATGTGCGTCGATGGCGGCGCCTCGCTGCATACTTCTCACCGCTAGCTTAAAGAGTGGGCGCGTGAGACTACAGCGGCGGAGCCGTCGTCTGGTGCCTAAAAGCCGCTGAAATGGTCTAGCACGCCTATCATTTTTGACGCTGGGGATCACCCTGATCGCACTACTGCGGTCGGGTGCTTGCCATTGTTGGTTTCACCGACAATACGCAACCTCAAGGTGACAAAGATGCTAGTCGATGGCGGGGCCGGCTGAACATAAACTCGCCTACCATGATCGAGAAGCTGCAGATTCCTGACGGAGACCTCGAAGAGACAGGCACGTTTCAGGGGGTCAACCCGGGGAGAAGTCAACCAAAGGGGAAGGTCACGCTGCCCGTGACTTTTGGAAGTGATTTGAACTACAGGACAGAAAGGATCATGTTCGATGTTCCCAAGAGCCCCTTGCCTTACAACGGGATCCTTGGCCGCCCAGCACTGGCCAAGTTCATGGCAGCGTCACAATACGCCTACAACACCCTGAAGATGCCGGGGCCTGTGACGATCATCACCATCCCATCCGATCAGAAGGATGCGCTGGTTTGCGCTGACCAACTCTACCAACAAGCAGTTGCAGCAGCTGCCGGCACTAGGGCACTTGCTCTTGCCACTGGAGCCCCGGGAGGGAAGAAGACGAAGAAGACCGGTGAGACCTCGGACACCCACTCTGGCAAGCGCACCTCTTCGGGGTGTAGTGCTCCCGTCGAGGACGTGCCAGAGAACTCCACCGGCAGAGACAAGAAGTCCAGGGCCACACCGCCAGGAACCAAGAAGGTTTCTGTCAAGGAGGACGGCACAGGAGGGGCTTTCACCATAAGCTCCACCCTTGACGACAAATAGGAAGATGCGCTCGTCACCTTCATGCGGGCAAATTTCGATGTGTTTGCATGGCAAGCATCCGACATCCCCGGCGTTCCCAGGGAGGTGATTGAGCACAACCTTGCTGTTTGTCCTCATGCGCGGCCCGTCAAGCAGAAGGTCAGGAAGCAAGGTTTGGAACGACAAGAGTTCATCACAGAGAAGATCCGGAAACTGGAAGCAGCGGGTTTGGTAACAGGAGTGCTCCATCCAACGTGGTTGGCCAATCCAGTGGTAGTGCGCAAGGTGAATTGGAAGTGGAGGCTGTGTATTGATTACACAGATATCAATAAGGCTTGTCCCAAAGACCCCTTCCCGTGGCCGCGCATCGACCAGATTGTTGACTCCACGTCTGGGTGTGACTTGTTGTCATTCCTCGATGCCTACTCCGGCTACCATCAGATCCTCATGACAAGAGAAGACGAAGAGAAGACGACATTCATCACCCCATGTGGTACGTATTGTTTCGTACGAATGCCTTTCGGGTTGAAGAGTGCTGGCTCAACGTTTGCAAGGGCAGTCCAGATTGGTTTTGAACCCCAGCTCCATAGAAATATGGAGGCTTATATGGATGATATAGTGGTCAAAACCAAGAACAGGGCAACCCTTATACCAGATTTACAAGAAACATTTGCAAACCTACGCAAGATCAATCTCAAGCTGAACCTTGAGAAGTGCGTCTTCGACGTCCCGTCCGGCAAGCTTCTCAGGTTCTTTGTGTCACAGCATGGGATAGAGGCCAATCTGGACAAGATCAAAGCTATAGAACAGATTGAAGCACCCAAACGGGTCAAGGATGTGCGTCGGCTTGCTGGCTCCGTTGCCGCCATGAGCAGATTCATTTCCAAGTCTGCCGAGCGCGCCCTTCCCTTTTTCAAGATTTGGAAAAAGGCGGGCCCAATGGAGTGGACGCTAGAAGCTGAAGCAGCATTGCAAAATTTGAAGAGGTATCTTTCCTCCATGCCAGTACTAGTTGCGCCTAGGCCATAAGAACCGTTGCTGCTATACCTGGCGGCAACGAACCAGGTGGTCAGCGCTGCACTAGTGGCACAGAGAGAAATTGATGACGAGGTGATAGCAGCGACAGAGCCTGATGCCGTCGAGGAAGCTGCATCACTACTTCTAGGCACACGAGATCACCGTCGTCACTCGCCTCCCTCTGCAATGGATAGTGCACAATCCAGATGCAACGGGAAGAATTGTAGAGTGGGCACTCGAGTTGTCCAGCTTTGGCCTCAAGTTTGAAAGTACCTTGAAGATTCAAAGCCGAGTCCTGGCGGAGTTCGTTACAGAATGGACCGCGATGCCTAATGAAGAAACCCAGGAAACTGCTCTCCCCGGCAAAGAGGTGAGTTGCGACTGGATCATGTACTTTGATGGAGCTTTCTCCTTACAGGGCGCCGGGGCTGGCGTACTGCTTGTCGCGCCCACCGGAGAGCACCTCAAGTACGTGGTCCAGATGCACTTCCCCAGGGAGGTATCAATGAACAATACTGCAGAATATGAGGGGCTATTTGCTGGTCTTAGGATCGCGGCAGACCTCGAAATCAAGAAACTCATTGTCAGGGGCGATTCACAGCTTGTCGTCAAACAAGTCAACAAAGATTACGAGAGCCCGTTGATGAAGGCGTACGTCGATGAAGTGAGAAAGCTGGAAGAGCGTTTTGATGGTATACAAGCAGAGCATGTTCCCCGAGCAGAGAACGACGTCACCGATTACCTGTCAAAGCGCGCTGCCCTCAAGTTACATGTGGAACCAGGTACCTTTGTGCTTCAACTTTCTCAGCCATCCGTTGATCCGTCAACAGAGCAAAACAAGAGGAGGAAATCAGGGCCGGGCAAGTACTTTCCCGCCGAGCTCCCCAGAGCCGCCGGAAAGGATGTTGCCAGGGACACTGAGCCCGCCACGAGACGGCTAGCTCCGGCGGAGCGTCAAGCTCTTGCCGTCGAGACATCCGCTCCTATAGCGGAGGAAATGCATTTAGTCCTCGCCGTCGAGCCCCATGCTCCAGCGTGGGCACAACATACCGTCCGATTCCTCCAAATTGGGGAACTTCATGAGGAGCAGGAAGAAACGGAAAAAGTAGCTCGTCGATCTGCTATGTACCAGTTCGTCGATGACGTCCTGTACAGAAAGAGACCGAATGGCGTGAAATTGAATTGTATCCCTCGAGAGGAAGGACTGGGGCTGTTGGCAGAGATACATGTAGGCATATGTGGATCCCACATAGGGTCTATATCCCTTGCCGGCAAGGCATTTCGGCAAGGCTTCTTCTGGCCCACTGCCCTCCAGGATGCGATGACACTGGTCACCAGGTGTGAAGCGTGTCAGTTCCATTCAAAGATACTTCATCAACCAGCTCAAGACCTTCAAACCATTCCTCTCGCCTGACCCTTCTCGGTCTGGGGGCTCGACATACTGGGTCCTTTTCCCCGCGCTGTCGGGGGCTTTGAGTACTTGTATGTCGCAATAGACAAGTTCACAAAGTGGCCAGAGGTGGAGGAAGTGAGGAAGGTCACAGCCCAGTCAGCCATCAAATTCTTCAAGGGACTAGTGTGCCGTTTTGGTGTACCCAATAGGGTCATCACCGACAACGGCACACAGTTCAAAAGCCGCACCTTCATGCAATATAACCAAGACCTCGGCAGCAAAGTCTGTTTCGCTTCCATTGCTCACCCACAAAGCAATGGTCAAGCTATGAGAGCAAACACTGAAGTACTGTGAGGCTTAAGGACAAAGACCTTTGACAGGCTGCGCAAGACTAGAAGGCGCTGGATTGATGAGTTGCTGACGGTTCTTTGGTCGATCAGAACGACGCCAAATCGAGCCACCAGCCAGACACCCTTTGCCCTAGTATACGGGGCAGAAGCAGTTCTTCCCACTGAACTCATATACGGGTCACCTCGAGTGCTCGCTTATGATGAGCTTGAGCAAGAGCAACTGCGGCAAGATGACGCAACGCTCCTTGAGGAAGAACGTCTTCATGCGGCTCTAAGAGCAGCACGCTACCAGCAAGCCTTGCGCTGCTACCATTGCCACAAGGTTTGTGCCCGAAGCTTTGAGGAAGGCGACCTTGTTCTTCAGCGCGTTCAATCGGCCAAGAATACTTACAAGTTGATGCCGAAGTGGGAAGGCCCTTATCGGGTAATACGAGTCACCGGGCATGGCGCAGTCCGCCTAGAGGCTGAAAATGCCGTTTCGGTGAGCAACTCTGGAACATTGAGCATCTTCGCAAGTTTTACCCGTGAGGCGCGGCTTGCCGGGCCCCCCGGCAAGCCACCTTTTGTACAAGCCTTGCCGACAAGGCATGTAACCCTTTGTACAAAGCCAGGCGCAGACCCTGAGCATAAATAAATGAAGCGCTGGCGCCCTAAGTTATAGCATGCATGCTAGGTCAAGTCTCGTCCTTGGTTAGGATTGATAGTGCTTAGCAGCGACTAACCCCTAGCTTAGAGGTCTAGTGTGCGTCTATTTGTTCTTTTGCCTTCTTTGGTTCGCAGGACACACATATATCCTTGCCAAGCCACTTGGAAAGAAAAAGGAACGAACCAGCATCCAGACCCCAGCGAGCCAGTATTGCCGGGGGCTATAAGAGCAAAGATTCACCCGCAGCAAACGGAAGTTGCCGGGAGCTGCAAATTCAGATAAGTTTTCCATCCCTTATCATGCCTTCTCTTACGAACTGGGCTATGTGAAACCTCGTTTAATCCTTAGGCTACCGTGCTCCCCTAACTCTAGGTCCTAGGGCTCGTTCCTGGGACCGAGTTTGGTCGTAGTCGCGGCAGTGAAAGGGTAAAACAAGGAGCCTAAACCCACTTCATCCCTGCCTCCGCCAAAGGCGTGAGAAAGGTCGAGCGAAGTGGGGGGATGGCGAGGCCTGTTGCCGGGCAAGAAAATGTTTATCTTAGAGATATCAGGGATTTATTCCCTATTGTGGGTTCTACCTGCGAACAAATGACCCGGCAAACATCCCTTTTTCATTTAAAAAACATCCCGCCCAGGTACAGTCCATAGGGAATGAAAAACATGAACAAGGGGATTACAAGTTTTAAGTTTAACAGACGGCCGAAGGCTTACAAACTAAAAAGAGATAAGATGCCTGTAATCCCTTTCTTGTCCCTCTCCTCAGGAGGCAAGTCAAGGAGGAGAGATGGGCAAAAGGAGCGCCTAGGCGAGTTACCGGTGGCAGAAGACACCGAGAGAACATCTTGGTGGCCGCCCAAAGGCTGGATGTTGATGTGGTGCCGGAAGCAGAGCTCGAAGACGAGGCGGCAGGACGTTAGTACGCGCCGAAGCCGTCGGTGCCGGCGTACTCCGACTTGACGGCCTTGCCGCCCGCCCTTTTCCTCTTCCGCAGCCCCCCAACGCCAACCGCCCAAGAAGACGGCCCCGAGAAGTTCAAGGAGCCGGCGACACGGATGATGGGGCCACCGGTGCCGCATGGAACGGCGCCCCACACCTAGTCGGACCCGTCATCCTGCCGCCTACGACCCTCGTCGTCGCTGTCGCTATCCTCCTCGTCACTCTCGCTCGAGGAGGAATCTTCATCATCAGAAGAGCTCTCCACGCAGCACCTTGCACGAGTCCTAAAGTGCCCGAAGACCTTGATGGAAAGAAGGCCATCCTCCATCAACTAAAATGGAGAGTGAGCCCATCCGCCAAGCTGTGGATACAAGCAAACGTCTTCCACCCCCGTCGAAGATACATCATGTGAGGAGCAGGGAAGTCGACGCGGACCCGCGTACCGCTAATCCTGTAGTGTAATGCCCCGGATGTAATACTTTCCCTTTTGGGTATATAATGTATCTCCGGCTTCATCTATTTCCTTTTCGGGTTCTTTGTCTTTCGGGCTTTCGTCGTTTTGTTGTGTGAGTGTGTGGCATTCATTCATATCATGTAGACATGTGCATTGCATTGCATCTGTGTTGTCGGTTGCATCCGGTTCGTCGTGTTTCTTCCCGTTGTCCGTTTCGCGTTCCGGAGCTCCCTCACGTGTCCGTGACGTCCCGTAGGCCTACTTTGTTGTTCGGGCGTTTTACGTTACCGGTGTGCCGCGAGGTTGTTGTGTGTGTTGTTGTTTTGTTGTGTGCAACCCGCCTCTCAAATCTCATCTCGTTTGGACTCCGTTGACTTTTCCATCCGTTGCTCGTGTGGGTCCGATGTGCCTTCACTTCGTGTCCCAGAAACATCCCTGCTGTTTTCTTTTATCTCCGTCTAGGCCTTTTAATTCTATCCCCGCGATCAGATCCGTCGGATCGCGATCGGAGGGCTCCTAGCGCCCCTAAACTCCCTCCTAACCCTAAAAACTGCTATATAATAGCCCCTAGTCTATTTTGGCATGTCCCCTTCTTCTTCCCTCTTCCCCTCTAATTTTTTTCCCCTTCCTTTCAAATCAGATCCAATCCCTAGAATTTCTCCCGGATCCCGAGGGGATCCACCGAAGGATCCATCCGCCGCCGCAGTTTTCCTGCTGGCTCGAAGCCCCGTCGCAGCGCCGTCGAGTCAACACGCCAGGCGCGCCGGCTCCCTCGCTCGGGGCGACCGCATCGACCGCGGCCCCGCGTCGTCAACCGCATCGAGCCAGCCGCATCGACCGTGGCCCGTACGTCCTCAGCGCCAGGACCACTTGGCCGGCCCTTCGCCCTTCCTTCCCCAGGCCCGATCGCCAGGTCGTCCTCCAGCCGGGCCGCAAGGCCCAGCGCGCCACCGCAGGCGCTCCGCGCCGCAGCACCGCCCCGCGGGCCGCCAGCCTAGCGGGCCGCCGCCTTCGCCAGCCGCGCGCCGCGGGCCGCCTTCCTCCGCCACGCGCTGGGCCGCCCCAGCCCAGCCGCACCGCGCGCACCGCAGGCCTCCCGCTCCTGCCGCCCTGGGCCGCCGTGCCTCCCGCAGCCGCCTGGGCTGCGCGCCCTCCCGCAGCCGCCGGGCCGCGTTCTGCCTCGGCCGGATCGGCCCAGATCCAGTCGCCGGGCCTGTCTCCGTTTTCCAGATCTGAATCTGGTTGAGGTTAAACCCTAATCTTCTAAGTCCCTGTTAACTTGTGTGCTGATGCTGTTTTAGTTCATGCATAACTTTTACTGTGGTGCTCCGTTTTGCGCGTGTAGCATGTCCAGACGTTCGTGGAGATGTGCTCTACGTTTTACCTGTTGTTGTCATGCATGTTAGATGTCATCTAGACACTTGTTTTGCTGTTGCAAGAGTGCATCATGAGATAAACTGCTGTTATGTGTTATTTTTGTGCCACCTTTGACATGTGATATCTTTTAGCTCGTTTGTCCAAACGATGCAAATGACATGTCCACGTGTTCGTCTTGCCACGAACTACGTGTTGTGTGTGATAGGTTGCATGGTAGATTTATTTTTGCCTTGTTATCATCTTTGCAAAGTGCCATGTTCATATGTTGTGTTTTCACTTGTTATGAAATGCCATCTTGTTGAGCTCGTTGCAATCGTTGTGTTCACCTCTAAGAAGCATGCTTGTGTGTTTCGAGATCACCTTCATATGCACTTTGATGAGGTGCTTACCCTTTGCCATGTTTAGTTTTGAGGTGACTTAAACTTGCTCTTTTGTATGCCATGATGATATTGCTGTTTTAAGACTTAGTGAATTTTCACTAAGTCTGAAATCTGTAACGTTCCGATGCCATGTTCGTGAGATGTTCTAGGACAAAGCATGTTAGTTTTGGGGTGGATTTTGATTGTCCCTTGTAGTATATATTGTTGTCTTTCCATTCATGTCCTCACATGTCCATTTGAGTGGCTGTAGCATGTTTATCTTTTGCTCTAAAGTTTCAATAAAATTCTGCTGCCAGAATTTTATTGCAAAGTTCAATATGTCCAAGATCATTGCTATTGATCCGTGACTCCGTTGGGGGTGCACTATGGACATAGTTGCTGTACTATATATCTAGTTTGTGTTCATGTCCTTTGCCATGCTATTTGGGTGTTGTAGCTTAATTATTTTGAGCTCCAAAGTTGCTATGTTGCTGTAATTTTCAGCTTTCGCTCAAATCTTGTTTCGGGCATAACTTTTAGTCCGTAACTCCGATTTCAGCGAATCTTATATCAAACTTGATTGTTTTTCTGTGTAGATTAATAATAGCAGGTTGTTATCTTGTTTTGAGGTGTTTTGCTTGAGTGATGTTTTCCGTGCTCCTTGTGCATCCTTAGTGCATCCATCATGCATTCATGTTTTTCGAGTGCGCATTGCATCTTGTTGATTGGTGCTTGGTGTGATTGTTTTGTTTAGAGCCGGAAGCTGAGAACGAGTACGAAGTTGAGCACGAGGTTTCCAACGAGGTTGAGCACGAGGACCCTTCTTACGATCCGAACGACTTCTCTTCAGGCAAGATGACCGAACCCCGATAACATTACTATCTTTGCCTATAGCTAGTAGTCTCGATCTATAGTTTTGCCTCGATGCCCATGTTCTTCTTGTCAGCCTCCTACTTGTAACCAATTGCCATGTTTAACCACCCTACCTATGCAAACCGTGTTGGAAATATGCCCTAGAGGCAATAATAAAAGAGTTATTATTATATTTCCTTGTTCATGATAATCGTTTATTATCCATGCTATAATTGTATTGATTGGAAACTCAAATACATGTGTGGATAAATAGACAGACTTTGTGTCCCTAGTGAGCCTCTACAGGACTAGCTCGTTGATCAAAGATGACCGCGGTTTCCAGGTCATAGACATGAGTTGTCATTTGATAACGGGATCACATCATTAGGAGAATGATGTGATGGACGAGACCCAAACGTTAACATAGCTTTTGATCGTGTCAGTTATCGCTATAGTTTTCTGCATGTCAAGTATAAGTTCCTATGACCATGAGATCATGTAACTCACTGACACCGTAGGAGTGCTTTGTGTGTACCAAACGTCACAACGTAACTGGGTGACTATAAAGGTACTCTACAGGTATCTCCGAGGGTGTCTGCTGAGTTGACATGGATCAAGACTGGGATTTGTCACTCCGTGTGACGGAGAGGTATCTCCGGGCCCACTCGGTAATACGTCATCTCAATGAGCTCAAAGTGACTAAGTAGTTGGTCACGGGATTATGTATTACGGTAACGAGTAAAGAGACTTGCCGGTAACGAGATTGAACTAGGTATAGAGATACCGACGATCGAATCTCGGGCAAGTAACATGCCGACGAGACAAAGGGAACTGTATACGGGATTGCCTGAATCCTTGACATCGTGGTTCATCCGATGAGATCATCGAGAAACATGTAGGAGCCAATATGGGTATCCAGATCCCGCTATTGGTTATTGACCTGGGAGTGTCTCGGTCATGTCTACATGGTTTCCGAACCCGCAGGGTCTACACACTTAACGTTCGGTGACGCTAGGGTTGTTAGTGAGAAGAGTGCATGGTTACCGAAGGTTGTTCGGAGTCCCGGATGAGATCCCGGACATGACGAGGGTCTCCGGAATGGTCCGGAGACGAAGATTGATATATAGGATGAAAGGTTTCGGAGTACCGGAAGTGTTCCGGGGAGTATCGGGAAATCGGCGGAGTGCCGGAAGGGTTTTCGGGGGGTCCGGAAGTTGTTCTGGGCCTATTGGGCCACAAGGGGGAACACCACAGCCCTCAGGGGGCTGTGCGCCCCCCCTGGGCCCTCTTCCCATGCGGCTAAGGGGGTGGGACCCCCTAGGGCTGGCCGCACCCCTTGGCCTTGGGGGGCAAGGCACCTAGGGGGGAAACCCTAGGGCCTGGGCGCCCCCCCCCTGCCCTGGCCGCCGCCCCCTCCCCTTGCCCTGGCCGCCGGCCCCTAAGGGGAAACCCTAGGGCGCCCTCACCTCTCCACCCCCCCTATATATAGTGGGGCAAAGGGAGGGCAGCCAACACAGTTTGTGCCTCGGTGCTGCCCTCCCTCTCCCGTTACATCTTCCTCTCCCGCGGTGCTTAGGCGAAGCCCTGCTGGAGTTCTTCTCCACCATCACACTCCCCTCTCGTAGTTGCATCTACTAGATTGATCTTGGTGAACGGTAGGAAAATTTTTGTTTCCCATGCAACGTTCCCCAACAGTGGCATCATGAGCTAGGATCTTGCGTAGATGCTTTCTCGAGTAGAACACAAAAGGGTTTGTGGCGTTGATGTTTAAATTGCTGCCCTCCTTAGTCTTTCTTGATTCAACGGTATTATAGGATGAAGCGGCCCGGACCAACTTTACATGTCCACGTACATGAGACCGGTTCCATCGACAGACATGTGACTTTTGTTGCATAAGATGGCTGGCGGGTGTCTGTCTCTCCTATCTTAGTTGAATCGGAATAGAACAAGGCGGTCCTTGTAGAAGGTTAAATAGCAACTTGAATATCACCGTTGTGGTTTTGCGTAGGTAAGAAGCGTTCTTGCTAGATACCCATAGCAGCCACGTAAAACATGCAACAACAAATTAGAGGACGTCTAACTTGTTTTTGCAGGGTATGTATGTGATATGATATGGCCAATGACATGATGAAATATATTTGATGTATGAGATGATCATGTTGTAATAGTTAATATCGACTTGCATGTCGATGCATACGGCAACCGGCAGGAGCCATAGGGTTGTCTTTAATTTTTGTATGACCTGCGTGTCAATCATTAAGCGCTTTGTAATGCTTTACTTTATCGCTAAACGGTAGCAATAGTAGTAAGAGCATGGTGGCGCCGACAACCCCGATGGCGACACGATGATGGAGATCATGATGATGGAGATCATGGTGTGGCGCCGGTGACGATGGAGATCATGCCGGTGCTTTGGAGATGGAGATCAAAAGCACGAGTTGATGGCCATATCATGTCACTTATGATTTGCATGTGATGTTAATCCTTTTATGCATCTTATTTTGCTTAGGACGACGGTAGCATTATAAGATGATCCTTCACTAAAATTTCAAGATAAAATTGTGTTCCCCCCGAGTGTGCGCCGTTGCGAAGGTTCGTCGTTTCGAAGCACCACGTGATGATCGGGTGTGATAGACTCTACGTTCGCATACAACGGGTGCAAGCCAGTTTTGCACGTGCAGAACACTCGGGTTAGACTTGACGAGCCTAGCATGTACAGACATGGCCTCGGAACACGGAGGACCGAAAGGTCGAGCATGAGTCATATAGTAGATATGATCAACATGTTGATGTTCACCATTGACACCAACTCATCTCACGTGATGATCGGACTTGGGTTAGTGAATTTGGATCATGTCACACTCGAATGACCGGAGGGATGTCAATTTGAGTGGGAGTTATAATTAATTTGATTAGGTAATAACTCACTTATCATGAACAATAGTCTAAAATGTCTTTGCAAATTTTGGTTGTAGATGGCTCGCGCAGTAGCTCCCCTGAATTTTAATGCGTTCCTAGAGAAAGCTAAACTGAAAGATGACGGGAGCAACTTTGTGGACTGGCTCCGCAATCTGAGGATCATCCTCACAGCTGCCCAAAAGGTTTATGTCCTAAATGCACCGCTAGGTGACCCCCCCGCTCCTGGAGCCTCTGCGGACGTTATGAACGTCTGGCAGACGCGTTCGGATGACTATTCGATAGTGCAGTGTGCCATGTTGTACGGCTTGGAAGGAGGACTTCAAAGGCGTTTTGAACGTCATGGTGCATATGAGATGTACACGGAGTTGAAGTTCATCTTTGAGAAGAATGCTAAGATCGAGAGGTATGAGACCACCGATAAATTCTTCGCTTGCAAGATGGAGGAGAATTCGTCTGTCAGTGAGCACTTGCTGAAGATGTCTGGGTACTATACCCGCATAGCTGATCTGGGACTTGTGTTCCCGGATGAGGCTATCATTGACAGAATTCTCCAGTCACTCCCTCCAAGCAACAAGAGCTTCGTGCAGCAGTATAACATGCAAGGGATGAACAAGACCATCGCCGAGCTGTTTTCGATGCTGAAAGTCGCTGAGGCAGACATCCAGAAGGAGTATCAAGTGTTGATGGTCAATAAGACCACCAGTTTCAAGAAGAATGGCAAGGGCAAGAAGGGTAACTCTAAGAAGGGTGGCAAAGCGGTTGCTAATCCAGTGAAGAAACCCAAGGCTGGGCCCAAGCCAGAGACTGAGTGTTTCTATTGCAAGGGGAACGGCCACTGGAAGCGGAACTGCCCCAAGTATCTGGCGGACAAGAAGGGGGCCAACAACAACAAAGGTATATGTGATATACATGTTATTGATGTGTACCTTACCAACTCTCGTTGTAGTGCCTGGGTATTTGATACCGGTTCGGTTGCTCACATTTGCAACTCTAAACAGGAACTGCGGAATAAACGGAGGCTGGCGAAGGACGAAGTGACGATGCGCGTGGGAAACGGTTCCAAGGTTGATGTGATCGCCGTCGGCACGCTCGCTCTTCGATTACCATCGGGATTAGTTATGAACCTGAATAATTGTTATTTAGTGCCTGCGTTAAGCATGAACATTATATCTGGATCTTGTTTATTGCGAGACGGTTACTCATTTAAGACAGAGAATAATGGTTGTTCTATTTATATGAGTAATATCTTTTATGGTCATGCACCCGAAGTTAGGGGTTTATTCTTATTGAATCTCGATAGTGATGATACACATGTTCATAACATTGATGCCAAAATATGTAGAGTAGATAATGATAATACCACTTTCTTGTGGCACTGCCGTCTCGGTCATATCGGCGTGAAACGCATGAGGAAGCTCCATGCTGATGGACTTCTGGAGTCTCTTGATTTTGAATCACTTGACACGTGCGAGCCGTGCCTCATGGGCAAGATGACAAGGACCCCGTTTTCAGGGACAATGGAACGGGCAAGTGACTTATTGGAAATCATACATACTGATGTGTGCGGTCCGATGAGTGTGATGGCGCGCGGTGGATATCGTTATTTTCTCACCTTCACTGACGACTTAAGTAGATATGGGTATATTTACTTGATGAAGCATAAGTCTGAAACTTTTGAAAAGTTCAAGCAATTTCAGAGTGAAGTTGAAAATCATCGTAACAAGAAGATCAAGTTCCTACGATCTGATCGAGGGGGAGAATATCTGAGTTATGAGTTTGGTGATCACTTAAGAAAATGTGGAATTGTTTCACAGTTGACGCCACCTGGAACACCACAGCGTAATGGTGTGTCCGAACGTCGTAATCGAACCCTATTAGATATGGTACGTTCTATGATGTCTCTTGCCGATTTGCCACTATCGTTTTGGGGATATGCGTTAGAGACAGCTGCATTCACTTTAAATAGGGCTCCATCTAAGTCCGTTGAGACAACACCGTATGAACTATGGTTTAGTAAGAAACCGAAGTTGTCTTTTCTCAAGGTTTGGGGTTGCGATGCTTATGTCAAAAGGCTTCAGCCAGAAAAGCTCGACCCAAAGCGGACAAATGTGTCTTCATAGGATACCCAAAAGAAACAGTTGGGTACACCTTCTATCTCAGATCCGAGGGCAAAGTGTTTGTTGCTAAGAACGGATCCTTTCTCGAGAAAGAGTTTCTCTCGAAAGAATTGAGTGGGAGGAAGGTAGAACTTGATGAGGTTATTGAACCTCTGCTTCAACCAGAAAGTAGCGCAGCACAGAAAGATGTTTTTGTGGAGCCTGCAGAGGTTGAAGAGGAAGCCAATGATTATGATCAAGAAGCTTCTGATCAAGTCACTACTGAACCTCGTAGGTCGACAAGGGTACGAACTGCACCTGAGTGGTATGGTAACCCTGTCTTGGAGGTCATGTTGTTAGACAACGGTGAACCTACGAGCTATGGAGAAGCGATGGTAGGCCCAGATTCCGACAAATGGTTAGAGGCCATGAAATCCGAGATGGGATCCATGTATGAAAACAAAGTATGGACTTTTGGAAGTATTACCTGAAGGGCGGAAGGCCATTCAGAACAAATGGATTTTTAAGAGGAAGACGGACGCTGACGGTAATGTCACCGTGTATAAAGCTCGACTTGTGGCAAAGGGTTTTTCACAAGTTCAAGGGATTGACTACGATGAGACTTTCTCACCCGTAGCGATGCTTAAATCCGTCCGAATCATGTTAGCAATAGCTGCATATTTCGATTATGAAATTTGGCAGATGGATGTCAAAACAGCGTTCCTTAACGGTTTTCTTAAGGAAGAGTTGTATATGATGCAACCAGAAGGTTTTGTCGATCCAGAGAATGCTGACAAAGTATGCAAGCTCCAGCGTTCCATTTATGGGCTGGTGCAAGCATCTCGGAGTTGGAATCTTCGTTTTGATGAGGTGATCAAAGCGTTTGGGTTCATACAAGTTTACAATGAAGCTTGTATTTACAAGAAAGTGAGTGGGAGCTCTATAGCGTTTCTAATATTATATGTGGATGACATATTGCTGATTGGAAACAATATAGAATTTTTGGATAGCGTGAAGGGGTATTTGAACAAGAGTTTTTCGATGAAAGATCTCGGTGAAGCTGCTTTCATATTGGGCATCAAGATCTATAGAGATAGAGCAAGACGCTTGATAGGACTTTCACAAAGCACATACCTTGATAAAGTTTTGAAGAAGTTCAAAATGGATCAATCCAAGAAGGGGTTCTTGCCGGTATTGCAAGGTACGAAGTTGAGTAAGACTCAATGCCCAGTGACTGCGGATGATAGAGAAAAGATGAGTGTCGTCCCCTATGCTTCAGCCATAGGCTCTATCATGTATGCAATGCTGTGCACAAGACCAGATGTCAGCCTTGCCATAAGTATGGCCGGAAGGTTTCAGAGTAATCCTGGTATGGATCACTGGACAGCGGTCAAGAATATCCTAAAGTACCTGAAAAGGACTAAGGATATGTTTCTCGTTTATGGAGGTGATCAAGAGCTCGTCGTAAAGGGTTACGTCGATGCAAGCTTTGACACAGATCCGGATGACTCTAAATCACAAACCGGATACGTATATATTCTCAACGGGGGAGCGGTAAGCTGGTGCAGTTCCAAGCAGAGCGTGGTAGCTGATTCTACATGTGAAGCGGAGTATATAGCTGCCTCGGAGGCGGCGAAGGAAGGTGTCTGGATGAAGGAGTTCATGACAGATCTTGGAGTTGTGCCTAGTGCACTGAACCCAATGACTCTGTTCTGTGACAACACTGGTGCCATTGCTCTAGCCAAGGAACCAAGGTTTCACAAGAGGACCAGACACATAAAACGACGCTTCAATTCCATCCGCGATTCGGTCAAGGAGGAGGACATAAACATTTGCAAAGTACACACGGATTTGAATGTTGCAGATCCGTTGACTAAGCCTCTTCCACGGGCTAAGCACGATCAACACCAAGACTCTATGGGTGTTAGATTCATTACCTTGTAATGCTAGATTATTGACTCTAGTGCAAGTGGGAGACTGTTGGAAATATTCCCTAGAGGCAATAATAAAAGAGTTATTATTATATTTCCTTGTTCATGATAATCGTTTATTATCCATGCTATAATTGTATTGATTGGAAACTCAAATACATGTGTGGATAAATAGAC
This sequence comes from Secale cereale, assembly GCA_902687465.1. Lineage (NCBI taxonomy): Eukaryota > Viridiplantae > Streptophyta > Magnoliopsida > Poales > Poaceae > Secale > Secale cereale. The sequence goes on from LR738713.1 coordinate 654,397,269, forward strand.
AGACTTTGTGTCCCTAGTGAGCCTCTACAGGACTAGCTCGTTGATCAAAGATGACCGCGGTTTCCAGGTCATAGACATGAGTTGTCATTTGATAACGGGATCACATCATTAGGAGAATGATGTGATGGACGAGACCCAAACGTTAACATAGCTTTTGATCGTGTCAGTTATCGCTATAGTTTTCTGCATGTCAAGTATAAGTTCCTATGACCATGAGATCATGTAACTCACTGACACCGTAGGAGTGCTTTGTGTGTACCAAACGTCACAACGTAACTGGGTGACTATAAAGGTACTCTACAGGTATCTCCGAGGGTGTCTGTTGAGTTGACATGGATTAAGACTGGGATTTGTCACTCTGTGTGACGGAGAGGTATCTTCGGGCCCACTCGGTAATACGTCATCTCAATGAGCTCAAAGTGACTAAGTAGTTGGTCACGGGATTATGTATTACAGTAACGAGTAAAGAGACTTGCCGGTAACGAGATTGAACTAGGTATAGAGATACCGACGATCGAATCTCGGGCAAGTAACATACCGACGAGACAAAGGGAACTGTATACGGGATTGCCTGAATCCTTGACATCGTGGTTCATCCGATGAGATCATCGAGAAACATGTGGGAACCAATATGGGTATCCAGATCCCGCTATTGGTTATTGACCTGGGAGTATCTCGGTCATGTCTACATGGTTTCCGAACCCGCAGGGTCTACACACTTAACGTTCGGTGACGCTAGGGTTGTTAGTGAGAAAAGTGTATGGTTACCGAAGGTTGTTCGGAGTCCCGGATGAGATCCCGGACGTGACGAGGGTCTCCGGAATGGTCCGGAGACGAAGATTGATATATAGGATGAAAGGTTTCGGAGTCCGGAAGTGTTCCGGGGAGCATCGGGAAATCGGCGGAGTACCGGAAAGCGGTTTCGGGGGTCCGGAAGCAGTTCTGGGCCTAATGGGCCACAAGGGGGAACACCACAGCCCTCAGGGGGCTGTGCGCCCCCCCCCTGGGCCCTCTCCTTGTGCGCCAAGGGGGGTGGACCCCTCTAGGGTGGCCGCACCCCCTAGCCTTGGGGGGCAAGGCACCTAGGGGGGGAAACCCTAGGGCCTGGCCCTGGCCGCCGCCCCCCCCTGCCTTGGCCGCCGCCCCCCCTTGCCCTGGCCGCCGGCCCCCTAGGGGGGAAACCCTAGGGCGCCCTCACCTCTCCACCCCCCCTATATATAGTGAGGCAAAGGGAGGGCAGCAAACACAAGTTCGTGCCTCGGTGCTGCCCTCCCTCTCCCGTTACATCTTCTTCTCCCGCGGTGCTTAGGCGAAGCCCTGCCGGAGTTCTTCTCCACCATCACCACCACGCCGTCGTGCTGCCGGTTCTCCATCAACCTCTCCTCCACCCCTTGCTGGATCAAGAAGGAGGAGACGTCCCCGAGCCGTACGTGTGAAGAACGCGGAGGCACCGTTGCTTCGGTGCTAGGATCTTCGGCGATCTGAATCGCGGCGAGTACGACTCCATCATCCGCGTTCATAACGCTTCCGCTTAGCGATCTACAAGGGTACGTAGATCCAACTCTCCTCTCGTAGTAGCATCTCCTAGATTGATCTTGGTGAACGTAGAGAAAAATTTTTGTTTTCCATGCAACGTTCCCCAACAGTGGCATCATGAGCTAGGATCTTGCGTAGATGCTTTCTCGAGTAGAACACAAAAGGGTTTGTGGCGTTGATGTTTAAATTGCTGCCCTCCTTAGTCTTTCTTGATTCAGCGGTATTATGGGATGAAGCGGCCCGGACCAACTTTACATGTCCACGTACATGAGACCGGTTCCATCGACAGACATGTGACTTTTGTTGCATAAGATGGCTGGCGGGTGTCTGTCTCTCCTATCTTAGTTGAATCGGAATAGAACAAGGCGGTCCTTGTAGAAGGTTAAATAGCAACTTGAATATCACCGTTGTGGTTTTGCGTAGGTAAGAAGCGTTCTTGCTAGATACCCATAGCAGCCACGTAAAACATGCAAACAACAAATTAGAGGACGTCTAACTTGTTTTTGCAGGGTATGTATGTGATATGATATGGCCAATGACATGATGAGATATATTTGATGTATGAGATGATCATGTTGTAATAGTTAATATCGACTTGCATGTCGATGCATACGGCAACCGGCAGGAGCCATAGGGTTGTCTTTAATTTTTGTATGACCTGCGTGTCAATCATTAAGCGCTTTGTAATGCTTTACTTTATCGCTAAACGGTAGCAATAGTAGTAAGAGCATGGTGGGCGCGCGACAACCCCGATGGCGACACGATGATGGAGATCATGATGATGGAGATCATGGTGTGGCGCCGGTGACGATGGAGATCATGCCGGTGCTTTGGAGATGGAGATCAAAAGCACGAGTTGATGGCCATATCATGTCACTTATGATTTGCATGTGATGTTAATCCTTTTATGCATCTTATTTTTCTTAGGACGACGGTAGCATTATAAGATGATCCTTCACTAAAATTTCAAGATAAAATTGTGTTCCCCCCGAGTGTGCGCCGTTGCGAAGGTTCGTCGTTTCGAAGCACCACGTGATGATCGGGTGTGATAGACTCTACGTTCGCATACAACGGGAGCAAGCCAGAGAACACGTCGGGGGCAGCCCCTGGCGCCAGCAGAGAGTACTCCTCTCGAGGCGCAAAATCTGCAGAAACATCCACACTCGGGCTAGATACAGTAGCTCCAGAGAACACGTCGTAAGCAGGTAACATAACAATCGGAAACGAACCTCCTGACTCAGAAGACGAATCCCGATAAGCACCAACCTCCAGGGTGCCCTCGCGACGCTGAACTGCGGGAGATGGCGTGACCCGAGGGGACTCCCCCCTGATACCCTCCTCCCCAGGTAGATACGCATCCAGAAGCAACGGTGCCAGCGGTGGAAGTTCCATCTCCACCGGATCGTCCAACTCGGCTCTGTGGCCCCACAAACGACTGGGGGCCGAAGCCGCCCCAAAGGACCCAAAACGAAGTGCAGACAGAGAGGTAGCTGGGGGTGCTTCCCCCTTCCCTCCGGAGCTCCCGGAGGACTGCTGAGACTGACCCGGTGTCGGTGCCTGGCCAGGCATAGCCGGCGCCCCTGCAGCCGACTCACTTCCCCCACGTGCCTCATGTTGGAAATATGCCCTAGAAGCAATAATAAAAGAGTTATTATTATATTTCCTTGTTCATGATAATCGTTTATTATCCATGCTATAATTGTATTGATTGGAAACTTAAATACATGTGTGGATAAATAGACAAACTTTGTGTCCCTAGTAAGCCTCTTCAGGACTAGCTCGTTGATCAAAGATGACCGCGGTTTCCAGGTCATAGACATGAGTTGTCATTTGATAACGGGATCACATCATTAGGAGAATGATGTGATGGACGAGACCCAAACGTTAATCATAGCTTTTGATCGTATCAGTTATCGCTATAGTTTTCTGCATGTCAAGTATAAGTTCCTATGACCATGAGATCATGTAACTCACTGACACCGTAGGAGTGCCTTGTGTGTGCCAAACGTCGCAACGTAACTGGGTGACTATAAAGGTACTCTACAGGTATCTCCGAAGGTGTCTGTTGAGTTGACATGGATCGAGACTGGGATTTGTCACTCCGTGTGACGGAGAGGTATCTCCGGGCCCACTCGGTAATACGTCATCTCAATGAGCTCAAAGTGACTAAGTAGTTGGTCACGGGATTATGTATTACAGTAACGAGTAAAGAGACTTGCCGGTAACGAGATTGAACTAGGTATAGAGATACCGACGATCGAATCTCGGGCAAGTAACATACCGACGAGACAAAGGGAACTGTATACGGGATTGCCTGAATCCTTGACATCGTGGTTCATCCGATGAGATCATCGAGAAACATGTGGGAACCAATATGGGTATCCAGATCCCGCTATTGGTTATTGACCTGGGATTGTCTCGGTCATGTCTACATGGTTTCCGAACCCGCAGGGTCTACACACTTAACGTTCGGTGACGCTAGGGTTGTTAGTGAGAAAAGTGTATGGTTACCGAAGGTTGTTCGGAGTCCCGGATGAGATCCCGGACGTGACGAGGGTCTCCGGAATGGTCCGGAGACGAAGATTGATATATAGGATGAAAGGTTTCGGAGTCCGGAAGTGTTCCGGGGAGCATCGGGAAATCGGCGGAGTACCGGAAAGCGGTTTCGGGGGTCCGGAAGCAGTTCTGGGCCTAATGGGCCACAAGGGGGAACACCACAGCCCTCAGGGGGCTGTGCGCCCCCCCTGGGCCCTCTCCTTGTGCGCCAAGGGGGGTGGACCCCTCTAGGGTGGCCGCACCCCCTAGCCTTGGGGGGCAAGGCACCTAGGGGGGGAAACCCTAGGGCCTGGCCCTGGCCGCCGCCCCCCCTGCCTTGGCCGCCGCCCCCCCTTGCCCTGGCCGCCGGCCCCCTAGGGGGAAACCCTAGGGCGCCCTCACCTCTCCACCCCCCCTATATATAGTGGGGCAAAGGGAGGGCAGCCAACACAGTTTGTGCCTCGGTGCTGCCCTCCCTCTCCCACAACATCTTCTTCTCCCGCGGTGCTTAGGCGAAGCCCTGCTGGAATTCTCCTCCACCATCACCACCACGCCGTCGTGCTGCCGGTTCTCCATCAACCTCTCCTCCACCCCTTGCTGGATCAAGAAGGAGGAGACGTCCCCGAGCCGTACGTGTGAAGAACGCGGAGGCACCGTTGCTTCGGTGCTAGGTCTTCGGCGATCTGAATCGCGACGAGTACGACTCCATCATCCGCGTTCATAACGCTTCCGCTTAGCGATCTACAAGGGTATGTGGATCCTACTCTCCCCTCGTAGTTGCATCTACTAGATTGATCTTGGTGAACGTAGAGAAAAATTTTTTGTTTTCCATGCAACGTTCCCCAACAAACCGTTGCTTGGCTAAGTACGCTTCGCTCAGCCCTTCTTATAGCGTTGCTAGTTGCAGGTGAAGTGAAGATGTTTGCTCCATGTTGAAGTTTGGTTGGGTTATATCACACTATATAAATGCTTAAAATGAAATCATCTATATATTGGCAAGGGTGGAAGGCTAAGCCTTTTGCTTGGTGATTTGTTCCACTCATGCCGTTAGGATCCGTATAAGCCGGTATTATGTTCCTTGATTATGCGTTCCTAACACGGTTGGGGTGTATGGGACCCCCTCGATAAACCGCTAAGTGCTAAGTCTTTTCCAGCAAATCCCAACATTGGTACTATTTGCCTAATAACAAACTAAACATGCATAGGGAGTAATTAACCCTCTTTCTTAATCAACAACCCCGGGCCAGTGCCCCACATGAGTGTTGGTCCGAAACGAGCAGACTGCGGGGCCACCTCAAGGAAACTCGAGGTCTGGTAAAAACCTGTAGGATGACTCATCCGGTCGTGGCCTGAGACGAGATACGCGCGGCTACTATCAGGGTGTCGGCACGCCGGGAGGATTTGCTGGATTAGCCTTACCTTAGTTCGGTATATCTTGAGCACGGGATTCCGAGGATACTCGGGTCTTCCCACTTTGGAGTTGCGACTCCGCGGATCGTGGGCTTGTAATGGGTCAAGTTGGAACACCCCTGCAGGGTTTGAACTTTCGAAAGCCGTGCCCGCGGTTATGTGGCAGATGGGAGCTTGTTAATTCCGGTTGTAGAAAACTTGACACAATGTTACTAATACACTACCAGCGTGTGTTCCGTGACTGTCAATTTCCGAATAGGGATTCGGGAGTTGAACACGGAGGGGTTATGTTTGTGAGCTTGTAGCTAGGATCACTTCGTGATCACTTCTCGCCGAGGCCTTCTCTTCTCGCTCTCACTTGCGTAAGCTAGATGCTAGTTACTGCTGCAGACTTGTTCTTTCTTCAGCCTTTTCCTCACCCAAAGGCTTAAATAGTTCTGTTACCCGGGAACGGGATTGCTGAGTCCTCTGTGGCTCACAGTTACTTCACACACCAGATGCAGGTCCAGCTGTGAGCTATCCAGGTGATGGCACCGAGCTGGATTGGGAGTACGACGAGGAGCGTAGTCGGTACTACGTGCGCTACCCGGAGGATCAGTAGTGGAGTCTCTTACTAGGTTTCGATCCGCCTGTGGTTTATTTATCTGAGTTTGGTACTTTGACATTTGGCTTTTGCCCTTAGAGGGTTGTAGTGTTCTTAATGTATGATGTTTGAGACTTGTACTGTATTTCTGTGACGTGGCGAGTGTAAGCCAACTACTTTCAGTTTACTATCCCCTGTTTTACATGAGTTGTGCAAAGATTACCAAACTTGAGATCATTCTAGGATGGAATTATGCCTTTAAGTCGTGCCTCGACACGTAGGAGGTATAACTCCATCCTGGGCATTACAAGTTGGTATTCAGAGCCTTCTCCGACCTAGGAGCCCCCACTGTTTGATCGAACCGTTGACGGTTAAATCTAGGCACACACTGAAAACTTTTTGAGTCCTATATTATATCGGAGAGTAGGATTTCTTTGCTTCTCACCCCCTTTCTCTCTGGTGAGGACTCCTGACGTCTACTCTTGTCTCTCCTATCTTCAAAATTTGCACAAAATTTTTTTTAGGAATCCCGCGAGTATTCTGGGATTGTTTCGATGTTCTTGTGACAAGGATATTGTTCTCGATGCCTCCTGTTACCGAGGAGTTGAGCTTCGGGGTATCATTGTAACAAGTATATCGCGACAGTACTAAATACTTAAGACGGCCGACATCGAAAATCTCCCCTATACGGCCAGTGGCAAGATAACCCCGACATCACCCAGTACTGGGGAGGTAGTTCGGGAGTATTGCCATAGCTTGTTATAGTGGATGCTTTTCGAAGGTCCGAGGTACACAGTTTCCGAGAATGACTGGTTATGTGTTGAAGGATGGATACACCTGGATGTAGGTTAGAGTTGATTGCGCGGTGCTTCCCGTGTATCCCCAACACCTGATTGCATAACTAGAATCTTTCGGAAATATATAGGTGGGTTTTATCCAGTAGATCGTAGGCATTCTTCCAACGAATGCAGGTTAGTGAGTTCGGGGTTCGACATTGAGTGAAGGGGTTATATGACCGATGTTACTATCAGGAGTTGCATCTTAAAGGGTCCTTGGCTATGCTGATCCGGGGATTGCAAAACCTTTTCGTAACGCGTTCATATGCTTTCAGCACAAAGATGTTAGAACGAAACTCCTCTCTTGTGTTTGTTCCTTTCCGTACCTTGTTGTTTACTTATTTTATCCTTTTGTTCCCTATGTGGCTTCTCGTGAAGACTGATGTTATCATTTAACTGAGAAATTCATTCGTTCCTCTTGTTCGGATGATTTCATTCGTTCTTATTGTTCGAATGACTATTGTGAAGACTTGTTGCAATTCATTCCATTGATTCAGCTTATTCCTTTTGTCAATCAATTGCTGATTCGTGGTCATCTATTACAGGATGGCTCCGAAAAGGGTTCCGAACGCCAACCCAGAGGTGGAAGAGGTCCCAGAGCATCCTCCTTCCCCTCCTCCTCCGCCTGAGGCTTGGAGAGCAATTATGCAGACTACTGCCCAGAACACTCAGTTGATGATGCAGATGATGCAGCAAATGCAAGCTATGCAAGCTAATCAAGCTAATCAGGGCGTTCCAGGGAATCAAGGCAACTTCTTCCAGCAGCACCATGCTACCCTCAACCAGTTCCTGGCTAACAATCCTAAAGCTTTCAGTTACTGTGTCGACCCTCTTGATGCTGAAGATTGGCTAACCGATATCAAGAAGCATTTTGAGTGCAGTAACGTGAAAGAAGATGACTATGTGAAGTTTGCAGCCTTCCAACTGAAAGATCAAGCAGCTGACTGGTGGCAGCAGTACAAAGACTCAAGGCCGGGTCAAGTGATCTCTTGGGAGAATTTCTGCAAGGATTTCCGCTCGCATCACATTCCTACAAGTGTTATCGAGGGTATGCGTGAGCAATTCCGCAACCTCAAGCAGGGCTCCATGACAGTCTATCAGTATAATGTCAAGTTCCAAAACCTCGCTCGCTATGCAAAGCAAGACATTCCTGATGCAAAGAGTAAAATCTATCAGTTCCGTGGAGGTCTCAAAGATGAACTTCAGCTTGCTCTCACTTTGTTCGAGCCAGACGAATTCGATAAGTTCTATAACATGGCTTTGAAACAAGAAGCAGCTCAGCTTAAGATGGAGGCTTCTAAGAAGAGAATTCGAGATGCTATTCACTCTTCCTCATCGTCTCAGTTGGCTGCGAAACAACAGAAATTCTGGCTTCCTCCTCCTCCAGTGATTCGAGCTCCATACAACAACTCCAACAGCTTCAACAACTCCAACAACAAGAACTCTAGTGGTCGTGGTTTCTCCCACCCACCCAACCCAAGCAACCAGTCGAAGAAGCAGTTTCAGTCTCAAGGCTCCAAGTCCAGTGGCTCTCATTTCCGTCCTCTCTCTGAAGTGGTGTGCAACAAGTGTGGCCAGAAGGGTCATTATGCCAACAGATGTCCGAATCCGAAGCGTCTTCCTCCTCCTCCACCTGTGAGTTCAGCTATTGTCAGGCATGATCCAAAGGCTGCAAGGGTCAATCTGATGAATGCAGCACAAGCGGAGGCTTCTTCTGATGTCATTTTGGGTAACCTTCCAGTGAACTCTATCCCTGCTAAAGTGTTATTTGATTCGGGTGCATCATGCTCTTTCATGTCTCAACCATTTGCATCCAAGCATAATATTGACATCCAAAGTCTGCCTCAGAGGTTGCAAGTAATTTCTCCGGGCAAGTGCATGACTTCCAACATATTTGCTCCGGATGTTTCTATTCGCATGGGAGATTATCATTTTCTGGCTAAACCGGTGGTTCTTGGTAATTCTGACATCGACCTCATCCTCGGAATGGATTGGCTTTCTCAGCACGATGCTCACATTGATTGTGCTCAAAAGGAAGTCAAGTTGACTCATTCTGATGAAGATGTGATTATCTTCGCCTCCAGGGATAATACTATTCGGCTTTTCTCTCTTAATGATAAGGGTGAAATTAATGCCATAGAGGAAATTCCAGTGGTGAACGAATATCAAGACGTTTTTCCAGAAGATCTTCCAGGCATGCCTCCACACCGTCAGGTGGAGTTTGTCATTGAACTCGAGCCGGGCACTGAGCCTGCTTGCCGGCGTCCTTACAAGCTCTCTCCGGATGAATTGAAGGAATTGAAGAAGCAGCTTGATAAGCAGGAGAGTATGGGTCTCATCAGACCGAGTACATCTCCGTGGGGCTGTGGTGTCTTATTTGTCAAGAAGAAAGATGGCACAGAGCGTCTCTGTGTTGACTACCGGCCATTGAACAAGAAGACGATTAAGAACAAGTATCCGCTCCCCAACATCAACGAACTCTTTGAGCAGCTCAAAGGAGCTAAAGTGTTCTCTAAGCTTGACCTCCGAATGGGCTATCATCAAATTCGCATTCGCGAGGAAGACATTCCCAAGACGGCCTTCAGAACGAGCTACGGTTCATACGAGTATACCGTCATGTCCTTCGGTCTCGCCAATGCTCCTCCTACCTTTTCAAGGATGATGCATTACATCTTCAACCCCTATACGGGCGAATTCGTGCTTGTGTATCTGGATGATATTCTGGTGTTTTCCAAGAATGAAGAAGATCACGAAAAGCACTTGCGTCTGGTTCTTGATCGACTCCGAGAGCATAAATTCTATGCCAAGTTCTCAAAGTGCGAGTTTTGGCTCGATAAGGTTTTGTACCTGGGCCACATCATCTCAGCTGACGGTATTGCGGTTAATCCCGAGAAAGTTGAAGCAATTGTCAACTGGGAAGCTCCTCAGAACGTCAAGCAGCTCCGCAGTTTTCTGGGTCTTGCCAGCTATTGCAGAAGGTTTGTTGAGAACTTCTCCAAGATTGCCAAGCCTCTTTCCAACCTGCTTCAGAAGAATGTCAAATACTTTTGGTCTCCCGAATGTGAAGTCGCATTCAAAACCCTCAAAGAGAAGCTTGTCTCTGCTCCAGTTCTGACTCCTCCGGATGAAACCAAGACCTATGAAGTGTTCTGTGACGCTTCTCTTCAAGGTCTTGGTGGTGTGCTTATGCAAGATAAGAAAATTGTGGCATATACTTCTCGGCAGCTCAAGCCAAGTGAGAAGAACTATCCCACACACGATCTCGAGCTAGCAGCTGTGGTACATGCTCTGATTACGTGGAGACATCTGTTGTTGGGCAGAAAGGTCGACATCTTCACCGATCACAAGAGTTTGAAGTACATCTTCACACAGCCGCATCTGAACCTCCGCCAGACTCGTTGGGTCGAGATGATCCAAGAGTACAACCCCAGCATTGAGTACACTCCAGGCAAGGCGAATGTGATTGCAGATGCTTTGAGCAGAAAGGCATATTGCAACAGCCTTCTTATCAAGCCGTACCAGCCTGAGCTTTGTGAAGCATTCAGGAAGCTCAACCTTCAAGTTGTTCCGCAGGGTTTTCTTGCAAATCTCCAGATTGCTCCTACCTTGGAAGATCAAGTCCGTGAGGCCCAGCTCAGTGATACCATGGTGAAGAAGGTGAAACATGGGATTGCAAAGGGCACTCCAAAATACAAGTGCTTCCGTGTTGATGAGAGAGATACCTTGTTCTTCGAGGACAGACTCGTTGTTCCCAAAGGTGATCTCAGGAAGCTCATAATGGAAGAAGCTCATGATTCTCTCCTTTCCATTCATCCCGGCAGTTCCAAGATGTATCAAGACCTCAAGCAGTCTTACTGGTGGACACACATGAAAAGGGAGATTGCCCAATTCGTGAACGAATGTGATGTATGCAGAAGAGTGAAAGCAGAACATCAACGTCCAGCCGGTCTTCTCCAACCTCTTCCTATTCCCGAGTGGAAGTTCGACCACATTGAAATGGACTTCGTCACTGGCTTTCCTAAATCCAAGCGAGGCAATGATGCTATCTTTGTGGTGATGGACAAGCTTACCAAAGTCGCTCACTTTCTTCCAGTCAAAGAATCAATCAATGCAGCTCAACTTGCAGAGCTGTACACTTCCAGAATTGTGTCCCTACATGGCATTCCTCAAGTGATATCCTCAAACCATGGCAGCTTGTTCACATCAAGGTTCTAGGACTCCTTTCAGTCTGCCATGGGCACGAAGATCAGGTTCAGCACTGCCTTTCACCCTCAGACTAGTGGTCAAGTCGAGCGTGTGAATCAAATTCTAGAAGATATGCTCAGAGCCTGTGTCATCTCCTTCGGCATGAAATGGGAAGACTGCCTTCCATTTGCCGAGTTCTCTTACAACAACAGCTTTCAAGCAAGTGCAGGCAAAGCACCGTTTGAAATTCTCTATGGCAGAAAGTGTCGTACCCCTCTCAACTGGTCTGAAACAGGCGAACGTCAACTTCTCGGCAATGACTTGATCTCAGAAGCCGAAGAAATGTGCAAAGTCATACGTGAGAATCTCAAGGCCGCTCAGTCACGTCAGAAGAGCTACTATGACGGCAAGCATCGTGATTTGGCTTTCGACATCGGTGATCATGTCTATATCCGAGTTTCTCCGATGAAAGGAACCCAAAGATTCGGTATCAAAGGAAAACTTGCTCCTAGATACGTCGGGCCTTTCAAGATTCTTGGCAAAAGAGGCGATCTAGCCTATCAGCTCGAGCTCCCTTCCAACTTTGCAAATGTTCATGATGTCTTCCATGTGTCTCAACTTCGCAAATGCTTCAAGGCACCTGAACGCATGATTCCATTTGAGGAGATTGATCTTCAACAAGACCTTTCCTACCGAGAGCATCCAGTTGCAATTCTCGAAGAAACCGAACGCAAGACTCGCAACAAGTCCATCAAATTTCTGAAAGTCAAGTGGTCACATCACACAGACCGAGAAGCTACCTGGGAACGAGAAGATCATCTTCGTTCCGAGTACCCTTCCTTTTTCCAGTCCTAGATCTCGGGACGAGATCTTTTTGTAGTAGAGGAGAGTTTGTAATGCCCCGGATGTAATACTTTCCCTTTTGGGTATATAATGTATCTCCGGCTTCATCTATTTCCTTTTCGGGTTCTTTTTCTTTCGGGCTTTCGTCGTTTTGTTGTGTGAGTGTGTGGCATTCATTCATATCATGTAGACATGTGCATTGCATTGCATCTGTGTTGTCGGTTGCATCCGGTTCGTCGTGTTTCTTCCCGTTGTCCGTTTCGCGTTCCGGAGCTCCCTCACGTGTCCGTGACGTCCCGTAGGCCTACTTTGTTGTTCGGGCGTTTTACGTTACCGGTGTGCCGCGAGGTTGTTGTGTGTGTTGTTGTTTTGTTGTGTGCAACCCGCCTCTCAAATCTCATCTCGTTTGGACTCCGTTGACTTTTCCATCCGTTGCTCGTGTGGGTCCGATGTGCCTTCACTTCGTGTCCCAGAAACATCCCTGCTGTTTTCTTTTATCTCCGTCTAGGCCTTTTAACTCTATCCCTGCGATCGGATCCGTCGGATCGCGATCGGAGGGCTCCTAGCGCCCCTAAGCTCCCTCCTAACCCTAAAAACTGCTATATAATAGCCCCTAGTCTATTTTGGCATGTCCCCTTCTTCTTCCCTCTTCCCCTCTAATTTTTTTCCCCTTCCTTTCAAATCAGATCCAATCCCTAGAATTTCTCCCGGATCCCGAGGGGATCCACCGAAGGATCCATCCGCCGCCGTAGTTTTCCTGCTGGCTCGAAGCCCCGTCGCAGCGCCGTCGAGTCAACGCGCCAGGCGCGCCGGCTCCCTCGCTCGGGGCGACCGCATCGACCGCGGCCCCGCATCGTCAACCGCACCGAGCCAGCCGCATTGACCGTGGCCCGTACGTCCTCAGCGCCAGGACCACTTGGCCGGCCCTTCGCCCTTCCTTCCACAGGCCCGATCGCCAGGTCGTCCCCCAGCCGGGCCGCAAGGCCCAGCGCGCCACCGCAGGCGCTCCGCACCGCAGCACCGCCCCGCGGGCCGCCAGCCTAGCGGGCCGCCGCCTTCGCCAGCCGCGCGCTGCGGGCCGCCTTCCTCCGCCAGGCGCTGGGCCGCCCCAGCCCAGCCGCACCGCGCGCACCGCAGGCCTCCCGCTCCTGCCGCCCTGGGCCGCCGTGCCTCCCGCAGCCGCCTGGGCCGCGCGCCCTCCCGCAGCCGCCGGGCCGCATTCTGCCTCGGCCGGATCGGCCCAGATCCAGTCGCCGGGCCCGTCTCTGTTTTCCAGATCTGAATCTGGTTGAGGTTGAACCCTAATCTTCTAAGTCCCTGTCAACTTGTGTGCTGATGCTGTTTTAGTTCATGCATAACTTTTACTGTGGTGCTCCGTTTTGCGCGTGTAGCATGTCCAGACGTTCGTGGAGATGTGCTCTACGTTTTACCTGTTGTTGTCATGCATGTTAGATGTCATCTAGACACTTGTTTTGCTGTTGCAAGAGTGCATCATGAGATAAACTGATGTTATGTGTTATTTTTGTGCCACCTTTGACATCTGATATCTTTTAGCTCGTTTGTCCAAACGATGCAAATGACATGTCCACGTGTTCGTCTTGCCACGAACTACGTGTTGTGTGTGATAGGTTGCATGGTAGATTTATTGTTGCCTTGTTATCATATTTGCAAAGTGCCATGTTCATATGTTGTGTTTTCACTTGTTATGAAATGCCATCTTGTTGAGCTCGTTGCAATCGTTGTGTTCACCTCGAAGAAGCATGCTTGTGTGTTTCGGGATCACCTTCATATGCACTTTGATGAGGTGCTTACCCTTTGCCATGTTTAGTTTTCAGGTGACTTAAACTTGCTCTTTTGTATGCCATGATGATATTGCTGTTTTAGGACATAGTGAATTTTCACTAAGTCTGAAATCTGTAACGTTCCGATGCCATGTTCGTGAGATGTTCTAGGACAAAGCATGTTAGTTTTGGAGTGGATTTTGATTGTCCCTTGTAGTATATATTGTTGTCTTTCCATTCATGTCCTCACATGTCCATTTGAGTGGCTGTAGCATGTTTATCTTTTGCTCTAAAGTTTCAATAAAATTCTGCTGCCAGAATTTTATTGCAAAGTTCAATATGTCCAAGATCATTGCTATTGATCCGTGACTCCGTTGGGGGTGCACTTTGGACATAGTTGCTGTACTATATATCTAGTTTGTGTTCATGTCCTTTGCCATGCTATTTGGGTGCTGTAGCTTAATTATTTTGAGCTCCAAAGTTGCTATGTTGCTGTAATTTTCAGCTTTCGCTCAAATCTTGTTTCGGGCATAACTTTTAGTCCGTAACTCCGATTTCAGCGAATCTTATATCAAACTTGATTTTTTTTCTGTGTAGATTAATAATAGCAGCTTGTTATCTTGTTTTGAGGTGTTTTGCTTGAGTGATGTTTTCCGTGCTCCTTGTGCATCCTTAGTGCATCCATCATGCATTCATGTTTTTCGAGTGCGCATTGCATCTTGTTGATTGGTGCTTGGTGTGATTGTTTTGTTTAGAGCCGGAAGCTGAGAACGAGTACGAAGTTGAGCACGAGGTTTCCCACGAGGTTGAGCACGAGGACCCTTCTTACGATCCGAACGACTTCTCTTCAGGCAAGATGACCGAACCCCGATAACATTACTATCTTTGCCTATTGCTAGTAGTCTCGATCTATAGTTTTGCCTCGATGCCCATGTTCTTCTTGTCAGCCTCCTACTTGTAACCAATTGCCATGTTTAACCACCCTACCTATGCAAACCGTTGCTTGGCTAAGTACGCTTCGCTCAGCCCTTCTTATAGCGTTGCTAGTTGCAGGTGAAGTGAAGATGCTTGCTCCATGTTGAAGTTTGGTTGGGTTATATCACACTATATAAATGCTTAAAATGAAATCATCTATATATTGGCAAGGGTGGAAGGCTAAGCCTTTTGCTTGGTGATTTGTTCCACTCATGCCGTTAGGATCCGTATAAGCCGGTATTATGTTCCTTGATTATGCGTTCCTAACACGGTTGGGGTGTATGGGACCCCCTCGATAAACCGCTAAGTGCTAAGTCTTTTCCAGCAAATCCCAACATTGGTACTATTTGCCTAATAACAAACTAAACAAGCATAAGGAGTAATTAACCCTCTTTCTTAATCAACAACCCCGGGCCAGTGCTCCACATGAGTGTTGGTCCGAAACGAGCAGACTGCGGGGCCACCTCAAGGAAACTCGAGGTCTGGTAAAAACCTGTAGGATGACTCATCCGGTCGTGGCCTGAGACGAGATACGCGCGGCTACTATCAGGGTGTCGGCACGCCGGGAGGATTTGCTGGATTAGCCTTACCTTAGTTCGGTATATCTTGAGCACGGGATTCCGAGGATACTCGAGTCTTCCCACTTTGGAGTTGCGACTCCGCGGATCGTGGGCTTGTAATGGGTCAAGTTGGAACACCCCTGCAGGGTTTGAACTTTCGAAAGTCGTGCCCGCGGTTATGTGGCAGATGGGAGCTTGTTAATTCCGGTTGTAGAAAACTTGACACAATGTTACTAATACACTACCAGCGTGTGTTCCGTGACTGTCAATTTCCGAATAGGGATTCGGGAGTTGAACACGGAGGGGTTATGTTTGTGAGCTTGTAGCTAGGATCACTTCGTGATCACTTCTCGCCGAGGCCTTCTCTTCTCGCTCTCACTTGCGTAAGCTAGATGCTAGGTGCTGCTGCAGACTTGTTCTTTCTTCAGCCTTTTCCTCACCCAAAGGCTTAAATAGTTCTGTTACCCGGGAACGGGATTGCTGAGTCCTTTGTGGCTCACAGTTACTTCACACACCAGATGCAGGTCCAGCTGTGAGCTATCCAGGTGATGGCACCGAGCTGGATTGGGAGTACGACGAGGAGCGTAGTCGGTACTACGTGCGCTACCCGGACGATCAGTAGTGGAGTCTCTTACTAGGTTTCGATCCGCCTGTGGTTTATTTATCTGAGTTTGGTACTTTGACATTTGGCTTTTGCCATTAGAGGGTTGTAGTGTTCTTAATGTATGATGTTTGAGACTTGTACTGTATTTCTGTGACGTGGCGAGTGTAAGCCAACTACTTTCAGTTTACTATCCCCTGTTTTACATGAGTTGTGCAAAGATTACCAAACTTGAGATCATTCTAGGATGGAATTATGCCTTTAAGTCGTGCCTCGACACGTAGGAGGTATAACTCCATCCTGGGCATTACATGCAGCCCCTCATACGCAGCCACAATAACTGCGGCAGATCCAGCTCCATCTTCCGCGTGAATGGAGTCGGGAGGCGAAGGCGACGGCGCGGCGGCCGGCGCAACCTGAAGAAGAATTCACGGGGATTGTCCCCAACGTGGCCCTCCATCGGAGGAGGAGCCGCTGGCGGGGGCGAGGCCGGCGCACCGCCCCGTCCTCCTCTTCCCTGAGCGCTGCGACCTCTACCCCGACCTCGCCCTCTCCCCCTTCCCCTCGCGGCTGGCTCTACTACCACAGGTGAAGGAGGAGGAGGGACACGTTGTTGAGCAGCAACCCTTGCCGCCACCGTCGAAGGACCGGGATTCCCTTTCTCCATTGCAAGGGGAAGGAAGAAGCGGAAGCAGAAGAAGGAAGAGGATGGAAGAATACGGGGTGCCATCCCCCCTCCCCGCTCCTTATAAAGGAACGGGGTTGGGGCTCAGCCGCCCTGCTCGGCCAATCGAGACACAAGAAGCGCAGGGAACCAGGACCGACCCGCTGCCCCAACCAGCGGCGGCCCGGTTCCCCGCCTCCACCATTCGCCACCCCAAGCACATGGGAGACATGTGGCCAATACGCAGAACCGAGGTGACAAGTGAGGCGACCTCTCCCCACCCCGTGATCATGGGGAGTGGACGCCATGAAGACCGCGCCTCGACTCCATTTAGTAAATGAGCCACGCCCCCACGCCTCCCTCCTTTTACGGGGAAGGCGCGAAGCCGCCTCTTTACTACGATGTGACGCATGCCTGCGGGAACCGCCCGACGCATGCCATCCAGGAACCGCCCCACGCATGCCACCCACGTCACGCACACCCATTCGCACCGCGCCACGTGCGCGAATCATGCAAAGCACAACGCGAAAAGTCTTACCACGGTAAAAACCGTCCCGCCTGCCCGCGCACCGTTCTGGGCCTAGCCCAACAACGCGTCGCGCTTATGTGTGGCCCAGGCCCGGGTGCTTCTCTCGGTGTACAAAAAGGGGGTACACTTTTTTGTACACCTATGACTGTGCACGGGCATCTGAGCCACGGGCAACGCCGCACCAAGCAAGGCAAGGGAGGTAAGCCAGGGTAAGACCGAAGCTCAAGGGAACTAGAACGACACCAAGGACAAGACCACAAAGAGCAAAGGGACGAAGCGTGTTCCCCCGGCAAGATCCTTGCCGGGAGCCAATTTTAGTAGTCCCGACAAGACCCTTGCCGCGGCAACTCGCCCCACGCCTACGGTGCAAATCACCCTTGAGTCCGCTGCCCCCATAGGGCAAGGATTCGGGAGACATCCCCGTAGTGGCATGGAGATCTTTGTGAAGACATTCAAGATCAGATACGCACTAAGAAGGCGACGACCCTTGGCGGGATCCTAGCCGAGGAAGATCACAAGATCTCCGGCAGGCGCCTTGCCGGGGATGGCAGCAGGCACCCCGGCAAGGCCCTTGCCAAGGACATCCGCAGGGCCACCATCAGGCCCACGCCGACTAAGCTTCCACCGCCTTATGCAGCTGCCGACCCAACCAGCTACGCAGGCACCTGCGTGGCGACATGCAGATCTTCGAAGAAAACCCACCATTGCGCCACCTCAGCTGCCTGCCTACCTACATGGCATCTCTGGCATCGTTGGCCAGGGTGCGTGTCGACACAAGAAGGAGCGGCGATGGACAAGACAGATCTCTCCCCCGTCCCCGATAAAGCAAGCACACCTAAGCACGATGCATTAAATGCGCCTTGTCATGTAATGCGAGGGATAACCTCGCATCACTGTACCCTTTCCACCTCCTGTGTGCCACTGTGGCAGCCCCTTTTTCTATAAAAGGAGGCCCGAGGCGACCAGGAGGAGGATTCGGCTTTTTGGAGCTCCTCACGCCCCATAGCTAGCTGAAGAACAAAGATATACAATCTACCAAAGCAGGAGTAGGGTTTTACGCATCCTCACGGCCCAAACCTGGATAAACAAACCGTGTGCTATCTGTTTGATCCGCTCTTCTCTCAACACCGCGCCCCGCTAACCGTAGTAGGGATTCTTGTGATCCCATAGGTGTAGTTCCCGCCGACAACAGTACTACTTGTTCGATTGATGATGGCCAGATGGGAAGCGGCAGCAACGAAACCTTGTAATATCACGGGAGTAGTAGCTGTACTAGTCCATTAGAAATCACATAATAGCAGGTGGCCTCCTCGGGACTTGAAGCCTATACGCGGAGGCGAGCATGAGTAGGGGAACTCGGCGGATCCGCCCATAACCTAGGAGCAATTTGTACGCATACGTGCAACATATCAATTCCCTTTCGATCTCAGACTTGGCATAGAAGCGGATTTGACGGTTCGCCTCATCATGTCTGGCGGCACAGACGACGAAATCCTAACCACTTTATCTCAAACCTCGCATTGTCAACTCCAAAGTTAATCATGATTTTGAAAATCATATCATATTTTCTTCATCTAACCAACCGCGAGCTTCTCGATCCCTGAAGAGATCCCTCCAAAAACATAACACCACCATGCGCTAGCCCTATGGTGGGCGCCAACTGCCGTGGTTTTTTCATGCAAGATGGCCTAGTGTGAGGATTTAGTCGTAAGGCATCGTAACTAGGTAGTAGCTTGAACGAGGATCGAGAGATGCGAGATTTTACCCAAGTTTGGCCCCTCGCGGTGGAGGTAAAAGCTTACATCCCGCATGATTGATATTGATGATGATGATGATCTCGGTTATAAGGGTAGTGCTTTGCTACCTCTATCTCGAGATCATCTATTTTGATCATGTCTAAGACTTTTCTGTTTGTCTAAACTTGTCCCTCTTGGGGTGTCTTGCCCCTCCTTATATAAGTTGAAGGGGCTCGCTTACATGTTGAGACCTAATAGGATTAGGATTAGTCTATCTTCTATTACAAGCCGGATACAAGTCTGGGTCTTGCTTCCCTTGCTAGGTCTTGCTTTTTTTGGATCATCCCTGTGAGGCGCCCGTTCAAGCCTCTCCTTGCGCTGGCCCTATCACGAGCCGCCTTCTGGTCCTTGGGCCTTGTCACCTGTCCGACCCACTAACCAGATGAGTAATGAGCCGCCAAGTCCGAGCGGGTTACCGATGAGGCACCAAGTTCTGGCCGGGTCATACATCAGGCTGGGTTATACTGCGGGGTATATCCCTGACAGCCTACCTCGAATCACCATTTCTCTCTATAGTGTTATTGGCGCTGCGATGAGTGATGCCATACCCGAGCTCTCGCTATTGCTCTATGGAGCTTATAGGATTGCATGGGAGCTTGCATCCAAAGACTGTTGTTTCTTACTTTTTATGCTTAATTGCCTATCTGGTAGTTACGTTTGTTACTGACAATTCAACAAATTGTGACTCAAAACTATACTCAGGTATGTGTTAATTTGTTTTTGCAGAACAAGAACAAATGTCACAACTGATGGGGAGTCTGTGAACTGAAATAGTAGGCCATCTTATCTCCTGTCATAACTAAGAACTAGTGTTGTTCATGTTGCTCTTGTTGCAGCTGCTGCTTGATGAATACAATAGTGTATTGCTTTATATATAAAGCAGGGCAAAATCCTTTTTCGGTAATACGATAGTGTATATGGGATCATGAGTGTCACTCACTGAATATGAGTCAATTGCAAAAAAAACACCACATTTCTGGCTAGGTTTGCAGAAAACCACCAATTCATTAATCTATTGCAGAAAACTCCGGAAAATCTGTTAAGTCGTTGGAAAAATCACTTATCGGCCATTTAGCTTTGTTTGATCTCTTTCTGATAGGTGGGCTCGGAAAGTGGTGATGTGGCATAACGGCTGGGTAGATAGCGTCATTTGGACAAAAACGGTCGAGACCCCGCGCCAGTCGGTCTTGGTGAGACAGTCC
>LR738713.1:654417398-654434405 GCA_902687465.1 Secale cereale
CCCCCCCCACACGCCCCTCTCCTCTCTCTCTCACCCCGCACCCCTCCCCTCTCTCGCTCCTACTCGCTGTCGGTGATGGCCACATCGCGTGACGATGGCGGCGGTGACGGTGCTGGTAGTTCAAACCCATCTCATGCTCCGACTCCGCAGGGGTTATCGCTGGCTTATTGTGTTGAATATGCGGTAACAAGGGCGTTCGCTAAAGCCATGAAGGAAGATCCAAAGGGGAGCCATCACTAGGCATCCTCCTTCGATGGTGTCTCGTAAGTATTCTCTTTCCCTACCCCGATTGGCTTCTAGGGTTAGGTTTCTAGGGTTCTAAGATTATGTTGTTCAATGGGTCTAGGATTATTGTTCTATTTTCTTTATGTGGTCAGATATGTAGATAAAGTATGAGTAGGCACCTAACTTTAACTGAAATTAGCCTCAATTTTAACACAACAAAACTTTGTGCTAGAATTTAACAAGCGAACTTGGACTTAACGCATTATGCTTACAATGGGTTAACTAAATCTGTTACTAAAACTATTTTTAAATTTCAACTCACCCTATGTTAACTGAATGTTTAACTTAATCTTTAATTGAAACTTTATTGAATCTTTAAGTGAATTTATAACTGAAAATTTCATTAAACTGTTTAACTGAAACTTTAAATGAATCTTTAAGGTGGGTTCGGTTAGGTCATGTTCAAGGGATGCCACTCCTTCGAGGAGTGGTCCATGTTGGCCTCAGATAATGGAGAGTATCTCGGATTGTCAAGAAAGGCAAAACTGGTCTACTGAGCCAAGGACTTTGGTTCTTGAGTTGTTAACATCAATGAGATTATCCTCGGCGTAGAAGACCAGTTCGGGGGCTACCGATGGTGTCCTAGACTAAGGGGTGCCAACCTAGTTGGTCCCTTGTCCTCGGTATGTGCCTGCATGCCCTCATCCTCATTCGTGAGGACTCCAGATGATACACACCTAAACGTGATCAAGACAACATCTACCAAAGACTTGACATATACTTCAACACATCTCCTACCGCCTCCATATATGGCCCTGGATACCGACCATGTAACCCTAACCTGGTGTGTGTGTGTGTGTAAGCCAGAAGGTTTAGCGTGTAGAGGGGACCAAATCGCACTTACATTCACCTAGCCCTAGGCTTTTTATAATCTCGAGGTAGATCAAGCTTGTACTCGATACACCGTCATCAATATAATAAAAGAAGGCCGCAGGGTATTATCTCTTTGAGAGGCCCCGAACCTGGGTAAACACTTGTCTTCATCGTTCCTGTTATCACCGATCCGAGATGCACAGCTTGGGACCCCCTACCCGAGGTCTACCGGTTTTGAGACTCTGTCTTATATACACAACAGGTAGTGGATCTAGGGTTAGATGGTCGGTATCCAAGGGTGTGCATGGAGGCAGCAGGAGATGTGTTGGAGTATACACCATGTCTTCGGTATATGCAGTCTTGATCACCTCCAAGCGTGTAAGTTCCGGAGTGCACCCAAGTGAGAATGAGGGTATGTAGGCCCAGCCTGAGGACTATGGGCTAGCTAGGTTGGCACCCCCTAGTCCAGGACACTATCACCAGAATATCCATCTAAGACGCAAAAGTGTGTATGCTTAGACATTCTGTCTAACATTTGATCGATTAAAGGGAGAGGATAATGTTCTTTTCTAGTAGCTTTATTTAATTTCCTGAAACCAATTACCATCCTATAACCGGTTAAAATTCCTTGTCGGATAAGTTCAATTTTATCATTATGAACAAAGGTAATGCCTCTTTTCTTAGGGACACAAAGAAGAGGTCTTACCCATCTACTATCAGCTATAGGATAAATTATACCCGTTTTCAGAAGCTTTAATATTTCAGTTCTTACCACATACTTCATTTTGGGATTTACATGAAGTTTATGATCAGCAATTGTCTTAGCATCGGGCTTCATATAAATTTTGTGTTGACATAAAGTGGGACTAATGACCTTAAGATCATTAAGACTATAGCCAATAGTAGCACGATGCTCCCTCAGAGTTTCAAGTAATCTCTTTTCTTCATGCTTTGAAGGCTAGCACTAATAATAATAGGATATACATTATTTTCATCAAGATAAGCATATTTCAATGTATCACGTAGTTTCTTTAATTGAAACACATGATCACTTTTATGTGGAAGAGGATCTCCAAAAGGTTCAGGAGGTAAATTATGTTTAAGGATAGGTGCTTGTTTAAATAATATCTCATGTATTTCATTTATTTCACACATATGCATATCATTTTCATGGTCTAACAAATGTTGTTCTAAAGGATCGATAGGAGAAACAAAAATAGAAGCAAGACCAATAATTTCATCCGTACTAGACAATTCCTTCTCACGTGCTTGTCTACGAAACTTAGTGAAATTGAATTCATGAGATACATCACCATACTTAACTTTAACCTTTTCTTTAATGCAATTAATTTTAGCATTAGTGGTATTAAAGAAAGGTTTGCCAAATATAATGGGACACAAATTACCTTGTTGTGAACCAAGTACTAAAAATCAGTAGGGTATTTGATCTTACCATACAAGACTTCAACATCTCGAACAATCTCAGGTGGTGAAATAGTATCTCTATTTAGAGGCTTAATAGTAACATCAATATCTTCGATCTCAGCAGTTGTAGTATCATTTATGACTTCTTGATGTAAAGAAAATGGAATAGCACTCACACTAGTAGCCATATCACATAAACCATGATAGCAATGATCTCCAATTTTAACATAAACAAAAGGCATGACAACTACGGGTTTATTCTTATCTAATATATCTTGTTCATTTCTAACAGGTTCAGTAATTCTAGCAGCCTCATCGTACAAGTAAATAACATGCCCATCAACATTATCAACTAAGAGATCTTTACCGTTGCAATATTAGATTCCAGTTTAATTTGTTCACTGGGTCTAGGTTTTATAATGTTACTTTTATTAACCATAGTTGTATCCTTAGCATGTTCTTTAATCCTAACTGGGAAAGCATGTTTCTCAATATAAGCAGTAGGCGTAACTCGATCAACATTATAAATCTTCAGAGTTGCGCTTAGTTCTTTCCAACAGAGTCCATTTTAATTCAATAATTTTTTTGTAAAAGATACAACATGGATTGTTCATAATGAGAAAGCCGAGCATAAGAATTCTGAATAATTATTTCTCGTTAGAGCTCATGATTGGGCCATCTGTCATCATGTACTTAAGCCTCCCCCAAGCTTGTGCGATACTTTCTCCTTCACGAGACCAAGAATTATATATATAATTTCAATCATGATGAAGGAAATGCATAGGGTAAAAATTTGATGTAGTTCCAGCTTTAACCGGTTCCAGTCCCATGTTTCTAGTATCAGCAAATAGCATATACCATGTCAATGCCTTTCCCTCCAAATATAAAGGGAATACCTTCTTCTTAACTCCATCCTCGGATAAACCTAGAAGCTTAAACAATCCAAAAATTTCATCTATAGATATCAAATGCATATCCGGATGTATCATTCCATCTCCTGCATAAGGATTAGCTAGCAGTTTCTTTAACATACCCAAAGGAATCTCGTAATAAATATGTCCAGTAGGTTCAATAGGTTGAGTTGCAACTCTTATTGATTCTGGTCGAGGTGAAGATACCCCGAACAAACCCCTCAAAGGATTATTTTCCATAGTTACAAGTGACAGTAAATTTTAGCACGTAATATGAATGTTTCCTTACCAAAGGCGCTTCACTCCCTGACAACGGTGCCAGAAAAGAGTCTTGATGACCCAAAAATATAGGGGATCAATCATAGCGCTTACGACAACTAAGAGTGTCAAACCCAATGAGGAGCAACAGGAAATGATAAACAGTTTTCAGCCTGGTATTTTTTGCAAGTACTGAATTGGTAGTGGTGATGGATAGTTTTGTAGAAAGATAATTCGTAACAAGTAACATGTAGCAATAGTAACAATGGTGCAGGAAGGTGACACAATCCTTTTATAGCAAAGGACAAGCCAGAATAGTCTCTTACAATAAGCAAAGTGTTCTCACGGGCACATGGGAATTATCGTCTGGTCACTTTCATCAGGTTTAGTTGATTCACGTTCGCTACTTCGATAATTTGATATGTGGGTGGACCGGTGCTTGGGTGTTGTTTTTTACTTGAACAAGACTCTCACTTATTATTAACCCTTCTCGCAAGAATATGCAACTACGAAAGAAGAATTAAGATAAAGCTAACCATACCATCAAACAGATGAGTCCAAATCAGCTCCTTACGGAATAACGCATAAACTAGGGTTTAAGCTTTTGTCACTCTAGCAACCCACCGCTACTTATTACTCCAAAATGCTTTCCCTTATGCCCAAGTATGGTGAAGTTTCATGTAGTCGACGTTCACATGACATCACTAAAGGAAGTGATAACATACATTCATCAAAATATAGAACGAATACCAATTTCACATGATTACTTCTATCAAGACTTCTCCCATATCCTCAAGACCAAAAGTTACTACTCAAAAATCATATTCATGTTCAATATCAGAGGATTATTGAATATCATTAAGGATCTAAAAATAAAATCTACCATGAAATAAATCAACTAGCATCTACTACATGGAGTAATCAATACTACTAGCAACCCGCATGTACCAGTCTGAGGTTTTGGGTCAAAGATTGAATGCAAGAGATGAACTAGGGTTTCAGATAAGATGGTGTTGGTGAAGATGTTGATGAAGAATTATACTCCCACAATGAAAGGGTCATTGGTCATGTCGATGGCTTCGAATTTCCCATCCCAAAGGTAAGTTTCCCCAGCGGAATAGCTCTGCCAAAGAGCAAAAGTGCTCATGCCCATGTTCCAGCGCTTCTCCCAAAAGTATTCTCTTTTTTCTAGCGAAAATGGCCTCATGTAGCAGAAGATGGGCACCAGAGGCCTGCCAGGGGGGCCACACGCTCGATAGGCGCGCCTAGGGGGTAGGGCGCGCCCCCTAAGCTTGTCGCTCCCCGGTGGACCCCCTCCAGATGTTTATTATGCCAATAATTGTTATATATTCCAAAACAATTCTCCTAAATTTCCAGGTCATTTGGAGTTGTGTAGAATAACTATCTCTGTTGTAGCTTTTTCCGGTCCAGAAAACCAGCTGCTGGCAATCTCTCTCTTCATGTAAAACATGCAAAATAGGAGAGAAAAGGCATAAGAATAGTATCATAAAGTTAAATAATGACCCAAAACATAATTAATAACAGTAGGAAAAATGATGAAAAATGGACGTATCATATCACACAAGGCATCCACTACAAGACATATTGCAATAAATAAATCTCAAGATGTGTTTTTAATGCTTTCTTCCGGCGATCTGATCTCCATGTGTGAGTTGTTCGGTAAGGAATGGGTTGAGGCATAAGCCTTGCAACCCAAGGTATTAGTTAAGGGGATCAATGGTATGCTTTGACATAATGTCTCGTATGCGTGAAATAAAGTTGTTCCTTGAAGAGGTCTCTTCTCTTATCCGCAATCTTCTTCCATGTAGATACCCAGGATCATGGAGATCGACCACTGGTGAGGCTAGGAGCAAGGAGACTGTGAAGTGTTATGCCGAACACCGTGACAGTACGGTTCGATACGGTAACATGGATCATATCCTTGGGGATAAATAAGGTGTCTTCATTAAACACCCAAAGCACTTGTCTGGATTTATTATCTTAATTATCAAGGCAACCATGTGCGTCGGGTAAGGCCTGTGGTAGGACAACTGATTCTTGATGCACGAATCGTGCCGATCAAGATGTTATTTGGACACATCCCCCACTTCGATTTGTAACAAGCACATCTCGATGGGTGACTTCCAGCGCACAAAATAATATCTTATCTGATCCCAATGCAAATACAAGGACATAAGCATAATACCTCATACACGTACCTATTTTTATTATAAGTGTTTGAAAAATTATTTGCCTGGTAATCTGGTCAAAAGCTTGATTTGACACTGACAAAAGTTTGCTAGACCATCGCTTCAAGGGAATCATCCTCTCGTGGGTCACCTTTAGGGAAATAGGTGCATGGCACCAATCATTGTGCCCTTCAAAACATCAACAACTAATCTCAGCGACCTACTCCTTGCACCTGGTCTACACACCTCCCCTCATACTTCTAGTCTATTCTCTACGATCAATCAATTATTATTATGAATCAGCATTAGCCAGGTGGGGCGCGAAACATAACCGAAGATGAAATGCTCGTCGATTGCAATGTGAGAGGGAAGGATGTACAGGCCGGACATCGCATGATCAGATGTAACGTGGGTGTTGCTGCTTCCCTTTGTTGGAGAGGAT
The DNA here is from genome assembly GCA_902687465.1 of Secale cereale. NCBI lineage: Eukaryota > Viridiplantae > Streptophyta > Magnoliopsida > Poales > Poaceae > Secale > Secale cereale. The sequence continues at coordinate 654,423,722 of LR738713.1, forward strand.
GTGTAGTGCCCCATTGACATTGACATAGTGAGCGGCGACCATGGTTTGAGCGTGTATAATCCATAGCAGTGTATGTACATGCATCGTGCATGTATAATCTAGCTTCTATCGGCTAGTGACGCATATCAAGGGTAGCGTCGAAAAGCCGGGGCTTCACTGAAGGAGCTCCTAGTTGAGCCGACTCACGTAGGTGTCACTGTTTTTGTATTTCTTTTTGTTTTATGTTTTCTTTTACGTTTCGGTTTTTTCATTTTTCAAATAGTTGTTCTAAAATTTAAAATATTGTTCGGAATGCTAAAAAAATTCCTCGTTTTCAATATTTGTTAATAAGTTCCAAAGATGTTTGCATTTTATGACATACTTTTATTTGTGAAAAGTGTTCTTGTTTTAAAAAATGTTCATCTTTTTATTTTTATTTTCAATTCAGAATTTTTCAGCGTATGTCATAATTTTTTTAATGTAAATTTAAATATTATGCAATGTATATATGGTCAGTGTGTATTTAATAATTGTTCAGCTTATATTATAAAAAATGTTCAAAATACATTTAGAAATTGTTCAATAAGTATTTAACTATTTTGAAGTATATCACAAAAATGTTCAATGTGTATTTAAAAAAAATCAGAGTATAACACCAAAATGTTCAGTATATATTTAAAATTGCTTATCATATAAAAAATCAATAATTATTTGGAATTTCAAAATTTGTTCATGTTTTCAATAATTTTTCATCTTCCAAAAAATTTTCAGGTTTTAAAAGTTGTTCGAAATTCTAAATTTATTCACGATTTTCAAACATTATTCAAATATTTTAAGGAAAAAATTCACATTTTTTCACAAAAATTGTTGGAAAAAGAAAACAGATCTGCGGGTGTACATACTACTTTAAAGCTGTTATTTGGCGGTACTCACTCGTTAACTCCTCTGGTTGGCTACGGTGATATACAGCCTGAGGTCGCTTGTTTAACACCACTGTGCGGTCTTTTGTTTTAAGTATGAAGTTAAGTGTTTCCGTAGAAAAAAATCGATCAGAAAGAAACAATTAGTTCCTGAACTTCCGGGGTGTTATTCTATGGCAACAATTTATTGATTGACTCAGCCAAGTTTGGAACCAAATTACACAAGGGCGACATATATGCATGCATGGGCGAAAATTATCCAGCCTTAATTAACGTAGACGTATATATAGCACATACTAATTTTCAGAATTAATTGGCATATATCTCCTACTTAATTAAGAATCCAACCCTCTATATATTGCTCGGTTCATCGCAACCATGGCCATCGCTCCTTCTTCTCACCTAAGCCGCCCCACTGCAGAGAGTTAACTCCATCGACTAGGCAAGCACTAAAGAGTTAACGAAAATGAGAGGGATTTATGCCATGACATTCTTGTTCCTGGGATGGCTCATGGTCACCGCACAGTGTTAGTACTACTTCAAACAGTGCTCAAACAGTGCGCAAACTTAGAACATTGATTTTGTTTTTTTTTTTACCGAGAGCTCCTCTGATGTTATTTTTAGCTGAATTTTTGCAAAAAGCTTCAACATTTGATGAAGTTTCATGTCCCAAAACTGCAGATTTTTTCGACATTGTTTGATCATGTTTTTCTTTTTTTTTCCAAACTCGGGTGTACCTACACCCAAGAGTAGAAAAGCTGGTCTCATTTCTTTTCTTCAGTTTTTATTACGTGTATGAACTTAATTAGTACTGATAATTTGAACACTACATGCACGATTTTAGGTAGTCCCGAGGCCGGAAGGAGGAGCTATCCAGATGGTGGCGATAACAACCCTACCGTGCTCAACTCAAGATCATCGTTAGATGATGTCAAGTTTAGTCTGAATTTTTGCGGGGATTATGTTTGTAACTATGGTAAATGTTATTGCTGTGACAACCAGAGGGGTCGTCCGTGTTACAGGACGTTTGCTGAGTGCAATACCAATTGCCCTAGGTGCAATCCCAAGTGCCCGCTTGAATCAACGATAGAATTACAAGCATGACAAAATGGCACGTTCTCGTCCCTAGAAACAGGAACAATAATTGTAGATTCTCATTGTACTACCTGTTGACACCATCTATGATATATTATGTTCCTTCCAATAAAGAAATATTCATATAGGTGCCATTGTTTTTTTTACGTGTAAAACACTTTATTTCTCAAATAATAGACATGACGTTTACAAGAGAATCAGAAATAAAATCTCGAATCACATATTCCCAAGAACTAGATGATTTGCTAATAAACAAATTCTTTGCTAACTCATCCGCCACTTGATTTGCCTCATGGTAGCAATGCTTGAAAGAAATGCTTCCGAATTCCATCTCTAGTTGATTGCAATCAGCCACTATTGCCACATGAGGACCCAAATAATCCATGGAGTTCAAGGTGTTCACAGCAAATAAGCAATATGATTCAACCTTCACTGAATTGCACCCGAGGCTAGCCGCTAGAAAAAAGACCGTTCCTGAGTTCAGTAGCATCAACGTCTTGTATATGTTGGATAAACCAATCTGCAGCAGCAATAAAAATCTCCTTGTTCATCACGAAGCTATGGCTCTAGAAGCACCTGACGAAGTATTTCCATGAAACGATGCGTCCACATTTATTTTCACCACACAGTGACTTGGCTTCTTCCACATGCAACCATCCTTTTTGCTTGTCATTTTAGGTGATACCGACCTGATATAATTAGTCGCTAGGACCCTGATCGACAAAGCTGTCCTTTCTGGTGTTTGAACCTCAATACCATTGACAAGTTGACGACGTTGCCACTAGATGTACCATGCAGCGATGGCTACGTACCAACTCGGCATTTGGTATTTCAGCTGATCAATCCGGTAATTTCATCAATATTTTCATGGTAATTGATCTGGATCTATCATCAACTACCGCCCTCTAGACTGCTTCCATTAGGCCAAGCTGCATCTAAATTTCTTTCACTCGGTGATAGTAAAACAAACAGTGTTGTATATCATCTACCACGACTAAACACACCGGGCATTGAGGTGAACAGGGGATATGACGTCCAACAAGCACACAAAAACAGGAAAGAACACCATGTAATACCTTCCATACAAAGTGCTTCATTTCCCTGGAACCCGTAGCCGCCACACATCCTTCCAAACACAATTGATATGAACACTTCCTTGCCCATCTGATCTTGTCCAGTTAGAACCGAATCGATGCTCAAACTCTCTATGGTATGCCGATCTCACAGAGAAAGTACCTGACCGAGTATAGTTCCAACCGATGAAATCATCACTTTCATCAATGAGACATCATATAGCAAGTTGGTCACTACTCATAATCGGGCCAATAGCTGATGTGTGACATCTTTGAGGTGCAATGGATGCAGTGCGACGTAGTTGATGCAAATAGCTCTGGTGCTACATTTCAGAAGCCCAAATAGCCATGGCCCACTCGGGCCATTAAACAGGTCGTGAACGGGAGTGAGGTTATGTTTAAGACATGTGGGTTCGACTTGGCAGTGCATCTAGTCATGGGCCCCACTTGGCGGTGCATCAGGTGAAACGTGTCCCCGTGGGTCCCACATGGCAGTGCCCCTGTCTGAAGCCGTTGCTCCCACCCCCCTCCTCTTCGTTCTCGGCGGTGAGCCGGCGACGGCGCCGGAGATTCTGTCCTCGGTGACAGCAGCGCGGAGCTTTCGTTCTTGGCGACGACGGCGGCTGTGGTAAGTGAATCAGGAGCCCTGTCCGTTCCCCTCCGGCGTACCCCCCTCTGTGTCGAGCTAGATCTCACCTCTGCATCGCCTTTGTTTTCCTTTTTTGGTCGATTTCATCCAGATTTGGGGTGGGAGGGGGGATGACCGCGATGGAGCCGCCAGAGATAACAACATCGACTAGGTAATCCCTTAATGTGCATCGATTTGTGCCTCGTCTGCTTCCGCTAGCTCGCTAGCTCAGCTCACACTGCTCCACGATTGACAAACAGGGGGGATGGTGCTCGGACGTTCGAATTCACTGTGGCATTCCTTCCTTCTAAGGCGAAGCTAGGTGATGGTAGCATGCGGGAGATAGAGAGAGATACAATTGTGAAGTGTGAGATTGATTTTGCAGAGATTGATCCCCAAGAACTACAGAGCATGGAAGTGCAGGCCGTGAAGAATGTGGTTGAAAAAATTGGGGAGAGCATTTTTTGGGGTCCAGAGCAAGAGGTAGCATTGTTACGGTTTGATAATTGTAAAGGAGAGTATGTGAGAATTGAGGATGGTGAAGATATGGTTGATGAAATCGATCGACAAGATGGCTGGACAACCAAACAAACTATGTTTCATGCAGAGCTTGTTGATCTGAAATCAGATTCTAAGGTTGGATATGTGCCCTCAAAGTTAGCTTCACAGATGGTTGATGATGCTTGGGCTTCAGAGAGGCAGATAATGCCCATTTGGGTAGGTGAAGTGACAGTATTACCTGAGGGAGGTGATGGAGAAGAGGTCTCTGATGGTGTTGCAAGGGTTGTTTCTGTTGATTGGAATTCAGTAGAATTAAATGACCCAACTGATTTAGTCATTGCACCAATGGATGACATTGATATGGCCAAAAAAATTGGCATTCCAGTAGCTGATGAAGATAAGGAGGAGAAGGATGGTGAATCTAGTATGCCTACTGATGCTGATGCTAATAGAGAAAGAACTGAAGATGTGGATGGACAACTGATGGAAGATGCTGCAGATGATGTAGATGATGCACATGATGATTAGTTGGTAAATGTGTATGACAAGGAAAACCCTGTTATTGCAGTGGGGAAGTTGTTCCCAAACATGGATGAGTTTAGGATGTGTTTCAAGACTTATGCAGTCAAACATGAGTTTGATGCCAAGACTAAGTGGACTGATAGAAAGAAGTTTTATGCAAGATGTAGAGGTTTTGATGGAAGTGTCAAGCCTTGCAACCGGTACATATCTGCTAGACGCCAACCTGATGGAAGTACCATTAGGGTGAATCAAATCCCACACCAACATACTTGTATTACAAGTTCACAGAGAGTATCAACCATGACATCACAACTTTGGAATGCAGAAAAGGTCACTCCTATTTTAGCCAAGAAACCAAAAACTACTGCAAAAAAACTTAAAGTAGACTTGGAAAAGCAATACCCCATTAAGGTGAAGTATAACACGGTGTGGAAGGCAAAACAAAGGGCAATGAAACAATTATATGGTGACTGGGCAAATACTTTTAGGATGCTTTATAATTTCAAAGCAAAGGTGGAGAAAAGGTCACCTGGCTGTTTTGTGGAGATAGATACTGAGGTAACACTTGATGGAAGAGTGCTTTTATCTAAGTTTTTTCTGGCTTTAAAGCCTTGCATTGATGGCTTCAAGGCAGGGTGTCGTCCATATTTGAGCATATACTCATCATTTTTAACTGGCAAGTGGAATGGCCAATTGGCAGCTTGCAATGCTTTGGATGGACACAACTGGATGTTCCCTGTTGCTATTGGCTTATTTCAGTGAGAGACAGAGGTCTCGTGGACATGGTTCATGATGCAGTTGAAAAGATGCATAGGGCCAGTGTCACCTTTGGCAGTCCACACAGATGCATGCAAAGGGCTAGAAAATGCATTGAAGAATGTTTTCCCCCATTGTGAGCAGAGGGAGTGCTTCAACCATATGTGGATGAATTTGATCAAAAAATTCAGAGGGGAAGAATTTGGTCGCATGATGCCAGCAGCAAGATCTTACACTAAACAGACACATTCATATCACCTTGGTAAGATAATGACAGCATGCCCTGAGTTTGGTCCATGGGTGAACACCTACCATTCTCTATTATGGTATAGGTCAGGATTTAACACTGCCATCAAGTGTGATCATATCAACAACAACTTGGCAGTAAGTTTTAACAACAAGGTGAAGCAGTTAAAAAAATTGCATGTGCATGACATGGTTGACCAAATCAGGATCATGATCATGCGCTTGTGAGAATTGAGAAGAAGGATTGGTGATTGTCTACAAGGGGATAAGCTTCCTGCAGTGGTACAACAGGTGGTCAACAGGAGCAGAAATCTTACACATTTATCTGTTGAAAAATCTTCTGTGTGGGGTGCTGAAGCTAGAGATACCAAAACTGGTAGAAGGCATGTTGTTAACACTGAAATGCATGATTGCATTTGTTTGGAGTGGCAACACACCGGGAAACCATGTGATCATGCCATACTTTTCTTGGCCTCCTGACCGAAGATAAATATGCACCCATATTTGCACGAATATTACTCAGTAGCAAGATTCAAGGCTGCATATGCAACTCCAATTCCAGCACTTACAGATCAGTCTCAGTGGCCTGAAGTGGAAATTGAGTTTTCCATGTGTCCTCCCCTAATAAAAAGAAAGGCTGGCAGGCCTAAGGATAGTAGATTTGAGGCATGGTTTGAGAAAGGTGGGAGTAGCAAAAAGGGCAAGGGAAAGAAGGATGCAAAGCCAATAAGGTCCGAGAAAGGTAACAAAAATATATGCAAGTTGTGCCAGGAACTTGGGCACCGAGTTGGATCTCCCAAATGTTGTTACACACTCCTGAAAGGCCAAAGTATGTGGGCATATGTTTGCATTGTTTACTATTTTGTTGCATTTTCCAATTACTAACCAGTTGACATGCTTTATATTTTTAGGAGGAAGCATGCAGGTGAGCCCCTTGTTGTTGAAGAGTGTTGGCCAAAGAAAAAAGCAAGAGGCAATGGCTGTAGAAGATAGAGAAGTTTTGGTGAAACAATGCACATTCAACTAGACTTGGATGGTGTGGTGCAAAGTGAGCAAGACTTGGATGGTGTGGTGCAAAATGAGCACGACTTGGATGTGCTGGTGCAAGATGAGCAATATTGTGATGTTCTGCTGCCAACTGAAGATATGGGTATCTCTGAAGATCCTGCTGTAGTAAACAGTCAGACTGAAGAAACTGATGTGGAGGTGGACACCAAAGACACTGAAATTGCAGTCAACATTCAGACTGCTCTTGAGGATGAAATTGAACCTCAGCGTGTCGAGGTTCAGACTGAAGAATCCCATGTTGAGGTACACACCGAAGAAACTGAAACTGCTGTCAAAATTGAGACTGAAGACACTGATCACGAGGGTGTTGGTGAGGTGTTGAAAAGACCAGTGAAGAAAAACCAAGATGATCAGTGAACTTGTGTGTTTAGTAGAACCAAAAACAAGAAGTGCTAAGGCGAAGAAGGGCACACGACGTGGTAGCAAGAGGTAGAACAGAGAACATTTTGAAATTTTGCGGCATGTAATAATATTTATAAATTGGTGCATACTGGTAGTCACTATGTATCCCCGTATTTCTATTTGAACTTATTTGTTGGTACTTTGTCTAAACCAGCCAAAAAAATTCAAATTTGGGCTCCAATTTGAATTAGGGATGGGGTATTAAAATTTAAGTGCAATCTAAAGTACCTCAACTGAAATATGTTTGCTTGCTGATCATTGCCATCCCTTTTGGTAAGTTGAACTCATAGTTATGAAAAGTTTGTTTCAAATGACCTCCAAAGGTAGGGTAAACGGCCTCATATTTAAGCAAGTTTATTAGGCACCTTGTCTAAACCAGCCAAATAATTTTCCTACACATCTATTCTACCTATATAGTGTAAATCTAAAATCTCACTATTTATTGAATTAATTTTCTATTATTTCATTTTTTTTGTTGAAAAAACAAGGTTTAATAGAAAATTATATATAAAACAAGTTTAAAACATGGCAATGAGAAAAGTAAGTTAAGATCTTTCTTAGTCAATCCAAAATGAAGTTTTGGTGAGGTTTTCACACTTACTCTCGGGTGCCCACTACTCTCTCCCTTGAACTCCATACTACATTGTTCGAGGAATGACAATTTTGTGAAGGATTTTTCGTAAAAATGTATGTAAACCATATTTATATTATTTTTTCTCGTTACTATACAACATAATATGACTATGTGCGCAAGTTTTATATATTTTTGATTTTTTTTGAATTAGTTATGCTCAACCCTAAGCAGTCAAAAACCCCTCTCAAAACCCCTCAAAACCACGTACACTATCGGGTCGTCAATCGTTGTGCGTGGACGGTTGAGATCAGGCGCTAGGGTTAGCTACAGTGTGCATCGATCCGCATGAGACGCGCTGATTGGTTGAATCGGTGGGGTTTGGATTAGCCTCTCTCGTTGGGGCATCAGGATCGTTCATTTCAATCCAACGTCACGAGTTGATGCGGAGCATCGACCAAGCCTACGCAGTGCCCTTTCCATTGTTGCATGCATGCCCACCCGCAGAACTGCGGCCGTCCGTTGCATGCATGCCCTCGACGTAGTAGCCCTGCTCCGCCACCCCTATCGACGCAGTAAGCTGTCGCATGCCTACAATTAGAACCGATGCAGCGTCGCTCAAAGCAATCACCCGGTCACAATGCAGCAGCCATACCCCGATGAAGACAACCAAAAAAGCCAACGGTGCAATGCGTGCGGTGCATGGCGTGCTCCTCTTTGAGGACACAATGGGTGGCCCGGACACAATATTGGCATGATGGTCGATGCAGTTCAAACGGCGTGCTGCCCATTACAAGATGGGCAAATGAAGGCATCAATTGTTGTCACGTCTCCCATCGACCGATCGGTGCCCTCTAGAAAAGCCCTAGGGCAATTTAATGGGCTACGGCATGAATGCAGGGGCGGCACACGCAGAGAACGGGGCAGGCGTGTCCCCTTGACCCACGACGGCATAGACGCATGCGTGAGCCCTTCCCCCTTGACCCGCGACCGGTGGCACAGAATCGCCGCAGCCCGTTTCCCGCGATTGTTTACACACTTCATGGGGCGCCAACAAACGCCGCCGGCCCATTAATTCTACGGGGTGAAACCACGTCGCACTTGGGCTATTTAAGCCTGGGACTATCATCTTTCTCTCCCTCTCCTTCATCTCCCATCTTCACCAAAAGCCGCCCGAGCCGTCCCAAGATCCACCCAAGATCCACTCGAAGCAACAAGATGCAGTTCACCGGCGCTACCTACCGTGTGCCACGCACCTTCCCTGAGAGGCTCTATCCTGCCGGAGTCCGAGTGGAGAACACCCTGCGGGTGTGGGCGATCTCGAGGTGGAGGGGGGCAAGGGGGCTGGCCCAGTTCTTCCTCTCCGCCGGCTACCGCCACCTCCCGAGGGGCTCTCCGGTCATGTTCCGACTCGAAGACATCACCAACAACGGCTATCCTATCGGGCTTATGGTGACGTTCACCAACCCCTTCAACGCCTACCACCTCCTCGGTCGTGTTTTTTGGTGTGGATGCGAGTTCATTGCATTCACCATGTACAACATCTTCACCGAATTTGAAAGCGTCTTCCCCGCCAATGAGCGCATGCACACCCTCCCCTACCCCACCGACGATGACGATTGAAGGAGTTGGCTATGTAGGAGTGGATTTGGCAATGGAGTTGGCCATGGAGCAAGCAAGGAAGCCGACCGGTGGTGTTTTATCTTATCTAGGTGTCGTTTTATTAATGTCGTGTTGGGTTGAACTATGAACTATCTATATAAGTTGTAATGGTACTATCTATGTTAGTTGTAACGTGGTACTATCTAGCTCAAGCAATGCTACTACTTATGCTACTATATTGTGTTGTGTTCTATCTGTTTTTTTTCTAGCTAGTTGATATTGGTCAGTTGATATATATTGTGCTTGATGTTCTATCTATGGACATGCAAGTGTATGGGTACCCAAATTTTGTTGCAAATAAAAAATTTCATATCTTGGTGTGCTGCATGTGTGCATGCATGTATCTAGGCCCTGGCTAATAGGGTCACCCTAGCTAGTTGGTGTAGGGTGCAAATATTTGTGCACCCATGGACATGCAACTAATTTAGTTCATGCAAATAATTATTGGATTAACTCAAATGCCCAAAAGAAATATTTCTGGGCTCCTAAAAATATTGGTTTGAATTTTACCTCTGACCAATATTTTCAGAGCAAAACAGGAACATTTTTCTTGGACCTATTTGACGTAGGGGCACATGCATACAAGCAATCACAAAACAATAGTGGACAAGCAACAAATATGTAAAGAAAAACAAAAAAAATTACAATACATACGGCCCAACATTTATTCCATGGAGAAATTTGGCTACAGAAAAAACAAGTAAAGAAGTGTATGTTTGTTAAAGGTTTATTTGCCGAAGCAACATTTTTTATTTTGAGGTTTTTGTCGAATCATTTTTTCTAAACATGGGTGCCTCTATGCTATAAAACTGGGCTGGTGCCCCTACGCGGGTGGGCTTGTCTCTATTTGGGCCTGGTTATTTTCTCACGGCCCAACATCTATTCGGCAGCAAGCTTTTTTTTACTAGAAACTGAATTGGGTCCAAACTGAATTTGGGGGGGTGCGCACTCTATTAACTGAAGAATAAGAACAGAGCATGAACACTGAATATTTCTGCTTCGATTCAGTTACATGAACTTGCCATGGCGCACAGATCGCATCCTCTGTTCTAACAGACCTAAATGCCCCATCTAATGACGGATGAACAACAAGTAAAACAAAAACACAGCAATGACACAACAATAGAACCCCCCCTGCCATGATATTTGCTTGCTTCTACAAATCGATCATCTCCATTTGATTTTTCTTGATCTTCTTCAGTTCCTCGGTCAGTTCAGACTCCAAGTACAGTTCAGCATTTCGCGCAAACCTCGCCATCGG
>LR738713.1:654439253-654474080 GCA_902687465.1 Secale cereale
ACAATGGGCCAAGGTTCAGGCCCGCATTAGGACCAGTAGGCCCACAGGCACACAGTCACAATAAGGCCCGAAAGCCTGCAGTTGAGAGGAGCTCAAGAGGGTGCGCGCAGTAGCGCTTATAAACAACTCTCGAGGTCTCTCAACTAGCAAGGTGGGACTAAACTTTTGGCCGCGACGCGGGCAGCACTAGGACGTTTGTCCCGGTTGATGGCACCAACCGGGACTAAAGGTGCTCATTAGTCCCGGTTGGTGGCACCAACGAGGACCAATGCCCCCCTTTAGTCCCGGTTGGTGCCACCAACCGGGCCCAATGGCCTCTTTTTCCCGCCCTTTGGGCTGCTGAAAACTGGCCTTTTGTCCCGGTTGGTGGCACGAACCGGGACTAAAGGTGGCATTGGTCCCGGTTGGTGCCACGAGCCGGGACCAATACTTCTGCTATATAAGCAGCACTTGGGAGATTTTCAGATTGCCATCGTCAGTTGCCCCCCAACGCCGCCAGGCTACCCGTCGATCGAGCTCGCCGTCGACGCCGTCGCTGCCTCTGCCCCGACCTCGCGCCTCTGCCGGACCTCGTCGTCGCCCTGCCTCGTCATCGCCATCGCTGCCGTCGTCGCCATGTTGCCTCATCGTCGCCGTCCCCGCGCCCATCATCGCCGCACCGTCCGCCCCCCGTCGACGTCCCCGCGCCCGTCGTCTCGCCGCCGTCTGCCCCCGATCCCCTCCTCTCTGTCATATGATGTATATGTAATTTTAGTTTTAGTTATACAAATGTTAGATGAATTTTAAAAATGTTACTTAGTTATATACACAAATGTTAGATGAATTTTCTGTTTTTATAGTTTTTTATAGTTTTAGTGATAGAATGTAGCTTTTTTAGTAAGAACTAGTTCATTTTTTTAATAGTAAGTGCTTATTAGTTGAACTAGTTTAATTAATAGAACTAGTTTATTTTTAGTAAAACTAGTTTAATTTTAGTAAAACTAGTTTATTTTTAGTAAGAACTAGTTCAGTTTATTTATAGTAAGTGCTTATTAGTCGAACTAGTTGAATTAATAGAACTAGTTTTTATTCTTAGTAAAACTAGTTTAATTTTAGTAGAACTAGTTCATTTTTATTTATAGTAAGTGCTTATTAGTTGAACTAGTTGAATTAATAGAACTAGTTTATTCTTTTAGTTCAAGCAATTATTCCCGCATCGACGTCGACGATGCCTATCCCGCATCCTCGTCGTCGACTCAACGGAGGCCTGCTTGATCAGAGGGGTCATGTTCGGGACTGGGCTCCGCCGGGCTGGTATTGGGAGGTGCTTCCTTCCGGTGGGCGCAACTTGATGAGGAGCCAACCTGTTGTTGATCCTAACCTTCTTTGGTGGCGGGCGCACGGGCCAGTGATGGTGCGGAGGCTTGTGGATCCCGCGGAGGTTGTATGTCACCGTGTCAGCGAGGAGGACGAACATGTCCGTCGCTACATGGTCGCGTTGGAGGGCAGGTTCGACAATACATGGCAGGTTCTTCAGGGATCTCACTGGAGCTACGATCCTATGATGGTTCCTTCTCTTTGGGTGTCCACCGCCCGCGCAGATACCCGTCGTTCGCTATGGTTTTAGCTATATTAATTAATTAGTGATGCTATATGTATGATACTATTCGAGATGTATTATATTAGTGATAATATTCAACGATGTACGGACGCAAGAGATGATATAGTTTTGCTTATTGAATGCTCAAACTGGAGTCTAACCAAATCTCCATGTCCATATATATGAGTCCTATAATTAAGATATTTTTGAAATGTTTTTGTTTATATTTTCAACCATTAAATTTTGGCATGACTTGTGTTGTAATATGTAGGAAATGTCGTCATCTGACCATGACGATAGGATCCCAGCGTGCGACTGATGTGGAGACGACCGGGGTCAGTGCGATAGGCCACACCTGGTAGACGATCGATGCTTTAGTGTTAAGCTTGATGAGGCCTTCGATTTTGAGACGGTATGCAACACGACAAGTCTTGTTTGGTAATTAAGCATGACTTATGCCTTCCTTTCAATGTGTAGTTTTCGTCTTTTACAATTCGAGTAGCTTATCCCATGCCATGCAAGACGCTATCTCTTGGAGCATCTGGATTTCGAAGATCACGAAAGTACGGAAAAAAGCAAATTCATCTCAGGACCCATCATGATTATGATTTTCTTGTAAAGCTATACAATTCGGAGAGCGTAACCCATTTTTGTTGCTCGAACTGGAGAACACTGTGCAAGGCATATGATTTTCAGGATGGTATGTATGTCACCTTTGACCTTGGTGATGATGACGATGGCATGTGGGTCCTTGTTGGTATGCTTCCAGTTCTACCTCTATGTGAGTTTGTCAAACATATTTATTAAGTAATTTATGTTGTGTCTTTCAAAAAAATTGACAGTTTATTTGCATTAACAGCTTATTTCCATTCTTCAAGAAATGTACGAAAGATGGTAGACAGAACCCACTACACTGATGGTGCGGAATTAACTTGTCAGAAGGAAAATCATCTTGTCTCATTACTTTCTTATTTTGAGCGTTAGAATACCTATGCTAAAACTCATGCACATTATGGTCAATACGTGCCACTAGTGCACGTGTTGAGCTACGGTAACATTCATTGAGATGTCATGGTAAGATTTGTGGCCGATCATATTTAATTTGCATAAATTCTTCTAAAACTAAATTAACTACATTACTAACTACGAAGTTATTACTATGTTTTTTAACAGAAAATCCCTATGGATTGTGTGCCACATCTGATGTTTCAGAAAGGTCACCTCAATGTTATGAGCTTATTATCGTACTCGTCAGGTCATCATCCTACACATAACTGTCCATACAGGATTTCTAAATCCAATGAAGACTTGAAAATCAAAGATTGGAAGAAATGTATGGTCAGTCGTAGGGAGCTACATTGAAGTGGCATTGTGCGAAAGCCAAGAATTGGAGACATGATAACCTGCATTCTCCATAACGGAGAGTCAGGGCCTATCTTATTTTATGCTATCTCCCCTTAGAGAGGGTGTACTTAATTAAGTCTGGCTACTTATGATCATGTGCTAAGAAGTTGTTAGATGACTATGATGATATTGATGAGCAGGACTTGTTATTATGAGAACGAGTAGAAGTTGTGAGATGACGATGATGTTGGGTACGACTTTTTTATTATGACAACGACGATGACGATTTATTATTAATTATGATGATGCATTGTTAAATGAGCATGCACGGAGATAAGAGAGGACACTTCTCTCTATTAGCTAGCTAACACAATATATGAAACTCCTAAATTAACCATACAAAACCCAACCCCCCCCCCCTTCAGAAAAAAAAAACCATAGCCCCTGAAGTGCTGACGCATGGAAGCTTATTTGTCCCGGTTGGTGCTACCAACCGGGACAAAAGGCTCCCCTGCCAGCGCAAGCCGCAACTGCCACGTGGAGGGCCATTTGTCCAGGTTGGTATAAGAACCGGGACTAATGGTCTAGGGCATTTGTATCGACCGTTTAGTCCAGGTTCCCTAACCGGGACAAATGGTCCTGACGAACCGGGACAAATGGCCCTTTTTGCACTAGTGTACGCACTCTCATCCTTCTAGGATTGATAGCCTCTCTTGTACCGTGCAACTTTCGCCGGTACCATACACCCACTATATATCCTTCCTCAAAACAGCCAACATATATATTCCTCAAAACAGCCACCATACCTACCTATCATGGCATTTCCATAGCCATTCCGAGATATATTGCCTTGCAACTTTCCACCGTTCCGTTCATATGACACGCTTCATATTGTCATATTGCCATGCATGATTGCTACTTCTCGAGCTTGCATTGTATTCCCTCGAAGAGGAAAGGGAGATGAAACACAGTAGCGTAAGTATTTCCCTCGGTTTTTGAGAACCAAGGTATTAATCTAGTAAGAGACCACGCGCAATTCCTTCGCACCTGCACAAACAAATAAGAACTTCGCAACCAACACGATAAGAGGTTGTCAATCCCTTTACGGTCACTTACAAAAGTGAGATCTGATAGAGATGATAGTTTATATTTTTGGTATTTTTCTTTATAAGAACAGAAAGTAAAAGCGGAAAAAGTAAACTAGATGTAGATTGATATGTTGAGAATAGACCAGGGGGCCATAGTGTTCTCTAGTGGCTTCTCTCATGATAGAGATATTCTACGGCGGGTAAACAAATTACTGTCGACCAACTGATAGAAAAGAGAATAATTATGAGACTATCTAGGCATGATCATTGTATATAGGCATCACAACCGAGACAAGTAGACCGACTCCTGTCTGCATCTACTACTATTACTCCACACATCGACCGCTATCCAGCATGCATCTAGTGTATTGAGTTCATAAGAACAGAGTAACGCCTTAAGCAAGATGACATGATGTAGAGGGATAAACTCAAGCAATATGATGTAAACCCCATCTTTTGATCCTCGATGGCAGCAATACAATAAGTGCCATGCTGCCCTTACTGGCACTAGGAAAGGACACTTCAAGATTGAACTCAAAGCCAAGCACTTCTCCCATTGCAAGAACTATAGATCTAGTAGGCCAAACCAAACCAATAATTCGAAGAGACTTGCAAGTATATTACGAGCACACATAAAGAGTTCAGAAAATAACCAAATATTTCTCATAGATAATCTTGATCATAAACCCACAATTCATCGGATCTCGACAAACACACCGCAAGAAGAGATTACATCGAATAGATCTCCTCGAAGACAGAGTAGAACTTTGTATTGAGATCCAAAGAGAGAGAAGAATTCATCTAGATACTAGCTATGGACACGAAGGTTTGTGGTAAAACTACTAACAACTCATGGTGAGGCGATGATGACGATGTAGAAGCAGTC
Organism: Secale cereale; assembly: GCA_902687465.1. NCBI lineage: Eukaryota > Viridiplantae > Streptophyta > Magnoliopsida > Poales > Poaceae > Secale > Secale cereale. The sequence continues at coordinate 654,444,151 of LR738713.1, forward strand.
CGTGGTAGATCCCCCCTCCGGCGGAGCTCCGGAACAGGCCCCAAGATGGGATCTCACTGGAACAAAAGGTTACGGTGGTGGAATTAGGGTTTTCTCTGTTGCTCTGTTTGTTTCGGGGTACGTAAGCTTATATAGAAGGAAGGAAGGAACCGGGGGCCTCACGAGGGGTCCACGAGGCAGGGGGGTGTGCCTTGGGCAGGGGGCGCGCCCCCAACCTTGTGGGCACCTCGTGGCCCCTAATCTGTGGTTCTCAAGTCTCCCGTGCGTGATTTTCTCCAAAAATATCTCTCTTGAAGGTTTCATTCCGTTTGGACTCCTTTTGATATTCCTTTTCTGTAAAACCCTGAAACAAGCAAAAAACAGCAATCTGGACTGGGCCTTTGGGTTAGTAGGTTAGTCCAAAAAATAATATAAAAGTGTATGACAAAGCCCATTAAACACCCAAAACATCATAAATAATAGCATGGAACAATCAAAAATTATAGATACATTGGAGACGTATCAAGCATCCCGAAGCTTAATTCCTGCTCGTCCTCGAGTAGGTAAATGATAGAAACAGAATTTTTGATGTGGAATGCTAACCAACGTAGTTTTTCGATGTAATTATCTTAATTGTGGCATGAATGTTCAGATCTGAAAGATTCAAGATAATATTCTATATTGACATAACAAATAATAATACTTCAAGCATACTAACAAAGCAATCATGTCTTCTATATTGACATAACAAATAATAATACTTCAAGAAAGTTATCCCTACAAAATCATATAGTGTGGCTATGCTCCCTCTTCATCACACAAAATATTCATATCATGCACAACCCCGATTTCAGCCAAGCACGTGTTTTCATACTCTATTCTTTCAAACCTTTCAACTTTCACGCAATACATGAGCATGAGCCATGGACATAGCACTATGGGTGGAATAGAGGGGTGGTTGTGGAGAAGACAAAAAGGAGGGAGATAGTCTCACATCGACTAGGCGTATCATTGGGCTATGGAGATGCCCATCAATAGATATCAATGTGAGTGAGTAGGGATTGCCATGCAACGGATGCACTAGAGCTAAATATGTATGAAAGCTCAACAAAAGAAACTAGTGGGTGTGCATCCAACTTGCTTGCTCACGAAGACCTAGGGCATTTGAGGAAGCCCATCGTTGGAATATACAAGCCAAGTTCTATAATGAAAATTTCCCACTAGTATATGAAGGTGGCTAAACATGAGACTTTCTATCATGAAGAACATGGTGCTACTTTGAAGCACAAGTGTGGAAAAGAGATAGTAGCAATTTTCCCTTTTTTTGGACCTTTTTTTTTTGCCTTTCTTTTTTTCTTTTTTTCTTTTTTTGTGTGGAGGGGCTTTATTGATTTAGCCTTTCCTCCCATGGGACAATGCTCTAATAATGATGATCATCACACTTTCATTGAATTACAACTTGATATAACAACTCGATACTTGAACAAAGTATGACTCTATTTGAATGCCTCCGGCGGTGTACCGGGATGTGCAATGAAACAAGAGTGACATGTATGAAAAATTATGCATGGTGGCTTTGTCACAAATATGATGTCAACTAGATGATCATGCATGGCAATATGACAATATGAAGCGTGTCATATGAACGGAACGGTGGAAAGTTGCATGGCAATATATCTCGGAATGGCTATGGAAATGCCACGATAGGTAGGTATAGTGGTTGTTTTGAGGAATAATATGGTGGCTGTTTGGAGGAAGGATATATAGTGGGTGTATGGTACCGGAGAAAGTTGCGCCATACAATAGAGGCTAGCAATGGTGGAAGGGTGAGAGTGCATATAACCATGGACTCAACATTAGTCATAGGAACTCATATACTTATTGCAAAAATCTACGAGTCATCAAAACAAAGCAATCAACGCATTCTCCTAGGGGGAGGTTGGTAGGAGTTAACCATCGCGCGCCCCCGTCCTCCACACAAAGGTTGGCACTTTACAAATACCTCATGCTCTAACTTCGTCACATAGTGGTTCACCATACGTGCATGCTACGGGAATCACTAACCTTAACACAAGTATTTCTCAATTTCATAATAACTCCACTAGCATGACTCTAATATCACTATCCTCATATCTCAAAACAATTATTAAGCATCCAACTTCTCATCATATTCAATGCACTTAGTGTGAAAGTTTTTACTACATTGACATTGGATGTCTATCATGTGAAGACTAGTTTTTTAGCCTAAACACATTACCATGCTGTTTTAATAGACTCTCAAAAGGATATAAAGTGAAGCAATAGAGTTCAACAATTTCTTCAAAATATAATCACCACCGTGCTCTAAAAGATACAAGTGAAGCACTAGAGCAAAAACTATTCAACTCAAAAGATATAAGTGATACACATCGAGTGTTCTAACAATTCCTAGGCCATATTTAACTCTCTCAAATAGTTGTGCCCAGCAAGGATAATTGTGTAAAACTAACAAGCAAAGACTCAAATTATACAAGACGCTCCAAGCAAAACACATATCATGTGGTGAATAAAAATATAGCTCCAAGTATAGTTACCGATGGATGAAGACGAAAGAGGGGATGCCTTCCCGGGGCATCTCCAAGCTTAGGCTTTTGATTGTCCTTGAATTTTACTTGGGGTGCCTTGGGCATCCCCAAGCTTAGGCCCTTGACACTCTTTGTTCCATAGTCCATCAAAGCAATACTCAAAACTTGAAAACGTCACAACACAAAACTTAGACAAAAATCTCGTGAGCTCTATTAGTATAAGAAAGCAAACCACTACTCAAAGGTACTGCAATGAATTCATTATTTGTTTATACTGCTGTTAACCCTACTGTATTCCAACTTCTCTATGGTTCATATTTCCCAATATTACTCATAGATGCATTGAAATAAGGAAACAACACACGAAAAATAGAATCTGTCAAAAACAGAACAGTCTATAGTAATCTGCAGGTTTCGCATACTTTTGTAACTCCAAAAAATTCAAACTAAATTGGCAAACGTGTGAAATTTGTCTATTAATCATCTGCAAAACGAATCAACTAAATAGAATGCTCCAGTAAAATATGATGACCATTTTAGCGAACGCTAACGGTTCTGTTTTTCACAGCAAGATCACATAAACTTCACACAAGTCTTCCCAAAGGTTCTACTTGGCACAAACACTAAACAAAACACAAAACCACATCTAAACAGAAGCTAGATGCAATATTTTTGCCCTAACAGCAGCAAAAACAAAACTTATAAAATTGGGTTTCCTCGCAACAAGCGCTATCATATTACGCCCCTAGCTAGGCACGATTTTAAAGATGCTCACATGAAAGATAAGACTTGAAGCACAAAAGGGTGCATCAAATAGCATGTGACAAACACATCTAAGTCTAACATACTTCCTATGCAAAGGAATTTTATACGCAAACAAATTAGCAAGACAAGCAAGATCTAGCATATGAAAGGAAGAAAAAAGAAACAAGATCAATCTCAACACGAAGAGAGGTAATTTAGTAACATGAAGATTTCTACAACCATATTTTCATCTCTCATAATAATTGCATTTAGTATCATAAACAAATTCAACAATATAGCTATCACATAACATATTATCAACACGATCCACATGCATGCGAAGTTGACACTCTTCCAAAATAGTACGATCAACATGAACTAAAGTGATGACCTTTACAAACCCACTTTTATCAAAAAAATCATAAGATTGATCAATATCTAAAGTAGTGGGATCAAAAGTTGACACTCTTTCAAATCCACATTTAATCTTATGGCAAACATTATTATCAATCTCATTTTCATGATGGGGTTTAAATAAATTTTCAAGATCGTAAGAATCATCACCCCAGTCATGATCATTGCAACAAGTAGTGGGCATAGCAAAACAAGCATCCCCAAACTTAGGGTTTTGCATGTTATTTGCACAATTGACATCAATAGAATTGATAGTAACATCGTTGCAATCATTCTTTTTATTTAAGGAGCTAACATGAATCACTTTTTCTTTTAATAATTCCTCACAATTTTTAGATTCATAAATTTCAAGCAAAACCCCATAAAGATAATCTAGTGCACGCAGCTCACAAGCGATAGGTTCAACATAATTTGATCTCTTGAAGAGATTGGCAAGTGGATGAGGATTCATACTTTAGCAAGCGAAGATGCAAGCTAAATGAGGGCACATAGCAACACAAGCAAACAAAAGGCACGCGAACGGTAAGCACACGGCAGAAGAAGGGCAAATAAAACGGCAAGGGTGAAGTGGGGGAGAGGAAAACGAGAGGTAAAAATGTAATGCGAAGGATACGGGTTTGTGATAGGTACTTGGTATATGACTTTTGCGTTAGCCTGCCCGACAACGGCGCCAGAAACTTCTCTTGCTACTTCTCGAGCTTGCGTTGTATTCCCTCGAAGAGGAAAGGGAGATGCAACACAGTAGCGTAAGTATTTTGCTCAGTTTTTGAGAACCAAGGTATCAATCCAGTAGGAGACCACGCGCGAGTCACTCGCACCTGCACAAACAAATAAGAACTTCGCAGCCAACGCGATAAAGGGTTGTCAATCCCTTTACGGTCACTTACGAAAGTGAGATCTGATAGAGACGATAGTTTATATTTTTGGTATTTTTGTTTATAAGAACAAAAAGTAAAAGTGGAAAAAATAAAGTAGATGTAGATTGATATGTTGAGAATAGAACCAGGGGCCATAGTGTTCTCTAGGGGCTTCTCTCATGATAGCGATATTCTACGGCGGGTAAACAAATTACTGTCGAGAAATTGATAGAAAAGGGAATAATTATGAGACTATCTAACCATGATCTTGTATATAGGTATCACGTCCGAGACAAGTAGACCGACTCCTGCCTGCATCTACTACTATTACTCCATACATCGACCGCTATCCAGCATGCATCTAGTGTATTGAGTTCATAAGAATAGAGTAACGCCTTAAGCAAGATGACATGATGTAGAGGGATAAACACAATCAATATGATGTAAACCCCATATTTTTATCCTCGATGGCAACAATACAATACGTGCCTATCTGCCCCTACTGTCACTAGGAAAGCACACCGCAAGATTGAACCCAAAGCCAAGCACTTCTCCCATTGCAAGAACTATACATCTAGTAGGCCAAACCAAATAAATAATTTGAAGAGACTTGCAAGGATATTATGAGCACACATAAAGAGTTCAGAAAAGAACCAAATGTTTCTCATAGATAATCTTGATCATAAACCCACAATTCATCGGATCTCGACAAACACCCCGCAAAAAGAGATTACATCGAATAGATTTCCTCGAAGACCGAGGAGAACTTTGTATTGAGATCCAAAGAGAGAGAAGAAGCCATCTAGATACTAGATATGGACCCAAAGGTCTGTGGTAAAACTACTCACAACTCATGGTGATATGATGATGGTGATGTAGAAGCACTCCGTGGTAAATCCCCCCTCTAGCCGAGCTCCGAAAGAGGCCCCAAGATGGGATCTCACGCGAACAGAAGGTTACAGCGGTGGAATTAGGGTTTTCTTTGTTGCTCTGTTGGTTTCGGGGTACGTAGGCTTATATAGGAGGAAGAAGGGCACCGGGGGCCTCACGAGGGGTCCACGAGGCAGGGGTGCGCGCCCCCACCCTCGTGGGCACCTCGTGGCCCCTACTCCGTTGTTCTCAAGTCTCCCGTGCGTGATTTTCTCCAAAAATATCTCCCCCGAATGTTTCATTCCGTTTGGACTCCGTTTGATATTCCTTTTCTGCAAAACCCTGAAACAGGCAAAAAACAGCAATCTGGACTAGGCCTTTGGGTTAGTAGGTTAGTCCCAAAAATAATATAAAAGTGTATGACAAAGCCCATTAAACATCCAAAACATCATAAATAATAGCATGGAACAATAAAAAATTATAGATACGTTGGAGACGTATCACTGATCATGTAGTTGACATCGTATTTGTGGCTAGGTCACCATGCATAATTTTTCATACATGTCACTTTTGATTCATTGCACATCCCAGTACACCACCGGAGGCATTCATATAGAGTCATACTTTGTTCTAGTATCGAGTTGTAATATCGAGTTGTAATTCAATAAAAGTGTGATGATCATCATTATTAGAGCATTGTCCCATGTGAGGAAAGGATAAATCAAGAAAGCCCCTCCAAAAAAAGGAAAAAAAGAAGAAAATAAAGGACAAAGAAAAAAAAGAAAGGCCCAAAAAAAAAGAAAAAAAAGAAAAGAAAAAGAAAAGAAAAAGGGACAATTGCTACAATCTTTTTTTCCACACTTGTGCTTCAAAGTAGCACCATGTTCTTCATGATAGAGAGTCTCATGTTTAGTCTATTTCATATACTAGTGGGAATTTTCATTATACAACTTGGCTTGTAAATTCCAACGATGGGCTTCCTCAAATGCCCTAGGTCTTCGTGAGCAAGCAAGTTGGATGCACACCCGCTTAGTTTCTTTTATTGAGCTTTCATACATTTTTTAGCTCTAGTGCATCCGTTGCATGGCAATCCGTACTCACTCACATTGATATCTATTGATGGGCATCTCCATAGCCCGTTGATACGCCTAGTCAATGTGAGAATATCTCCCTCCTTTTTGTCTTCACCACAACCACCTCTCTATTCCACCCATAGTGATATATCCATGGCTCACGCTCATGTATTGCATGAAAGTTGAAAGGTTTGAAAGAATTGAGTATGAAAACAAGTTCTTGGCTGAAACCGGGGTTGTGCATGATATGAATATTTTGTGTAATGAAGAGGGAGCATAGCCAGACTATATGATTGTGTAGGGATAACTTTCTTTAGCCATAGTATTTTGAGAAGACATGATTGCTTTGTTAGTATGCTTGAAGTATTATTATTTCTTATGTCAATATAGAATTTTGTCTTGAATCTTTCAGATCTGAACATTCCTGCCACAATAAGAAGAACTACATTGAAAATTATGTTGGTTAGCATTCCACATCAAAAATTCTATTTTTACCATTTAACTACTCGAGGACAAGCAGGAATTAAGCTTAGGGATGCTGATACGTCTCCAACGTATCTATAATTTTTTATTGTTCCATGCTATTATATTATCCTTCTAGGATGTTTTATGGGCTTTATTATACCCTTTTATACTATTTTTGGGACTAACATATTAACCCAGAGCCTAGTGCCAGTTTCTGTTTTTCTCCTGTTTTAGGGTTTCGCCGAAAAGGAATATCAAACGGAGCCCAATTGACCTGAAAATCAATGGAGATCATTTTTGCACCAGAAGAAGCCCACGGAGTGCCGGAGGGGGACGAGAGGACCCAAGGTCTGCCCACGAGGGTGGGGGGCGCGCCCCCCTACTGGGCGCGCCCCCCTGCCTCGTGGACAGCCCGTAGTCCCCCTTTGCTTGGCCCCGACTCCAACACCTCCTATATATACAGAAACCTCGGGAAAATAACCTAGATCGGGAGTTCTGCCGCCGAAAGCCTCTGTTGCCACTGAAAACCAAACTAGACCCGTTCTAGCACCCTGTCGGAGGGGGAATCCCTCTCCGGTGGCTATCTCCATCATCTCGGCGCTCTCCATGACGAGGAGGGAGTAGTGCACCCTTAGGGCTGAGGGTATGTATCAGTAGCTATGTGTTTGATCTCTCTCTCACTCTCTCTCTCTCTCTCTCGTGTTCTTGAGATGGAACGATCTTGATGTATCGCGAGCTTTGCTATTCTAGTTGGATCTTATGATGCTTCTCCCCCTCTACTCTCTTGTAATGGATTGAGTTTTCCCTTTGAAGTTATCTTATCGGATTGAGTCTTTAAGGATTTGAGAACACATGATGTATGTCTTGCACGTGCTTATCTGTGGTGACAATGGGATATCATGTGATCCACTTGATGTATGTTTTGGTGATCAACTTGCGGGTTCCATGACCTTGGCAATCTGTGCATAGGGGTTGGCACACGTTTTCGTCTTGACTTTCCGGTAGAAACTTTGGGGCACTCTTTGAAGTTCTATGTGTTGGTTGAATAGATGAATCTGAGATTGTGTGATGCATATCGTATAATCATGCCCACGGATACTTGAGGTGACAATGGAGTATCTAGGTGACATTTGGGTTTTGATTGATTTGTGTCTTAAGGTGTTATTCTAGTACGAACTCTATGATAGATTGAACGTTACTACAGACTCTTGAATAGACCGACCAGAAAGAATAACTCTGAGGTGGTTTCATACCGTACCATAATCTCTTCGTTTGCTCTCCGCTATTAGGTACTTTGGAGTGACTCTTTGTTGCATGTTGAGGGCTAGTAATATCATCCGATTATGTTATCCTTGTTGAGAGAACTTGCACTAGTGAAAGTATGAACCCTAGGCCTTGTTTCCTATCATTGCAACACCGTTTATGCTCACGTTTACCGCTTGCTACCTTGCTGTTTTTATATTTTCTTACTACAAAAACCTATATCTACCATCCATATTGCACCTGTATCACCATCTCTTCGCCGAACTAGTGCACCTATACAATTTACCATTGTATTGGGTGTGTCGGGGACACAAGAGACTCTTTGTTATTTGGTTGCAGGGTTGTTTGAGAGAGACCATCTTCATCCTACGCCTCACACAGATTGATAAACCTTAGGTCATCCACTTGAGGGAAATTTTCTACTTTCCTACAAACCTCTGCACTTGGAGGCCCAACAACCTCTACAAGAAGAAGGTTGTGTAGTAGACATCTGTGCACCATGCTTTATAGCTTAGAACCGAGACTTAAAAAAATTGAATGCCACGGAGCATATAATATGTTCCTAAGAGTTAAAATTGGTATTTCATACTCATGCCTGTATCAATAGGTATGAGACCTCTGACAGTACTTTGCCTACAAGATGGAGGAGAATAGCTCAACCGTGTGAACATGTGCTCAGATTGTCTGGGTACTACAATTTCTTGAATCAAGTGGGAGTTAATCTTCTAGATAAGATAGTAATTGACATAGTTCTCTAGTCACTATCTCCAAGTTACTAGAACTTTGTGCTATAATATGCAAGGGATGACGAAAGTAATTCCCGAGCTCTTCGCGATGCTGAAATCGACGAAGGTAGAAATCAAGAAAAGCATCAAGTGTTGATGGTTGACAAGACCACTAGTTTCAAGTAAAAGGGCAAAGGAAAAGAAAGGGAACTTTATGAAGAATGGCAAGCAAGTTTCTACTCCCATGAAGAAACCCAAAGCTAGACCCAAGCATGAAACTGAGTGCTTCTACTACAAAGGAAATGGTCACTGGAAGTGGAACTACCCTAGAAACTTGGTGGAGAAGAAGGATTGCAAAGTGAACAAAGCTATATTTAATATACATGTTATTGATGTGTAGTTTACTAGTGTTTATAGCACACCCTCAGTTTTTTATACTGGTTCAGTTGCTAAGAGTAGTAACTCAAAATAGGAGCTGCAAAATGAACATAGACCAGTTAAGGCTGAAGTGACGATGTGTGGTATGAACATGATTTGATCATGTTTATTGCAATACGTTTATTCATTTAAAGTCAGAGAATAATTGTTGTTTTGTTTACATGAATAAAACCTTCGATGGTCATACACCCAATAAAAATAGTTTATTGGATCTCGATCATAGTGATACACATATTCATAATATTGAAGCCAAAAGATGCAAAGTTAATAATGCTGATGGGCTTTTGGAATCACTTGATTTTGAATCATTTGATGCTTGCGAACCATGCCTCATGGGCAAGCTGACTAAGAATCCGTTCTGCGGAATAATGGAGCGAGCAACTGACTTATTTGAAATAATGCATGCTGATGTATGCGGTCCGACGAATGTTGAGGCCTGTGGCGGGTATCATTATTTGCTGACCTTCACAGATGATTTGAGCAGATATGGCTATATCTACTAGATGAAACATAAGTCTGAAACATTTGAAAAGTTCAAAGAATTTCAAAGTGAAGTGGAAAATCATCGTAACAAGAAAATAAAAGTTTGTACGATCAGATCGTGGAGGCGAATATTTGAAGTTACGTGTTTGGCCTTCATTTAAAACAATGTGAAATAGTTTCACAACTCACGCCACCTTGAACACCACAGTGTAATGGTGTGTCCGAACGTCGTAACCGCACTTTATTAGATATGGTGCGATCTATGATGTCTCTTACCGATTTACCACTATCGTTTTGGGGTTATGCATTAGAGACAACTGCATTCACGTTAAATAGGGCACCATCTAAATCCGTTGAGATGATACCATATGAACCGTGCTTTGCCAAGAAACCTAAGCCGTCGTTTCTTAAAGTTTGTGGCAGCGATGCTTATGTGAAAAAGTTTCAACCTGATAAGCTCGAACCCAAATCGGAGAAATGTGTCTTCATAGGATATCCAAAGGAAACTGTTGGGTACACCTTCTATCACAGATCCAAAGGCAAGATATTCGTTGCTAAAAATGGATACTTTCTAGAAAAGGAGTTTCTCTCGAAAGAAGTGATTGGGAGGAAACTAGTACACCACAGAAACTAGTTCTAGTGATTCCTACACCAATCAGCGAGGAAGCTAATGATGATGATCATGAAACTTCAGATCAAGTTACTACTGAACCTCGTAGGTCAACGAAAGTGCATTCCGCGCGAGAGTGGTACGGTAACTTGGTTCTGGAAGTCATGTTACTAGACCATGATGAACCTACGAACTATGAGGAATCGATGATGAGCCCAGATTCCGCAAAATGACTTGAGTCCATGAAATCTAAGATGGGATCCATGTATGAGAACAAAGTGTGGACTTTGGTTGACTTGCCCGATGATCGACAAGTCATTGATAATAAATGAATCTTCAAGAGGAAGACTGACGGCGATGGTAATGTTACTATCTACAAAGCTCGACTCGTTGCGAAAGGTTTTCGACAAGTTCAAGGTGTTTACTACGATGACATTTTCTCACTCGTAAAGACGCTTAAGTCTGTCCAAATCAAGTTAGCAATTGCCGCATTTTATGAAACCTGGCAAATGGATAACAAAACTGCATTCTTTAATGGATTTATTAAAGAAGAGTTGTATATGATGCAACCAGAAGGTTTTGTCAATCCTAAAGGTGCTAACAAAATGTGCAAGCTCCACCGATCATTCTATGGACTGGTGCAAGCATCTCGGAGTTAGAATATACGCTTTGATAAGTTGATCAAAGCATATAGTGTTATACAGACTTGCGGTGAAGCCTGTATTTACAAGAAAGTTAGTGGGAGCACTACGGTCTTTCTAATAAGTATATGTGAATGACATATTGTCGATCGGAAAGCATAAAGGAGTGTTTGAAAGGAGTTTTTCAACGAAAGACCTCGGTGAAGCTGCTTACATATTGAGCATCAAGATCTCACTAGTGCAGAACCGGGCAATAGCACCGGTTCGTAAGGCCCTTTAGTGTCGGTTCCATAACCGGCACTAAAGTGTGGGCACTAAACCCCCCCCCTTTAGTACCGGTTCAACACGAACCATTGCTAAAGGGCAAGCACGTGGCACGAGCCAGCTCCGGGGGCCGGGAGCACTTTAGTACCAGTTGGTAAAACCAACCGGTACTACAAGGTTTTGTTTTTTTTGGTTTTATGATTTCTTTTTCATTTAATTTTGTGTTTTCCATTTAATTATTTTTCGTTTGCTGGTATTTTACGATACTACACATTGTACACGTTATATATATATATATATATATATATATATATATATATATATATATATATATATATATATATATATATATATATATATATATATATATATATATATATGTGTGTGTGTGTGTGTGTGTGTGTATATATAAATAGAATTACCACTGTTTAATCATCATAGTTATTACCGCTATCTAATCACCACCAACACTAGCTTAAAGAAAAATCATTCACTTGTACCAGAAGCAAGGATATCATCGAGTTCAGGACGAAGAACACGGACATGAGAGGACAACTACTAAGAGCATGAACTAGCTAAATCACTCCTACTGCTCTCTCTGAGGTAAAATAGCATAGAACATGTATAGCTCTCCTGATTCATCATACTGGACCATGCAGATGAACCTGTCTCCTAATCGTGGGCTGCGCTTCTCATTGTTGCCCCCTAGTACTTCTCTGGGATCGTTAACAATTTTGCTCCAATCTTTCACTATTAAGCATTCATCGCTTTTAGAAATCCTGAATGCACTCATGTGCAATGTAGGATATCTTGGCCGTAAGCTAACCATTGACATGTGACCTTTAGTCTCGATCCACTGAGGCACAATTGTCATCGGGAGTCCCTCTTGAAGAACATCGTATAGTAATTAATATACTTAGCAATGAAATTTAAGAAAAAATTAATGTATGCAAAAGATGCACTGAGGACAAATAGTAAAAATCTTACCCTCACTCGAAAATAGATGTGACCGTAGTTTAATACGATCACTATTGGCCGCACGTTTTGAGTACTAACATTTCTAAGTGCAGGAAGAAAATTTGTCTTGACAGTATGAAGATCCTCAAGCCATGAAACATAATGACTTATCTCCTCGCAGTTTAGTTCAGCTCCGGGACAGTAGTAGGTCCTGTCTACCAAGCGCCGGACATGTTTGCTTGAATGGAAATAAGATGTTAATAGAAATTAGTTGTCAACTATTTTTGAATAAACAATATCAAAGACATAAATATGGTTGAGAAACTCACATAATGGTAGAACTGGAGGCGTCTACACATCGACCCAGATGTCTCTATTTCCTTCAATATCATCTTCTGGACGAATATCAAAGGTGATAACCATATCAGGCTCAAATGCATAAGCCTTGCATAGTGCTTGCCAAGTTTTGCATTCAAAATAGGTGTACGTGTCTGCATTGTATAATTTGACGTTGAAAGTATAACAATGCTCGGTCTTCAGGGAAACTCTTTTTACCTCCATAGTTTCCATAGCACTGAAACCTATCTTATCCAAGACAAAAATTCTTGCATGGCAGGGGATGCGCTAGTAGAATAGTGAAAATTTAAAATTATAAGTTGAAGCGAATGAAGCATATATAAGTCATGCTTAATTACGAAAAAAGACTTGTCGTTGTGACTTATTGTATCCACTTCGAAGGTCTCATCCAGCTTGATGCTGAAGCGCCTATCATCAACAAGGAAATTGCTGTCGCACAGGCCGCGCTGGTCTTCACAGTATTCGCACGTAATTAAATTTTTTCGTCGTCAGACAACATTTCCTATTAATTAGATCATCAAATCTCAGATATCTAAATTTTCTTACTGAAAATAAACTAGTTCTATTAATTCAACTAATTCAACTAAGAATTTACTAAAAATAAACTAGTTATATTAATTTTCTTACTAAAATATATAAAGTATCTATATATAGTAATATTTTAATTAGATCATCAAATCTCATATACCTAAAAATAAACTAGTTCTACTAATTCAACTAGTTCAACTCCGCATTTACTAAAAATAAACTAGTTATATTAATTCAACTACTTCAAATAATCTCATATACCTAGATTTTCATACTAAAAATAAACTTGTTTTATTAATTTTCATACTAAAAATAAACTAGTTATATTAATTCAACTAGTTCAAATCTCATATATATACCTAATTAATATCTAGCTAATTCATCTAAAATTGACATTAATATTTAATAGCTTTTCAATATAATTCATCTAACTTTTTTATAACTAGTTCTATAACTAAAAAACAGAAAAATTTCTAACAATTCTAACATTTCTATAACATTTCTAACAATGCTATATAACTAACTATTTTTATAACTAAAAAAGAAAAATTTCTAACATTTTTATAACTATATCTATAACTAAAAAATAAAAAAATGTGTGTGTGTGTGTGTGTGCGCGCGCTCACCGGCGAGGCGAGTGGCGACGGGGGGCGGCGACAGGTACGGCGACTGGCGAGGGACGGCGACGGGCGCGGCGACGACGACGGGGACGGGGCGGAAACGACGGGGACGGGGCGGCGACGGGGGCGGTGACGACAAGGCGGCGATGGGCGCGGGGACAGGGCAGCGACGACGGGACGGCGACGACGGGGACGGGACGGCAACGGGGATGAGGCGACGACGGGGACGGGGCGACGACGGGGCGGCGACGGGTGTAGAGGAGAAGAAGCAGATGAGAAACTGAAATTTTTGAAGTGTTTTCTTATATAGGATGGACCTTTAGTACCGGTTGGAGCCACCAACCAGTACTAAAGGCCTGTTTTGGCCAGGCCAAGCGGCGGGAAGCGCACCCCCTTTAGTACCGGTTGGTGGCTCCAACCGGTACTAAAGACACCCATTTAGTACCGGTTGGTGCCACGACCCGGTACTAAAGGGGGTGCACTGGCGCAAGTGCGGTGCGGCAAGTTTAGTCCCACCTCGCTAGCCGAGGGGCGTCCCCACTGGTTTATAACCCCCCGTGAAGTAGCTCTCTCGAGCTCCTCTCCAAAGCAGGGCTACTGGGCCAACATGTTCTGTGCTGCCCTGTGGGCCTACTAGGCCTTTGCGGGCCTGCATCGTGGCCCAACAACAGGTTGGGTTTCTAGTCGTATGCAGGTTGCTCTGGCCTAGTAGGCAAGCTTTTTTTTGCTATATTTATTTTTGAGTTGCTTTTTTGTGTATTTAGAGTTTCTTTGTGAATATTTTTGCTTTAGGTACAAAAAATTACAAACTTTCTGTTAGTGCCCGTAGTTTTCAAATTTGAATAGTTTAAATTTTGAATTATTTGAAATTAGTGTGAATCACTAGTTTGTGAATAACTTAACTTTAAAAATCAGTAAAGGCATGAAAGAATTTGTTTGCACATAAAATTTCTTCGTGTTTCAAATGCCAAAACACATAACGACCCTAACTATTACAAAGATTCCCTTCTGGGTGTGAAACACAAAAGAAAGTGATGATAGTGAAGCCGATCAAATCCCAGATCTTTGGGTGTGAAACTTTTTCTTTGCGTGTGTCCTTTTGCGCCGTAACCATGGAAAATCTTCATCATTTAATGTGATGCTCGGGTCAATATTCACTATGAATGGAGCAATTTCATCAAACTTTTCATAATCTTCTGACTTGTCTGTCTTGTCATCCACTCCCACGATGTTTCTCTTCCCAGAAAGAACTATGTGCCGCTTTGGCTCATCGTACGATGCATTCACTTCCTTATCTTTTCTTTTTCTTGGCTTGGTAGACATGTCCTTCACATAGAAAACCTATGCCACATAATTGGCTAGGACGAGTGGTCCGTCTGCATACGCAAGATTGTTGAGATCCACTATTGTCATTCCGTACTGCGGGTCTTCCGTTACCCCACCTCGTGTCATATTGACCCATTTGCACCGAAACAAAGGGACCTTCAAACCACGTCGATAGTGAAGTTCCCATATATCCTGTATATAACCATAATATGTTTTGGTTAGTGCTCTTCTTATCTTGGGCGATCGTGTAAAATGTATTACCATTTATCTCGTACCCTTTGAAAGTCATTATATTCGAAGATGGTAACTGGGACAGCAAGTACAGGTCATCTTCAATAGAGGTGTCATGCATGGTACGTGTCTGCAACTAGCTGGCGAAACTCCTGGTTTGTTCACGTGTAATCCAGTCATCGTACAGCAAGTACAGGTCTTCTTAAATAGAGGTGTCATGCATGGTACGTGTCTGCAACTAGCTGGCGAAATTCTTGTGTTCATCCATATACGGAGCCACCAAGGCGGAATTCTGTAGAACTGTGTAGTGTGCTTCAGTGAGAGAATGTCCGTCCATACATATTATTTGTTCCCCTCCTAGCATGCCTTTTCCATCCAGTCTTCCCTTTTGCCGCAATTCAGGAACACCAATCGGCGTAAGGTCAGGAATAAAGTCAATACAAAACTCAATGACCTCCTCATTCTGATGGCCCTTGGAGATGCTTCCTTCTGGCCTAGCACGGTTATGAACATATTTCTTTAAGACTCCCATGAACCTCTCAAAGGGGAACATATTGTGTAGAAATACAGGACCCAAAACGTTAATCTCTTCGCATAGGTGAACTAGGTCGTGCGTCATGATGTTGAAGAAGGATGGCGGGAACACCAACTCGAAACTGACAATACATTGCACCAAATCATTCTCTAACCTTGGTATGATTTCTGGATCGATTACCTTCTGAGAGATTGCATTGATAAATGCACATAGCTTCACAATGGCTAATCGAACGTTTTCCGGTAGAAGCCCTGATGGCTTCTCGCCCCTCGTTGGTTACCCCAAGTGGAAGGTTTGAGATGCAGTGTAGCGGAAGTTTTCCCTTGGCAAAGATACGAAGGATCGATTTCCCTGAGACTCCCAGTTTCAACAAGAAGGTGTCAACTGCTAACGGCGCCAGATATTAGCAATCAACGTGGACCTGCACACAGATACAAATAACTTTGCTCCCAACGAGTACAGAGAGGTTGTCAATCCCTCCGGCCTTGTAGTTTACAAAGGATCAAACACAAGTGATAATAGTGATAGGTATAGCTGCAATAGTAAGTAAAACAGAAAGTAAATAGCGGAAAGTAAATAGCGGATGTGATCAATGATGGTAATATGGACCGGAGTCTCATGATGTTCACTAGTGATGTCTCTCTCCCAAAAGACGATAAAACAGCTATGTGAGGTAAACGAATTACAGCTGGACAATTGACAGAATTATGTGCGCAAACCAATGCTAACTATGTTGCAAGAAAGGTAGAGGTTCAAAGCATGGGCAGTACGCCAAAGTAAGTAGACCGAAATCCATCTGCATCTACTACTAATCATCCACCTTGAGATATCTATCCAGAACATCTCACTGGTATTAAGTTGCGAGTCCCACCCATAGTGTAAATTCAAAGCAACAGACAACTGCATTAAAAGAACTTTGTGTAAAGTAAACAATCCTTGCACCCGCGGGCACAAGCACCGTTGTTTTCCCCCTTGTGGCAATAGCACATCCCCTAGACTCATGTTTCTGTCACTCAAGCTAGTCATCGAGGGGCATGAACCCACAATCAAGCATAACGTTCCCTCTTGGAGTCACTACCTACTACTTGGCCAAAGCAATAAATAACAGCGGAGAACATGCAAGAATTACTTACGAACATAAATATAAAAGAGGTAGATCAAATATATTACTCAAACACAATCTGAACATAATCTCACAATCCATCGGATCCCAGCAAACTCAACATAGCAACAGCATAAGGATTACATATGTGCCTCGATCATGTAGGGCAGCTCACGAGGACTAATTAGTGAAGCACAAGAACGGGAGGAGAACATCACATAGCTACTGGTCATGGACCCATGGTCCAAGGGAGACTACTCACAACTCATCCGGGAGGCGTCCATGGTGGTGGAGAGGCTCCCGGTGGTGATCCTCCCCTCCGGCAGGGTGCCGGGAAGAGTTCTCCTGGTGCTCCCGATCTTGGAAGCGGCGGCGGCGGCGAAACAGAGATGAGATCGCGAAAAGAGTTCCCGTCTCGAGGGTTTCGGTGAACGATATAAATATATGCCAAAGGGGGGCATCAGACGAGGCTCGGGGGGCCCAGGCGCCCCCCCGGCGCGGTCAGGGGGGGCGCGCCACCAGGGCGCCTGGAGCCCTGGTGCCCCCCCCCCCAGGATGTACTTTGGCTACCCGAAAGCTTCTGGAACGCTGATTTTTTATATAATTTTTCCGGGATTTGTCTGGCAGTTCTCGTAATGGGAAAACCTGAAATACAAAAACATCCGAAAACAGAAACTGACACTGGGGTGCACTGAGTTAATAGGTTAGTCCAAATATGATCAAAAGTGTATGGAAGTGTATAAATAACATAGCAATATCACCCAAAAGAGGCATGGACCAAGCAGAAATTATAGATACGTTTTGGACGTATCAACATCCCCAAGCTTAATTCCTGCTCGTCCTCGAGTAGGTAAATGATAACAAGAATAATTTCTGTGGTGACATGCTATTAACCATATAAGGATTTTTCATAGTCACATGAGAAAAGCTTACTAAGACAATGAATCTGTAGTAATTAAGTTGCCTCGTGAGAAAATCACAAAGAACTAAAAGTTTTACAACATGATACTGAAACATCAAATAGATATGCAATGAACATGGTGTGCAAATATGATAAAGTGATATCTCGCTTGCCCCCTTTAGTGAAGCAAAACATAAATGCAGGGGCACCTCCAAGGTTTAAGTGATGACTAGATACAATCATTTCAAAATAAACGATATCACAATCATGCAAAAGACAATGCTACTTTGGGACAATGCACATTACACTCAGAATGACAATCATGCTCTCAGTAGTTGGTGCTTTTAAAAGAAGGTGGAGACTCTCGAACCGTGGCTTTTGTTGGCAAGGTTGAAAACCCGTAGTCGGAAACAAAGACAAAACATGTACCAGAGCTCTTGGTTTTAAAAACAGACATAATAATTATTTTTTTAGATCATGCATGTTTCGTCAAAGAATGCTAGCAGACAACTCAAACACTTATTGAGATGGACAAGTTTCGAGGAACGGCTCCCGAATGAGGACGATCACATCCTCTTAATCTCCTTTGTTTATCACTGCCAAAGTTTTCTGATTTCTCATGAACAAAGCGTGAAGGAGGGTTTGTTTGTTATATTAATTTTGAGCCGGGCGCACTCAATGCCAGTTCCTTCTCGTATTATGGGTTTGCACATTATACATGCAATTTCGGGGTGAAGCTTGTCCAACTTAAAAAGATTATGAATTAACTACTACTTCCTCATGGACTTAAAACAGAGGCACAAAATAGGAATGCTTTTTTTTCTTTGAATAATTTCGAGATGGTACATGCAAGTCTCCGTTAGGAATGGCAGGTAAATACCATGTAGGAAGGTATGGTGGACTCATATGGCATAACTGGTTTAAAAGAATTTGGATGCACAAGCAGTCAGTCCGCTTAGTACAGGTGGAGGTTAGCAAAAGACTGGGAGCGACCAACTAAGAGAGCAATGACGGTCATAATCATGCAGAGCGACAAAGTGTTGCGGAACGTTGCATGGGAAACAAAAATTTTCCTACGCTCACCAAGATCAATCTAGGAGATGCACATCTACGAGAGGAGAGTCGGATCCACATACCCTTGTAGATCGCTAAGCGGAAGCGTTGCTAGAACGCGGTTGATGGAGTCGTACTCGCGGCGATTCAAATCGTGGAAGATCCGATCTAGCGCCGAACGGACGGCGCCTCCGCGTTCAACACACGTACGGCTTGATGACGCCTTCACCTCCTCGATCCAGCGAGCGATGGTGAAGTAGCAACTCGAGTCCTCCGGCAGCACGACGGCGTGGTGGAGGTGGTGGTGGAGAAAACTCAGCAGGGCTTCGCCAAGCGCTGCGGAGAGGAAGATATGCTACGAGGGAGAGGAGAGGCAGCGCCAAGGCACGTAGGGGTTGGCTGCCCTCTCTCCCCCTCTCTATATATAGGGGGAGGGGAGAAGTGGAGGCGCCCCTAGGGTTTCCCCTATGGGGTGGCGGCCACAAGGGAGAGGGGGGGCGGCTAGGGTTTGGGTGGCCCCCCTAGGCGCCTTGCCCCCCAAGCCAGAGGGGGCCGGCTGCCCTAGGGGCGCCCCCACCCTCCTAGCCGCGTGGGGGGGCTGTGGGGGGGCGCACAGCCCCTGTGTGGGCTGATGTGCCTCCCCCTTTTGGCCCATGAGGCCCGCAACACTTGCCGGGACCCCCCGAAACTCCTTTCGGTCATCCGACGACTCCCCGGTGCTCCCCGGAACACTTCCGGACTCCGATTCCCATCATCCAATATATCAATCTTCATCCCCGGACCATTCCGGAGTTCCTCGTCACGTCCGGGATCTCATCCGGGACTCCGAACAACCTTCGGTTACCAACATAACGACTCGAGTATACTTATATCATCACCAAACGTTAAGTGTGTAGACCCTGCGGGTTCGAGAACTATGCAGACATGACCGAGACACCTCTACGGTCAATAACCAATAGCGGGACCTGGATGCCCATATTGGTTCCCACATATTCTACGAAGATCTTATCGATTGAACCTCGATGTCAAGGATTCAGACAATCCCGTATATAGTTCCCTTTGTCTGTCGGTATGTTACTTGCCCGAGATTCGATCGTCGGTATCTCTATACCTAGTTCAATCTCGTTACCGGCAAGTCTCTTTACTCGTTCCGTAATACAAGATCCCGTGATCAACTCATTGGTCACATTGCTTGCAAGCTCATTGTGATGTTGTATTACCGAGTGGGCCCTGAGATACCTCTCCGTCATACGGAGTGACAAATCCCAGTCTTGATCTATGCCAACTAAACAGACACCCTCGGAGATACCTGTAGAGCACCTTTATAGTCACCCAGTTACGTTGTGACGTTGGGTACACACAAGGTACTCTTCCGGTGTCAATGAGTTGCATGATCTCATGGTCGTAGGAACATATACTTGACATGCAGAAAACAATAGCAATAAACTGACACGATCATATGCTACGTTTATTGTTTGGGTCTTGTCCATCACATCATTCTCCTAATGATGTGATCCCGTTATCAAATGACAACTCATGTCTATGGCTAGGAAACCGTAGCCATCTTTGATCAACGAGCTAGTCTAGTAGAGGCTCACTAGGGACACGGTGTTGTCTATGTATCCACACATGTATCTTAGTTTCCTATCAATACAATTCTAGCATGGATAATAAACGATTATCATGAACAAGGAAATATAATAATAACCAATTTATTATTGCCTCTAGGGCATATTTCCAATAGTCTCCCACTTGCACTAGAGTCAATAATCTAGTTCACATCGCTATGTGATTAACACTCATAGTTCACATCGCCATGTGACTAATACCCAAGAGTTTACTAGAGTCAATAATCTAGTCCACATCACTATGTGATTAACACTCATAGGTCACATCGTCATGTGACTAACATCCAAAGAGTTTACTAGAGTCAGTAATCTAGTTCACATCAATATGTGATTAACACTCAATGAGTTCTAGGTTTGATCATGTTATGCTTGTGAGAGAGGTTGTAGTCAACGGGTCTGCAACATTCAGATCCCTATGTACTTCGCAAAACTTTATGTCATATCGTAGATGCTGCTACCACGTTCCACTTGGAGCTATTCCAAACTGTTGCTCCATTATATGTATCCGGTATCTCCACTTAGAGTTATCCGGATAGGTGTTAAGCTTGCATCGACGTAACTCTTTACGTCGAACTCTTTATCACCTCCATAACCGAGAAACATTTCCTTATTCCTCTAAGGATAATTTTGACCACTATCTAGTGATCCACTCCTGGATTACCTTTGTACCCTCTTGCCAGACATGTGGCAAGGCACACATCAGGTGCGGTACTTTGCATGGCATACCGTACAGAGCCTATATATTCCATCAAAGCATATATTCCGACACCGAGATGCTTGCTCCAGTCTATGGAAGGATCGATGGAGCTAGCATACCTTTTAGCATCCTTAGGATCGACAAAACCTTTCTGATTGTATCACATACAACCTTTCCTTACGAAAACTGGTAAGGAAACTTGTTTTGTCATCCATCTGCCAGATTTCATAAATGCAGCTAATGCTAACATGATTCCGACGGACTCAAGCATCGCTACGGGTGAGAAAATCTCATCGTAGTCAACTCCTTGAACTTGTGGAAAACTCTTCGCCACAAGTCGAGCTTCATAGATGGTGACATTACCGTCCACGTCCGTCTTCCTTCCTAAAGATCCATTTATCTCAATGGCTTGCCAGTCATCGGGCAAGTCCACCAAAGTCCATACTTTGTTTCGATACATGGATCCTATCTCGGATTTTTCGGTTTCTAACCATTTGTCGGAATATGGGCCCACCATCGCTTCTCCATAGTTCGTAGGTTCATTGTTGTCCAACAACATGACCTCTAAGACAGGATCACCGTACCACTCAGGAGCAATACATATCCTTGTCGACCTACGAGGTTCGATAGCAACTTGATCTGGAGCTTCATGATCACTATCATTAGTATCCTCTTCAACTGTCGTAGTTTCCACAGAAACATCTTTCTGTGTTGCACTACTCTCCGGTTGAAGTGAGGGTTCGACAACCTCATCAAGTTCTATCTTCCTCCCACTCAATTCTTTCGAGAGAAACTCCTTCTCGAGAAAGGACCCATTCTTAGCGACAAACATTTTGTCCTTGATCTGAGATAGAAGGTATACCCAACCGTTACCAGTGGGTATTCCATGAAGATGTATTTGTCCGCTTTGGGTTCGAGCTTTTCCTGGCTGAAGCCATAAGCATCGCAGCCCCAAACATTTAAGAAAACGACAACTTTGGTTTCTTGCCAAACCATACGACGTCGTCTCAACGGACTTAGATGGTGCCCTATATAAAGTGAATGCAGCTGTCTCTAATGCATAACCTCAAAATAATAGCGGTAGATCGGTAAGACACACCATAGATCGCACCATATCTCATAAGGTTCGATTACGATGTCCGGACACACCATTACGCTGTGGTGTTCCAGGGGACTTCAACTGCGAAACAATTCCACAATGTCTTAAGTGATTGCCAAACTCATAATTCAGATAATATCCCCTTGATCAGATCGTAGGAACATGATCTTCTTGTTATGATGATTCTTAATCTTCACTCTGAAATTTTTGAACCTTTCAAACGTTTCAGACTTTTGTTCCATTAAGTAAATATACCATATCTACTCAAATCGTCAGTGAAGATGAGAAAATAACGATATCCACCACACGCCTTAATTCTCATTGGATCACATACATCAGCATGTATGATTTCCAACAAGTCACTTGCCCGTTTCATTGTACCTGAAAACGGGATCTCAGTCATCCTGCCCATGAGGCATGGCTCGCATGTGTCAAGCGATTCAAAATCAAATGACTCCAAACATCCATCAGCATGGAGTTTCTTCATGCATTTTATGCCAAAATGACCTAAGCGGCAGTGCCACAAGAAAGTGGTACTATCATTATTAACTCTACATCTTTTGGCATTAATATTATCATTATGTGTATTACCATGATCGAGATTCAACGAACCATTGGGTGCATGACCATAAAGGTATTATTCATGTAGACAGAATAACCATTATTCTCTAACTTAAATGAATAACCGTATTGCGATGAACATGATCTAATCATTTTCATGCTCAACGTAGACACCTGATAACATTTATCTAGGTTCAACACTAATCTCGAAAATAGAGGAAGTGTGCGATGGTGATCTTATCAACCTTGGAAACACTTCCAACACACATCATCACCTCGCCTTTAGCTAGTCTCCGTTCAGTCCGTAGCTTTTGCTTCAAGTCACTAATAGTAGCAACTGAACCGGTATCCAATACCCAGGTGCTACAAGGAGTACTACTAAGGTACACATCAATAAGACGTATATCAAATATACTTTGTTGAAGTTGCCAGCTATCATATCTACCATGTATTTGGGGTGGTTCCGCTACCATGTGACCGTTCCCCTTACAATAGAAGCACTTAGTCTCGAGGTTTGGGTTCAACCATGGGTTCCTTCATCAGAGCGACAACAGGTTTGCCATTCATGAAGTTTCCCTTCTAGCCCTTACCCTTTTGAAACCAGTGGTCTTGTTAAACCATCAACACTTGATGCTCCTTCTTGATTTCTACTTTCGCGGTCTTAAGAACCGCTAATAGCTCCGGGATCATCACCATCCTTTGCATGTCATAGTTCATCACGAAGTTCTAGTAGCTTGGTGATAGTGTCTAGAGAATTCTGTCAACCACTATCTCACCTGGAAGATTAACTCCCACTTGGTTCAAGTGATTTTAGCACCCAGACATTCTGAGCACATGCTCACTAGTTGAGCTATTCTCCTCCATATTTTTGGCAAAGGAACTTGTCAGAGGTCTCATACCTCTCAACACGGGCATGAGCCTGAAATCCCAATTTCAGCTCTTAGAACATCTCATATGTTCCATGGCGTTTCAAAACGTCATTGGAATCCCGATTCTAAGCCGTAAAGTATGGTGCACTAAACTATCAAGTAGTCATCAGGACGTGTCTCTCAGGTGTTCACAACATCCACAGACAACGTTGTAGGGGTTTGCACATTGAGCGGTGCATCAAAGACGTAAGCTTTCTGTGCAGCAGTGAGGACACTCCTCGGACTACGGACCCAGTCCGTATCCTTGCTTACAATATCTTTCAACTTAGTCTTTCTCTAGGATCGTATTAAACAGGGAGCTACAACGCAAGCTATTGATCTACAACATAATTTGCAAAGCCAACTTAGACTATTGTTCATGATAAGTGAGTTTAACTAATCAAATTACTTATAACTCCCACTCAAATTGACATCCCTCTGGTCATCCGAGCGTGACATGATCCAAATCCACCAACCCAAGTCCGATCATCACGTGAGATGAGGTGGTGTCAATGGTGAACATCTTCATGTTGATCATATCTACTATATGACTCATGCTCGACCTTTCGGTCTTCCGTGTTCCGAGGCCATGTCTGTACATGCTAGGCTCGTCAAGTCTAACCCGAGTGTTCTGCATGTGCAAAACTGGCTTGCACCCGTTGTATGCGAACGTAGAGTCTATCACACCCGATCATCACGTGGTGCTTCGAAACGACGAACCTTCGCAACGGCGCACACTTCGGGGGAACACTATTTTATCTTGAAATTTTAGTGAGGGATCATCTTATAATGCTACCGTCGTCCTAAGCAAAATAAGATGTATAAAAGGATTAACATCATATGCAAATCATAAGTGACATGATATGGCCATCAACTCGTGCTTTTGATCTCCATCTCCAAAGCACCGGCATGATCTCCATCGTCACCGGCGTAACACCATGATCCCCATCATCATGATCTCCATCATCGTGTCGCCATCGGGGTTGTCGCGCGCCCACCATGCTCTTACTACTATTGCTACCGTTTAGCGATAAAGTAAAGCATTACATAGCGCTTAATGATTGACACGCAGGTCATACAAAAATTAAAGACAACCATATGGCTCCTGCCGGCTGCCGTATACATCGACATGCAAGTCGATATTAACTATTACAACATGATCATCTCATACATCAAATATATCTCATCATGTCTTTGGCCATATCATATCACATACATACCCTGCAAAAACAAGTTAGACGTCCTCTAATTTGTTGTTGCATGTTTTACGTGGCTGCTATGGGTATCTAGCAAGAACGCTTCTTACCTACGCAAAGCCACAACGGTGATATTCAAGTTGCTATTTAACCTTCTACAAGGACCGCCTTGTTCTATTCCGATTCAACTAAGATAGGAGAGACAGACACCCGCCAGCCATCTTATGCAACAAAAGTCACATGTCTGTCGATGGAACCGGTCTCATGTACGTGGACATGTAAAGTTGGTCCGGGCCGCTTCATCCCATAATACCGCTGAATCAAGAAAGACTAAGGAGGGAAGCAATCTAAACATCAACGTCCACAAACCCTTTTGTGTTCTACTCGTGAAAGCATCTACGCAAGATCCTAGCTCATGATGCCACTGTTGGGGAACGTTGCATGGGAAACAAAAATTTTCCTACGCTCACCAAGATCAATCTAGGAGATGCACATCTACGAGAGGAGAGTCGGATCCACATACCCTTGTAGATCGCTAAGCGGAAGCGTTGCTAGAACGCGGTTGATGGAGTCGTACTCGCGGCGGTTCAAATCGCGGAAGATCCGATCTAGCGCCGAACGGACGGCGCCTCCGCGTTCAACACACGTACGGCTTGATGACGCCTTCACCTCCTCGATCCAGCGAGCGATGGTGAAGTAGCAACTCGAGTCCTCCGGCAGCACGACGGCGTGGTGGAGGTGGTGGTGGAGAAAACTCAGCAGGGCTTCGCCAAGCGCTGCGGAGAGGAAGATATGCTACGAGGGAGAGGAGAGGCAGCGCCAAGGCACGTAGGGGTTGGCTGCCCTCTCTCCCCCTCTCTATATATAGGGGGAGGGGAGAAGTGGAGGCGCCCCTAGGGTTTCCCCTAGGGGGTGGCGGCCACAAGGGAGAGGGGGGGGCGGCTAGGGTTTGGGTGGCCCCCCCTAGGCGCCTTGCCCCCCAAGCCAGAGGGGGCCGGCTGCCCTAGGGGCGCCCCCACCCTCCTAGCCGCGTGGGGGGGCTGTGGGGGGGCGCACAGCCCCTGTGTGGGCTGATGTGCCTCCCCCTTTTGGCCCATGAGGCCCGCAACACTTGCCGGGACCCCCCGAAACTCCTTTCGGTCATCCGACGACTCCCCGGTGCTCCCTGGAACACGTCCGGACTCCGATTCCCATCATCCAATATATCAATCTTCATCCCCGGACCATTCCGGAGTTCCTCGTCACGTCCGGGATCTCATCCGGGACTCCGAACAACCTTCGGTTACCAACATAACGACTCGAGTATACTTATATCATCACCAAACGTTAAGTGTGTAGACCCTGCGGGTTCGAGAACTATGCAGACATGACCGAGACACCTCTACGGTCAATAACCAATAGCGGGACCTGGATGCCCATATTGGTTCCCACATATTCTACGAAGATCTTATCAATTGAACCTCGATGTCAAGGATTCAGACAATCCCGTATATAGTTCCCTTTGTCTGTCGGTATGTTACTTGCCCGAGATTCGATCGTCGGTATCTCTATACCTAGTTCAATATCGTTACCGGCAAGTCTCTTTACTCGTTCCGTAATACAAGATCCCGTGATCAACTCATTGGTCACATTGCTTGCAAGCTCATTGTGATGTTGTATTACCGAGTGGGCCCTGAGATACCTCTCCGTCATACGGAGTGACAAATCCCAGTCTTGATCTATGCCAACTAAACAGACACCCTCGGAGATACCTGTAGAGCACCTTTATAGTCACCCAGTTACGTTGTGACGTTGGGTACACACAAGGTACTCTTCCGGTGTCAGTGAGTTGCATGATCTCATGGTCGTAGGAACATATACTTGACATGCAGAAAACAATAGCAATAAACTGACACGATCATATGCTACGTTTATTGTTTGGGTCTTGTCCATCACATCATTCTCCTAATGATGTGATCCCGTTATCAAATGACAACTCATGTCTATGGCTAGGAAACCGTAGCCATCTTTGATCAACGAGCTAGTCTAGTAGAGGCTCACTAGGGACACGGTGTTGTCTATGTATCCACACATGTATCTTAGTTTCCTATCAATACAATTCTAGCATGGATAATAAACGATTATCATGAACAAGGAAATATAATAATAACCAATTTATTATTGCCTCTAGGGCATATTTCCAACACAAAGCAACATTGAATCAGGCATGGAAGTTATATCGCTACTCAGAAACAAAAGATCATCAAGGCTTGACAGACTTTCTTTACAGTCTTAAATATGCGTGAGCATACGCCAAGTCAATCAAAATAAATTCTTGAAGGAAGATATTACTAAACCATACCACATCATAGGCAAACAAATCATGTTGGTACTCCAATAACACATTGGGAACCCCCCAGCTATTTGAGACTAACCACAAGAAAACATGAACTACTAAGCACCTTTATGCACGTAGCATCTTTATCATAGACATATCAACCAATGCAACAGAAGCAAACTCTCTTAATAAGATAAGCATGATAACTAAAGAGAGTTCAAGCAACCAACTAAACAAAAGCTCTTTAAAAATATAAGCATGAAAACTAAAAGCTAAGCATGATAGTAGCTATTGAAAGACAAAGAACACACACAGCAAAGATAGACATGAAAATTCTATGTTATGTTCTAGGTATAAGTGGAGCGTGTTTCTCTCCCACATAAAGAAGCTGAGTTCCGAATCGTTGTGAAAAGCTAAAGAAAACTAAAAAGGAAAACTAAAAGCAAGACGCTCCAAGCATAGCACATAACACATGAAGTGATAAAAATATAGTGGAACGAAAGACGAACTGATAATGTTGATGGAGAAGGGGATGGACGGGGGGCATACCCAAGCTTAGACGCTTGAGTCTCCTTGAATATTTCTTGGGGGTGCATGGGGGCATCCCCAAGCTTGAGCGTTTGACACTCCTGAATCTTTTTATCATCTTCCCTCGCACACTTGAAAACCCCCTTCATACATAACTCATCATAATCTGATTAGCGAGGTTAGTACCCTTAATAAAATAATTGTTCCTTTATGGAAATAAGGATATTCTTGAAGGTCTACTGTTTCTCAAGATTTCCAAAAGGTTTTTGCAAAGAAAAAGCAAGCTGAAGGTTTGCAAAATGAAGGAAAGGCAAAACAGGACAGAATCTGTGAAAAACAGAACAGCAGGTAGTAAATGATTTTTTCGGGATACTTCTGCAACTCTAATCAAAAAACTCAGAACAGACGCACGAAAGAAAATTATATAGAGCACGCTGTCGAAAAAATTCAGACCAAAAAGATGATCTGGTGATTTTATACGAATTTTTCTATCCAAGGACAGAATCTGTTTCCTGGACAGCATGTCACAACTTTTGAACTTTCTTGCAATCAGAGGCTAAACTTGGCACAAAATTGGAAAGCAAAGATACAATGATGATGCTACTGTAGTAAACAACATCAAGACACAACAAAAGCAAAATAAAATTTTATTCATGTGGGCTGCCTCCCAAAAGCGCTTTCTTTTATGCCTTTAAGCTAGGCATAATGCATAGAGATCAAGTTTTATCAAGAGTAAAAGAATATCTAGCCCGTACAATGGACTCAAAAGGTAACTTAATCTTCTTTCGAGGGAAGTGTTCCATCCCTTTCTTGAGAGGAAACTGAAAGTTTATATTCCCCTCTTTCATGTCAATGATAGCACCAACGGTGCGTAGAAACGGGCGTCCCAAAATAATTGGACAAGAAGGTTCACATTCAATATCCATAATAGTAAAATCAATGGGAACGTAATTGTCATTGAAAATGATAAGAACATCGTCGATCCTCCCCAAAGGTTTCTTTATGGAAGAATCAACGAGACGAACACCAAAAGAACAAGAATCAAAAGGTTTCAATTTAAGCATATCATATATTCTTTTGGGCATAACAGAGGTACTAGCACCAACATCACATAAAGCATAGCAAGAGAAGTTATTCAACTTAATTTTAATCATAGGATCCCAACCATCTTCTAGCTTTCTAGGTATGGAAGCTTCTACTCTAAGTTTCTCCTCCCTAGCTTTGATAAGAGCATTAGTGATATGCTCTGTGAAGGCAAGGTTAATCGTGCTAGTGCGGGGATCTCTAGACATCTTGTGAAGGAAATCAATAACTTCGGTAAGAGTGCAATTATCAAAATCAAGGTCACTACTATCAAGTAAGGTGGTAGTGGTGTCCTTTAGGTTCACTTGTTTGGTAGTTTCTATAGTCATAGCATCACCATTAATAGGTCCAATGGGACCAGGAGTGCATTGGGTGCTAAGAGTTTGGATATCCTCAACAACTTGGATAGTAGCAACAGTGCGGTGGGTAGGAAGGCTCTTAATTCTATCTTCTTCCTCCCTTTCTCTAGCCCATCTCTTTTTAAGTTTAGCCATCATCCTAATGTTTTCATTAATTTGCACTTGAATAGCATTTATAGGAGTGACCTTCCTCTCCTCAAGAGGAGAAGTTTTAATTTTAAGCAATTCTACCTCATTGGCTAAATTGTCTACCTTCGAAGAGAGATCATCTAGTTTGGCTAGTTTTTCTCCTACACTCTTATTAAAGGCTTTTTGGGTAGTGATGAAATCTTTAAGCATAATCTCTAGTTTAGTAGTGGAGTTCTTGGTGATAGGATAAGCATTGTTGTTCCCATAGGAATTAGAGGGGAACGGTCTAGGATTGCTACCAAAGTTACTCCTATAAGCATTGTTGTTGAAATTGTTTCTAGAGATAAAATTCACATCTACTTGTTCTTGAGCAATCAAAGAATTTAAAGGAACATCACGAGGATCAACAGAAGATTGCTTCGAAA
>LR738713.1:654481303-654494453 GCA_902687465.1 Secale cereale
CCGGGACAAAAGGCTCCCCTGCCAGCGCAAGCCGCAACTGCCACGTGGAGGGCCATTTGTCCAGGTTGGTATAAGAACCGGGACTAATGGTCTAGGGCATTTGTATCGACCGTTTAGTCCAGGTTCCCTAACCGGGACAAATGGTCCTGACGAACCGGGACAAATGGCCCTTTTTGCACTAGTGTACGCACTCTCATCCTTCTAGGATTGATAGCCTCTCTTGTACCGTGCAACTTTCGCCGGTACCATACACCCACTATATATCCTTCCTCAAAACAGCCAACATATATATTCCTCAAAACAGCCACCATACCTACCTATCATGGCATTTCCATAGCCATTCCGAGATATATTGCCTTGCAACTTTCCACCGTTCCGTTCATATGACACGCTTCATATTGTCATATTGCCATGCATGATTGCTACTTCTCGAGCTTGCATTGTATTCCCTCGAAGAGGAAAGGGAGATGAAACACAGTAGCGTAAGTATTTCCCTCGGTTTTTGAGAACCAAGGTATTAATCTAGTAAGAGACCACGCGCGAGTCCTTCGCACCTGCACAAACAAATAAGAACTTCGCAACCAACGCGATAAGAGGTTGTCAATCCCTTTACGGTCACTTACAAAAGTGAGATCTGATAGAGATGATAGTTTATATTTTTGGTATTTTTCTTTATAAGAACAGAAAGTAAAAGCGGAAAAAGTAAACTAGATGTAGATTGATATGTTGAGAATAGACCAGGGGGCCATAGTGTTCTCTAGTGGCTTCTCTCATGATAGAGATATTCTACGGCGGGTAAACAAATTACTGTCGACCAACTGATAGAAAAGAGAATAATTATGAGACTATCTAGGCATGATCATTGTATATAGGCATCACAACCGAGACAAGTAGACCGACTCCTGTCTGCATCTACTACTATTACACCACACATCGACCGCTATCCAGCATGCATCTAGTGTATTGAGTTCATAAGAACAGAGTAACGCCTTAAGCAAGATGACATGATGTAGAGGGATAAACTCAAGCAATATGATGTAAACCCCATCTTTTGATCCTCGATGGCAGCAATACAATAAGTGCCATGCTGCCCTTACTGGCACTAGGAAAGGACACTTCAAGATTGAACTCAAAGCCAAGCACTTCTCCCATTGCAAGAACTATAGATCTAGTAGGCCAAACCAAACCAATAACTCGAAGAGACTTGCAAGTATATTACGAGCACACATAAAGAGTTCAGAAAATAACCAAATATTTCTCATAGATAATCTTGATCATAAACCCACAATTCATCGGATCTCGACAAACACACCGCAAGAAGAGATTACATCGAATAGATCTCCTCGAAGACAGAGTAGAACTTTGTATTGAGATCCAAAGAGAGAGAAGAATTCATCTAGATACTAGCTATGGACACGAAGGTTTGTGGTAAAACTACTAACAACTCATGGTGAGGCGATGATGACGATGTAGAAGCAGTCCGTGGTAGATCCCCCCTCCGGCGGAGCTCCGGAACAGGCCCCAAGATGGGATCTCACTGGAACAAAAGGTTACGGTGGTGGAATTAGGGTTTTCTCTGTTGCTCTGTTTGTTTCGGGGTACGTAAGCTTATATAGAAGGAAGGAGGGAACCGGGGGCCTCACGAGGGGTCCACGAGGCAGGGGGGTGTGCCTTGGGCAGGGGGCGCGCCCCCAACCTTGTGGGCACCTCGTGGCCCCTAATCTGTGGTTCTCAAGTCTCCCGTGCGTGATTTTCTCCAAAAATATCTCTCTTGAAGGTTTCATTCCGTTGGGACTCCTTTTGATATTCCTTTTCTGTAAAACCCTGAAACAAGCAAAAAACAGCAATCTGGACTGGGCCTTTGGGTTAGTAGGTTAGTCCAAAAAATAATATAAAAGTGTATGACAAAGCCCATTAAACACCCAAAACATCATAAATAATAGCATGGAACAATCAAAAATTATAGATACATTGGAGACGTATCAAGCATCCCGAAGCTTAATTCCTGCTCGTCCTCGAGTAGGTAAATGATAGAAACAGAATTTTTGATGTGGAATGCTAACCAACGTAGTTTTTCGATGTAATTATCTTAATTGTGGCATGAATGTTCAGATCTGAAAGATTCAAGATAAAATTCTATATTGACATAACAAATAATAATACTTCAAGCATACTAACAAAGCAATCATGTCTTCTATATTGACATAACAAATAATAATACTTCAAGAAAGTTATCCCTACAAAATCATATAGTGTGGCTATGCTCCCTCTTCATCACACAAAATATTCATATCATGCACAACCCCGATTTCAGCCAAGCACGTGTTTTCATACTCTATTCTTTCAAACCTTTCAACTTTCACGCAATACATGAGCATGAGCCATGGACATAGCACTATGGGTGGAATAGAGGGGTGGTTGTGGAGAAGACAAAAAGGAGGGAGATAGTCTCACATCGACTAGGCGTATCATTGGGCTATGGAGATGCCCATCAATAGATATCAATGTGAGTGAGTAGGGATTGCCATGCAACGGATGCACTAGAGCTAAATATGTATGAAAGCTCAACAAAAGAAACTAGTGGGTGTGCATCCAACTTGCTTGCTCACGAAGACCTAGGGCATTTGAGGAAGCCCATCGTTGGAATATACAAGCCAAGTTCTATAATGAAAATTTCCCACTAGTATATGAAGGTGGCTAAACATGAGACTTTCTATCATGAAGAACATGGTGCTACTTTGAAGCACAAGTGTGGAAAAAAGATAGTAGCAATTTTCCCTTTTTTTGGACCTTTTTTTTGCCTTTCTTTTTTTCTTTTTTTCTTTTTTTGTGTGGAGGGGCTTTATTGATTTAGCCTTTCCTCCCATGGGACAATGCTCTAATAATGATGATCATCACACTTTCATTGAAT
The DNA here is from genome assembly GCA_902687465.1 of Secale cereale. Taxonomy (NCBI): domain Eukaryota; kingdom Viridiplantae; phylum Streptophyta; class Magnoliopsida; order Poales; family Poaceae; genus Secale; species Secale cereale. Next base: position 654,484,215 of record LR738713.1, read on the forward strand.
TACAACTTGATATAACAACTCGATACTTGAACAAAGTATGACTCTATTTGAATGCCTCCGGCGGTGTACCGGGATGTGCAATGAAACAAGAGTGACATGTATGAAAAATTATGCATGGTGGCTTTGTCACAAATACGATGTCAACTAGATGATCATGCATGGCAATATGACAATATGAAGCGTGTCATATGAACGGAACGGTGGAAAGTTGCATGGCAATATATCTCGGAATGGCTATGGAAATGCCACGATAGGTAGGTATAGTGGTTGTTTTGAGGAATAATATGGTGGCTGTTTGGAGGAAGGATATATAGTGGGTGTATGGTACCGGAGAAAGTTGCGCCATACAATAGAGGCTAGCAATGGTGGAAGGGTGAGAGTGCATATAACCATGGACTAAACATTAGTCATAGGAACTCATATACTTATTGCAAAAATCTACGAGTCATCAAAACAAAGCAATCAACGCATTCTCCTAGGGGGGAGGTTGGTAGGAGTTAACCATCGCGCGCCCCCGTCCTCCACACAAAGGTTGGCACTTTACAAATACCTCATGCTCTAACTTCGTCACATAGTGGTTCACCATACGTGCATGCTACGGGAATCACTAACCTTAACACAAGTATTTCTCAATTTCATAATAACTCCACTAGCATGACTCTAATATCACTATCCTCATATCTCAAAACAATTATTAAGCATCCAACTTCTCATCATATTCAATGCACTTAGTGTGAAAGTTTTTACTACATTGATATTGGATGTCTATCATGTGAAGACTAGTTTTTTAGCCTAAACACATTACCATGCTGTTTTAATAGACTCTCAAAAGGATATAAAGTGAAGCAATAGAGTTCAACAATTTCTTCAAAATATAATCACCACCGTGCTCTAAAAGATACAAGTGAAGCACTAGAGCAAAAACTATTAAACTCAAAAGATATAAGTGATGCATATCGAGTGTTCTAACAATTCCTAGGCCATATTTAACTCTCTCAAATAGTTGTGCCCAGCAAGGATAATTGTGTAAAACTAACAAGCAAAGACTCAAATTATACAAGACGCTCCAAGCAAAACACATATCATGTGGTGAATAAAAATATAGCTCCAAGTATAGTTACCGATGGATGAAGACGAAAGAGGGGATGCCTTCCCGGGGCATCTCCAAGCTTAGGCTTTTGATTGTCCATGAATTTTACTTGGGGTGCCTTGGGCATCCCCAAGCTTAGGCCCTTGACACTCTTTGTTCCATAGTCCATCAAAGCAATACTCAAAACTTGAAAACGTCACAACACAAAACTTAGACAAAAATCTCGTGAGCTCTATTAGTATAAGAAAGCAAACCACTACTCAAAGGTACTGCAATGAATTCATTATTTGTTTATACTGCTGTTAACCCTACTGTATTCCAACTTCTCTATGGTTCATATTTCCCAATATTACTCATAGATGCATTGAAATAAGGAAACAACACACGAAAAATAGAATCTGTCAAAAACAGAACAGTCTGTAGTAATCTGCAGGTTTCGCATACTTTTGTAACTCCAAAAAATTCAAACTAAATTGGCAAACGTGTGAAATTTGTCTATTAATCATCTGCAAAACGAATCAACTAAATAGAATGCTCCAGTAAAATATGATGACCATTTTAGCGAACGCTAACGGTTCTGTTTTTCACAGCAAGATCACATAAACTTCACACAAGTCTTCCCAAAGGTTCTACTTGGCACAAACACTAAACAAAACACAAAACCACATCTAAACAGAAGCTAGATGCAATATTTTTTCCCTAACAGCAGCAAAAACAAAACTTATAAAATTGGGTTTCCTCGCAACAAGCGCTATCATATTACGCCCCTAGCTAGGCACGATTTTAAAGATGCTCACATGAAAGATAAGACTTGAAGCACAAAAGGGTGCATCAAATAGCATGTGACAAACACATCTAAGTCTAACATACTTCCTATGCAAAGGAATTTTATACGCAAACAAATTAGCAAGACAAGCAAGATCTAGCGTATGAAAGGAAGAAAAAAGAAACAAGATCAATCTCAACACGAAGAGAGGTAATTTAGTAACATGAAGATTTCTACAACCATATTTTCATCTCTCATAATAATTGCATTTAGTATCATAAACAAATTCAGCAATATAGCTATCACATAACATATTATCAACACGATCCACATGCATGCGAAGTTGACACTCTTCCAAAATAGTACGATCAACATGAACTAAAGTGATGACCTTTACAAACCCACTTTTATCAAAAAAATCATAAGATTGATCAATATCTAAAGTAGTGGGATCAAAAGTTGACACTCTTTCAAATCCACATTTAATCTTATGGCAAACATTATTATCAATCTCATTTTCATGATGGGGTTTAAATAAATTTTCAAGATCGTAAGAATCATCACCCCAGTCATGATCATTGCAACAAGTAGTGGGCATAGCAAAACAAGCATCCCCAAACTTAGGGTTTTGCATGTTATTTGCACAATTGACATCAATAGAATTGATAGTAACATCGTTGCAATCATTCTTTTTATTTAAGGAGCTAACATGAATCACTTTTTCTTTTAATAATTCCTCACAATTTTTAGATTCATAAATTTCAAGCAAAACCCCATAAAGATAATCTAGTGCACGCAGCTCACAAGCGATAGGTTCAACATAATTTGATCTCTTGAAGAGATTGGCAAGTGGATGAGGATTCATACTTTAGCAAGCGAAGATGCAAGCTAAATGAGGGCACATAGCAACACAAGCAAACAAAAGGCACGCGAACGGTAAGCACACGGCAGAAGAAGGGCAAATAAAACGGCAAGGGTGAAGTGGGGGAGAGGAAAACGAGAGGTAAAAATGTAATGCGAAGGATACGGGTTTGTGATAGGTACTTGGTATATGACTTTTGCGTTAGCCTGCCCGACAACGGCGCCAGAAACTTCTCTTGCTACTTCTCGAGCTTGCGTTGTATTCCCTCGAAGAGGAAAGGGAGATGCAACACAGTAGCGTAAGTATTTTGCTCAGTTTTTGAGAACCAAGGTATCAATCCAGTAGGAGACCACGCGCGAGTCACTCGCACCTGCACAAACAAATAAGAACTTCGCAGCCAACGCGATAAAGGGTTGTCAAGCCCTTTACGGTCACTTACGAAAGTGAGATCTGATAGAGACGATAGATTATATTTTTGGTATTTTTGTTTATAAGAACAAAAAGTAAAAGTGGAAAAAATAAAGTAGATGTAGATTGATATGTTGAGAATAGAACCAGGGGCCATAGTGTTCTCTAGGGGCTTCTCTCATGATAGCGATATTCTACGGCGGGTAAACAAATTACTGTCGAGAAATTGATAGAAAAGGGAATAATTATGAGACTATCTAACCATGATCTTGTATATAGGTATCACGTCCGAGACAAGTAGACCGACTCGTGCCTGCATCTACTACTATTACTCCATACATCGACCGCTATCCAGCATGCATCTAGTGTATTGAGTTCATAAGAATAGAGTAACGCCTTAAGCAAGATGACATGATGTAGAGGGATAAACACAATCAATATGATGTAAACCCCATATTTTTATCCTCGATGGCAACAATACAATACGTGCCTATCTGCCCCTACTGTCACTAGGAAAGCACACCGCAAGATTGAACCCAAAGCCAAGCACTTCTCCCATTGCAAGAACTATACATCTAGTAGGCCAAACCAAATAAATAATTTGAAGAGACTTGCAAGGATATTATGAGCACACATAAAGAGTTCAGAAAAGAACCAAATGTTTCTCATACATAATCTTGATCATAAACCCACAATTCATCGGATCTCGACAAACACCCCGCAAAAAGAGATTACATCGAATAGATTTACTCGAAGACCGAGGAGAACTTTGTATTGAGATCCAAAGAGAGAGAAGAAGCCATCTAGATACTAGATATGGACCCAAAGGTCTGTGGTAAAACTACTCACAACTCATGGTGATATGATGATGGTGATGTAGAAGCACTCCGTGGTAGATCCCCCCTCTAGCCGAGCTCCGAAAGAGGCCCCAAGATGGGATCTCACGCGAATAGAAGGTTACAGCGGTGGAATTAGGGTTTTCTTTGTTGCTCTGTTGGTTTCGGGGTACGTAGGCTTATATAGGAGGAAGAAGGGCACCGGGGGCCTCACGAGGGGTCCACGAGGCAGGGGTGCGCGCCCCCACCCTCGTGGGCACCTCGTGGCCCCTACTCCGTTGTTCTCAAGTCTCCCGTGCGTGATTTTCTCCAAAAATATCTCCCTCGAATGTTTCATTCCGTTTGGACTCCGTTTGATATTCCTTTTCTGCAAAACCCTGAAACAGGCAAAAAACAGCAATCTGGACTAGGCCTTTGGGTTAGTAGGTTAGTCCCAAAAATAATATAAAAGTGTATGACAAAGCCCATTAAACATCCAAAACATCATAAATACTAGCATGGAACAATAAAAAATTATAGATACGTTGGAGACGTATCACTGATCATGTAGTTGACATCGTATTTGTGGCTAGGTCACCATGCATAATTTTTCATACATGTCACTTTTGATTCAATGCACATCCCAGTACACCACCGGAGGCATTCATATAGAGTCATACTTTGTTCTAGTATCGAGTTGTAATATCGAGTTGTAATTCAATAAAAGTGTGATGATCATCATTATTAGAGCATTGTCCCATGTGAGGAAAGGATAAATCAAGAAAGCCCCTCCAAAAAAAGGAAAAAAAGAAGAAAATAAAGGACAAAGAAAAAAAAGAAAGGCCCAAAAAAAAGAAAAAAAAGAAAAGAAAAAGAAAAGAAAAAGGGACAATTGCTACAATCTTTTTTTCCACACTTGTGCTTCAAAGTAGCACCATGTTCTTCATGATAGAGAGTCTCATGTTTAGTCTATTTCATATACTAGTGGGAATTTTCATTATACAACTTGGCTTGTAAATTCCAACGATGGGCTTCCTCAAATGCCCTAGGTCTTCGTGAGCAAGCAAGTTGGATGCACACCCGCTTAGTTTCTTTTATTGAGCTTTCATACATTTTTTAGCTCTAGTGCATCCGTTGCATGGAAATCCGTACTCACTCACATTGATATCTATTGATGGGCATCTCCATAGCCCGTTGATACGCCTAGTCAATGTGAGAATATCTCCCTCCTTTTTGTCTTCACCACAACCACCTCTCTATTCCACCCATAGTGATATATCCATGGCTCACGCTCATGTATTGCATGAAAGTTGAAAGGTTTGAAAGAATTGAGTATGAAAACAAGTTCTTGGCTGAAACCGGGGTTGTGCATGATATGAATATTTTGTGTAATGAAGAGGGAGCATAGCCAGACTATATGATTGTGTAGGGATAACTTTCTTTAGCCATAGTATTTTGAGAAGACATGATTGCTTTGTTAGTATGCTTGAAGTATTATTATTTCTTATGTCAATATAGACTTTTGTCTTGAATCTTTCAGATCTGAACATTCCTGCCACAATAAAAAGAACTACATTGAAAATTATGTTGGTTAGCATTCCACATCAAAAATTCTATTTTTACCATTTAACTACTCGAGGACAAGCAGGAATTAAGCTTAGGGATGCTGATACGTCTCCAACGTATCTATAATTTTTTATTGTTCCATGCTATTATATTATCCTTCTAGGATGTTTTATGGGCTTTATTATACACTTTTATACTATTTTTGGGACTAACATATTAACCCAGAGCCTAGTGCTAGTTTCTGTTTTTCTCCTGTTTTAGGGTTTCGCCGAAAAGGAATATCAAACGGAGCCCAATTGACCTGAAAATCAATGGAGATCATTTTTGCACCAGAAGAAGCCCACGGAGTGCCGGAGGGGGACGAGAGGACCCAAGGTCTGCCCACGAGGGTGGGGGGCGCGCCCCCCTACTAGGCGCGCCCCCCTGCCTCGTGGACAGCCCGTAGTCCCCCTTTGCTTGGCCCCGACTCCAACACCTCCTATATATACAGAAACCTCGGGAAAATAACCTAGATCGGGAGTTCTGCCGCCGAAAGCCTCTGTTGCCACTGAAAACCAAACTAGACCCGTTCTAGCACCGTGTCGGAGGGGGAATCCCTCTCCGGTGGCTATCTCCATCATCTCGGCGCTCTCCATGACGAGGAGGGAGTAGTGCACCCTTAGGGCTGAGGGTATGTATCAGTAGCTATGTGTTTGATCTCTCTCTCACTCTCTCTCTCTCTCTCGTGTTCTTGAGATGGAACGATCTTGATGTATCGCGAGCTTTGCTATTCTAGTTGGATCTTATGATGCTTCTCCCCCTCTACTCTCTTGTAATGGATTGAGTTTTCCCTTTGAAGTTATCTTATCGGATTGAGTCTTTAAGGATTTGAGAACACATGATGTATGTCTTGCACGTGCTTATCTGTGGTGACAATGGGATATCATGTGATCCACTTGATGTATGTTTTGGTGATCAACTTGCGGGTTCCATGACCTTGGCAATCTGTGCATAGGGGTTGGCACACGTTTTCGTCTTGACTTTCCGGTAGAAACTTTGGGGCACTCTTTGAAATTCTATGTGTTGGTTGAATAGATGAATCTGAGATTGTGTGATGCATATCGTATAATCATGCCCACGGATACTTGAGGTGATAATGGAGTATCTAGGTGACATTTGGGTTTTGATTGATTTGTGTCTTAAGGTGTTATTCTAGTACGAACTCTATGATAGATTGAACGTTACTACAGACTCTTGAATAGACCGACCAGAAAGAATAACTCTGAGGTGGTTTCATACCGTACCATAATCTCTTCGTTTGCTCTCCGCTATTAGGTACTTTGGAGTGACTCTTTGTTGCATGTTGAGGGCTAGTAATATCATCCGATTATGTTATCCTTGTTGAGAGAACTTGCACTAGTGAAAGTATGAACCCTAGGCCTTGTTTCCTATCATTGCAACACCGTTTATGCTCACGTTTACCGCTTGCTACCTTGCTGTTTTTATATTTTCTTACTACAAAAACCTATATCTACCATCCATATTGCACCTGTATCACCATCTCTTCGCCGAACTAGTGCACCTATACAATTTACCATTTTATTGGGTGTGTCGGGGACACAAGAGACTCTTTGTTATTTGGTTGCAGGGTTGTTTGAGAGAGACCATCTTCATCCTACGCCTCACACAGATTGATAAACCTTAGGTCATCCACTTGAGGGAAATTTTCTACTTTCCTACAAACCTCTGCACTTGGAGGCTCAACAACCTCTACAAGAAGAAGGTTGTGTAGTAGACATCTGTGCACCATGCTTTATAGCTTAGAACCGAGACTTAAAAAAATTGAATGCCACGGAGCATATAATATGTTCCTAAGAGTTAAAATTGGTATTTCATACTCATGCCTGTATCAATAGGTATGATACCTCTGACGGTACTTTGCCTACAAGATGGAGGAGAATAGCTCAACCGTGTGAACATGTGCTCAGATTGTCTGGGTACTACAATTTCTTGAATCAAGTGGGAGTTAATCTTCTAGATAAGATAGTAATTGACATAGTTCTCTAGTCACTATCTCCAAGTTACTAGAACTTTGTGCTATAATATGCAAGGGATGACGAAAGTAATTCCCGAGCTCTTCGCGATGCTGAAATCGACGAAGGTAGAAATCAAGAAAAGCATCAAGTGTTGATGGTTGACAAGACCACTAGTTTCAAGTAAAAGGGCAAAGGAAAAGAAAGGGAACTTCATGAAGAATGGCAAGCAAGTTTCTACTCCCATGAAGAAACCCAAAGCTAGACCCAAGCATGAAACTGAGTGCTTCTACTACAAAGGAAATGGTCACTGGAAGTGGAACTACCCTAGAAACTTGGTGGAGAAGAAGGATTGCAAAGTGAACAAATCTATATTTAATATACATGTTATTGATGTGTAGTTTACTAGTGTTTATAGCACCCCCTCAGTTTTTTATACTGGTTCAGTTGCTAAGAGTAGTAACTCAAAATAGGAGCTGCAAAATGAACATAGACCAGTTAAGGCTGAAGTGACGATGTGTGGTATGAACATGATTTGATCATGTTTATTGCAATATGTTTATTCATTTAAAGTCAGAGAATAATTGTTGTTCTGTTTACATGAATAAAACCTTCGATGGTCATACACCCAATAAAAATAGTTTATTGGATCTCGATCATAGTGATACACATATTCATAATATTGAAGCCAAAAGATGCAAAGTTAATAATGCTGATGGGCTTTTGGAATCACTTGATTTTGAATCATTTGATGCTTGCGAACCATGCCTCATGGGCAAGCTGACTAAGAATCCGTTCTGCGGAATAATGGAGCGAGCAACTGACTTATTTGAAATAATGCATGCTGATGTATGCGGTCCGACGAGTGTTGAGGCCTGTGGCGGGTATCATTATTTGCTGACCTTCACAGATGATTTGAGCAGATATGGCTATATCTACTAGATGAAACATAAGTCTGAAACATTTGAAAAGTTCAAAGAATTTCAAAGTGAAGTGGAAAATCATCGTAACAAGAAAATAAAAGTTTGTACGATCAGATCGCGGAGGCGAATATTTGAAGTTACGTGTTTGGCCTTCATTTAAAACAATGTGAAATAGTTTCACAACTCACGCCACCTTGAACACCACAGTGTAATGGTGTGTCCGAACGTCGTAACCGCACTTTATTAGATATGGTGCGATCTATGATGTCTCTTACCGATTTACCACTATCGTTTTGGGGTTATGCATTAGAGACAACTGCATTCACGTTAAATAGGGCACCATCTAAATCCGTTGAGATGATACCATATGAACCGTGCTTTGCCAAGAAACCTAAGCCGTCGTTTCTTAAAGTTTGTGGCAGCGATGCTTATGTGAAAAAGTTTCAACCTGATAAGCTCGAACCCAAATCGGAGAAATGTGTCTTCATAGGATATCCAAAGGAAACTGTTGGGTACACCTTCTATCATAGATCCAAAGGCAAGATATTCGTTGCTAAAAATGGATACTTTCTAGAAAAGGAGTTTCTCTCGAAAGAAGTGATTGGGAGGAAACTAGTACACCACAGAAACTAGTTCTAGTGATTCCTACACCAATCAGCGAGGAAGCTAATGATGATGATCATGAAACTTCAGATCAAGTTACTACTGAACCTCGTAGGTCAACGAAAGTGCATTCCGCGCGAGAGTGGTACGGTAACTTGGTTCTGGAAGTCATGTTACTAGACCATGATGAACCTACGAACTATGAGGAATCGATGATGAGCCCAGATTCCGCAAAATGACTTGAGTCCATGAAATCTAAGATGGGATCCATGTATGAGAACAAAGTGTGGACTTTGGTTGACTTGCCCGATGATCGACAAGTCATTGATAATAAATGAATCTTCAAGAGGAAGACTGACGGCGATGGTAATGTTACTATCTACAAAGCTCGACTCGTTGCGAAAGGTTTTCGACAAGTTCAAGGTGTTTACTACGATGACATTTTCTCACTCGTAACGACGCTTAAGTCTGTCCAAATCAAGTTAGCAATTGCCGCATTTTATGAAACCTGGCAAATGGATAACAAAACTGCATTTTTTAATGGATTTATTAAAGAAGAGTTGTATATGATGCAACCAGAAGGTTTTGTCAATCCTAAAGGTGCTAACAAAATGTGCAAGCTCCACCGATCATTCTATGGACAGGTGCAAGCATCTCGGAGTTAGAATATACGCTTTGATAAGTTGATCAAAGCATATAGTGTTATACAGACTTGCGGTGAAGCCTGTATTTACAAGAAAGTTAGTGGGAGCACTACGGTCTTTCTAATAAGTATATGTGAATGACATATTGTCGATCGGAAAGCATAAAGGAGTGTTTGAAAGGAGTTTTTCAACGAAAGACCTCGGTGAAGCTGCTTACATATTGAGCATCAAGATCTCACTAGTGTAGAACCGGGCAATAGCACCGGTTCGTAAGGCCCTTTAGTGTCGGTTCCATAACCGGCACTAAAGTGTGGGCACTAAACCCCCCCCCCTTTAGTACCGGTTCAACACTAACCATTGCTAAAGGGCAAGCACGTGGCACGAGCCAGCTCCGGGGGCCGGGAGCACTTTAGTACCAGTTGGTAAAACCAACCGGTACTACAAGGTTTTTTTTTTGGTTTTATGATTTCTTTTTCATTTAATTTTGTGTTTTCCATTTAATTATTTTTCGTTTGCTGGTATTTTACGATACTACACATTGTACACGTTA
>LR738713.1:654495416-654516267 GCA_902687465.1 Secale cereale
TGTGTGTGTATATATATATATAAATAGAATTACCACTGTTTAATCATCATAGTTATTACCGCTATCTAATCACCACCAACACTAGCTTAAAGAAAAATCATTCACTTGTACCAGAAGCAAGGATATCATCGAGTTCAGGACGAAGAACACGGACATGAGAGGACAACTACTAAGAGCATGAACTAGCTAAATCACTCCTACTGCTCTCTCTGAGGTAAAATAGCATAGAACATGTATAGCTCTCTTGATTCATCATACTGGACCATGCAGATGAACCTGTCTCCTAATCGTGGGCTGCGCTTCTCATTGTTGCCCCCTAGTACTTCTCTGGGATCGTTAACAATTTTGCTCCAATCTTTCACTATTAAGCATTCATCGCTTTTAGAAATCCTGAATGCACTCATGTGCAATGTAGGATATCTTGGCCGTAAGCTAACCATTGACATGTGACCTTTAGTCTCGATCCACTGAGGCACAATTGTCATCGGGAGTCCCTCTTGAAGAACATCGTATAGTAATTAATATACTTAGCAATGAAATTTAAGAAAAAATTAATGTATGCAAAAGATGCACTGAGGACAAATAGTAAAAATCTTACCCTCACTCGAAAATAGATGTGACCGTAGTTTAATACGATCACTATTGGTCGCACGTTTTGAGTACTAACATTTCTAAGTGCAGGAAGAAAATTTGTCTTGACAGTATGAAGATCCTCAAGCCATGAAACATAATGAGTTATCTCCTCGCAGTTTAGTTCAGCTCCGGGACAGTAGTAGGTCCTGTCTACCAAGCGCCGGACATGTTTGCTTGAATGGAAATAAGATGTTAATAGAAATTAGTTGTCAACTATTTTTGAATAAACAATATCAAAGACATAAATATGGTTGAGAAACTCACATAATGGTAGAACTGGAGGCGTCTACACATCGACCCAGATGTCTCTATTTCCTTCAATATCATCTTCTGGACGAATATCAAAGGTGATAACCATATCAGGCTCAAATGCATAAGCCTTGCATAGTGCTTGCCAAGTTTTGCATTCAAAATAGGTGTACGTGTCTGCATTGTATAATTTGACGTTGAAAGTATAACAATGCTCGGTCTTCAGGGAAACTCTTTTTACCTCCATAGTTTCCATAGCACTGAAACCTATCTTATCCAAGACAAAAATTCTTGCATGGCAGGGGATGCGCTAGTAGAATAGTGAAAATTTAAAATTATAAGTTGAAGCGAATGAAGCATATATAAGTCATGCTTAATTACGAAAAAAGACTTGTCGTTGTGACTTATTGTATCCACTTCGAAGGTCTCATCCAGCTTGATGCTGAAGCGCCTATCATCAACAAGGAAATTGCTGTCGCACAGGCCGCGCTGGTCTTCACAGTATTCGCACGTAATTAAATTTTTTCGTCGTCAGACAACATTTCCTATTAATTAGATCATCAAATCTCAGATATCTAAATTTTCTTACTGAAAATAAACTAGTTCTATTAATTCAACTAATTCAACTAAGAATTTACTAAAAATAAACTAGTTATATTAATTTTCTTACTAAAATATATAAAGTATCTATATATAGTAATATTTTAATTAGATCATCAAATCTCATATACCTAAAAATAAACTAGTTCTACTAATTCAACTAGTTCAACTCCGCATTTACTAAAAATAAACTAGTTATATTAATTCAACTACTTCAAATAATCTCATATACCTAGATTTTCATACTAAAAATAAACTTGTTTTATTAATTTTCATACTAAAAATAAACTAGTTATATTAATTCAACTAGTTCAAATCTCATATATATACCTAATTAATATCTAGCTAATTCATCTAAAATTGACATTAATATTTAATAGCTTTTCAATATAATTCATCTAACTTTTTTATAACTAGTTCTATAACTAAAAAACAGAAAAATTTCTAACAATTCTAACATTTCTATAACATTTCTAACAATGCTATATAACTAACTATTTTTATAACTAAAAAAGAAAAATTTCTAACATTTTTATAACTATATCTATAACTAAAAAATAAAAAAATGTGTGTGTGTGTGTGTGTGCGCGCTCACCGGCGAGGCGAGTGGCGACGGGGGGCGGCGACAGGTACGGCGACTGGCGAGGGACGGCGACGGGCGCGGCGACGACGACGGGGACGGGGCGGAAACGACGGGGACGGGGCGGCGACGGGGGCGGTGACGACAAGGCGGCGATGGGCGCGGGGACAGGGCAGCGACGACGGGACGGCGACGACGGGGACGGGACGGCAACGGGGATGAGGCGACGACGGGGACGGGGCGACGACGGGGCGGCGACGGGTGTAGAGGAGAAGAAGCAGATGAGAAACTGAAATTTTTGAAGTGTTTTCTTATATAGGATGGACCTTTAGTACCGGTTGGAGCCACCAACCAGTACTAAAGGCCTGTTTTGGCCAGGCCAAGCGGCGGGAAGCGCACCCCCTTTAGTACCAGTTGGTGGCTCCAACCGGTACTAAAGACACCCATTTAGTACCGGTTGGTGCCACGACCCGGTACTAAAGGGGGTGCACTGGCGCAAGTGCGGTGCGGCAAGTTTAGTCCCACCTCGCTAGCCGAGGGGCGTCCCCACTGGTTTATAACCCCCCGTGAAGTAGCTCTCTCGAGCTCCTCTCCAAAGCAGGGCTACTGGGCCAACATGTTCTGTGCTGCCCTGTGGGCCTACTAGGCCTTTGCGGGCCTGCATCGTGGCCCAACAACAGGTTGGGTTTCTAGTCGTATGCAGGTTGCTCTGGCCTAGTAGGCAAGCTTTTTTTTGCTATATTTATTTTTGAGTTGCTTTTTTGTGTATTTAGAGTTTCTTTGTGAATATTTTTGCTTTAGGTACAAAAAATTACAAACTTTCTGTTAGTGCCCGTAGTTTTCAAATTTGAATAGTTTAAATTTTGAATTATTTGAAATTAGTGTGAATCACTAGTTTGTGAATAACTTAACTTTAAAAATCAGTAAAGGCATGAAAGAATTTGTTTGCACATAAAATTTCTTCGTGTTTCAAATGCCAAAACACATAACGACCCTAACTATTACAAAGATTCCCTTCTGGGTGTGAAACACAAAAGAAAGTGATGATAGTGAAGCCGATCAAATCCCAGATCTTTGGGTGTGAAACTTTTTCTTTGCGTGTGTCCTTTTGCGCCGTAACCATGGAAAATCTTCATCATTTAATGTGATGCTCGGGTCAATATTCACTATGAATGGAGCAATTTCATCAAACTTTTCATAATCTTCTGACTTGTCTGTCTTGTCATCCACTCCCACGATGTTTCTCTTCCCAGAAAGAACTATGTGCCGCTTTGGCTCATCGTACGATGCATTCACTTCCTTATCTTTTCTTTTTCTTGGCTTGGTAGACATGTCCTTCACATAGAAAACCTATGCCACATAATTGGCTAGGACGAATGGTCCGTCTGCATACGCAAGATTGTTGAGATCCACTATTGTCATTCCGTACTGCGGGTCTTCCGTTACCCCACCTCGTGTCATATTGACCCATTTGCACCGAAACAAAGGGACCTTCAAACCACGTCGATAGTGAAGTTCCCATATATCCTGTATATAACCATAATATGTTTTGGTTAGTGCTCTTCTTATCTTGGGCGATCGTGTAAAATGTATTACCATTTATCTCGTACCCTTTGAAAATCATTATATTCGAAGATGGTAACTGGGACAGCAAGTACAGGTCATCTTCAATAGAGGTGTCATGCATGGTACGTGTCTGCAACTAGCTGGCGAAACTCCTGGTTTGTTCACGTGTAATCCAGTCATCGTACAGCAAGTACAGGTCTTCTTAAATAGAGGTGTCATGCATGGTACGTGTCTGCAACTAGCTGGCGAAATTCTTGTGTTCATCCATATACGGAGCCACCAAGGCGGAATTCTGTAGAACTGTGTAGTGTGCTTCAGTGAGAGAATGTCCGTCCATACATATTATTTGTTCCCCTCCTAGCATGCCTTTTCCATCCAGTCTTCCCTTTTGCCGCAATTCAGGAACACCAATCGGCTTAAGGTCAGGAATAAAGTCAATACAAAACTCAATGACCTCCTCATTCTGATGGCCCTTGGAGATGCTTCCTTCTGGCCTAGCACGGTTATGAACATATTTCTTTAAGACTCCCATGAACCTCTCAAAGGGGAACATATTGTGTAGAAATACAGGACCCAAAACGTTAATCTCTTCGCATAGGTGAACTAGGTCGTGCGTCATGATGTTGAAGAAGGATGGCGGGAACACCAACTCGAAACTGACAAGACATTGCACCAAATCATTCTCTAACCTTGGTATGATTTCTGGATCGATTACCTTCTGAGAGATTGCATTGATAAATGCACATAGCTTCACAATGGCTAATCGAACGTTTTCCGGTAGAAGCCCTGATGGCTTCTCGCCCCTCGTTGGTTTCCCCAAGTGGAAGGTTTGAGATGCAGTGTAGCGGAAGTTTTCCCTTGGCAAAGATACCAAGGATCGATTTCCCTGAGACTCCCAGTTTCAACAAGAAGGTGTCAACTGCTAACGGCGCCAGATATTAGCAATCAACGTGGACCTGCACACAGATACAAATAACTTTGCTCCCAACGAGTACAGAGAGGTTGTCAATCCCTCCGGCCTTGTAGTTTACAAAGGATCAAACACAAGTGATAATAGTGATAGGTATTGCTGCAATAGTAAGTAAAACAGAAAGTAAATAGCGGAAAGTAAATAGCGGATGTGATCAATGATGGTAATATGGACCGGAGTCGCATGATGTTCACTAGTGATGTCTCTCTCCCAAAAGACGATAAAACAGCTATGTGAGGTAAACGAATTACAGCTGGACAATTGACAGAATTATGTGCGCAAACCAATGCTAACTATGTTGCAAGAAAGGTAGAGGTTCAAAGCATGGGCAGTACGCCAAAGTAAGTAGACCGAAATCCATCTGCATCTACTACTAATCATCCACCTTGAGATATCTATCCAGAACATCTCACTGGTATTAAGTTGCGAGTCCCACCCATAGTGTAAATTCAAAGCAACAGACAACTGCATTAAAAGAACATTGTGTAAAGTAAACAATCCTTGCACCCGCGGGCACAAGCACCGTTGTTTTCCCCCTTGTGGCAATAGCACATCCCCTAGACTCATGTTTCTGTCACTCAAGCTAGTCATCGAGGGGCATGAACCCACAATCAAGCATAACGTTCCCTCTTGGAGTCACTACCTACTACTTGGCCAAAGCAATAAATAACAGCGGAGAACATGCAAGAATTACTTACGAACATAAATATAAAAGAGGTAGATCAAATATATTACTCAAACACAATCTGAACATAATCTCACAATCCATCGGATCCCAGCAAACTCAACATAGCAACAGCATAAGGATTACATATGTGCCTCGATCATGTAGGGCAGCTCACGAGGACTAATTAGTGAAGCACAAGAACGGGAGGAGAACATCACATAGCTACTGGTCATGGACCCATGGTCCAAGGGAGACTACTCACAACTCATCCGGGAGGCGTCCATGGTGGTGGAGAGGCTCCCGGTGGTGATCCTCCCCTCCGGCAGGGTGCCGGGAAGAGTTCTCCTGGTGCTCCCGATCTTGAAAGCGGCGGCGGCGGCGAAACAGAGATGAGATCGCGAAAAGAGTTCCCGTCTCGAGGGTTTCGGTGAACGATATAAATATATGCCAAAGGGGGGCATCAGACGAGGCTCGGGGGGCCCAGGCGCCCCCCCGGCGCGGTCAGGGGGGGCGCGCCACCAGGGCGCCTGGAGCCCTGGTGCCCCCCCCCCCAGGATGTACTTTGGCTACCCGAAAGCTTATGGAACGCTTATTTTTTATATAATTTTTCCGGGATTTTTCTGGCAGTTCTCGTAATGGGAAAACCTGAAATACAAAAACATCCGAAAACAGAAACTGACACTGGGGTGCACTGAGTTAATAGGTTAGTCCAAATATGATCAAAAGTGTATGGAAGTGTATAAATAACATAGCAATATCACCCAAAAGAGGCATGGAGCAAGCAGAAATTATAGATACGTTTTGGACGTATCAACATCCCCAAGCTTAATTCCTGCTCGTCCTCGAGTAGGTAAATGATAACAAGAATAATTTCTGTGGTGACATGCTATTAACCATATAAGGATTTTTCATAGTCACATGAGAAAAGCTTACTAAGACAATGAATCTGTAGTAATTAAGTTGCCTCGTGAGAAAATCACAAAGAACTAAAAGTTTTACAACATGATACTGAAACATCAAATAGATTTGCAATGAACATGGTGTGCAAATATGATAAAGTGATATCTCGCTTGCCCCCTTTAGTGAAGCAAAACATAAATGCAGGGGCACCTCCAAGGTTTAAATGATGACTAGATACAATCATTTCAAAATAAACGATATCACAATCATGCAAAAGACAATGCTACTTTGGGACAATGCACATTACACTCAGAATGACAATCATGCTCTCAGTAGTTGGTGCTTTTAAAAGAAGGTGGAGACTCTCGAACCGTGGCTTTTGTTGGCAAGGTTGAAAACCCGTAGTCGGAAACAAAGACAAAACATGTACCAGAGCTCTTGGTTTTAAAAACAGACGTAATAATTATTTTTTTAGATCATGCATGTTTCGTCAAAGAATGCTAGCAGACAACTCAATCACTTATTGAGATGGACAAGTTTCGAGGAACGGCTCCCGAATGAGGACGATCACATCCTCTTAATCTCCTTTGTTTATCACTGCCAAAGTTTTCTGATTTCTCATGAACAAAGCGTGAAGGAGGGTTTGTTTGTTATATTAATTTTGAGCCGGGCGCACTCAATGCCAGTTCCTTCTCGTATTATGGGTTTGCACATTATACATGCAATTTCGGGGTGAAGCTTGTCCAACTTAAAAAGATTATGAATTAACTACTACTTCCTCATGGACTTAAAACAGAGGCACAAAATAGGAATGCTTTTTTTTCTTTGAATAATTTCGAGATGGTACATGCAAGTCTCCGTTAGGAATGGCAGGTAAATACCATGTAGGAAGGTATGGTGGACTCATATGGCATAACTGGTTTAAAAGAATTTGGATGCACAAGCAGTCAGTCCGCTTAGTACAGGTGGAGGTTAGCAAAAGACTGGGAGCGACCAACTAAGAGAGCAATGACGGTCATAATCATGCAGAGCGACAAAGTGTTGCGGAACGTTGCATGGGAAACAAAAATTTTCCTACGCTCACCAAGATCAATCTAGGAGATGCACATCTACGAGAGGAGAGTCGGATCCACATACCCTTGTAGATCGCTAAGCGGAAGCGTTGCTAGAACGTGGTTGATGGAGTCGTACTCGCGGCGATTCAAATCGTGGAAGATCCGATCTAGCGCTGAACGGACGGCGCCTCCGCGTTCAACACACGTACGGCTTGATGACGCCTTCACCTCCTCGATCCAGCGAGCGATGGTGAAGTAGCAACTCGAGTCCTCCGGCAGCACGACGGCGTGGTGGAGGTGGTGGTGGAGAAAACTCAGCAGGGCTTCGCCAAGCGCTGCGGAGAGGAAGATATGCTACGAGGGAGAGGAGAGGCAGCGCCAAGGCACGTAGGGGTTGGCTGCCCTCTCTCCCCCTCTCTATATATAGGGGGAGGGGAGAAGTGGAGGCGCCCCTAGGGTTTCCCCTATGGGGTGGCGGCCACAAGGGAGAGGGGGGGCGGCTAGGGTTTGGGTGGCCCCCCCTAGGCGCCTTGCCCCCCAAGCCAGAGGGGGCCGGCTGCCCTAGGGGCGCCCCCACCCTCCTAGCCGCGTGGGGGGGCTGTGGGGGGGCGCACAGCCCCTGTGTGGGCTGATGTGCCTCCCCCTTTTGGCCCATGAGGCCCGCAACACTTGCCGGGACCCCCCGAAACTCCTTTCGGTCATCCGACGACTCCCCGGTGCTCCCCGGAACACTTCCGGACTCCGATTCCCATCATCCAATATATCAATCTTCATCCCCGGACCATTCCGGAGTTCCTCGTCACGTCCGGGATCTCATCCGGGACTCCGAACAACCTTCGGTTACCAACATAACGACTCGAGTATACTTATATCATCACCAAACGTTAAGTGTGTAGACCCTGCGGGTTCGAGAACTATGCAGACATGACCGAGACACCTCTACGGTCAATAACCAATAGCGGGACCTGGATGCCCATATTGGTTCCCACATATTCTACGAAGATCTTATCGATTGAACCTCGATGTCAAGGATTCAGACAATCCCGTATATAGTTCCCTTTGTCTGTCGGTATGTTACTTGCCCGAGATTCGATCGTCGGTATCTCTATACCTAGTTCAATCTCGTTACCGGCAAGTCTCTTTACTCATTCCGTAATACAAGATCCCGTGATCAACTCATTGGTCACATTGCTTGCAAACTCATTGTGATGTTGTATTACCGAGTGGGCCCTGAGATACCTCTCCGTCATACGGAGTGACAAATCCCAGTCTTGATCCATGCCAACTAAACAGACACCCTCGGAGATACCTGTAGAGCACCTTTATAGTCACCCAGTTACGTTGTGACGTTGGGTACACACAAGGTACTCTTCCGGTGTCAGTGAGTTGCATGATCTCATGGTCGTAGGAACATATACTTGACATGCAGAAAACAATAGCAATAAACTGACACGATCATATGCTACGTTTATTGTTTGGGTCTTGTCCATCACATCATTCTCCTAATGATGTGATCCCGTTATCAAATGACAACTCATGTCTATGGCTAGGAAACCGTAGCCATCTTTGATCAACGAGCTAGTCTAGTAGAGGCTCACTAGGGACACGGTGTTGTCTATGTATCCACACATGTATCTTAGTTTCCTATCAATACAATTCTAGCATGGATAATAAACGATTATCATGAACAAGGAAATATAATAATAACCAATTTATTATTGCCTCTAGGGCATATTTCCAATAGTCTCCCACTTGCACTAGAGTCAATAATCTAGTTCACATCGCTATGTGATTAACACTCATAGTTCACATCGCCATGTGACTAATACCCAAGAGTTTACTAGAGTCAATAATCTAGTCCACATCACTATGTGATTAACACTCATAGGTCACATCGTCATGTGACTAACATCCAAAGAGTTTACTAGAGTCAGTAATCTAGTTCACATCAATATGTGATTAACACTCAATGAGTTCTAGGTTTGATCATGTTATGCTTGTGAGAGAGGTTGTAGTCAACGGGTCTGCAACATTCAGATCCGTATGTACTTCGCAAAACTTTATGTCATATCGTAGATGCTGCTACCACGTTCCACTTGGAGCTATTCCAAACTGTTGCTCCATTATACGTATCCGGTATCTCCACTTAGAGTTATCCGGATAGGTGTTAAGCTTGCATCGACGTAACTCTTTACGTCGAACTCTTTATCACCTCCATAACCGAGAAACATTTCCTTATTCCTCTAAGGATAATTTTGACCACTATCTAGTGATCCACTCCTGGATTACCTTTGTACCCTCTTGCCAGACATGTGGCAAGGCACACATCAGGTGCGGTACTTTGCATGGCATACCGTACAGAGCCTATGACAAAAGCACAGGGGACGACCTTCGTCCTTCCTCTTCCTTCTGCCGTGGTCAAGGTTTGAGTCTTACTCAACTTCACACCTTACAACTCAGGTAAGAACTCCTTCTTTGACTGATCTATTTTGAACTCCTTCAAAAATATGACAAGGTGTGTGCTCTTTGAAAGTCTAATCAGGCGTCTTGATCTATCTCCATAGATCTTGATGCCTAATATGTAAGCGGCTTTACCCAGGTCTTCCTTTGAAAAACTCCTTTCAAACAACCCTTTATGCTTTCCAGAAATTCTACATCATTTCGGATCAACAATATGTCATCCACATATACTTATCAGAAATGTTGTAGCGCTCCCACTCACTTTCTTGTAAATACAAGTTTCCTGTAAACTTTGTATAAACCCAAGAACTTTGATCACTCCATCAAAGCATATATTCCGACACCGAGATGCTTGCTCCAGTCTATGGAAGGATCGATGGAGCTAGCATACCTTTTAGCATCCTTAGGATCGACAAAACCTTTCTGATTGTATCACATACAACCTTTCCTTACGAAAACTGGTAAGGAAACTTGTTTTGTCATCCATCTGCCAGATTTCATAAATGCAGCTAATGCTAACATGATTCCGACGGACTCAAGCATCGCTACGGGTGAGAAAATCTCATCGTAGTCAACTCCTTGAACTTGTGGAAAACTCTTCGCCACAAGTCGAGCTTCATAGATGGTGACATTACCGTCCACGTCCGTCTTCCTTCCTAAAGATCCATTTATCTCAATGGCTTGCCAGTCATCGGGCAAGTCCACCAAAGTCCATACTTTGTTTCGATACATGGATCATATCTCGGATTTTTCGGTTTCTAACCATTTGTCGGAATATGGGCCCACCATCGCTTCTCCATAGTTCGTAGGTTCATTGTTGTCCAACAACATGACCTCTAAGACAGGATCACCGTACCACTCAGGAGCAATACATATCCTTGTCGACCTACGAGGTTCGATAGCAACTTGATCTGGAGCTTCATGATCACTATCATTAGTATCCTCTTCAACTGTCGTAGTTTCCACAGAAACATCTTTCTGTGTTGCACTACTCTCCGGTTGAAGTGAGGGTTCGACAACCTCATCAAGTTCTATCTTCCTCCCACTCAATTCTTTCGAGAGAAACTCCTTCTCGAGAAAGGACCCATTCTTAGCGACAAACATTTTGTCCTTGATCTTAGATAGAAGGTATACCCAACCGTTACCAGTGGGTATTCCATGAAGATGTATTTGTCCGCTTTGGGTTCGAGCTTTTCCTGGCTGAAGCCATAAGCATCGCAGCCCCAAACATTTAAGAAAACGACAACTTTGGTTTCTTGCCAAACCATACGACGTCGTCTCAACGGACTTAGATGGTGCCCTATATAAAGTGAATGCAGCTGTCTCTAATGCATAACCTCAAAATAATAGCGGTAGATCGGTAAGACACACCATAGATCGCACCATATCTCATAAGGTTCGATTACGATGTCCGGACACACCATTACGCTGTGGTGTTCCAGGGGACTTCAACTGCGAAACAATTCCACAATGTCTTAAGTGATTGCCAAACTCATAATTCAGATAATATCCCCTTGATCAGATCGTAGGAACATGATCTTCTTGTTATGATGATTCTTAATCTTCACTCTGAAATTTTTGAACCTTTCAAACGTTTCAGACTTTTGTTCCATTAAGTAAATATACCATATCTACTCAAATCGTCAGTGAAGATGAGAAAATAACGATATCCACCACACGCCTTAATTCTCATTGGATCACATACATCAGCATGTATGATTTCCAACAAGTCACTTGCCCGTTTCATTGTACCTGAAAACGGGATCTCAGTCATCCTGCCCATGAGGCATGGCTCGCATGTGTCAAGCGATTCAAAATCAAATGACTCCAAACATCCATCAGCATGGAGTTTCTTCATGCATTTTATGCCAAAATGACCTAAGCGGCAGTGCCACAAGAAAGTGGTACTATCATTATTAACTCTACATCTTTTGGCATTAATATTATCATTATGTGTATTACCATGATCGAGATTCAACGAACCATTGGGTGCATGACCATAAAGGTATTATTCATGTAGACAGAATAACCATTATTCTCTAACTTAAATGAATAACCGTATTGCGATGAACATGATCTAATCATTTTCATGCTCAACGTAGACACCTGATAACATTTATCTAGGTTCAACACTAATCTCGAAAATAGAGGAAGTGTGCGATGGTGATCTTATCAACCTTGGAAACACTTCCAACACACATCATCACCTCGCCTTTAGCTAGTCTCCGTTCAGTCCGTAGCTTTTGCTTCAAGTCACTAATAGTAGCAACTGAACCGGTATCCAATACCCAGGTGCTACAAGGAGTACTACTAAGGTACACATCAATAAGACGTATATCAAATATACTTTGTTGAAGTTGCCAGCTATCATATCTACCATGTATTTGGGGTGGTTCCGCTACCATGTGACCGTTCCCCTTACAATAGAAGCACTTAGTCTCGAGGTTTGGGTTCAACCATGGGTTCCTTCATCAGAGCGACAACAGGTTTGCCATTCATGAAGTTTCCCTTCTAGCCCTTACCCTTTTGAAACCAGTGGTCTTGTTAAACCATCAACACTTGATGCTCCTTCTTGATTTCTACTTTCGCGGTCTTAAGAACCGCTAATAGCTCCGGGATCATCACCATCCTTTGCATGTCATAGTTCATCACGAAGTTCTAGTAGCTTGGTGATAGTGTCTAGAGAATTCTGTCAACCACTATCTCACCTGGAAGATTAACTCCCACTTGGTTCAAGTGATTTTAGCACCCAGACATTCTGAGCACATGCTCACTAGTTGAGCTATTCTCCTCCATATTTTTGGCAAAGGAACTTGTCAGAGGTCTCATACCTCTCAACACGGGCATGAGCCTGAAATCCCAATTTCAGCTCTTAGAACATCTCATATGTTCCATGGCGTTTCAAAACGTCATTGGAATCCCGATTCTAAGCCGTAAAGTATGGTGCACTAAACTATCAAGTAGTCATCAGGACGTGTCTCTCAGGTGTTCACAACATCCACAGACAACGTTGTAGGGGTTTGCACATTGAGCGGTGCATCAAAGACGTAAGCTTTCTGTGCAGCAGTGAGGACACTCCTCGGACTACGGACCCAGTCCGTATCCTTGCTTACAATATCTTTCAACTTAGTCTTTCTCTAGGATCGTATTAAACAGGGAGCTACAACGCAAGCTATTGATCTACAACATAATTTGCAAAGCCAACTTAGACTATTGTTCATGATAAGTGAGTTTAACTAATCAAATTACTTATAACTCCCACTCAAATTGACATCCCTCTGGTCATCCGAGCGTGACATGATCCAAATCCACCAACCCAAGTCCGATCATCACGTGAGATGAGGTGGTGTCAATGGTGAACATCTTCATGTTGATCATATCTACTATATGACTCATGCTCGACCTTTCGGTCTTCCGTGTTCCGAGGCCATGTCTGTACATGCTAGGCTCGTCAAGTCTAACCCGAGTGTTCTGCATGTGCAAAACTGGCTTGCACCCGTTGTATGCGAACGTAGAGTCTATCACACCCGATCATCACGTGGTGCTTCGAAACGACGAACCTTCGCAACGGCGCACACTTGGGGGGAACACTATTTTATCTTGAAATTTTAGTGAGGGATCATCTTATAATGCTACCGTCGTCCTAAGCAAAATAAGATGCATAAAAGGATTAACATCATATGCAAATCATAAGTGACATGATATGGCCATCAACTCGTGCTTTTGATCTCCATCTCCAAAGCACCGGCATGGTCTCCATCGTCACCGGCGTAACACCATGATCCCCATCATCATGATCTCCATCATCGTGTCGCCATCGGGGTTGTCGCGCGCCCACCATGCTCTTACTACTATTGCTACCGTTTAGCGATAAAGTAAAGCATTACATAGCGCTTAATGATTGACACGCAGGTCATACAAAAATTAAAGACAACCCTATGGCTCCTGCCGGTTGCCGTATACATCGACATGCAAGTCGATATTAACTATTACAACATGATCATCTCATACATCAAATATATCTCATCATGTCTTTGGCCATATCATATCACATACATACCCTGCAAAAACAAGTTAGACGTCCTCTAATTTGTTGTTGCATGTTTTACGTGGCTGCTATGGGTATCTAGCAAGAACGCTTCTTACCTACGCAAAGCCACAACGGTGATATTCAAGTTGCTATTTAACCTTCTACAAGGACCGCCTTGTTCTATTCCGATTCAACTAAGATAGGAGAG
The DNA here is from genome assembly GCA_902687465.1 of Secale cereale. Lineage (NCBI taxonomy): Eukaryota > Viridiplantae > Streptophyta > Magnoliopsida > Poales > Poaceae > Secale > Secale cereale. Next base: position 654,509,335 of record LR738713.1, read on the forward strand.
ACAGACACCCGCCAGCCATCTTATGCAACAAAAGTCACATGTCTGTCGATGGAACCGGTCTCATGTACGTGGACATGTAAAGTTGGTCCGGGCCGCTTCATCCCATAATACCGCTGAATCAAGAAAGACTAAGGAGGGAAGCAATCTAAACATCAACGTCCACAAACCCTTTTGTGTTCTACTCGTGAAAGCATCTACGCAAGATCCTAGCTCATGATGCCACTGTTGGGGAACGTTGCATGGGAAACAAAAATTTTCCTACGCTCACCAAGATCAATCTAGGAGATGCACATCTACGAGAGGAGAGTCGGATCCACATACCCTTGTAGATCGCTAAGCGGAAGCGTTGCTAGAACGCGGTTGATGGAGTCGTACTCGCGGCGATTCAAATCGCGGAAGATCCGATCTAGCGCCGAACGGACGGCGCCTCCGCGTTCAACACACGTACGGCTTGATGACGCCTTCACCTCCTCGATCCAGCGAGCGATGGTGAAGTAGCAACTCGAGTCCTCCGGCAGCACGACGGCGTGGTGGAGGTGGTGGTGGAGAAAACTCAGCAGGGCTTCGCCAAGCGCTGCGGATAGGAAGATATGCTACGAGGGAGAGGAGAGGCAGCGCCAAGGCACGTAGGGGTTGGCTGCCCTCTCTCCCCCTCTCTATATATAGGGGGAGGGGAGAAGTGGAGGCGCCCCTAGGGTTTCCCCTAGGGGGTGGCGGCCACAAGGGAGAGGGGGGCGGCTAGGGTTTGGGTGGCCCCCCCTAGGCGCCTTGCCCCCCAAGCTAGAGGGGGCCGGCTGCCCTAGGGGCGCCCCCACCCTCCTAGCCGCGTGGGGGGGCTGTGGGGGGGCGCACAGCCCCTGTGTGGGCTGATGTGCCTCCCCCTTTTGGCCCATGAGGCCCGCAACACTTGCCGGGACCCCCCGAAACTCCTTTCGGTCATCCGACGACTCCCCGGTGCTCCCCGGAACACTTCCGGACTCCGATTCCCATCATCCAATATATCAATCTTCATCCGCGGACCATTCCGGAGTTCCTCGTCACGTCCGGGATCTCATCCGGGACTCCGAACAACCTTCGGTTACCAACATAACGACTCGAGTATACTTATATCATCACCAAACGTTAAGTGTGTAGACCCTGCGGGTTCGAGAACTATGCAGACATGACCGAGACACCTCTACGGTCAATAACCAATAGCGGGACCTGGATGCCCATATTGGTTCCCACATATTCTACGAAGATCTTATCGATTGAACCTCGATGTCAAGGATTCAGACAATCCCGTATATAGTTCCCTTTGTCTGTCGGTATGTTACTTGCCCGAGATTCGATCGTCGGTATCTCTATACCTAGTTCAATCTCGTTACCGGCAAGTCTCTTTACTCATTCCGTAATACAAGATCCCGTGATCAACTCATTGGTCACATTGCTTGCAAACTCATTGTGATGTTGTATTACCGAGTGGGCCCTGAGATACCTCTCCGTCATACGGAGTGACAAATCCCAGTCTTGATCCATGCCAACTAAACAGACACCCTCGGAGATACCTGTAGAGCACCTTTATAGTCACCCAGTTACGTTGTGACGTTGGGTACACACAAGGTACTCTTCCGGTGTCAGTGAGTTGCATGATCTCATGGTCGTAGGAACATATACTTGACATGCAGAAAACAATAGCAATAAACTGACACGATCATATGCTACGTTTATTGTTTGGGTCTTGTCCATCACATCATTCTCCTAATGATGTGATCCCGTTATCAAATGACAACTCATGTCTATGGCTAGGAAACCGTAGCCATCTTTGATCAACGAGCTAGTCTAGTAGAGGCTCACTAGGGACACGGTGTTGTCTATGTATCCACACATGTATCTTAGTTTCCTATCAATACAATTCTAGCATGGATAATAAACGATTATCATGAACAAGGAAATATAATAATAACCAATTTATTATTGCCTCTAGGGCATATTTCCAACACAAAGCAACATTGAATCAGGCATGGAAGTTATATCGCTACTCAGAAACAAAAGATCATCAAGGCTTGACAGACTTTCTTTATAGTCTTAAATATGCGTGAGCATACGCCAAGTCAATCAAAATAAATTCTTGAAGGAAGATATTACTAAACCATACCACATCATAGGCAAACAAATCATGTTGGTACTCCAATAACACATTGGGAACCCCCCAGCTATTTGAGACTAACCACAAGAAAACATGAACTACTAAGCACCTTTATGCACGTAGCATCTTTATCATAGACATATCAACCAATGCAACAGAAGCAAACTCTCTTAATAAGATAAGCATGATAACTAAAGAGAGTTCAAGCAACCAACTAAACAAAAGCTCTTTAAAAATATAAGCATGAAAACTAAAAGCTAAGCATGATATTAGCTATTGAAAGACAAAGAACACACACAGCAAAGATAGACATGAAAATTCTATGTTATGTTCTAGGTATAAGTGGAGCGTGTTTCTCTCCCACATAAAGAAGCTGAGTTCCGAATCGTTGTGAAAAGCTAAAGAAAACTAAAAAGGAAAACTAAAAGCAAGACGCTCCAAGCATAGCACATAACACATGAAGTGATAAAAATATAGTGGAACGAAAGACGAACTGATAATGTTGATGGAGAAGGGGATGGACGGGGGGCATACCCAAGCTTAGACGCTTGAGTCTCCTTGAATATTTCTTGGGGGTGCATGGGGGCATCCCCAAGCTTGAGCGTTTGACACTCCTGAATCTTTTTATCATCTTCCCTCGCACACTTGAAAACCCCCTTCATACATAACTCATCATAATCTGATTAGCGAGGTTAGTACCCTTAATAAAATAATTGTTCCTTTCTGGAAATAAGGATATTCTTGAAGGTCTACTGTTTCTCAAGATTTCCAAAAGGTTTTTGCAAAGAAAAAGCAAGCTGAAGGTTTGCAAAATGAAGGAAAGGCAAAACAGGACAGAATCTATGAAAAACAGAACAGCAGGTAGTAAATGATTTTTTCGGGATACTTCTGCAACTCTAATAAAAAAACTCAGAACAGATGCACGAAAGAAAATTATATAGAGCACGCTGTCGAAAAAATTCAGACCAAAAAGATGATCTGGTGATTTTATACGAATTTTTCTATCCAAGGACAGAATCTGTTTCCTGGACAGCATGTCACAACTTTTGAACTTTCTTGCAATCAGAGGCTACACTTGGCACAAAATTGGAAAGCAAAGATACAATGATGATGCTACTGTAGTAAACAACATCAAGACACAACAAAAGCAAAATAAAATTTTATTCATGTGGGCTGCCTCCCAAAAGCGCTTTCTTTTATGCCTTTAAGCTAGGCATAATGCATAGAGATCAAGTTTTATCAAGAGTAAAAGAATATCTAGCCCGTACAACGGACTCAAAAGGTAACTTAATCTTCTTTCGAGGGAAGTGTTCCATCCCTTTCTTGAGAGGAAACTGAAAGTTTATATTCCCCTCTTTCATGTCAATGATAGCACCAACGGTGCGTAGAAACGGGCGTCCCAAAATAATTGGACAAGAAGGTTCACATTCAATATCCATAATAGTAAAATCAATGGGAACGTAATTGTCATTGAAAATGATAAGAACATCGTCGATCCTCCCCAAAGGTTTCTTTATGGAAGAATCAACGAGACGAACACCAAAAGAACAAGAATCAAAAGGTTTCAATTTAAGCATATCATATATTCTTTTGGGCATAACAGAGGTACTAGCACCAACATCACATAAAGCATAGCAAGAGAAGTTATTCAACTTAATTTTAATCATAGGATCCCAACCATCTTCTAGCTTTCTAGGTATGGAAGCTTCTACTCTAAGTTTCTCCTCCCTAGCTTTGATAAGAGGATTAGTGATATGCTCTGTGAAGGCAAGGTTAATCGTGCTAGTGCGGGGATCTCTAGACATCTTGTGAAGGAAATCAATAACTTCGGTAAGAGTGCAATTATCAAAATCAAGGTCACTACTATCAAGTAAGGTGGTAGTGGTGTCCTTTAGGTTCACTTGTTTGGTAGTTTCTATAGTCATAGCATCACCATTAATAGGTCCAATGGGACCAGGAGTGCATTGGGTGCTAAGAGTTTGGATATCCTCAACAACTTGGATAGTAGCAACAGTGCAGTGGGTAGGAAGGCTCTTAATTCTATCTTCTTCCTCCCTTTCTCTAGCCCATCTCTTTTTAAGTTTAGCCATCATCCTAATGTTTTCATTAATTTGCACTTGAATAGCATTTATAGGAGTGACCTTCCTCTCCTCAAGAGGAGAAGTTTTAATTTTAAGCAATTCTACCTCATTGGCTAAATTGTCTACCTTCGAAGAGAGATCATCTAGTTTGGCTAGTTTTTCTCCTACACTCTTATTAAAGGCTTTTTGGGTAGTGATGAAATCTTTAAGCATAATCTCTAGTTTAGTAGTGGAGTTCTTGGTGATAGGATAAGCATTGTTGTTCCCATAGGAATTAGAGGGGAACGGTCTAGGATTGCTACCAAAGTTACTCCTATAAGCATTGTTGTTGAAATTGTTTCTAGAGATAAAATTCACATCTACTTGTTCTTGAGCAATCAAAGAATTTAAAGGAACATCACGAGGATCAACAGAAGATTGCTTCGAAATTAGAGACATGATCAAGTCAACTTTTTCATTTAGGGAGGAAATCTCCTCGACAGAGTTTACCTTCCTACCTATTGGAGCGCGTTCGGTGTGCCATTGGGAATAGTTGGTCATCATCTCATCAAGAAGCTTTGTGGCAGCACCAAGTGTAGTTGACATAAAGGTTCCTCCCGCGGCCGAATCTAACAAGTTCCGCGAGGTAAAGTTCAAGCCTGCATAAAAAGTTTGGATAACCATCCAAGTAGTCAAACCATGAGTAGGGCAGTTCTTGATAAGAGATTTCATACGTTCCCAAGCTTGGGCAACGTGTTCATTATCCAATTGTTTAAAATTCATTATGTTACTTCTTAGTTGTATAATTTTAGCAGGTGGATAGTACTTTCCAATAAAAGCATCTTTGCACTTGTCCCATGAATCTATGCTATTTCTAGGCAAAGACTGAAACCAAATTTTAGCTCCTCCTCTCAAGGAGAAAGGAAAAAGCTTAAGCTTAACAATATCACCGTCTATTTCAGTGTACTTTTGCATATCACAGAGTTCAACAAAATTGTTTAAGTGTAAAGCAGCATCATCTCCAGCACCGGAGAATTGATCGTTCATAACTAGATTCAGTAAAGCAGGTTTAATTTCATACGAAGGTGCTGAAGTGGCAGGTGTAGTGATAGGTGTGCAGATAAAGTCATCGTTGTTGTGACTAGTGAAGTCACACAACTTGGTGTTCTCGGTGGAACCCATAGTAGCAAGCAAGCAAGATAACTATTTTTTTGATTTTCGATAAAAGATACAAAGCAAAAACTGAAAGGTAAACTAACAAGACTAAAAAGCAAAGGTAAAAGATAGCATGCAACTCCCCTATCCTGAAGAGTGGAGTCCCCGGCAACGGCGCCAGAAAACTTTGCTTGATGGCATCTCGCCCCTCGTTGGTTACCCCAAGCGGAAGGTTTGAGATGCAGTGTAGCGGAAGTTTTCCCTTGGCAAAGATACCAAGGATCGATTTCCCTGAGACTCCCAGTTTCAACAAGAAGGTGTCAACTGCTAACGGCGCCAGATATTAGCAATCAACGTGGACCTGCACACAGATACAAATAACTTTGCTCCCAACGAGTACAGAGAGGTTGTCAATCCCTCCGGCCTTGTAGTTTACAAAGGATCAAACACAAGTGATAATAGTGATAGGTATTGCTGCAATAGTAAGTAAAACAGAAAGTAAATAGCGTAAAGTAAATAGCGGATGTGATCAATGATGGTAATATGGACCGGAGTCTCATGATGTTCAATAGTGATGTCTCTCTCCCAAAAGACGATAAAACAGCTATGTGAGGTAAACGAATTACAGCTGGGCAATTGACAGAATTATGTGCGCAAACCAATGCTAACTATGTTGCAAGAAAGGTAGAGGTTCAAAGCATGGGCGGTACGCCAAAGTAAGTAGACCGAAATCCATCTGCATCTACTACTAATCATCCACCTTGAGATATCTATCCAGAACATCTCACTGGTATTAAGTTGCGAGTCCCACCCATAGTGTAAACTCAAAGCAACAGACAACTGCATTAAAAGAACTTTGCGTAAAGTAAACAATCCTTGCACCCGCGGGCACAAGCACCATTGTTTTCCCCCTTGTGGCAACAGCACATCCCCTAGACTCATGTTTCTGTCACTCAAGCTAGTCATCGAGGGGCATGAACCCACAATCAAGCATAACGTTCCCTCTTGGAGTCACTACCTACTACTTGGCCAAAGCAATAAATAACAACGGAGAATATGCAAGAATTACTTATGAACATAAATATAAAAGAGGTAGATCAAATATATTACTCAAACACAATCTGAACATAATCTCACAATCCATCGGATCCCAGCAAACTCAACATAGCAACAGCATAAGGATTACATATGTGCCTCGATCATGTAGGGAAGCTCACGAGGACTAATTAGTGAAGCACAATAACGGGAGGAGAACATCACATAGCTACTGGTCATGGACCCATGGTCCAAGGGAGACTACTCACAACTCATCCGGGAGGCGTCCATGTTGGTGGAGAGGCTCCCGGTGGTGATCCTCCCCTCCGGCAGGGTGCCGGGAAGAGTTCTCCTGGTGCTCCCGATCTTGGAAGCGGCGGCGGCGGCGGAACAGAGATGAGATCGCCAAAAGAGTTCACGTCTCGAGGGTTTCGGGGAACGATATAAATATATGCCAAAGGGGGCATCAGACGAGGCTCGGGGGGCCCAGGCGCCCCCCCGGCGCGGTCAGGGGGGGCGCGCCACCAGGGCGCCTGGAGCCCTGGTGCCCCCCCC
>LR738713.1:654516324-654570163 GCA_902687465.1 Secale cereale
CCCCCCCCCCCGGCTGTACTTTGGCTACCCGAAAGCTTCTGGAACGCTGATTTTTTATATAATTTTTTCGGGATTTTTCTGGCAGTTCTCGTAATGGGAAAACCTGAAATACAAAAACAGCCGAAAACAGAAACTGGCACTGGGGTGCACTGAGTTAATAGGTTAGTCCAAATATTATCAAAAGTGTATGGAAGTGTATAAATAACATAGCAATATCACCCAAAAGAGGCATGGAGCAAGCAGAAATTATAGATACGTTTTGGACGTATCAAGCCCCCTCAATGCAACCCGAAGCAGTAGCGTCATAATCACGTGGCAGTCATGAGACTTTAGGTTCTGGAACTTTTTCTCTGCCATGTTTATTATTCCCTTCATATTCGGCGAGAAGCCAGACGGTACCTTAATACTGAGTAGGCATTCAAAGAAGATTTCCTTCTCTTCTTTGGTAAGAGCATAGCTTGCATGACCCTGATGTATGCTGTCTTTTCCGTGCATACGTTGCTGGTCCTCACGTGCCTCAGGTGTATCTGTTGTCTTCCCATACATGCCCAAGAAGCCAAGCAGGGTCACACAAAGATTCTTCGTCACGTGCATCATGTCGATTGTGGAGCGGATCTCTAGGTCTTTCCAATAGTGCAGGTCCCAAAATATAGATTTCTTCTTCCACATGGGTGCGCGTCCGTCAGCGTCATTCGGAACAGGTTGTCCACCAGGACCCTTTCGAAAGACCACCTTCAAATCCTTAACCATATCATGTACATCAGCACCAGTAGGGTGGCGAGGCTTCGTCCAGTGATCCGCCTCACCTTTGAAATGCTTTCTTTTCTTTCTTACGGGGATCCTGCTCGGAAGAAATCGGCGATGTCCCAAGTACACATTCTTCTTACAATTAGCCAAATATATGATGTCGGTATCGTCCAAACAGTGCGTAAACAGGTGGACCTGAATGGTTCTTGACTTAGAGTAATTTAGACCATTCTTACAGACAACACTTGGACAAGGCATAAAACCATCCGCCCGCTTGTTTCCCTCAGCCACAAGTAGAACAGTTTGCACGCCATTAATGAACTCGGGAGAGCATGGGTCATCGTACATCCATTGTCGGCTCATCTTCAATACACAGCACCAAAAACACCAACTTAACACAAGTTCATACATAGAGTTCATACAACACTTAAATTCAACAAACAAATAACTCTCTAGCTAAAGCATTTAAATGCAACAACAAATGCGATCAAGATCGCAACTAAGGTAACAATTGATCCAACAGCATAATGATACCAAGCCTCACTATCGATGGCATATTTTCTAATCTTTCTAATCTTCAAGCGCATTTTCTCCATCTTGATCTTGTGATCATCGATGGCGTCGGCAACATGCAACTCCAATTCCATCTTCTCGTCCTCAATTCTTTTCAATTTTTCTTTCAAGTACTCGTTTTCTCTTTCAACTAAATTTAACCTCTCCTACATATGCAAACTAAGTGTTATTTTGGACCTCAAATTGCATATAAATCAAATACTAGCACATATATTTCCTCCCAAGTTACTAAACTCACAAATTAATCACAATATAAAGCATTGCAAGAGCTAATCTAGCAATGAGAGATGAATGGATGGGGGCCTTCAAATCTTGACAAATTTTGGGCAAAAAGTGTGATGAGCTCGAGAGGAAGAGAGGAAGAACAGAGAGGAGAGGGGAAAGGGGAAGAACAGAGCGAGCTCGGGTAAACGAAGGGTTTATGTACGACCACCTTTAGCACCGGTTTGTGCCAAGAACCGGTACTAAAGGTGCTGGAGGGGCCCCAGACTGACAACATCCTGCCACCACTCTCATTAGTACCGGTTCGTGGCACGAACCGGTGCTAAAGGTTCGCCATGAACCGGTACTAATGAGAGCGGCCCATCTAGCCGTTGGAACCGGCACTAATGTACACATTAGTGCCGGCTCGAATGCAAACCGGCACTAATGTGCTTCACGTTTGACCCTTTTTCTACTAGTGTCTATAGAGATAGATCAAGACGCTTGACAAGTTTTTCAATGAGTACATACCTTGACAAGCTTTTGAAGTAGTTCAAATAGGAATAGTCAAAGAAAGAGTTCTTACCTGTGTTGCAAGGTGTGAATTTGAGTAAAACTCAAAGCCCGACCACATCAAAGGATAGAGAGAGAATGAAAGTCATTCCCTATGCCTCAGCCATAGGTTCTATAAAGTAAGCCATGATTTATACCAGACCTACTGTATGCCTTGCCCTGAGTTTGGCAAGGGAGTAAAATTTTGACCTAGGATTAGATCACTGCACTGTGGTCAAAATTATCCTTAGAGGACAAAGGAAATATTTCTCGGTTATGGAGGTGATAAAGAGTTCATCGTAAAAGTTACGTCAATGCAAGCTTTGACACCGATCTGAAATGACTCTGAGTCTCGATCTGGATACATATTGAAAGTGGGAGCATTTAGCTAGTGTAGCTCCATGCAGAGCATTGTAGACATAGAAATTTGAAAAATACATATGGATCTGAATGTGGCAGACCCATTGACTAAACCTCTCTCACATGCAAAACATGATCACACCTTAGTACTCTTTGGGTGTTAATCACATGGCGATGTGAACTAGATTATTGACTCTAGTAACCTTTTGGGTATTGGTCACATCATGATGTGAACTATAAAGTGTTAAATCACATGAGGATGTGAACTATTGGTTTTAAATCAAATGGTGATGTGAACTAGATTATTGACTCTAGTGCAACTGGGAGACTGAAGGAAATATGACCTCGAGGCAATAATAAAGTTATTCTTTATTTATTTATATCATGATAAATGTTTATTATTCATGTTGGAATTGTATTAACCGGAAACATAGTACATGTGTGAATACATAGACATACAAAGTGTCACTGGTATGCCTCTACTTAACTATCTCGTTAATAAAAATGGTTAAGTTTCCTAGCCATAGACATGAGTTGTCATTTGATGAACGGGATCACATCATTAGAAAATGATGTGATTGACTTGACCCATTCCGTTAGCTTCGCACTTGATCGTTTAGTATGTTGCTATTGCTTTATTCATGACTTATACATGTTCCTATGACTATGAGATTATGCAACTCCCGAATACCGGAGGAACACTTTTTGTGCTATCAAACGTCACAACGTAACTGGGTGATTATAAAGATGCTCTACAGGTGTCTCCAATGGTGTTTGTTGAGTTGGCATAGATCAAGATTAGGATTTGTCACTCCGATTGTCTGAGAGGTATCTCTGGGACCTCTCGGTAATGCACATCACTCTAAGCCTTGCAAGCAATGTGACTAATGAGTTCATTGCAGGATGATGCATTACGAAATGAGTAAAGAGACTTGCCGGTAATGAGATTGAACTATGTATGACGATACCGACGATCGAATCTCGGGCAAGTAACATACCGATGACAAAGGGAACAAGGTATGTTGCTATGCGGTTTGACCGATAAAGATCTTCGTAGAATATGTAGGAGCCAATATGAGCATCCAGGTACCGCTATTGGTAATTGACAGGAGATATGTCTCGGTCATGTCTACATAGTTCTCAAACCCGTAAGGTCCGCACGCTTAGCGTTCGATGACGATTTGTATTATGAGTTATGTGATTAGATGACCGATGTATGTTCGGCGTCGCGGATAAGATCACAGACATAACAAACAGTGTCGAAATGGTCGAGACATAAAGATCGATATATTGGAAGGCTATATTCTGACATCGGAAAGGTTCCGAGTGATTCGGGTATTTTTCGGAGTACCGGAGAGTTACAGGAATTCGTATTGGGCCTTAATGGGCCATATGGGAAAGGAGAGAAAGGCCGGAAGGGTGGCCGCGCCCCTTCCCCATGGACTGGTCCGAATTGGACTAAGGAAAGGGGGCGCCCCCTTCCTTCCTTCTCCTTCTCGCTTCCCATTTTCCTATTCCATGTGGGAGGTGGAATCCTACTAGGACTAGGGAGTCTTACTAGGACTCCACACTTTGGCGCGCCCTATGAGAGCCGGCCTCCTCCTCCCTCCATACTTTATATACGTGGCCAAGGGGCACCCCATCGACACATAAGTTGATTTTAGCCGTGTGCGGTGCCTCTCCCCGGAGTTACACACCTCGGTCATATCGTTGCAGTGCTTGGGCGAAGCCCTGCGCCGGTAGCTTCATCATCACTGTCACCACGCCGTCGTGCTGACGAAACTCTCGCATGACGCTCAAATGGATCAAGAGCTCGTGGGACGTCATCGAGCTGAACGTGTGCTAAACGCGGAGGTGTTGTACTTTCGGTTGTTGGATCGGTTGGATCGCGAAGACATTCTGTAATGCCCAGGATGGGACTATACCTCCTACGTGTCGAGGCACGACTTAAAGGTATAAGCCCATTCTGGAATGATCTCAAGTTTGGTATCTTTGCACGACTCATGTAAAAATAGGGATGAAAATGCAAAAGGAGATAGTTGGCTTACACTCGCCACTTCACACAATACATTACATAAGCAAAAAACATCATCCAAAACATCACTACCCGACTACGGGCGAAGATCCAAAAGAAAGATACCAAATACATAAAGTCACAGGTCCGAATCGCCCCTAGTAAAAACCACTACTGATCGTCGAAAACGTCACACACATACGGCCACACTCTTCATCGAACTCCCGGTGAAGTTCTGATCCATCTCCTGCATCAGTCTTGGCTGAACCTGCATCTGGTGTTGTAGTATCTGTGAGCCACGAGGACTCAGCAATCCCACAACCATGGGTATCAAGACTAGCAAAGCTTTATGGGTAGGAAAAGTGTAGTGGAGAGGTTGCAGCAGCGGCTAAGCATAATATGGTGGCTAACTTACGAGTACCAGAATAAGATGAGCATCTACGCAAACGGTCGCAAAATTAGTGATCGCTAAAGATCCTGAACTACATACGAGTCAAACATAACCCCACCGTGTTCTCTTCTCCAAGTGAAAAGAGACAGTCACGGTTACTCACGCGGTGGTGTGTTTTACTTCGGATCCTCTGTCAAGTTTTCTACAACCAGACATTAACAAATTCCAATCTGCCACATAACCGCGGGCACGACTTTCGAAAGATTATAACCCTGCAGGGGTGTCCCAACTTAGCCCATCACAAGCTCTCACGATTAGCTGAAGTGATAAATATAATATCATGACCCCTTATCTTAGGGAAATCCGATCAGGCTCGGCATCCCGGTGCACAAGACATTTCGACAATGGTAAAACAAGTCCAGCAAGACCTCCCGGCGTGCCGACACCCTAATAGTAGCCGCGCGTATCTCGTCTCAGGCCACGACCGGATGAGCAGTACATACAGTAACCGAAGACCCCAGATAACTGGGTGGCACCGTAAGTGGCTCTAGTTTGGGACCAACACCATCAGCACTGGCCCCCCTGCTATGTAGAAAAGAGTACCGGGGGACGCGACCCCCCTATGCAAATTTAATTAATTAATTAAGTTGTTATTATGATGCAAATTAAAACCCTACCTGTATAGACTTGTCATGCATTAAAACCAATGTTGGGCCTTGCTGGAGGAGTTTTATTCAAAGACGAACTGTCAAGGGGTCCCCATATACCCATCGCGTAAGGAACGCAAAATCAAGGAACATAATGTCGTTTTATCGGCGCCTAAGGTGGCATGAGTGGAACAAAACACCGAGCAAAAGGCCAAGCCTTCCACCCATGCCCAGTATATAGGTGTGTTAATAATAATAATAGATATTGTGATATTCCAACAACAAGTTCCCACGTGGAACGATCTTCATCTTCACCTACAACTAACAACGCTATAAGAGGGGCTGAGCAAGCGGGTAACATAGCCAAACAATGGTTTTGCTAGGAAGGTTTCAAAGGTTAGAGGTTTCATGGCAACATGGAGAGGCTGACTTAAAAGATGGGTAGCGCGACATGTAATGATAGCATCGAGACACTAAGCATGGCAATGATAGTAAAGGTATCCAAGGGTATGGTCATCTTGCCTGAGATCCCGCAAGGAAGAAGAACAAGTCCATGAAGTAGACGAAGAAGAAGCTTTGAAGAAGAACCACGGGTAGACGAACGAATCCTCACGAACGCAACGGAACAAGCACTAACGAGAAGAAGCAAGCAACACGGTAAACACACCACACGAGACATGACAATATGCTCAACCAAGTATGATGCAAGACAGTTCTATATAGGATGCACTACAAGACTATACAGGAAGCAAAAGATGGCAAGGTAGGAAGCACAGAAAAACAACACAATCTATATATGATGCAATACATGGCAAGGTATGATGCATGACAAGTCTATACAGGAAGCAATACATGACAAGGTAGGAAGCACAGAAAAACAACACAAAAAACATGACAATATGCTCAAGCAAGTATGATGCAAGACAAGTCTATATATGATGCAAGGGGTGAAGCAAAAGTAAACTAACTATTTAGACAAGATTAAATGAGGCCGGAACTAACTATTTAGACAAGTTTAAATGAGTCCGGATAACCCCCATGTTCATATTTTGAAATTTGGTACTGTTCGCCTATTACCACATTTTAATGTTGTTAAACAGCAAAACAAAGTGCACCATGTTAATCTACACATTTTTCCACCCCATTTACATATAAAGTTTATTAAATTTGGAGCTACGGTTATTTAGTTATGAAATAAATCATTTTAACATGTTATTTATACAAAATAAAGCAAACAACAAGTTTAAACATTTTGAACTTGGAAGAAAGTTGAATATTATAAAACTAGATGAAAAACTGAGCAGTATGCCTATGTGACATATTTTATTATGATGCATGGAAATTTAGATATGAGCAACGCAAAATAATGGCATTTCTGTAATTACTGCGCAAGATTCCATATGCTGCAACAAAATACTGAAAAAATAACATGCTGATGGCTGGGCTGGCCGCGGTCTATGACCAGTGGCCCATGGGTGGTCAACTGAAGACCAGTCAAAAGGGCGCTAGGACCCAGGTGTCATAGGAAGAGAGACAAATGTGCTGGAGGCAAAATTGATTAAAAAAAAAGGAAGCCTTGGTGTATCGAACCAGGGACCTCCTGGATGGATAAGATTGGCTCAAACCACTCTGCTAGGCGTGCGCTGTTTTTAAAAACTGCAGTAGGCCACTAAATGAACAAGTAGAACCGACGGATCTAACAAAAACAACAAAAGGCACGACCTCTGTTGCATGAGCATCTCGAAGGCATGCGAGGCGAGGCGATGCTCACCAGATGGCTTCGGCCGCCCAGATGGCGTGCTCGATGCCAGTCAACAGGAGAAGCTGGGAGGTGCGGTTCAGGTGAAGTTGAGGTAGCAGCGGCGGGCTTGTGGCTGGCGACGGGGATCCGAGCGAGGACGGCAAGCGGGCGGAGGTGAAGAAGGCAGCTCCCGTCATCTGCTCAACGAGGGAGAGAGAGAGTTTCAGAGTGAAACAAATCGTCGAAGGAAACGAGGAAGCCGAGTAGGGGCCTGTTGGAGCTGCTCACCGGCGGGAGGACGGCGACGGAGTCCGGCGGGCGTCGGGGTGGCCGGAGACGCAGCTCTGGGCGTCGGGAACCCATCTCCGGTGATGGTGCGTTGGCTGGTGAAAAGCTCGGGTGCGAGGCCGCCATGTGAGGGAGCTCGGGGACGAGGGGTTGGTCAGGCGGGGCAGTTGCTCGAGGACGTCGGGCACGGCGAGGACGAGGATGCAGAAGACGTGCACGGGGAGGCGGCTGCTGCACGGAGGCTTGATGAAGAGGTGCTTGGCGAGGCGAGCTGCTTGGAGCTCGACGGGCGTCCATGGCATAATCTGCAAGGACAAAGAAGAGAGAGATGAGATGAGGGGACCGGAGGAAGGAGAGAAAGGGAACCAGGGCGGCGCTCATCTGAGACGGCGACAGTGGAGATGCTCGGGACGGTGACGAGGCAGGGCCCATGGGTAGGGGATCGAGGAGATCTCGGGACGCACGGCGCAGGGAGGCTCGGGGTCAAGGACAAGGTGGATTGAGGGAGGCAGGGGAGTGTGCTGGTTGGCCCGGGAGGGATCCCGAGGAGGGATTGGTGGAGTGGCGGCGGCGACAGAAGTGATGGGACAAGCCCATAGGATCTAGGGTTGCCATTTATATATAGCAAGTTGGCTAAACTTAGGGTCATCTGGTCCCTCCAATCGTAATCGGACGGTCCGGAATAAATAAGTTAGGGAGTCCAATAACCAAAACGCAGATGTTTTAGCGATGTTTGGGGATGATCCGGACCCATCGGTAACAAGAGTCCGGGTCGGGTTCGGGGCAGTTTTGGACAAGTTGCGAGGAGAGGAAAAAAATGGGCTGTGTAGAATGCGTGTAGGCTGAGAAGAGAGAGAGAGAGATGGCAGCCCGACAACTGGTCTCAGAGCACTGAAACATCCGACGTTTATCCGGCTATAGTGCCGCTATAAGTTTATCGGTTGGACTATCAAACGAACTCCGAATGCGACGAAATTTGACAGGCGGTCTGTCTATACTATAATAATACCGCACGCCAAGTTTCAACCCATTCCGAGAACATTTTCGGGCCACTTATAAAATAAATATTCGGAGGTGCCGCGGGCGCGTGCGAGTGTTCGGACAACGGAGAGAACTGGGAAGCCCGAACGAATGCAAGTTTTGAAAACACGCTAATGGAATGCACATGATGACATGACAAAGTTCAACACACAAGCAAATGACATGGCAATGATGACGAAGTACTGGCTGACACCTTGCGCATCGGTCTCGGGGCGTCCCAACTCTCCCACACTAACAGAGGATCTCGACCCGAGATCCTAGAGATGGCACCGGTAAAAACGGAAGAGGAAGAGGTAAAACAAAGTTGCTTCTTTGAGAAACGAGTGAAACCTCGAACCTTGAGAGGTTGAACAATCTTGGAAGAAAGAATACAACGGAGATGAACGAAGTTAATTAGCACTCCGGTAAAAATGAGGAACAAGGGACATTATGAGAACCTTGTAGGTTGAACGACATGAAACAAGAGCTTACGAACCAAAAGAATATGACACCGTAATGGTATAGCCAAGGAATAAGAATGACATAATTTGGACAGCACTTCGTCAGAAAAATGGAAGGAATTAACATGAGCTTGAGGAGATGGAGTGATACTTGATGAAATCAACAACACACAGCCTCTGAAACAATTGAAAGAATGGCACAAGGGGTAAGAAGGATTCAGACAGCACTCCGGTTAAAAAGAGAGGCAAACTTGATAAGATGAGAAGGAAAAAAAATGAATGGAGAATACAACACTCCTGTTAAATAGATAAACAAGGAAAAGAACGTGATCTTGACAAAACGAGATTATGGGACAAAGAGTGCAATATCACAATGCCTCCGAAATGAAAGAATATATGCTAGATCGTTGGAAAAAAGAACGGAGAAGAAAAAGACAACTTCTCCGACAAATGAATATGAAAATCATCCATACGAAGAAGGGTTGAACGGAGTTGTTGAAAATAATCAACAACAAAAGAATAAACTCGTTGTGGCCTTATGGAAAACATCTCAAGGTTATGAGGGGACAACCAGCCACTAATGGAAAACAATTGATTGGATTGACATCAACGACAAGATGAAAACTTGTTTCTGTAGGAGGATAAATGAAGAAACTGGGTCATTTATAAGCACCATAAATAGCAACAATCCATAAGGAAAGCTTTTGGTGAAATATAACCCAAATCACTCCAACATAGAGATTGAAGGGTTGAAAGATCTCTTGAACGGAGAGAAAAGATGGGTTAACATGTCTTATTCTTGATAACTTGAGAATCATGAAGCACGAAGGGAAATTGTCAAGAATGACATAACACCACCTCAAAAGATTAAGTAGAAAGAATTGCACTTCGAAATGTAAGAAGAAGAATGCTTGAGTTCCAACAAGAATCTTGATGAATACTTCGGGGATGAATTAAATCATGAAGAACCACCAAGAGAACTCCGATAATAAAAGGATGAGAAGTGCAGGATGAAAAGATTAAGATTTGAGCCTCGCAATGATTAGATGGAGCTTCGCGACGAGATAAGTAATATAGCTTGGACCTTCGGAAAAAAAGGATGGATCATTTCGAACCAAGAGTTTATTCCTCATGAAAAAACTTCAGAAGCAGGAATTAATAACCTTGAGGAAACAAGAATAAGAATTATGTCATGCTTATCCTTCACCAATTTAAATTGATGACAACCAAAGGATTTGGCATAATACTTATTCTAGTTGGAAAGAATTAAAGAGAGATCTCGCACAAACTTGAGAAAGTATTCAACGAATCATCGGTAGGATTTCAGAAAGAACGAATTAATTGATATGATGACAAAGGGAAATGAATGTTGAACGAACCACCGTAAGAAAATCGAAACCGAGTGATGATAGAGAACAAACCACCATGAAGAATTAGAAAATGAACGAAGATACATGAGGCAATCTTAGATAGAAAAGAAAGAATGGATCACGAGCAGAATAAAGAATACTTGAATGATGCACCAAAAGAATATGGAGACGAACGGAGAGGCATCGATGAAGAATATTTGGAGGACGAAGTTGCAACTGAGAACGAAGAAATATTCTGAAATGATGGCCTTCGGAGGATCACAATGGAAAGAATTCAAGAAATGCTTCGGATGGGTATAAAAAGAATTCCTCACAAACGGAACACTTATGAGGATGGTATGAAGCTAGAACCACGAATCTTGAGAGAACGGGCCAAGATTTAAGAGAAACACTTCTCCGATCTTCAAATGTTGAGAATGAAGACGAGAAATGCCATGAAGAATTTCGAGATACTCCAGACGAATGACAAGAGGAAGGTGGAGCTAAAGATGGAAAAATAATTGAAAACAAGCTTGGAGAAGGCATGTGACTGATGGAAATCATTCTTAAGTCACACTTTGAAAAGAATTTGGGTATAACTCCGAAAGAATTGGAAGAGTCAGGTAAGATCCTGGGAAAAGAACTGTGGGTTAGGGCCCACTAAAAAAATCACCATGGAAAAAGATTGCTTAAGAGATATAGCACCGGTTGAATTAAATGGCTTGAGCGAGATAACCACCTCAAAATAGTTTGAACAGATTAAGAATGGAATTTTGAATCATCTGAGTTATCTTCAACACTTTGGATATGAATAAAGAGATGTGAAGAAATAAGAGAGCCTTCGGATAAGAAATTCCCACATTGGAAAACATGTGAAACAAGAGGCATAGATATGATCAAGACCGAAGCTTGAATTTATACCACCGGAGAAGAAACGAGAACAAAGAATGAAAAGTTGAAGCTCTTGAGCATCATCCTGAGAAATCACCGGATAATGAAATTGAACGAAAAGAATGAAGAAACATCACATTAATAAAATGGATATTTCATTTTAGAATTTCTGGCTCCGAGAAGAAGAAGGGTGGGAGGGTGGGGAAAACAAGGACAACTTGGGATGAATGAAACAGACACCGTTGAGAAAAATCAAGACTTGATCTTGCACATGATGAAGAGATCGGATTAACTTGAAGAACACGCCGGTTGAAAAGAATCTACATGACAAACTTGATTGATCAAGAAGGATTAGCACTCCCATAGAAATATGAGAACACCGATTAGGAAGGTATGGAATCAACACTTGACATCGAAGCAACTCGAATACCAGAATCAAAACGAAAACAAAGGATAGATATGTTGCAACATAATCTTCACAATATCATTCGAACAGAGAATTGAACGAATGAATTCCGTAGGTACATCAACTTGTCGAGAAGCCACTTGGGAGAACAAAAGATAAATAAAAAACAACAAGGCGCAGATGGAACAAATACAAGATAGAAGTTTCATTCGACATATTCGTGCTGAAAGCTCATGGAACGTGTTACAAAAGGGTTTTGCAATCCCCGGATCAGCATAGCCAAGGACCCTTTAAGATGCAACTCCCGATCGGAACAAGCCCATAAAACTACTTCACTCAATGTAGAACCCCGAACTCCATATCATGCATTCGTTGGAAGATGCCTAGAACTACTAGATGAACCCACCTATTAATTTCCGAAAGTTTCTAGTTATGCAATCAGGTGTTGGGGATACAGGGGAAGCACCGCGCACTCAACTCTAATCCTACATCCAGCTGTATCCATCCTTTAACACATAACCGGTTGTTTTTGGAAACCGTCTACCTCGGACCTTCGAAACGCATCTACTATACAAGCTATGGCAATACTCCCGAACTACCTCCCCAGGACTGGGTGATGTCGGGGTTATCTTGCCACTAACCGCATAGGAGAGTTTTTGATGTCGGCCATCTTAAGTATTCTAGTACTGCCACGATATGCTTGTGACCACAATACCCCGAAGCTCAACTCTCCGGGACACTGCCACAACCCCTAATGTCAGGAGGCATCGAGAACAATATTCTCGTCACAAAGACATCGAAACAATCCAGACAATACTCGCGAGATTCCTAAAAAAAATTTGGTGCAATTTTTGAAAGTAGAAGAGGCAAGAGTAGTCGTCAGGAGTCCTCACCAGAGTGAAAAGAGATGAGGAGCAAAATAAATCCTACTCACCGATATATATATATATATATAGGACTCAAAACATTTTCAGTGTGTGCCTAGACTCAATCGTCAACGATTCGATCAATCAGTGGGGGCTTCTAGGTTGAAGAAGGCTCTGATAACCAACTTGTAATGCCCAGGATGGGACTATACCTCCTACGTGTGGAGGCACGACTTAAAGGTATAAGCCCATTCTGCAATGATCTCAAGTTTGGTATCTTTGCACGACTCATGTAAAAATAGGGATGAAAATGCAAAAAGGAGATAGTTGGCTTACACTGGCCACTTCACACAATACATTACATAAGCAAAAAACATCATCCAAAACATCACAACCCGACTATGGGCGAAGATCCAAAAGAAAGATACCAAATACATAAAGCCACAGGTCCGAATCGCCCCTAGTAAAAACCACTACTGATCGTCGAACACGTCACACACATACGGCCACGCTCTTCATCGAACTCCTGGTGAAGTTCTGATCCATCTCCTGTATCAGTCTCGGCTGAACCTGCATCTGGTGTTGTAGTATCTGTGAGCCACGAGGACTCAGCAATCCCACAACCATGGGTATCAAGACTATCAAAGCTTTATGGGTAGGAAAAGGGTAGTGGTGAGGTTGCAGCAGCGGCTAAGCATAATATGGTGGCTAACTTACGAGTACCAGAATAAGATGAGCATCTACGCAAACGGTCGCAAAAGTAGTGATCGCTAAAGATCCTGAACTAGATACGAGTCAAACATAACCCCACCGTTTTCTCTTCTCCAAGTGAAAAGAGACAGTCACGGTTACTCACGCGGTGGTGTGTTTTACTTCGGATCCTCTGTCAAGTTTTCAACAACCGGACATTAACAAATTCCAATCTGCCACATAACCGCGGGCACGGTTTTCGAAAGATTATAACCCTGCAGGGGTGTCCCAACTTAGCCCATCACAAGCTCTCACGATTAGCTGAAGTGATAAATATAATATCATCACCCCTTATCTTAGGGAAATTCGATTAGGCTCGGCATCTCGGTGCACGAGACATTTCGACAATGGTAAAACAAGTCCAGCAAGACCTCCCGGCGTGCCGACACCCTGATAGTAGCCGCGCGTATCTCGTCTCAGGCCACGACCGGATGAGCAGTACGTACAGTAACCGAAGACCCCAGATAACTGGGTGGCACCGTAAGTGGCTCTAGTTTGGGACGAACACCATCAGCACTGGCCCCCCCTGCTATGTAGAAAAGAGTACCCGGGGACGCGACCCCCTATGCAAATTTAATTAATTAATTTAGTTGTTATTATGAGGCAAATTAAAACCAATGTTGGGCCTTGCTGGAGGAGTTTTATTCAAAGTCGAACTGTCAAGGGGTCCCCATATACCCATCGTGTAAGGAACGCAAAATCAAGGAACATAATGCTGGTTTATCGGCGCCTAAGATGGCATGAGTGGAACAAAACACCGAGCAAAAGGCCAAGCCTTCCACCCATGCCCAGTATATAGGTGTGTTAATAATAATAATAGATATTGTGATATTCCAACAACAAGTTCCCACGTGGAACGATCTTCATCTTCACCTACAACTAACAACGCTATAAGAGGGGCTGAGCAAGCGGGTAACATAGCCAAACAACGGTTTTGCTAGGAAGGTTTCAAAGGTTAGAGGTTTCATGGCAACAAGGAGAGGCTGAGTTAAAAGATGGGTAGCGCGACATGTAACGATAGCATCGAGACACTAAGCATGGCGATGATAGTAAAGGTATCCAAGGGTGTGGTCATCTTGCCTGAGATCCCGCAAGGAAGAAGAACTAGTCCATGAAGTAGACGAAGAAGAAGCCTTGAAGAAGAACCATGGGTAGACGAACGAATCCTCACGAACGCAACGAAACAAGCACTAACGAGAAGAAGCAAGCAACACGGTAAACACACCACACGAGACATGACAATATGCTCAACCAAGTATGATGCAAGACAGTTCTATATAGGATGCACTACAAGACTATACAGGAAGCAAAACATTGCAAGGTAGGAAGCACAAAAAAACAACACAATCTATATATGATGCAATACATGGCAAGGTATGATGCATGACAAGTCTATACAGGAAGCAATACATGACAAGGTAGGAAGCACAGAAAAACAACACAAAAAACATAACAATATGCTCAAGCAAGTATGATGCAAGACAAGTCTATATATGATGCAAGGGGTGAAGCAAAAGTAAACTAACTATTTAGACAAGTTTAAATGAGGCCGGAATAACAAACAACAATTCCGTATAACCCCCATGTTTATATTTTGAAATTTGGTACTGTTCTGCCTATTACCACATTTTAATGTTGTTAAACAGCAAAACAAAGTGCACCATGTTAATCTACACATTTTTCCACCTCATTTACATATAAAGTTTATTAAATTGGAGATACGGTTATTTAGTTATGAAATAAATCATTTTAACATGTTATTTATAGAAATTAAAGCAAACAACAAGTTTAAACATTTTGAACGTGGAAGAAAGTTGAATATTATAAAACTAGATGAAAAACTGAGCAGTATGCCTATGTGACATATTTTATTATGATGCATGGAAATTTAGATATGAACAACGCAAAATAATGGTATTTCTGTAATTACTGCGCAAGATTCCATATGCTGCAACAAAATACTGAAAAAAAACATGCTGATGGCTGGGCTGGCCGTGGTCTATGACCAGTGGCCCATGGGTGGTCAACTGAAGACCAGTCAAAAGGGCGCTAGGACCCAGGTGTCATAGGAAGAGAGACAAATGTGCTGGAGGCAAAATTGATTAAAAAAAAAGAAGCCTTGGTGTATCGAACCAGGGACCTCATGGATGGATAAGATTGGCTCAAACCACTCTGCTAGGCGTGCGCTGTTGTTAAAAATTGCAGTAGTCCACTAAATGAACAAGTAGAACCGACGGATCTAACAAAAACAACAAAAGGCACGACCTCTGTTGCATGAGTATCTCGAAGGCATGCGAGGCGAGGCGATGCTCACCAGATGGCTTCGACCGCCCAGATGCCGTGCTCGTTGCGAGTCAACAAGGGAAGCTGGGAGGTGCGGTTCAGGTGAAGTTGAGGTAGCAGTGGCGGGCTTGTGGCTGGCCACGGGGATCCGAGCGAGGACGTCAAGCGGGCGGAGCTGAAGAAGGCAGCTCCCGTCCTCTGTTCAACGAGGGAGAGAGAGAGTTTCAGAGAGAAACAAATCAGGGAAGGAAACAGGGAAGCCGAGTAGGGGCCTGTTGGAGCCGCTCACCGGCGGGAGGACGGCGACGGAGTCCGGCGGGCGTCGGGGTGGCCGGAGACGCAGCTCTGGGCGTCGGGAACCCATCTCCGGTGATGGTGCGTTGGCTGGTGAAAAGCTCGGGTGCGAGGCCGACATGTGAGGGAGCTCGGGGACGAGGGGTTGGTCAGGCGGGGCAGTTGCTCGAGGACGTCGGGCGCGGCGAGGACGAGGATGCAGAAGACGTGCACGGATAGGCGGCTGCTGCACGGAGGCTTGCTGAAGAGGTGCTTGGCGAGGCGAGCTGCTTTGAGCTCGACGGGCGTCCATGGCATAATCTGCAAGGACAAAGAAGAGAGAGATGAGATGAGGGGACCGGAGGAAGGAGAGAAAGGGAACCAGGGCGGCGCTCAACTGAGACGGCGACAGTGGAGATGCTCGGGACGGTGACGAGGCAGGGCCCATGGGTAGGGGATCGAGGAGATCTCGGGACGCACGGCGCAGGGAGGCTCGGGGTCAAGGACAAGGTGGATTGAGGGAGGCAGGGGAGTGTGCTGGTTGGCCAGGGAGGGATTCCGAGGAGGGATTGGTGGAGTGGCGGCGGCGACGGAAGTGATGGGACAAGCCCCTAGGATCTAGGGTTGCCATTTATATATAGCAAGTTGGCTAAACTTAGGGTCATCTGGTCCCTCCAATCGTAATCGGACGGTCCGGAATAAATAAGTTAGGGAGTCCCATAACCAAAACGCAGATGTTTTAGGGATGTTTGGGGATGATCCGGACCCATCAGTAACAAGAGTCCGGGTCGGGTTCGGGGCAGTTTCGGACAAGTTGCGAGGAGAGGAAAAAAAATTGGCTGTGTAGAATGCGAGTAGGCTGAGAAGAGAGAGAGAGAGATGGCAGCCCAACAACAGGTCTCAGAGCACTGAAACGTCCGACGTTTATCCGGCTATAGTGCCGCTATAAGTTTATCGGTTGGACTATCAAACGAACTCCGAATGCGACGAAATTTGACAGGCGGTCTGTCTATACTATAATAATACAGCACGCCAAGTTTCAACCCATTCCGAGAATATTTTCGGGCCACTTATAAAATAAATATTCGGAGGTGCCGCGGGCGCGTGCGAGTGTTCGGACAACGGAGAGAACTGGGGAGCCCGAACGAATGCAAGTTTTGAAAACACGCTAATGGAATGCACATGATGACATGACAAAGTTCAACACGCAAGCAAATGACATGGCAATGATGACGAATAACTGGCTGACACCTGGCGCATCGGTCTCGGGGCGTCACACGTTCGACTACATCAACCGCCTCACTAGACGCTTCCCCTTTCGGTCTATGAGGGTATGTAGACACACTCTCCCCACTCGTTGCTATGCTTCTCCTAGATAGATCTTGCGTGATCGTAGAATATTTTTTTGAAATACTGCATTCCCCAACATAGCGCTGGTATGGGAAGCACTACTGGTAAGTATTGTTAACAGTAGCGCTTCCCTGTCCAGCACTACTGCTAACTCTCTGTAGCGCTTGAGCCAACGAAGTGCTCCTACTAATCAAGCGCTGCTAGTAGATGCTTTCCAACGCTACTTCTAGTGTTCCTACTTTCACATATTTACATCCCCTCTACGTATTTGTGATGTATATATACATGCTCTATACAGTAGTTTCATCAGATCAAACTAAAGATACACTGTTTTCACCATATCATAGACATACAGTACTCTCGTCATACGATCATCATGATTCAACATAAATATCATCACATCTCAAAAAATAGCGATACACAAGAGTGATCATGTCATGTCTCGAATAAGTGCAAATGCATGGTCATGGCACACACACACAAGTTTCATCATCTCTACCTAAACCATGATGTAGAAGAGAAGAGCGATTAGCATGAGCAAGAGCGCAACTAAGTAGTACTTGAGGCACCGACGGTCCCGCCCCCACTCATGCCGGAGTGTCCACATCAAGTAACTACTTTCCGCTTCATCTCTGCTGTCGAACCCTCTGTGGCTAGCACCCGGGTACTTGTCCACCTAGTCCTAAGCATCTGGCCAGTGGTCGTAGACTCCTGGAAACCTCCCAACGAACATGACGTAGCAGTCCTTCGCTATCTATGATCTATGTACCTGCATCATCAGTTGATCAACTGAACGATAATATCCAACATAATGTACTTAAGAAAACAAAGAGGCACAATTAGCAAAATACAAGCAACTTATAGTAAACATAAATGACGAAGTTCCTCATACCCAAACTAATTAACTAGAGCGATCATTCGTCCATGTCGGCGGTCCAATCTTCATAGTCAGGGAGGAAGTACCCGAGCTTCGTGAAAGGCTTAAGGTCCAGACGTTGGGCGAGTAGCAGTTCTCGGACATCATCCCGCGTCATTGTTGGCCCATGGTAGAACATCCCTATTGTATCAAGGACCTTCATCATCATCACTTGGGCAAGTTCACACTGTAAGTGATAAAACACAGCTCAGATCCGATGATCCGGTGTCTTTCCTAAGCTTGTGGCCCAATTGACAATCTCGGCATCTTCGGTAGTAGGTGGCATGCGAAGGCGTTCATTATCCCTTCTCTACTCGAGCAGGTGATGCATGAGGTAGAATCCATCAGACTGATAGGTGTGTAGTTGTGGGATGCAGCAGAAGTCGGTCTTATGGCAGAAAACCAGAGTGTTATTCATGTGCCTTTTCACCTTGATATATCCACTAGATAAGATGAAGGTTAACATGGCACTATCGAGAACACTCTTTACGTGCGTGTAATCCTTTTTCTTGATGTTCTTTGGTGAGTCCAAGTACATATCATGGGAGTATTCCGGGTACAAAACGACGAGCCCGGCGCCGCCCCCGTTGCACAAATTAAATACACGTCAAATTAGCCTCCATGCTTGCAAAGGAATGATTAACACTTACGAAAGGATATCCGCGGATGACTTACGTGGGATCATAAGGCATGAGAATCGCTTCCTTGTCCCTATTAGCGATCATGAATTTGCCGAGGTACTTGATCGCATAGTCACGATGCTCTTTGCAAACTGCCAAGAAGCTCTCGTGCATATAGAACAGGTTTGCGACGCAGATATATTGTATGTTCTCGATCTTGATGAAGTAGTTGAGATACAACGCATACACGCGGCTGAACTGGAAATGCAGCTTGGTCATGTGCAACATGTCGTAGATGTAGTCAAATCGCAGGATGAACTAATTCGCGGGCCAGGTGTCGACGTACAACCTCCCTCCCGGCACCAGAGCTGCGTAAAGCGGGTATCCTGGTTTTTCCGTGATAAGAAGGCTTTTCTCTCCGGCCATCACATTAATTAGCTATTGCCCTAAAAAATTGCACTAGCTAAATTTTCTCATTTGCTAAAAAAATTGGCCCTTGATATATGTGCTACTGCCTTAATTAGCTACAGTTTTTTATAAATTTTTTCTACTATTTTTATAGATAATTCATATACCTAAAAAAACTAATTAGCTACTATGTTTTATAAATTTTAGCTACTGTTTTTTATACCTACTAAAACAAATTTTCTACGTTTTTTATTTATAGGTACTTTAGATACCCTAAACTAAATTTCCCTAAACAAAATTGCCCTAAACTAAATTGCTAAATTGCACGAAACTAAATTTGCTAAATTTACTAAATTTACTAAATTAAATTGCCATAACTAAATTGACCTAAACAAAAACGCCCTAAACCAACAAAGAGTGAGAGAGAGAGAGAGAGAGGAGGAGGAGGGCATGGGAGAGGAGAGGGAGAGGCTTACGGGGCGGGGGAGAGGGCGCCGGCGGCGAGGTCGAGGGCGGTGGAGAGGGATGCGGCATCGATGTCGAGGGTGGGCGCAGGGGCGACGGCCGGCGAGGTCGAGGGTGGGCGCAGGGGCGACTGCCGGCGAGGTCGAGGGCGGGTGTAGGGGCGATGGCCGGCGAGGTCGAGTGCAGGCGCAGGGGCGACGACCAACGGCGCCGAGGTCGAGGGCGTCGACGATGGGCGTGGGGGCGAGGTGGGGATGGGGGGAATGAGAGACTTTGTAAAATTTTGAGCCCGCGTGGTGGGGGATTTACTCAAAATAGCGATAGTCCTTGTTTGGAAATAAGCGCTATAGCTAACTTAGCTATAGCGCATGTCCTAAACAAGCGCTACTGCTAACTTAGCTATAGCGCTGGTCCTCAGGAAAGCGCTACTGCTATTTTTCTTTTCTAGTTTTTATTTTGCTTTTCTTTTATTATTTTCGTTTTCTTTTATGTTTACTTTTCTTTTTCTTTTGTATTGCTTTCTCCCTTTCTAACTTAGCTATAGCGCATGTCCTAAACAATGTCCCGACGATGGCGTCTCCCGACACTGCGCGAATATCAACGGAACCATAATGCATGCAGTGGTAATATATCAGTTGACCTATAATGGTTACTTAAGTGCGTACACAAAATAGGTACATATATATAAATGATGGTGTCTGATCAACTGCGTCAACGACGTTTCACATTGAGCTTCTTCCCTTTCTTGTTCATTGTCGAGTAATTGAGCCCCTCCTTGTGACATTTCCAGAGCCATGGAGTACGATCTTTCTCAGGTAATGTAGTATTGATTCTTCTTTTCACGTATGCTTCATCGTCATCATCATCTTCCCTCATAAGGTTGTTGTATTGGTCGTAGTGTTCCTCGTTGGTGACTCCATCCATTCCGACGATGGTCCTTTTGGATCTCCTCACAACAACACGGCTAGGATTGGCAGGGTTGGTTATGAAGAAGCATTGTGTCATGTTCTTAGCGTGTGCCCATGACTCATTTTTGGCGATGACATTAACGTTCACGGGAGCGCTCTTCGCATCAGGTATAGACATGGTGGTGAAATACTTGTTTTCTCTTATGACGTCCTTGGCCCATCTGGCATGGAACATCCTCGCATCATGCATTCCAGCTTAGTCAAGCTCCAAGATCTCTTTGACCCTTCCATAGAATCTTTCAGTTGTGCTGTTGTTGTCGATCACGCATTGAATTGTCACCCCGAAGTTCTGCTAATCACTGTCCATGTCTTTGGCCTCCATGTGGAACGTGTACCCATTGATATCGTAGGACTGATAGGTCACGAGCTTGGGCGCGGGGCCATGTGCTAAGGCGTGTATGAGCAATCCGTACGAACTGCCCTCTTCTCGGGGATTTTCAAGAACTTGCTCTTTGAACCAACGCAAGAAAGTGGCGTTGTGCACTACAGTAACTTCATCGTCCGTCTTGAGCATCCCCTTATCATGGTACCTCTTTGCGATGCTTTCTTTGTGCCGTTCCTCATAATCATCTACCACATCTAGGTGTTGTAGCACTACTAAGTTAGCCCCGTCAAAGTCGTTCTGTCGATCTGAGTAGTCCACGTGCAATTCCCTTCGGCCGTTGTTGTGACCATCTCCTTCGAGCTTCCCATCGTGCTTCTTGACGGGCAAACCAACAACAGGATCTCCGACGCTAATATAATTCTTGCCAAAGGAAACGCACTTATGCGTCAGATACCCTTGGACGATGCTCCCTTCAGGATGTGAAATGTTACGAACGAATCCTTTGATGACCCCATTCATCCTCTCAAACTGTATCATGTTGTGAAGGAATGTCGGCCCGAGGTCCATGATGTCGTCCACGATGTGGACACACAGATGCACCATGATGTCAAATAACGCGGGCGGGAAGTACATCTCAAGTTCAAATAGTATGACAATGATCTCTTCCTGTAGCCTTCGGAACTGCTTCACACTTATGGATTTTCGAGAGTTAACGTCAAAGAAGTTGCAGAGACCAGTAAGCGTGTCACTGACGTGCTTCTCCATTATCCATCTAATGGCAACCAGGAGTATCTGTGTCATCTTCACGTGACAGTCATGAGAGTTCATCCCGCTGAACCTTTTCTTCTTGGGGTCTAGAAATCTGCTGATCTTCCCACAGTAACCGGAACTGACTTTGATTCCCATAAGGCACTTGACGAATTGATCGATCTCCTTCGTACTTAAAGTGAAGCAAGAAGGGGGACAATAATTCTCCTCCTTCTTGTTGACTTTTCTGCCCCTTTCTGCCTCCTCCGTCTTCATCACTGTCTCCTCTGTCGACTTTTTACGGTGGATATCTTTCCTGATCTTCAAATCTTCCAAGTCTTTCCTTGTCTTTGGCCCATCCTTGATCTTCTCCGGCATGTTCATCAGTGTGACAAACAAGCTCTCAAGTATATTCTTCGTGATATGTATTTAATCAAGGCAATGAGGCGTGTCGTGACTGGTCCAGTACTCCAAGTCCCAGAAAACAGACCTCGTTTGCCATACCTTCAGCAGCGGCTCCGACACCTTTTTGATCTTTCCCGGCGCGGGGTATTGTTTTCAGTTTCTCAACAGCTTGTCGATTTCGGCGCCGCTCCCCTTATGTGGAGGTACTCGAAGCTCAGCCAACCCATTGAATAGATCTCCACGCTTTCTCCACGAGTCATCCATCTGAAGCCATCTACGATGCCCATGTACATGATTTTCCCGGACCCACCATCTTTCATTGACGTAAGCTGCTGAGACGTTGTATTATACATGCACCTCGTGCATCCACAGTATCCGTGGCACACCTGGCCTGGGGTGTACTCATAACCAAGATAGTCGTGCACCGTCGTGATCAGCGCGGCTCTCATATGGAAATACTCTCCTTTGCTAGCGTCCCATGTCCATGCCGGTGTTTTCCATAACGTGTCTAGCTCCTCTGGCAAAATACCCATATACATGTTAATACTATTTCCCGGTTGTTTCGGCCCTTGAATCAGCATGCTCATGTGTACATACTTTGTTGTCATGGACTTCCATTGGGGGAGGTCGTACATCCATAAAAGCACGGGCCATGTACTATGGTTGGTGTTCTGGTTTCCAAACGGATCATGCCGTCGGTACTCGCACCAAGCACGATGTTCCTTGGATCCTCTGTAGCAAATCCATATACGGCGTTGAATGCTCTCCACTGGCTACCATCTACGGGGTGTCTCTGCTTCAGATCATCTCCATCGTCGGGCTTCTTCCTCTCTGCTTGCCAGCGCATGAGCTTTGCTTCCTTACGATCTACTCCCTCCGTCCCAAAATAAGTGACTAAAAAATGACTCAACTTTGTACTAACTTTAGTACAAAGTTGAGTCACTTATTTTGGGACGGAGGGTGTATCAAATACCGCTACATATGGGCAGTGATCAGAAAGTACCATACAACTTTCTAAGGAGCTTTCTTTCCTGCCTTCTTATATCGAGAAGCATTGCACACTAGACAGCTGGTTTTTTCCACGTGCTCCCCCCGATAAATGATGCAATCATTGATGCATGCGTGGTACCTAATGTGCGGCAAATCAAAAGGGAAAAAACTTCTTGGCCTCCTCGACACTAGTAGGACATAGTTTCCCCGCGGGAAGAACTTTATTATGTAGATACTTCAAATGCTCACCGAGGCTTTTGTTTGTCCATTTGTTTTTGGCCTTCGTCTTTAGAAGTTCGAGCGTGAAACTCAAGCGGGTCACCTCGGGATCGCAACCGTCATACAATGGAGTCTTCGAGTCTACTTCAAGTAGTGCTAGCTTGGCCTCCTCTCTAGAAGCGGCTCTCTCGCTCGTCGTAATCTTGCGAAGGAGGACTCAAACATGAGGGTCCTGCACGACTGCACTTAGTAGTGTTGAAGACAGTGGCGTGATCGCCGCCTCTTCTCCGCCATGTCCAGACTCTTCTTTGCCGTTTCCGAAATCTACTCCGCCGCCTTCATTTTCAGACTCTTCCCCACCACCATGTCCGGCGCAATCATCTTCGTGTCGATCTGTCATCTCTTCGTTAGCCCCATGTCGTTATTCCCTGCAATTTGGACGTCCTCCTCATCATCATCTTCTTAACTTATCCACTGAGTATAGCCATCCATGAAACCATTCATCAGCAGGTGCACCTTCAAAGTGCCACGATAAAAAAAGGGTCCAAAAGCACTCCTTCC
Organism: Secale cereale; assembly: GCA_902687465.1. NCBI lineage: Eukaryota > Viridiplantae > Streptophyta > Magnoliopsida > Poales > Poaceae > Secale > Secale cereale. The sequence goes on from LR738713.1 coordinate 654,540,112, forward strand.
TTGCATCTTGCACAAGGATATCTAATCCTAGTCCGATTATTTGCGTACATGTCCATCACCGCGGATTGCATGTACCGCTCCATGTTTCATCCACTCACCTTCATCACCGACTGCACGGTATAACAAGCAAAAGGGTTAAGAAATAAATAATGCATGCATGCTTCAAATTCATATAAATTTTTGGCATGACCTTGCTTAAAAATAGGACATATTGAGGTTGCTCAAAATTCACCAAAACGTAAATAAATCGACATTTCGGCAAAACATAAGCAACTCGAGGGCATGTCACTCGCACAAATTTCTCCATATATCCCAAACGCACATATTCTCATTCACACACAAATTCCCATTATTAAAATGAACAACTTTTTACTCACCTATATATCTCCCGAGAAAGACCGATCTAGAGAGCACGCGGTTAATTAGATGATGACTGATACCTATCGAGAGAGCACACGTGGATGGCTAAATAGCGAGCTAGATCAAGTTGTTGGGGAGGAGAGGTGAATCTAGCTATCTAACTAATGGAGAGGGATTTATGGTGGAGGGGGCATTAATGGGGAGAGGAGATAGGTAGGAGAAAGAGAGATGTGAGAGAGGCCATTTATGCAGTAGAGTTATGGTGGAGGGGGACATTAATGAGGAGAGAAGAGAGGTGGGAGGAAGATAGTAGAAGAGCAAAAGTGGTGGATAGTGCAGAGGGGAAATGAGGGGGAGAGAGGGAAAAGTGGGGGAGAGGAGGGGGTGAAAAGGTGGCACCAGCCGCATCCAGCAGTAGCGCTGCTTACCAAAACGCGCTGCTGCTACCGTACTTAGAAGTAGCGCTTTCCTGGAAAAGCGCTACAACTAAGTGGGGCCCATTGGCAGTAGCGGCACAGTAAAATACATCGCTACAACTAAACTATTAGTAGTAGCGCTGGATTCTGAACAGCGCTGGTACTACAGCTATCGTCTGTGGCCTCGTCTGGTCCCACATAGTAGTAGCGCATTTTTGTTTTGCAGCGCTACTGCTATAGACTTACTAGTAGCGCTTCCCTCGATCAGTGCTACTGCTAACTAGCAGCAGCGGTGAGTATTTTCCAGCGCTACTACTAAGCTCATGTGTATAAGCATTTCCCTAATAGTGGATAAGCTAGTCGAATTTGAAAAGATAAAAATTACACATTGAAGAAGCAGAAGTCGTGCTTAATTACGAAAAAAACACTTGTCGTAGTTGCCTACCGTTTCCACATCGAAGGTTTTCTGGAGCTTAATGCTAAAGCGCCGACCTTCTACCAGGTGAGGCCTATCGCACAGACCCCAGTCGTCACCGCAACAGTCGCACTCCGCTAGGAGACTTTCGTCTTCCGATGACATTGTACCCGCAGGGTTCGGGTGTGGGTAATGCTTGCCAAAACACGCACCCGTCCCAATATTTTTTACCTAAACCTGTACCCGTACCCGCACCTCGGGTTTCATTTTGTTCCCATACCCGTACCCGGCCGGATGCGGGTAATACCCGCGGGTAAAAATACCAATCTCAGTTATCTTTCAGTTCACATTTTGCTATGTATAATTTCAAAGTATGTAAAACACAAAATTTCAGCACATATGTACCACATTTGAGCATTTCAGCACATATATATCAGCATTTAAACAAATTTATTTCATCATTTCAGCACATATATATTAGCATTTCAGCACATATATATCAGCATTTAAACCAATATATTTCAGCATTTCAGCACATATATATCCGCATTTAAACATATATATTTCAGCATTTCAGCACATATATATAACCATTTAAACATATATATTTCAGCATTTTAGCACATATGCACAACGTTACAACATTTTAGCACATATATGTCAACACATAAACATGTCACATTTCGGCATTTTAGCACACATAGTTATTTCAGCCACTTAAAGTTCGACACACAAAGAAATTCAATAAACGAATAAGTTAGAGACCACAAATAGGTTCAACATAGAAATGAAAAATTATTTCATCACACAAATAAGCGTACGGGTATGTGGGTACACGGGTACGGGTATTGCCTTCCCATACCCGTACCTGTCTTACCCGATGGGTATAACTTTCTCCCATTTATAAACCCATGGGTAATTATTTTTCCCAAACCCTTACCCTAATAGGGTTTTTACCCGTCGGGTTCGCGGGTAGCGGGTACCCATTGCCATGTTGAGATGACAACATCGACGATCTTTCCTATGTTCATAATTCAAAGATTAAACTTGTACAATTAAATATATGTACTACAAAAACTAAATTAGATAATTTTTATTCATCACGAGTGGACTATCGGTCTATCGAGTCTATTCTTGAAAACTCTTAGCTCACGTGGTGTATACATTCGACCGTCGGTGATGGTCGTTATTCCTTCTTCCCCTAGTGCATAGCAAAGGTCTAGCACAAGTAGAAGATGGAAAAATGACCCCCATGACAACAGTCGAGATTCTTCTTATCTCATGTATGGACCCTCGACAGACTTAAAGTCAACCTAAAATGTCGTTTAATTATCTTTCTAGAAAATCTAGGCCACTCGATATTTCCTACATATTCTAGAAAAAATCTGGCATGACCTTTGCTAAAAAGGACATATCGTGCGCCTGAAATTTGCCGGAACGGAAAATAATCAACACTAATAGTCATACTAAACATCAATTGAAAACAAAGCATATAAATGACAATGGTGCTCTCCAGCTGGGTTTTAATGAAAAGATGGTGACTCAACAATAAAAGTAAATAGATACGCCCTTCATAGGGAAGCAGGGACATGCAGAAGTGAAGCTTCTAAAACAAAGATGGATATGATTTTGAGGGGCATGCTTTCATTGTCAACATAACAACCAAGATATCACACTATTTTGAGAGGTATACTATCATTGTCAACATAACAACCAAGAGATCTCACTATCTTCCATGCGAGACACTGTTGGAAATATGCCCTAGAGGCAATAATAAATTGGTTATTATTATATTTCCTTGTTCACGATAATCGTTTATTATCCATGCTAGAATTGTACTGATAGGAAACTCAGATACATGTGTGGATACATAGACAAACACCATGTCCCTAGTAAGCCTCTAGATGACTAGCTCGTTGATCAATAGATGGTTACGGTTTCCTGACCATGGACATTGGATGTCGTTGATAACGGGATCACATCATTAGGAGAATGATGTGATGGACAAGACCCAATCCTAAGCCTAGCACAGATCGTGTAGTTCGTATGCTAAAGCTTTTCTATATGTCAAGTATCTTTTCCTTAGACCATGAGATTGTGCAACTCCCGGATACCGTAGGAATACTTTGGGTGAACCAAACGTCACAACGTAACTGGGTGGCTATAAAGGTGCACTACAGGTATCTCCGAAAGTGTCTGGTGGGTTGGCACGAATCGAGACTGGGATTTGTCACTCCGTATGACGGAGAGGTATCTCTGGGCCCACTCGGTAGGACATCATCATAATGTGCACAATATGTGATCAAGGAGTTGATCACGGGATGATGTGTTACGGAACGAGTAAAGAGACTTACCGGTAACGAGATTGAGCAAGGTATCGGTATACCGACGATCGAATCTCGGGCAAGTGCTATACCGATAGACAAAGGGAATCGTATACGGGATTGATTGAATCCTTGACATCGTGGTTCATCCGATGAGATCATCGTGGAACATGTGGGAGCCAACATGGGTATCCAGATCCCGCTGTTGGTTATTGGCCGGAGAGTTGTCTCGGTCATGTCTACATGGTTGCCGAGCCCATAGGGTCTACACACTTAAGGTTCGATGACGCTAGGGTTATAGGGAAAGTATGTACGCGGTTACCGAATGTTGTTCGGAGTCCCGGATGAGATCCCGGACGTCACGAGGAGTTCCGGAATGGTCCGGAGGTAAAGATTCATATATGGGAAGTCCTGTTTTGGTCACCGGAAAAGTTTCGGGCGATATCGGTAATGTACCGGGACCACCGGGAGGGTCCCGGGGGTCCACCAGGTGGGGCCACCAGCCCCAGAAGGCTGTGTGGGCTAAGTGTGGGAGGGGACCAGCCCCAAGGGGGCTGGTGCGCCCCCCCACCAAGTCCTAGGGCGCCTCCAAGAGGGGAGGGGGGCAAACCCTAATGCAGTTGGGCCCTAGGGCCCAATAGTGGTGCGCCTCCCCCTCTCTCCCCCTTGGCCGCCCCCCCTAGATGGGATCTAGGGCTGGCCGCACCCTAGGGGAGGGAAACCCTAAAGGGGGGCGCAGCCCTCCCTTCCCCCTATATATATGTGAGGTTTTAGGGCTGTTTGACACACGAGAAAGTCTCCCTCTTGGCGCAGCCCTACCCCTCTCCCTCCTCGTCTCTTGCAGCGCTTGGCGAAGCCCTGCTGGAGTCCCGCGCTCCTCCACCACCACCACGCCGTCGTGCTGCTGTTGGATGGAGTCTTCCCCAACCTCTCCCTCTCTCCTTGCTGGATCAAGGCGTGGGAGACGTCACCGGGCTGCACGTGTGAAGAACGCGGAGGCACCGTCCGTTCGGTGCTAGGATCTTCGGCGATCTGAATCGCGGCGAGTACGACTCCATCAACCGCGTTCTTGAACGCTTCCGCTTAGCGATCTACAAGGGTATGTGGATCCAACTCTCCTCTCGTAGATGCATCTCCTAGATTGATCTTGGTGAACGTAGGAAAATTTTTGTTTCCCATGCGACGTTCCCCAACAGTGGCATCATGAGCTAGGTTCTTGCGTAGATGCTTTCACGAGTAGAACACAAAGGGGTTTGTGGGCGTTGATGTTTAGATTGCTTCCCTCCTTGGTCTTTCTTGATTCAACGGTATTATGGGATGAAGCGGCCCGGACCAACTTTACATGTCCACGTACATGAGACCGGTTCCATCGACAGACATGCGACTTTTGTTGCATAAGATGGCTGGCGGGTGTCTGTCTCTCCTATCTTAGTTGAATCGGAATAGACAAAGGCGGTCCTTGTAGAAGGTTAAATAGCAACTTAAATATCACCGTTGTGGCTTTGCGTAGGTAAGAAGCGTTCTTGCTAGATACCCATAGCAGCCACGTAAAACATGCAACAACAAATTAGAGGACGTCTAACTTGTTTTTGCAGGGTATGTATGTGATATGATATGGCCAATGACATGATGAGATATATTTGATGTATGAGATGATCATGTTGTAATAGTTAATATCGACTTGCATGTCGATGTATACGGCAACCGGCAGGAGCCATAGGGTTGTCTTTAATTTTTGTATGACCTGCGTGTCAATCATTAAGCGCTATGTAATGCTTTACTTTATCGCTAATCGGTAGCAATAGTAGTAAGAGCATGGTGGGCGCGCGACAACCCCGATGGCGACACGATGATGGAGATCATGATGATGGGGATCATGGTGTTATGCCGGTGACGATGGAGATCATGCCGGTGCTTTGGAGATGGAGATCAAAAGCACGAGTTGATGGCCATATCATGTCACTTATGATTTGCATGTGATGTTAATCCTTTTATGCATCTTATTTTGCTTAGGACGACGGTAGCATTATAAGATGATCCCTCACTAAAATTTCAAGATAAAATTGTGTTCCCCCCGAGTGTGCGCCGTTGCGAAGGTTCGTCGTTTCGAAGCACCACGTGATGATCGGGTGTGATAGACTCTACGTTCGCATACAACGGGTGCAAGCCAGTTTTGCACATGCAGAACACTCGGGTTAGACTTGACGAGCCTAGCATGTACAGACATGGCCTCGGAACACGGAAGACCGAAAGGTCGAACATGAGTCGTATAGAAGATACGATCAACATGAAGATGTTCACCATTGACACCACCTCATCTCACGTGATGATCGGACTTGGGTTGGTGGATTTGGATCATGTCACGCTCGGATGACCAGAGGGATGTCAATTTGAGTGGGAGTTATAAGTAATTTGATTAGTTAAACTCACTTATCTTGAACAATAGTCTAAGTTGCCTTTGCAAATTATGTTGTAGATCAATAGCTTGCGTTGTAGCTCCCTGTTTAAATACGATCCTAGAGAAAGACTAAGTTGAAAGATATTGTAAGCAAGGATGCGGACTGGGTCCGTGGTCCGAGGAGTGTCCTCACTGCTGCACAGAAAGCTTACGTCTTTGATGCACCGCTCAATGTGCAAACCCCTACAACGTTGTCTGTGGATGTTGTGAACACCTGAGAGACACGTCCTGATGACTACTTGATAGTTTAGTGCACCATACTTTACGGCTTAGAATCGGGATTCCAATGACGTTTTGAACGCCATGGAACATATGAGATGTTCTAAGAGCTGAAATTGGGATTTCAGGCTCATGCCCGTGTTGAGAGGTATGAGACCTCTGACAAGTTCCTTTGCCAAAAAGATGGAGGAGAATAGCTCAACTAGTGAGCACGTGCTCAGAATGTCTGGGTGCTGAAATCACTTGAACCAAGTGGGAGTTAATCTTCTAGGTGAGATAGTGGTTGACAGAATTCTCTAGACACTATCACCAAGCTACTAGAACTTCGTGATGAACTATGACATGCAAAGGATGGAGATGATCCCGGTGCTGTTAGCGGTTCTTAGTACCGCAAAAGTAGAAATCAAGAAGGAGCATCAAGTGTTGATGGTTTAACAAGACCACTGGTTTCAAAAGGGTAAGGGCTAGAAGGGAAACTTCATGAATGGCAAACCTGTTGTCGCTCTGATGAAGGAACCCATGGTTGAACCCAAACCTCGAGACTAAGTGCTTCTATTGTAAGGGGAACGGTCACATGGTAGCGGAACCACCCCAAATACATGGTAGATATGATAGCTGGCAACTTCAACAAAGTATATTTGATATACGTGTTATTGATGTGTACCTTAGTAGTACTCCTTGTAGCACCTGGGTATTGGATACCGGTTCAGTTGCTATTATTAGTGACTTGAAGCAAAAGCTACGGACTGAACGGAGACTAGCTAAGGGCGAGGTGACGATGTGTGTTGGAAGTGTTTCCAAGGATGATAAGATCACCATCGCACGCTCCCTCTATTTTCGGGATTAGTGTTGAACCTAGATAAATGTTATCAGGTGTCTACGTTGAGCATGAATATGATTAGATCATGTTCATTGCAATACGTTTATTCATTTAAGTTAGAGAATAATGGTTATTCTGTTTACATGAATAATACCTTTATGGTCATGCACCCAATGGTTTATTGAATCTCGATTATAGCAATACACATGATGATAATATTAATGCCAAAAGATGTAGAGTTAATAATGATAGTACCACTTTCTTGTGGCACTGCCGCTTAGGTCAGTTTGGCATAAAATGCATGAAGGAACTCCATGCTGATGGATGTTTGGAGTCACTTGATTTTGAATCACTTGACACATGCGAGCCATGCCTCATGGGCAGGATGACTGAGATCCCGTTTTCAGGTACAATGAAACGGGCAAGTGACTTGTTGGAAATCATACATGCTGATGTATGTGATCCAATGAGAATTAAGGCGTGTGGTGGATATCGTTATTTTCTCATCTTCACTGACGATTTGAGTAGATAAGGTATATTTACTTAATGAAGCAAAAGTCTGAAACGTTTGAAAGGTTCAAAAATTTCAGAGTGAAGATTAAGAATCATCATAACAAGAAGATCATGTTCCTACGATCTGATCAAGGGGATATTATCTGAATTATGAGTTTGGCAATCACTTAAGACATTGTGGAATTGTTTCGCAGTTGAAGTCCCCTGGAACACCACAGCGTAATGGTGTGTCCGGACATCGTAATCGAACCTTATGAGATATGGTGCGATCTATGATCTACCGCTGTTATTTTAAGGTTATGCATTAGAGACAGCTGCATTCACTTTAGATAGGGCACCATCTAAGTCCGTTGAGACGACGTCGTATGGTTTGGCAAGAAACCAAAGTTGTCGTTTTCTTAATGTTTGGGGCTGCGATGCTTATGGCTTCAGCCGGGAAAAGCTCGAACCCAAAGCGGACAAATACATCTTCATAGGATACCCAAAGGTAACAGTTGGGTATACCTTCTATCTCAGATCCAAGGACAAAAATGTTTGTCGCTAAGAACGGGTCCTTTCTCGAGAAGGAGTTTCTCTCGAAAGAATTGAGTGGGAGGAAGATAGAACTTGATGAGGTTGTCGAACCCTCACTTCAACCGGAGAGTAGTGCAACACAGAAAGATGTTTCTGTGGAACCTACGACAGTTGAAGAGGATACTAATGATAGTGATCATGAAGCTCCAGATCAAGTTGCTATCGAACCTCGTAGGTTGACAAGGATATGTACTACTCCTGAGTGGTACGTTGATCCTGTCTTAGAGGTCATGTTGTTGGACAACGATGAACCTACGAACTATGGAGAAGCGATGGTGGGCCCATATTCCGACAAATGGTTAGAAGCCGATAAATCCGAGATAGGATCCATGTATCAAAACAAAGTATGGACTTTGGTGGACTTGCCCTATGATCGGCAAGCCATTGAGACAAATGGATTTTTAAGACTAAGACGGACGTGGACGGTAATGTCACCGTCTATGAAGCTCGACTTGTGGCGAAGAGTTTTCCACAAGTTCAAGGAGTTGACTACGATGAGATTTTCTCACCCGTAGCGATGCTTAAGACCGTCGAAATCATGTTAGCATTAGCTGCATTTATGAAATCTGGCAGATGGATGACAAAACAAGTTTCCTTACCAGTTTTCGTAAGGAAAGGTTGTATGTGATACAATCAGAAAGGTTTTGTCGATCCTAAGGATGCTAAAAGGATATGCTAGCTCCAGCGATCCTTCCATGGACTAGAGCAAGCATCTCGGAGTCGGAATATACACTTTGATGGAGTGATCAAAGTTTTTGGGTATACAAAGTTTGTTGGAAACTTGTATTTGCAATAAAGTGAGTGGGAGCACTACAACATTTCTGATAAGTATATGTGAATGACATATTTCTGGAAAGCATAAAGGGTTGTTTGAAATGAGTTTTTCAAAGGAAGACCTGGATAAAGCTGCTTACATATTGGGCATCAAGATCTATACAGATAGATCAAGACGCCTGATTAGACTTTCAAAGAGCACACACCTTGTCATATTTTTGAAGGAGTTCAAAATAGATCAGTCAAAGAAAGAGTTCTTACCTGAGTTGTAAGGTGTGAAGTTGAGTAAGACTCAAAGCTTGACCACGGCAGAAGAAAGAGGAAGGACGAAGGTCGTCCCCTATGGTTTTGTCATAGGCTCTATACAGTATGCCATGCTAAGTACCGCACCTGATGTGTGCCTTGCCACATGTCTGGCAAGAGGGTACAAAGGTGATCCAGGAGTGGATTACTAGATAGTGGTCAAAATTATCCTTAGAGGAATAAGGAAATGTTTCTCGACTATGGAGGTGATAAAGAGTTCGACGTAAAGAGTTACGTCGATGCAAGCTTAACACCTATCCGGATAACTCTAAGTGGAGATACCGGATATGTATAATGGAGCAACAGTTTGGAATAGCTCCAAGTGGAACGTGGTAGCAGCATCTACGATATGACATAAAGTTTTGCGAAGAACATAGGGATCTGAATGTTGCAGACCCGTTGACTACAACCTCTCTCACAAGCATAACATGATCAAACCCAGAACTCATTGAGTATTAATCACATATTGATGTGAACTAGATTACTGACTCTAGTGAACTCTTTGGATGTTAGTCACATGGCGATGTGACCTGTGAGTGTTAATCACATGGCAATGTGAACTAGATTATTGACTCTAGTGCAAGTGGGAGACTGTTGGAAATATGCCCTAGAGGCAATAATAAATTGGTTATTATTATATTTCCTTGTTCACGATAATCGTTTATTATCCATGCTAGAATTGTACTGATAGGAAACTCAGATACATGTGTGGATACATAGACAAACACCATGTCCCTAGTAAGCCTCTAGATGACTAGCTCGTTGATCAATAGATGGTTACGGTTTCCTGACCATGGACATTGGATGTCGTTGATAACGGGATCACATCATTAGGAGAATGATGTGATGGACAAGACCCAATCCTAAGCCTAGCACAGATCGTGTAGTTCGTATGCTAAAGCTTTTCTATATGTCAAGTATCTTTTCCTTAGACCATGAGATTGTGCAACTCCCGGATACCGTAGGAATACTTTGGGTGAACCAAACGTCACAACGTAACTGGGTGGCTATAAAGGTGCACTACAGGTATCTCCGAAAGTGTCTGGTGGGTTGGCACGAATCGAGACTGGGATTTGTCACTCCGTATGACGGAGAGGTATCTCTGGGCCCACTCGGTAGGACATCATCATAATGTGCACAATATGTGATCAAGGAGTTGATCACGGGATGATGTGTTACGGAACGAGTAAAGAGACTTACCGGTAACGAGATTGAGCAAGGTATCGGTATACCGACGATCGAATCTCGGGCAAGTGCTATACCGATAGACAAAGGGAATCGTATACGGGATTGATTGAATCCTTGACATCGTGGTTCATCCGATGAGATCATCGTGGAACATGTGGGAGCCAACATGGGTATCCAGATCCCGCTGTTGGTTATTGGCCGGAGAGTTGTCTCGGTCATGTCTACATGGTTGCCGAGCCCATAGGGTCTACACACTTAAGGTTCGATGACGCTAGGGTTATAGGGAAAGTATGTACGCGGTTACCGAATGTTGTTCGGAGTCCCGGATGAGATCCCGGACGTCACGAGGAGTTCCGGAATGGTCCGGAGGTAAAGATTCATATATGGGAAGTCCTGTTTTGGTCACCGGAAAAGTTTCGGGCGATATCGGTAATGTACCGGGACCACCGGGAGGGTCCCGGGGGTCCACCAGGTGGGGCCACCAGCCCCAGAAGGCTGTGTGGGCTAAGTGTGGGAGGGGACCAGCCCCAAGGGGGCTGGTGCGCCCCCCCACCAAGTCCTAGGGCGCCTCCAAGAGGGGAGGGGGGCAAACCCTAATGCAGTTGGGCCCTAGGGCCCAATAGTGGTGCGCCTCCCCCTCTCTCCCCCTTGGCCGCCCCCCCTAGATGGGATCTAGGGCTGGCCGCACCCTAGGGGAGGGAAACCCTAAAGGGGGGCGCAGCCCTCCCTTCCCCCTATATATATGTGAGGTTTTAGGGCTGTTTGACACACGAGAAAGTCTCCCTCTTGGCGCAGCCCTACCCCTCTCCCTCCTCGTCTCTTGCAGCGCTTGGCGAAGCCCTGCTGGAGTCCCGCGCTCCTCCACCACCACCACGCCGTCGTGCTGCTGTTGGATGGAGTCTTCCCCAACCTCTCCCTCTCTCCTTGCTGGATCAAGGCGTGGGAGACGTCACCGGGCTGCACGTGTGAAGAACGCGGAGGCACCGTCCGTTCGGTGCTAGGATCTTCGGCGATCTGAATCGCGGCGAGTACGACTCCATCAACCGCGTTCTTGAACGCTTCCGCTTAGCGATCTACAAGGGTATGTGGATCCAACTCTCCTCTCGTAGATGCATCTCCTAGATTGATCTTGGTGAGCGTAGGAAATTTTTTGTTTCCCATGCAACGTTCCCCATCAGACACACCATAGGCGGTTCCCAAACAGAATTGCGGGGGTTTAGTCCCCCTCCACCAACAAACACAATCTACGGCTAACCGAATCAACGGGTGACGTCCATACCAATAACAGTCCTGGGGGATTTTTTTTATCATTATAGTTTTGAAAAGGATCCTAGGGCTAGGCATCCCAATTACCAGCCACTTTCTCGTGAATAACAAGTAAATAAACACTTATTGTTAGAATAACCCACCTAGCATGGAAGATACTGACAGCCCAGTCGCTACATGAGCGATTCGGGCATACAAAACAGATAATTATTTGAAGAGTTAGAGTTCGGCGCCAGCAATATAGGAATCAACTACTTTGTTGTCTGGCATGGTAGACTACAAAGGCACCAAAAGTGGACGGCAAACCTCTTTGCCATCTACCACCGACGGCAATGCTGCCCGGCATAGAAAGCCATGGTAAACAGGTTATTTGCCGTCTACTTCCTCAAAGCGGACGACAAAGACCTCTCCATCGATGGAAGACGGTAAAGAATGTGGACGGTAAAAGAACATGCGTTAGCCACGTTAGGTGGCTAACGACAGCCTTTGCTGTATGCCAGCTGACGGCAAAATCTCACATCCTTGGCCGTCAGCGACAGACGGCAAACTAACCAAGTCGTATAGCTTCCAGGTTGCACATGTTGCTGCCACATGGTTACTTTGCCGTCGACGGCAGATGGCAAAGAGCCCTTTGCCATCGGTGGAAGACGGCAAAGAGGTTGCATTTCCTTTTTTTCCTGTTTTTCCTTATATCCAAGCAATTTCATAGCAAAATATATGATATATTTTTTTCACAGGGAAATTTCACAGCAGACATATGACATATCCAACACACAAGTTTCATCATACATACATAACGAACACATAGTTCCATCCGTACATATTACAATAGTTTCACATTGTTCATCATACACATACTTCCATTCCATCCATATAACAAGTTCCACATTGTTCATCGATACAAAAGAAAAGCACAAAGGGAAAACAAGTACTCCATCCATGCAAGCTTCCGTGAAATGAATGAAATCTACAAAACTGGAAACAAGAAAGTTAGAAGAAGAAGACTAGAAGAAGAAGAAGAAGAGAAAATGAAGGAGAAGAAGAAGAAAAAGAAGAAGAAGAAGTATATGACATTTATGAGACAACTTAGGTAAAAATAACATTTATGAGCTAACTTAGGTAAAATGGAACAAACCTAGCTAATTATGGCATTTTTGAGTGAACTAAGCATATTATGCCATTTTTGATATAAAGCAGCTAAGTATAGGTCATTTTGGAGGAAACAAATGTAAGTATAGATCGTTTTAGAGCTACCTAAGGTAAAATGGATCATTTTTTACCTAAGTAAGCAAATTATGTCATTTTGGAGGAAGATAAACTAAGTCTAGGTTATTATGGTAACCATTTTGGAGGAAATAAAGCTAAGTCTATGTCTTTATGCATTTGATAAGCAAAACACTAGAGAAAACTTATCGTCATCACGGAGGTGAAGCACAGGCGTGGCTGTGACGCCCCCGATTTGCCAATACACTAATCATGCACGCAAATGTGTACGAGCAAGATCAAGGACTCACCGGAAGATATCACAACACAACTCTAGACACAAATTAAAATAATACAAGCTTTATATTACAAGCCAGGGGCCTCGAGGGCTCGAATACATAATATCGAATACACAAGAGTCAGCAGAAGCAATAATATATGAGTACAGACATAAGTTAGACAAGTTTGCCTTAAGAAGGCTAGCACAAAAACAACACGATCGAAAAGGCAAGGCCTCCTGCCCGGGACCTCCTAACTACTCCTGGTCGTCGGCGATCTTCATGTAGTAGTAGCCTCCGTCGGGGTAGTAGCAGTCGTCAAAGGTGGCTTCTGGCTACTGGACTCCACCATCTGGTTGCATCAACCAGAAAGAATAAGAAGGGGAAAAATGGGGAGCAAAGCAACCGTGAGTACTCATCCAAAGTACTCGCATGGAAGGATCAACACTACATATGCATCGGTATCAATGAAAAGGGTAGTACATGTGGACTAAGCTGCATAATGCCAGAATAAGAGGGGGGAGAAGCTAGTCCTATCGAAGACTAGCATCTTGTGGAAACCACCGTCTTGCAGCAAGAGGGGGAAGTAGAGTAGTGTAACATAAGTCATATTTATGTTGTTGTTCCAACGCTCCGGGATCCTTTCTCGACTCCCGAAGCAACATATCCAAACAATGCCTCAGCATCCAGTTCTAGTTGTAGCGATCGGGATACAACTCCAAGTGCCCGTTACCGTAGGACAGGCTATCGATATATGTTTTCTTCCCTGCAGGGGTGCACCAACTTACCCATCACGCTTGCTTAACTCCGGCCGGACACACCATCATGTCATGCCCGCCCTCGGCCAAACAATATGCCGTAACCCGACCTAGGCTTAATAGAGAGGTGTCAGGACTGGTCCTTCAGTAAAATAATTACCGGAAGACCGACCTTTTTATTAAACCAGCGAGGGATATTATTTCCTGCTGGCAGACAAATCCTTGATACAGAAATCCAGTACACTAAAAATTATACAGGGTTGAGCTAGAGGTTGCTCAACAATTTTATTACAAGCGCGCCAATATAATACATAAAGGCGGATATGACACAAGGCAGGGTGGCATAGTACTGACTCGTAATAAAAGGTGGTGGAATATGTCATAGTGAAGTGGGTGATGTGACTCCAATATAATACAGTTCATCGGGTGTCGGAGTGAGACCCAATGAATTTATTTGGTGGTAGGCGGAAGCGATTATAAAACAATGATCAACTCCAGGATCGCAAGGGACTGACTGGGACCCCTCTAAGCGTCGGACTCGCTATCGAATTCTTCATCCATGAGATCGCCTTCGTCCACATCTGGCCAAATCAACAAGCCAGGTGAGTACTTTGAATGTACTCGCAAGACAGTTTGGACTTAAGATATAATAAGTGCCAACATGATGCATATGAGTATTACAGCAAAAATGTGACCGGAATAAAATATGAATGCGCTGAAGGTAAAGATGGAAGTCGGGCGGTAATCCTCCCGAAATCCAAAAGATAAAAATAAAGAGACCAAACGAGGGTATGGGTGACGCCTCGTAGGAAAATAATAAATGAAAACAGGCCACAGTCGGGCATCAGAATGACACCACATAAAGGGCTTATAGCAAAATAAATAACAAGAATGCCTCAGTCGGACGTCTGAGCGACATCACATAAAGGGCTTATAAATAAAAGAATGCCACAGTCGGACGTCTGAGCGACATCACATAAAGGGCTTATAAATGAAAATAATGCCACAGTCGGACGTCTGAGCGACATCACATAAAGGGCTTATAAAAGAAAATAATGCCACAGTCAGACGTCTGAGTGACATCACATAAAGGGCTTATAAAATAAAATAATGCCACAATCGGACGTCTGACCGACATCACATAAAGGGCTTATAAAAGAAAATAATGCCACAGTCGGATGTCTGAGCTACATCACAGAAAGGGCATATAAATAACAGCAGTACAATGATGGAATACTTCTGAAAGTAAATCAATACAGAGATAGTAGTGAGCTCATCTACCAAATGAACTTGACGAAAATACTATTTTGGTTACCAACAACAATATACTAGAGACGGTCACCAGATTAACATGAAGATGGACCCTAGGCCATAAACATGGCTATTGAAGGAGTTTACCTCTGCAGAGATTGTACTATTAACTCATAGCCAATGGGTTCTACTAGCCATGTGGGCTAGTCCCGTCTACGGTGTTTTAGTGGAAACCCAACTAACCAGTACACACCCATTTAACATCCTGTCGTCCGGAATCACCCGCGTCGACATTCACGAAAAACTTTAAGACGGGGAGGCTACAACCTCGAATAGCATGGGATCAAATTTATATATGCGCGCTCTAAGGGGTCCCCCCCTCTCGGTCCCAACCGGAAACACCCATGCCCCCTGATCGGATGACGGGCTTTAATCCAGGGCCATGAACCCTCATCCCGGCCCCTCTACTTGGTGTGTACTCGGGAAGTGGTTTACAACCGACTAGACCGTAATCCCAACGGACGACCTATGATAGTACCGAAAAGGAGACGAACGGAATCATGACATGACCTCCATTGATACTGAGTTAACCAACTACCGGCATGCTCCAACAATACCAGCATTCCACCCATCATATCACCATATGATCAGGGTGGATCAACATTTTCCTTCGGGACTCACCCGAGGCTTACTTGCATGAAATATAACCATACACATATGCTTATATGACCATGCTTATGCGAAGAACAACTCGAGCAACATGCAACACACTCATCATATCAAAGGTTCAAACATGCTTGCCTGGTTCAGAGAAGTCGGAGCCTAACTCGGTGTGATTCGCGTCTCCGTCATGGCCTCCGGTATCTATGTATTCAACAAAAACATACTAACATAAATACCGCGCGTGCAAATAAAGATGCTCCCAAAAATTTCTACATAAATATGACAAAAAACTAGGCAGAAAACTAAAGAGGACAGAAAAAGAATCAACTCAAACCCATTTTTAGTTTAAAAGATATTACGGTTTCTGTCCAAGGACCCATCTGTAATGAAACAGAAAAGATCCAGGGGCTATAATAGAACATAATAAAGCGAAACGGTATGCAGTGCGTCAACCGCAGAGGAAAACGCAGTTTTCCCGAATACGCTAACAGAAAACGGTTCGAGGGGGAGATATGAGGGGCTGACAGAGGGCCCCACTTGTTAGGTTTGAAAATGGAAACAGAGTCGCGCCGGCGCCGGTGCTGCGGTGATCGCCGGCGTCGATCCACGGCGAGTTAGGGGGGGAAGGTACCTATGGCTTCACGGTGGTCTTCCGCGTCGAACGGTGGTAGAGTTGGGTGCCAGCGAGCCCCACGTCGACGACGATCCTGTCTCCGGCGGACGGCGGCTCGGGTGGTCGTGGACCTCGTCGGAGAGGGTTCCTGGGGTGAAATTGAGGTTGGGGTTAGGCCTAGGTGGATGCTAGGATGCTACGCCCGAGTCCACGGCGGCGGAGAAGCCCTCACCGGAGTGAACGGAGCTGGAGCCCGAGGCGGAGGTAGCTGGCCGGAGCTGGGGAAGAAGGGCCTCTCGGGGCTCTTCCAGAGGCTGGGCGTGGTCAAGGGAGGTAGTGAGGATGTGTGGGCTTGAGAACGAGCTCTGGGGTGCCCTTTTATAGGCGACTCGAGGTGGCTGTCGCGAAAGGATAAGTCCGGCGAGCCAATTACGGCGCTGCAGTGGTCGGACGGCGGGGTTAGGGACTTGAGCATCATCTAGAAGCTGTAGGGGTTCCATTCCCGCGCCTAACTCAGCAGGATAGGTGGAGTTACGGCCTGTCCTCGACGGAACGGCAGCGCGGCACGTCGGCGGCAGAAACGACGCTCTGCGCGTGCCAGGCCACGGCGACGACGTGCCAGGCGTGCGTTGGCTGAGGAGATGGACACGCGGAGCACTGGGGTGGTCTGGGCGACGCCGAATGGTGGTAGCTTCTATCAGCCGCCACGGGCGGCGCTGTGGCCGTGGCAGTCGCCGGCGCGGTCGGGCCAGGGCGCCACCGACGCCCAGAAACGGCCAAGCGAGCGTGTGGCGCATGGATAAGAAGAAGCTGCAGTGCAGCGTCGAACCAAGGAAGTACAAACGTGTTTTGTCGCTGTGCCTGACGAACTGTCGAAACTAACGAACTGTCGAACTGTCGACAGTTTCTGTTAACAGCTCTGAACTTGACAGAACAGTGTAGGTTAGGTGTTTGATGAAATGATTCTGACATGTGTGCAATGCCTCTAGGGCTGATCTTTGGTGGAGTGGCCTCTTGATGTATCTAGAGGCTGCCTGATTTTTCACAGAATTTTTGGGAGAATATAAATATGAATTTCACAAAATTTTGCAAATCTGGTCCAAGCTTGCTGTAGGTGAAATTTGAAAATTTTGAACTATGGACCAGTGAAACAAGATGGATCTAGGTTGTGGGTACTAAGGACTATCTAGGAGAGTTGGTTTGGAGTCAAATAACTAGATGAACATGGTGGCTCCTTTGTAAATCACCAAGGTCCACTATAAAAGTCATAATTTGTTTTGGAGTGAAATAAATAGGAGAAAAATCCCAATAAGCTTACAACCTACTGGAATTCATGAGAGACTTGTCACAAGGTGTGGAGAGAGTCTTGGGGAGAATTATTTCTGTTGGGATCATGGCAAGATGAAGGTTGGAGGGGAGATAATTCCAAGGTTAAACTTGGGAGGTTTAAATCAAGAAGGGAGAACTCAAACAACTTCTTTTCAAACTTAACTTGTGCTTGAGCCAAACACAAGAGAAAAACTTCAAGGCCAAAAACCAAGCTTGAGAAGAGACACAAACTTTGACCAAAAGGAATGTTAGAAGGGCAAAAGAAAAGATCAAACAATCCCCTTCCAAAAAGGCCAAAAGTTTGAAAGAAAAACCAACTAAAAAATTTGGGGTGTTACAACACCTATCCCCTTAGGAAAAATTCGTCCCCGAGATTTCAGCTGATCCTCAAATAGGTGTGGATGTTCTGTCCAAAGGAAATCTTCCCTTTCCCACGTTGCCTCATCCTCTGTGTGATTACTCCACTGAACTTTGAGAAATCTAATAGTTTTGTGACGGGTCCTCCTTTCAGACTCCTCCAAAATCTTTACTGGGTGTTCTCGGTAGGTGAGGTCTGGTTGCACATCCAGGTTTTCATGTGACACATGTTTCTCTGGGTTGCTTACACACTTCCGTAGTTGGGAGACGTCGAATACATCGTGGACGTCAGACAGTTCGTTGGGGAGGTCCAGTTGGTAAGCTACTGTGCCTCTTCGTGCAACTATACGGAAGGGTCCGATGAATCGTGGTGCTAGTTTCCCTTTGAATTTCAATCGTTGTAGTCCTCTCATCGGTGACACACGTAAGTATACGTCGTCATCGGGCTCAAAACTTATTTCCCGATGCTTTTGATCGTAATAGCTCTTTTGTCGGCTTTGGGCGGTCTTGAGTCGATCCCATATCATTTTTACTCTCTCCTCGGCTTCCTTTAACATATCTGGGCCGAATATTCCGACCAATTCAATGGAGTACGGCATCTTCTTCCGTACAAGGCTTCGGAAGGTGCCATCAGCAGGCTAGCTTGGTAACTATTGTTATATACGAACTCGGCATATGGTAAGCTTTCCTCCCAACTGGCCCCATAGGTGAGGACACATGCCCTTAGCACGTCTTCGAGTATTTGATTTACTCGGTCCGTTTGTCCTCCAGTCTGGGGGTGGTAAGCCGTGCTGAACGTTAGTTGTGTCTCGAGGGCTTGCTGCAACTGGTCCCAAAATTTTGAGACGAACTGAGTGCCCCTGTCGGATATTATAGTTTGGGAACACCATGTAGGCATACTATCCGGGCGAGGTAAAGCTTGGCCAGCTTTTGAGTGGTGTGCGTTGTCTTGACGGGTATGAAATGTGCCACCTTGGTCAGTCTATCTGTGATGACCCATATGGCATCATTACCGTGTTGTGACCATGGTAGTCCAACAATAAAATCCATTCCAATATCGTCCCATTTCCATTTTGGTATCTTGTTTGGCTGTAATAGCCCTGCGAGTTTTTGGTGCTCGGCTTTAATGCGTTGACATGAATCGCAGCATGCAATAAAAGTGGCTATATCCCTCTTCATGCCGTGCCACCAAAATCTTTCCTGAATAGCCTCATACATTTTTGTACCTCCAGGGTGGATCGAGTATGGAGCGGTGTGGCTTTCTGCTAGAATTTGCTGCTTAAGGTCGTTGCTATTTGGTACGCAAAGTCTGTCTCCGAACCATAATATTCCTTCACTGTCTATGGTGAATTCTGAGGCCTTGCCCTGACTTACTTTTCTTTTTATCCCTTCGATGCTGGGGTGTCCTTGCTGAGCCTTCTTTATTTGCTCTATTAGTGTAGGCTGTATTTCTAGCTTGGATACTTCGCCTTCCGTGACCATCATTAGGTTGAGTCTGGCGAATTCTCGCTGAAATTCGGGTCTCAGGTTCTGTATGCTGCCGCTGTTCGGGCTGGGGTTATGGCTGAGAGCATCTGCTACCACGTTTGCTTTCCCTGGGTGATAGTGGATACCAACATCGTAATCTTTTACCAGTTCCAGCCAGCGTCGTTGTCGTAAATTGAGATCTTGCTGTGTGAAAATATAGCTAAGGCTCTTATGGTCTGTATATATTTCACAGCGATTTCCAAGCAAAAAGTGCCTCCACTCCTTGAGTGCATGAATGACTGCTACCAACTCCAAATCATGGGTAGGATAATTTTCTTCATGTTTCCGCAGTTGCCGGGAAGCGTAGGCGACTACTTTGCCTTCTTGCATCAGTAAGCATCCGAGGCCTTTTCGGGATGCGTCGCAGTATACTTCAAAATTCTTGTGTATGTCTGGTACAATTAATACTCAGGCTGTCGTTAGCCTCTTTTTGAGCTCTTGGAAGCTTTTCTCACATGCTTCGGTCCGCACGAATTTCTTATCCTGCTTGAGTAGCTGTGTCATTGGTTTGGCTATGGTGGAAAACCCTTCAACAAACCTTCTGTAATATCCGGCCATACCCAGGAAACTGCGTATATCCGTTACACTGGCTGGCGATTTCCAGCCAAGTACAGCCTTGACTTTATCTGGGTCCACAGCAATTCCTTCTTGTGTTAATACGTGTCCTAGGAAACCCACTTGCCTCAACCAAAATTCACATTTGCTGAACTTGGCGTAAAGCTGGTGTTTCCTTAATTCACCCAGCACAATGCGGAGGTGTTCAACATGTTCTTCCGGTGTCTTGGAATATACCAAAATATCATCAATAAATACCACCACAAATTTGTCCATGAATTTCATAAATACCATGTTCATGAGGTGGACGAAATATGAGGGGGCGTTGGTCAGTCCGAACGGCATTACTATAAATTCATAAAGTCCGTATCTTGAGGTGAACGTTGTCTTTGGGATATCTTCTGTCCGTACTTTCAGTTGATGATAACCCGACCTTAGATCAACCTTTGAGAAAACCTTGGCTTGCACGAGCTGGTCAAATAAATCAGTTATTCGTGGTATCGGATATTTGTTCTTGATTGTGACCATGTTGAGTGCTCGGTAGTCTATACACAACCTCATGGTCCCATCCTTCTTTTTGGCAAATAATACCGGCGAACCCCAAGGCGAGGAGCTGGCCCGTATAAATCCTTTGTCTAGCAGTTCCTTTATTTGCTTCTTTAATTCAACCAACTCGGATGGTGCCATTCTATATGGTTTCTTATATATGGGGGTGGTTCCCGGTGCTAGCTCAATAATTAATTCTATTTCTCTGTCTAGCGGCATGCCTGGTAATTCTTCGGGAAATACGTCCGGAAATTCACATACAACTGGAACCTTGATTAACTCAGATGTATCAACTTTATTTAATTTTGGTTGCCGTGACACCGGTCTTTCCTGAGCTGTGACCCTTATTGTTTTTCCATGATGATGAGTAAGAATCACTGTCCTGTTGAAGCAGTCGATAAATCCATTATTGGTGGTTAGCCAATCCATACATAGGATAACATCCAGACCTTTGTTTTCCAACACGATGAGGTTTGCGTGAAACTTTAATCCCTCAATTTCAATGATCAAACCTTGGCAGTAATTCTGAGTGATCTGCTTACTTCCGGGGGACTTGATGGTCATTGATTTTCCCAAGGGTAGCATTGAAAAACCATGTTGCAAAGCAAAACTCTTCGAAATAAATGAATGAGAAGCTCCAGAATCAAACAAAACCGTGGCAGGTATTGTGTTGACAGGGAACGTACTGAGTACGATATCCGGTGCATCCTGTGCCTGCTCCTTGGTCACATGGTTCAGGTGGCCTTTCCTGTGATTGTTATTGGGGTTGAAATTGTTACCCTTGGGCGCGGAATTGTTCCCGTTGCTGTTTGGCTTTGGCGTTGAGTTTCTTGGCTTTGGGCACTGTTTAGCATAGTGTCCCTCTTCTCCACAGGCATAGCAAGTTACACCCGGACGATAGGTGAAGTCCTTGTCTGTTGCATGAAAATTCTTATTTGGACGTGTGTCGTTGGTCGTGGGTCTGTTCGCCCCGTTCCACTGGAAATTTATTTTATTCTTGTTGTTGCGGGGGTTGTTGGTCTGATCCCTTTTTCTCTTGCGAATGTCTTCCAGACTGCGACGTTCATTTTCCAATGTAATGGCTTTGTCTACCAGTGTCTTGAAATCTGGAAAAGTGTGTACGACTAACTGGCATTTTAGTGCTGGCGCCAGTCCGTCCAGGAATTTCTCCATCTTCTTATTTTCCGTCATTCGCTCTTCGTTGGCATAACGTGATAACTGCGCAAACTGACTGTTGTTCTCCTGTACTGTCATGCCTCTTTGCTTGAGATCATCAAATTCTCTTTTCTTGATTTTCATAATACTCTCAGGGATGTGTGCCCCACGAAAGCGTTCTTTGAAATCTTCCCAGGTGATATTATTTATGTCAGGATGCATAAGCAGAAAATTTTCCCACCATGACGCGGCTGATCCAACAAGGTAATGTGGTGCGTACAGAACTTTTTCACGGTTTGAGCATTGTGCCACGATTAATTTCCTTTCAATATCTCGAAGCCAATCATCGGCCTCAAGAGGCTTGTCGGTGTGCGAAAATATTGTTGGACGCGTCTTCTGAAATTCAGACAATTTTGAGTGATGTTGGTGTGGCTCGCGGTGATTTCCCATGTTAATGACATTATTCATCATTTCTTGGTGTTGTTGCTGACTTTGCTCGTAAAGACGGCACACTTGAGAAAATGCTGTCTCACTGCCTTGCTTACTTGACTGCCCCTGTGAGAAATTGTTGTTTGTCTGTGTGCCATAATTTTCATCCGGCGGACATGACATGGAACGTGTCCAGGGACGAGTCATTTCTTACTCTGGGGGTAATAAAGCAGGAAATCCTGAGAAAAACCGAGCAGCAAAATAAACCACGATTTTGCGAAAGCGATCAAACACGAGTTAAAAAAAAGATTTTTGAAATAAACCAGTTGATTGCGCACGGAGAAGGCTGCTAGTACATATATTACACGCCGATTCTAATTATACATATGCCACTCAGGGTGTGCGTACACATCCTGACATGTTATTTAAAGCTAGTGCACTCCTCCGAGATCCTACATGATGCGCAAACAGACTACTCCCATCAACCTATTTTACAAACGCACAAATATTACAAGCGAGCGCGGTGCGTCGCGGAATGACGCTCTAGTCGGAGATGTTGAAGATTTCCCTCGACCTGCCGAGGGTAAGGCCCAGTGGTGCTGGAGACTCAACTTCCTCCTCACTGATGGGCTCCAGGCGCGGAGTAAGAGTACGAGGTGTCGAAGCAGGTGCAGTAGGCGGTGCAGCTCTGACTGGAGTAGGAGCAATGACTTGGTCAAACTCCTCAGTGGTAGGCAGACGGCGAGCGGTGGCTATGATGGAAGGTGCATAGGATGCGGCAGACGAGACAAATGTCATTGGTGGTGCAGTATGGAGCAGCTCCCTCCTGTTGGCGGAGCCACTCTAGACCAACTCCATACGGGTGGCCACCAGGTCGTCCACCAGATTATCAAAGGCTGCCTCAAGAGCCTTGAGGTATTCAACCATTGATTCAATGGCTTCGTCACGCTCCCCATTTGCGCATGCAAATGCATAGTGACACGTATATGGCACGTGGCATGGGAGGTAACGGAAACGACGAGTCTTCATCGAAGGAAGGATGTCCCGGAGACGAGCTATCGCCTCACGGGCAGCCATCTGCATGGCATGCCTCACCGTAGGCATGGCTCTGCCCACAAATCGAAGGCGGTGCGCTTCAGAACGCCCACCTTTGAAGTGTACCACAGCCTGATGCATAGACACGCTGTCATTGAGCTTGTGACGGTAGAGTGTAAACTCGGGACGAGTGGATGGCCCGATCGCGACTTTGGTGATGGCGAAGAGGAGCTTGACAAACCCCTCAGGAATGTTGGCGAACACCTGTGCATCACATTCGTTGCTGGCCATCTACAAAAGTAGACAAAAATTCCGAATAGTCAGGCCATAAATTTATGCTAACAAACAAAAAATTGCTACAGATGTAAAAATGCCGAGAAGCAATTTTTTCGCTAATAACCGATTAGCGAGCGCACCTAGTGGCTTCCTACAGTCAGCCTGGCTCTGGTACCAAGGTTGTCAGGACCGGTCCTTCAGTAAAATAATTACCGGAAGACCGACCTTTTTATTAAACCAGCGACATATATTATTTCCTGCTGGCAGACAAATCCTTGATACAAAAATCCAGTACACCAAAAATTATACATGGTTGAGCTGGAGGTTGCTCAACAATTTTATTACAAGCATGCCAATATAATACATAAAGGCGGATATGACACAAGGCAGGGTGGCATACTACTGACTCGTAATAAAAGGTGGTGGAATATGTCACAGTGAAGTGGGTGATGTGACTCCAATATAATACAGTTCATCGGGTGTCGGAGTGAGACCCAATGAATTTATTTGGTGGTAGGCGGAACCGGTTATAAAACAGTGATCAACTCCAGGATCGCAAGGGACTAACTGGGACCCCTCTAAGCGTCGGACTCGCTATCGAATTCTTCATACATGAGATCGCCTTCGTCCACATCTGGCCAAATCAACAAGCCAGGTGAGTACTTTGAATGTACTCGCAAGATAGTTCAGACTTATGATATAATAAATGCCAACATGATGCATATGAGTATTCCAGCAAAAATGTGACCGGAATAAAATATGAATGCGCTGAAGGTAAAGATGGAAGTCGGGCGGTAATCCTCCCGAAATCCAAAAGATAAAAATAAAGAGACCAAACGAGGGTCTGGGTGACGCCTCGTAGGAAAATAATAAATGATAACAGGCCACAGTCGGGCGTCAGAGCGACACCACATAAAGGGCTTATAGCAAAATAAATAACAAGAATGCCTCAGTTGGACGTCTGAGCGACATCACATAAAGGGCTTATAAATAAAAGAATGCCACAGTCAGACGTCTGAGCGACATCACATAAAGGGCTTATAAATGAAAATAATGCCACAGTCGGACGTCCGAGCGACATCAAATAAAGGGCTTATAAAAGAAAATAATGCCATAGTCGGACGTCTGAGCGACATCACATAAAGGGCTTATAAAAGAAAATAATGCCACAGTCGGACGTCTGAGCGACATCACATAAAGGTCTTATAAAAGAAAATAATGCCACAGTCGGACGTCTGAGCGACATCACAGAAAGGGCTTATAAATAACAATAGTACGATGATGGAATACTTCTGAAAGTAAATCAATACGGAGATAGTAGTGAGTTCATCTACCAAATGAACTTGACGAAAATACTATTTTGGTTAATAACAAGAATATACTAGAGACGGTCACCGGGTTGACATGAAGATTGACCCTAGGCCATGAACATGGCTACTGAAGGAGTTTACCTCTGCAGAGATTGTACTATTAACTCATAGCCAACGGGTTCTACTATCCACGTGGGCTATTCCCGTCTACGGTGTTTTAGTGGAAACCCAACTAACCAGTACACACCCATTTAACATCCTGTCATCCGGAATCACCCGCGTCGACATTCACGAAAAACTTTAAGACGGGGAGGCTACAACCTCGAATAGCATGAGATCAATTTTATATATGCGCGCTCTAAGGGGTGCCCCCCTCTCGGTCCCAACCGGAAACACCCATGCCCCCTGACCGGATGACAGGCTTTAATCCAGGGCCATGGAACTCTCATCCCAGCCCCTCTACTTGGTGTGTACTCGGGAAGTGGTTTACAACCGACTAGACCGTAATCCCAACGGACGGCCTATGATAGTACCGAAAAGGAGACGAACGGAATCATGACATGACCTCCGTTGATACTGAGTTAACCAACTACTGGCATGCTCCAACAATACCAGCATTCCACCCATCATATCACCATATGATCGGGGT
The DNA here is from genome assembly GCA_902687465.1 of Secale cereale. NCBI lineage: Eukaryota > Viridiplantae > Streptophyta > Magnoliopsida > Poales > Poaceae > Secale > Secale cereale. The sequence goes on from LR738713.1 coordinate 654,565,675, forward strand.
GGTTCAACATTTTCCTTCGGGACTCACCCGAGGCTTACTTGCATGAAATATAACTATACACATATGCTTATATGACCATGCTTATGCGAAGAACAGCTCGAGCAACATGCAACACACTCATCATATCAAAGGTTCAAACATGCTTGCCTGGTTCAGAGAAGTCGGAGCCTAAGTCGGTGTGATTCGCGTCTCCGTCACGGCCTCCGGTATCTATGTATTCAACAAAATACATACTAACATAAATACTGCGCGTGCAAATAAAGTTGCTCCCAAAAATTTCTACATAAATTTGACAAAAAACTAGGCTGAAAACTAAAGAGGACAGAAAAAGAATCAACTCACACTCATTTTTGGTTTAAAAAATATTAAGGTTTCTGTCCAAGGACCCATCTGTAATTAAACATAAAAGATCCAGGGGCTAGAACAGAAAATAACAAAGCGAAACGGTATGCAGTGCGTCAACCGCAGAGGAATACGCACTTTGCCCGAATACGCTAACAGAAAACTGTTCGAGGGGGAGATATGAGAGGCTGACAGAGGGCCCCACTTGTCTGGTTTGAAAATGGAAACAGAGCCGCGCAGGCGCCGGTGCTGCGGTGATCGCCGACGTCGATCCACGGCGAGTTAGGGGGGGGGAGGTACCTACGGCTTCACGGTGGTCTTCCACGTCGAACGGTGGTAGTGTTGGGTGCCGGCGAGCCCCACGTCGACGGCGCCCCTGTCTCCGGCGGACGGCGGCTCGGGTGGTCGTGGACCTCGTCGGAGAGGGTTCCTGGGGTGAAATTGAGGTGGGGGTTAGGCCTAGGTGGATGCCAGGATGCTACGCCAGAGTCCACGGCGGCGGAGAAGCCCTCACCAGAGTGAACGGAGCTGGAGACCGAGGCGGAGGTAGCTGGCCGGAGCTGGGGAAGAAGGGCCTCTCGGGGCTCTTCCAAAGGCTGGGCGTGGTCAAGGGAGGTAGTGAGGATGTGTGGGCTCGAGAATGAGCTCTGGGGTGCCCTTTTATAGGCGGCTCGAGGTGGCTGCCGCGAACGGATAAGTCCAGCGAGCTAATTATGGCGCTGCAGTGGTCGGACGGCGGGGTTAGGGACTTGAGCATCATATAGTAGCTGTAGGGGTTCCATTCCCGCGCCTAACTCAGCAGGAGAGCTGGAGTTACGGCCTGTCCTCGACGGAACGGCCGCGCGGCACGTCGGCGGCAGAAACGGCGCTCTGCGCGTGCCAGGCGACGGCGACGGCGTGCCAGGCGTGCGTTGGCTGTGGAGATGGACACGCGGAGCACTGGGGTGGTCTGGGCGGCGCCGAACGGCATTGAGCTGCGGTGGTAGCTTCTGTCAGCCGCCACGGGCGGCACTGTGGCCGTGGCAGTCGCCGGCACGGTCGGGCCAGGACGCCACCGACGCCCAGAAATGGCCAAGCGAGCGTGCAGCGCATAGATAAGAAGAAGCTGCAGTGCAGCGTCGAGCCAGGGATGTACAGACGAGTTTTGTCGCTGCACCTGACGAACTGTCGAAACTGACGAACTATCGAACTGTCGACAGTTTCAGTTAACAGCTCTGAACTTGACAGAACAGTGTAGGTTAGGTGTTTGATGAAATGATTCTGGCATGTGTGCAATGCCTCTAGGGCTGATCTTTGTTGGAGTGGCCTCTTGATGTATCTAGAGGCTGCCTGATTTTTCACAGAATTTTTGGGAGAATATAAATATGAATTTCACCAAATTTTGCAAATCTGGTCCAAACTTGCAGTAGGTGAAATTTGAAAATTTTGAACTATGGACCAGTGAAGCAAGATGGATCTAGGTTGTGGGTACTAAGGACTATCTAGGAGAGTTGGTTTGGAGTCAAATAACTAGATGGACATGGTGGCTCCTTTGTAAATCACCAAGGTCCACTATAAAAGACAGAATTTGTTTTGGAGTGAAATAGATAGGAGAAAAATCCCAATAAGCTTACAACCTACTTGAATTCATGAGAGACTTGTCACAAGGTGTGGAGAGAGTCCTGGGGAGAATTATTTCTGTTGGGATCATGGCAAGATGAAGGTTGGAGGGGAGATAAGTCCAAGCTTAAACTTGGGAGGTTTAAATCAAGAAGGGAGAACTCAAACAACTTCTTTTGAAACTCAACTTGTGCTTGAGCAAACACAAGACAAAAACTTCAAGGCCAAAAACCAAGCTTGAGAAGGCACACAAACTTTGGCCAAAAGGAATGTTAGAAGGGCAAAAGAAAAGATCAAACAACCCCCTTCCAAAAAGGCCAAAAGTTTGAAAGAAAAACCAACTCAAAAATTTGGGGTGTTACAAGAGGTCATGCATGCCGGACTAAACCCTATGCCCCCAGGGGTCATGGGCCAATCGCCCCGAGAACTCCTGCATGTTGCGTACGCGGCCGGTGAGCAGACCTGGGCAACCTCGTTAAAAAGGTAGGTGCTTACGCAGTCCAACCCGGCGCACGCTGCTCAGTCGCAATGACGTCAGTTAAGCTTTGGCTGATGCATACGACGCAGAACGCCCATACTATGCCCACGTGATGGTTAGCGCTATCAGGCTAGAGGCCCCTTGGATCAAATATCCAAACCGTTTAGTGTCTTGGGAACGCGCGGTAACAAGCAGAGACTCACGAACATGTGACCCCATCGCCCCGTCTCGAGGACTTGCGGCAAGAGCAAGTGCCCGGCCACGCCTCGTATTTATCTCGCGGGCACCTTCCAGGTCAACCCAACTACACATCACTCGCAATTAAGCTCGCGCGGGTACCCCTAAGGGTCGACCCGTCTTTAGTAACATGGGTTCAGTGTAATCTCATAGTAACCATAGTAACTGTGTGTCTAACACCAAAGGGAAACCTGAGGAAATCACCCTCGATGGAATTCCACCTGATGTTTATCGTCAAGGTGAACGAAAGAGGAGTCACCCTCGAGGTCCACTCTTGAGGAGTTGCACGACAGTGTCGTTATCGGGGGTGGAGAAAGAGGAATCACCCTCGACGACCACAACCGATGAACTAACCTGCAAGGTTAACATCAGAAGTGCTGATGAGGTCTCACCCTCGGCACTCGATAGTAACCCAGTAGTGTCGAGCAACTAAGGGGAAAGTGATGTGCGGTGCCGGGGCCTGGTCTTCGATCCCGTTGATCGGGTCTTCTGATAATCTAGCGGGGCAGTCGGGACAATGTGGGGGGGGGGGGTCACTCGTGGATCTCTAACCAGCCTATACTAAGCAGTCTAGTATAAACATGTAAGGTATGAAAGCAGGTAACAACAACAGGCTATGCATCATAATAGGATCATACAAAAAGCAGTAGCAGTTCTAATACAAGCGTAAGAGAGAAGAGAGTGGGCAATATCGGAATGATCAAAGGGTGTTGGCTTGCCTGGTTGCTCTGGCAAGAAGGAGGGGTCGTCAACACCGTAGTCGATCACAGGGGCATCTTCGATCTCGGAGTCTACCGGAAAGAAGAGGGGGCAGAAACTATAAATACAAGGCATACATATGCAACAAAGAAGCATGACAAGCCAACACGCAGTGCTAGGGTGCTCTAATGGCGCACCCTAGCACGGTAGGTGCGCCATTACTAGCACGCCATTAGTATTATTTACTAATGGCGCACCTCTGGTGCGCCATTAGTATAGTGCACAGTGCGCCATTAGTATGCCTCCCAGGGGACCATCTATACCCAGGTGCTTTGGCATGCTAATGGCGCACTACATAGAAGTGCGCCAATTTTTTTTTCTTAATCTCAGGCCATTATGGCTTAATATGGGGTCAATTTGCTTAATCTCAAGTCAAATCGCACTCTGTTGTCAAACTTCCCATAAGGTCACCCATCCTCACACTACTCCAGCCCGAGCACGCTTAACTTCGTAGTTCTATCCAACCCCAGCACCAGCTCACTTCACACGCACTTGTTGATATATATATCATATCAATCCTATTAACCGTTCTTGATGTCGAGGAGTTTGTTAATATTCATGAGTATGATCGAATTTTGAAAATATATTTCAAACTTCCCGGTCATATTACGTATCATATTTTGGAAAAAAAATTATAAATTTTTGTTTTCGAAAGTTTTTAATTTTTTTTCTGTTACTAGTGGCGCACCTAGCAAACGCTGCGCCACTAGTAAGTTTGAAATTTTTTGAATTTTTTTGCCTGTATATCTTAAAAGCCCCGTAACTTTTTATCTGTTATGTTTTTGGTGATTTTAAAAATGTTTAACGGGGTTCCCCCGTTAAATTCGGATGTAACTTTTCGAGTAGATGATTTTTCATATAAAAAACTTTTTAATCCGAGTTCGTATGCAAAAGTTATGCACGTTTTACTAAATTCCAGAGATATTTTGCAAATAAAGTCAAAATTTATATTTGTAAATTTTCCCAACAAGTAGACCACATATCACATGAGAAACTTATTTTCTTTTATTTTTTTGACATTTACATCATTTTCTTTTATTTATTTTTTAACTGGAAAATGCGGTCCACGGGGGG